>BSBK01005582.1:0-645000 GCA_027943335.1 Chamaecyparis obtusa | reverse complement strand
AATAGAGGCAATTCCATTTTACTTCTATTCAGGTAGGGTGTATATTTCTTATTCATAATATGATATTATTGTTGGCATAATGGTCAGTGCTCCCCTCAAGATTCGTGACATGGCTTAACCGTCTCCTATGTCTTATATAAGTCTAGTGGTTGTATCGAGCATTAATAGGTCAATCTTTTGGTGCAACAACAACCACTACTTGTAACAAGTGATATCAGAGCTTGGTCACAGGTTCGAATCCCCTTGGGTAATGCTAAGGGGGAGATTGTTGGCATAATGGTTAGCACTCCCCTCGAGATTTGTGACATGGCTTAACCGTCTCCTATGTCTTATATAAGTCTAGTGGTTGTATCAGGCATTAATAGGTCGATCTTTTGTGCAACGACAACCACTACTTGTAACAATTATATTACCAATTGTGCAAATAAATTAGAAATAAAGTGTGTTCATTGTTCTGTGACTATCTCTCATGGGACACCATATCTAGTAAATATCTCTTCATAGAGAAATTCTATAACTTTATAATCTCTAGCGTGTGTTAAAGCCTTAACTTCAACCTATTGAGTGAGATAGCTAATGTGTAAAAGAATATAATATTTCCCATTTTATGCCAACTCAATGGGTCCAATGAAATCAAGATCCCATCTGTCAAATGGTGTAACCACCAACTATGGTTGTAGAGGCATTTCATCCTCCTTGTAGGTCATCCCATCTTTTGACATCTATCATATCTTCTAGTATATTGTATGGTTCCCTATTCGTGTCTACTCTAAGATCAAGAATCATGTTTGAGGATCTAGTCGCCCACGTTGTAGGTTTTAGAAGGGATATCAAGAAATTTGATAATACATCAACCAAAATTTTCAATTTAATCTTATAATATTTATCCCTCTCTATTATCTTCCTCAATTTGGTAGTTGTGACCTTAAAATTATACAAATCTCCATCTCTATTTTGGGGGCCCATGTTAATGCAAACCAAATGAAAGTTTGTTGCAGTGGGTTGGATTGGATCCTTTTGGATAGTAGGAGTGGAAACTTCCAAGAACAAATGATTATAATTATCATCCTCCATTATCCTAGTAGTAGTTTTAAAATTCTTGCCTTTGGTGAAAGGGGAGAAATAGAAGTTGTTGTACTTCATCACCTAGTGGCACTTTGATAGATTCGAGTTCCCTCTTCTTAGATTAATAATTTTTCATCCATGATGGCGAAGACAAGGTTTTCATTGCATTCTTTATGAAATAAGGAGTAAGAAAAATAATCCTTTTAATTAGAGGAGTTCCCTTGGCCTTTTTTAAATCAAAAGGGAAGGAGGAATTAACTTACCACTCTTGGTACTTTTATTGGATTGGGGTTACTCTACTCCCCTTTATTTTTTATTTGCAAGACATTGGACTTGGATTCTCTTGACTTCTTGGCGGCCTAAATTTGGGTTCTTTTAATTGCTTCTACAATTTTGATATAAGGGTCATCTTCTTCAAGGACATTCCAACCAATGGAAGCTAAGGGTTGCATTTGAATCACAACTTCATACACAAGGTCAACAAAATCAACTCCATCATCGACAATACCTGCTACATCCCATCCCAACTTGAAATCAATTATCTATTTGAGGATTTACCTTATCCAATATCTTCTTTGAACTAATTTTCTAATTGAGGCATGTGAGGGTAGGATTGGCCTAATTACAAATTGTTTTGTACACAATATTCGCTATAAAAATGTAGCCTAAGTTGATCAAATGTAGAAAATTGATATTTGGTCATGTGATCTTTAACAATGTCTAATGCTTTATAATAGCCTTTCAATTTCTAAAACCCTAGTTTAATTGGGAACTAGATGCTAATTTTATTTTTTCTCCACACAACAGTTATTAACTTCACTTATCTATCTACACACTTCAATTAGAATGAATTTATCTTCCACATAGTTGGGAAACTTCTCAAGAAAATAATTGTAGCCCCGACCCTAAGGTAGGTGAATTGGGGGTACTAGATAAAATAATTACGATAGATATCTACTAATCCAATGGCATCTAGATGAACAAGCCTCTGCCCTAAATGCGTTATGTACCATTCTAAAGCTAGCATAACTTTTCTACAATTGGAGTTCTAGGTAAAAATAAAAAATCTAGATATTGTCATCAAATTCCTCTACATGACGAAGTCTAGGCTAGTACCTTGTGTAGGCTAGGGCATATATCAACTATTATGACATGTGGAAAGACTTATGCAAATGAAAATAAGAAATCATCTCATCCAATTGATCAATGATCAATACAACCCAATTTGAATACTGCTCCTAGTGCAAATGACTTGGAAAAACATCCATTCATCCAAATTAAAGGCATCAATGTCCTCATGTAGCATGTGCAACACTATAATAAAATCTCTCCCTTTAAATGTGACTTGTGAATAGTCTTGGGGAGTTGTGTTTATCCTCTTTTGGGTATGACAAACCATTCTTTTTCTATAATACCCATGTAGTACCATTTATTCATACTAAATTTGTATTGCAATAGAGTGAGATTCGAGTGCGAGTAAACCTCTCAATCAGGTAGATGAAAGCAAACATGGATTGTTGAATTGTCTAGAGTTATAAAAAAATTCCTGTCATTTGTTTTAATTTTATTGGTGTTTGGAACATATCTATAGAGACATTCCATGTTGAGCTTCGTGCACTAAAATGCCATTGTAAATGTAGCGACTTCCACCAATCCACTTTCTACTAGCTTCTAGGTAACATGGTGTCGATTAGGGATTTTTATTCTTCTCCAAAATATGTCTAAATTGATACACCCTAGTTGCTTATCATCTAAATCTGGTAAAGCATTGCCTAAACCATTCAAATGCTCATAACCTAAAAATTTGAATTTCATCTTGAGCTGAGCTTATTTTTGATAAAACTTGACAAGAACTTTCTCTCTCCAACTAAATCTACAAGTAAAATAACCCTAATTGCTTCAAAGGAAATACACTAAAAATCAATGGCACTTACTCTACTTGTGTAGTGATGGAGGTGATTCTTTCTTAAGAAATTAAAGTGATCATCTTCTAGGGTTCCACTTCAATCATATCAAGCAATTTTTCCATTGTGAACAATTAGGGTCTGTTTGTTTGGTGGACTTGGAATTTTCTAATACCAGAATTTACATATGTCATGTTTGTTTCTAAGAAATGAAAATAGAATAGGTATTTGTGTATTCTAATTTTACCCCAAAACCAACATTCTTATCTTTTGTCTGAAACCTTGGAATTGGAAAATGAATTCCAATTCCACATGATCGTCCATGTGCGACAAATCAAATTTTAGGAAAAAATTAAAGTCCACGATTGTGTTTCCCTAGCCCTCTTTCTTTCTTCTTTCCTTCCCTTCGCTACTTGCTGCCCCTCTCCATTGTTGCCGTCTTTTTCTTCATTGTTGCCCCTTGCTTCTTATTGTCCCTCTCCATTGATACCCTCTACATTGCCACCCCTCTATGCATGAAGCCTGCCCCCTGCTTGTACGTCTCTGCTCCTCTTGAGCTCACACAGGTAAACCTTGATCCTCTCAAAAGCCCTCGCCCCTCTCTTGATCTTCCCTGTTACTCTTGCATATCTACTCTTTTGTTGGTTTTTGCAAGTTTTTTTTTATGAGCCAAGCCTAAAGATTTTGATCTTGTTAAAAAAAATCTTATCACACACTATCTACCCATTTTCTAGATGGTATTCCAATTCCATATTTATGGAACCAAACGTAGAAAATGCATCTTCTCACTCATCTTCCAGGTGAACGAAACAGGTTCCAGCCTTATTGTTAGGTATATCAACCTATAAACATAATCATAAATAGATTGTTTGCATCAAGCTTCGATAACATACAATAATCAACCTTTAACAACATTCAATGAACAACTCACTAGTATTCATTGCCTCTCATTATCTCTTTTTACTTGATTGTTAATTAAGACAGGGGCTTAAATAAGGATCAAGGAGGTTTCACATTTCAACACTCACATTATAAGCTCCCCAATGCTCTTTATAACCAAACTATTTTGCTCACAAATATATACATCAAATATATGCTTCAAGAAAATAATTTTATGGGGTGCAAAAGATACATTTTTCCATAGTGTGCAACCAAATCATTAAGATAGATCTATTCCAATTTGACCAGATTGTAAGCACGTTTCTATCCTACGCCCTCAAATTCTTAGGTCCAGTTATCACAGGGTTTTGATTATTTATCCAATTTTAAAATTTAATTCTCGTCTCATCATCAAAGTTTACATTATGTTAATTTAAAAAAAAAGCTTTAATCTCTCACAATTTCATTTGAGCATATGCCTATTTTCTATCTCAACTAATAATCTCATTATTATTATTATTACTATTAATAGTAAATACTTTTGATTGAATTTATGAATTGGTGAGGCCAAAGTTAGAAGATTTCATATCAACAATGACATACTTGTCAAGGTTTGAACTTTGATGAGAAGAATCACAGTGCCATGAATTATCTATCCCATTATACCATTATTGATAACTAATCATCTTATCATCTTATTCCTAATTACTTTTAATCCAAATTTAAATTTTATCATACATACGTTTATATTTAAAGATACTTTAGACTTGTTTCTTCTATTACATTTAATCCTCCTTCTAATATGTGTAACAAATAAACTATTCTTTAAGATGAACATATCTAAATCTATTCATAGAGAACTTGTGTTCTTAAAAGAGAGGTCACAAGTTCAAATCTCACAAGAAGCAGAACATGTATGCCTCATTTGTAGCACTCTTTGGTGCCTCCTACAAAGAATACATAGTGATCCCACATTAATATCACCATATGTAGACCCAAAAACAAATAGTTGGTATTATAGATCATAAAAGCTCTTTTTCTTTCATTTTTCCCTTTCCTTTTTGTACTAATACATATAACATTAAGTTTTCAAAAAAGAGTCAATTTCACAGAGTCGGTTGGGATTTCTGTTGCCTCCCCAAGACCTCTGGTGGGCTTGGTTTGCTTGATACTCATAAGTAAAGGCTGACCCTTAGTGCGAAATGGATTGTGTGGTGTCTCATAGGCAATGAGGCCTGAAAAATTTTGCTTCGACACTACATTTCTTTAGGGTACCCTTTACACAAGTCTTCTTGGAAGGGGATTGGCTTTCAAACCCTTCTTGTTATGAAGACTCCTATTCAAATCCAGGGCACTTTTGTTGCCAAAAGTATCTGGAGAGCCTGGGAAGTTGTCAAGCCCTGGCTTTGCTGGGCTGGGAATGGTTTTCGTGATGGTCTTTCTCTTAACCAACAAAATATTTGGTGGTCCCTTTGTTTGCTCAGCAATGGATCCCTCTTGCCAGAATCCAGGGTTTGAGTGCTCTTCATTTTCACAAACGTGGCATTCAAACTCCGAAAGACCTATTTTCCAGAGCCACTATGAGTCTTCACTCTTGGGATGACCTTCGTGTTCAGTTCCAACTCATCCGCCCAGATCGTCAGACTTTTGACTTGCTAGTTTCAGCTATTCTGCCCACCTCCTGCACAAGTTGGGAATTTAGTCAATCAAACCCTAGTGGAAGGACTGGAAATGGTATCTTGCTACGCCATTCACTAGTTACACGCCCAAGCTTGGATAATCTTGGCTTGTGCCCCACTTGCCCATGATTGGTTCTCTCAACCACCGATGACATCTTTCCTCTTCCCAAAAGAATTGGAGCTGACATTTTCGCACTATTTGGGATTCTGTCACTGAGCCTAAGATTGCTCATTTTGTCTGATGTTTTCTTTACTAGGGCTTACCTTTGGGAGCTTGGCTCCGACATTTGGGTGTGCTTGACCCTAAATACCCTTTTTGTGGTCATTCTAAAACCATCATGCACATTTTTTGGTTCCGTCGTCGTGCCCATAATTATTGGATCTGGATTCACGACCTTTTTTCACATTTTCGGCCGAGCCGTTTTCCTGGCATATGACGCTCCTTGGTGACTCTCCCAGAATGCCTTCCCAGTATACCCAGATATGACATGCTTTCAGGATGAAGATCTTGTTTACTTTATAAAAAGAATGAAATGCTGTTCTTTTTTCTCACAGTTTTCTAGATATTCATATCTCTCTTTATGCTAAGGCATGTTTATGTAATAATGTCACGATGCAGATTCAGGTGCAAGCTGACAAGGTGGCCTTGGAGGTCGCCCATTTGCAGGATCTGTTGCAGCACTGAAGCAATGCTCCTTGTACTGTTGCTAGGGTGCTTCTGGACTCTCTCTCGGCTAACCGCACGCCGCCTAGGGGCCACTGTTGCAGGTGGAGTTCCTTTGCCAGGCACTCTAGGACTTCGCACCAGTGGCGTCGCCACTCCGCCTCTCCTCCTCCTCCTCGGAGGGATGTTGGTGTCGACTGGCCTCCCCTACTTATTTCTACAACTACTGCCTCTGCTCGGCCCTCGACCAGTGTTCCTGTGTGGCCTCCTGCCACTTCTGACAAAGTCCCTCGCATGACGCTTGCTATTTCTCCCTGGCGGGAGGAAGGAGAATTAGAAAAAAAAGAAAAAGATGATGGCTGATCGATTCTTGACCAAACCCCAGGGCCCAATGTTTAGGGCAATCCTGATGACAAAGATCCTCCTCTCTCTTCTACAACTGCTCTCGCAGCTTGAAGGTTTCTCTTTTTATATATTTTTTTGATGAATAGTTATATGGTTCTGACTTAATTGCCGTGTGACTTTCATAGGATGACTTTTTCCCCCGACCCCTTTTTGTGAATACTGATACTTTAATATTATTATTAATAGAAAATGCTTCTATTCATTAAAAAAAGAAAAAAGTCAAAAGACATTTAGAATAATGACAAAGTTCATGTTGTAGACACTTAAATAAAGCTATATGTATTAAAGAAACTATGATGAAAAGGATATATTCGACGCTCCTCCGTTACTATTTGTACAACTTCAAAATGCAGTGGACACAGACAAGGTAGATATACTATAAGGTCGGCACTCGGGCATGAATGGGCTGGTGACCAGTTTTGGTCTTCATCACTGAGCGTTTATTTCCCCGCGGTAAGCACAAATATCAGCTTAGCCATGACAATGGCAATGGGAATGGGACTATACCAATTTAAGGTAGGTCCATGTTAAAATACCCTTCTTTTTCTTTCTCTTTGTCGCATTGCTTTTCACATCGTTTAACACATTGTTTTCAGGGTTTTAGCTCTACCTGCAAGCTGCCCAGTGACATAATCGCGCCTTTGCCCGTTCTTGTTCCTTTGAGTAGAGGCGGATCTCCATCTCCAGCCTTGAAATTGTCGTATTTGACTAGCGTATCTGTAAAGTGTAGCTGCAGCAGTGACAAGGTGAAAGCAATGGCGACTTCTCTTACGAATGTTGCCAAAAATGCTCCAGAGGATGGTGAGATTGCTTTTTTTACGTTCTTTCAACATTCTTAAACACGCCTTGTTGTCTCGTATCTCACATCAGCCAGAGCTCGAATTTTAGCCCTACTATATAAATTTTCGCCCAAACTCATAAGTTGTACTTATTTTCATGCAATTGCTCTAAGCCAGCTGGGGTTTGATTTGAGCATTGACATGTTAATTAGTGAACATTGGATCGCTCATTTTGTAAAAGTTGAAATATACTGGTAAAAGAAATATATATAAGCCCATAGGGCGTGCAAAAACACTACATAAAGCTTACAATAAACATCAAGGTTTCACGGTAAACAAGAAACATCAAGGTTTCACGGTAAACAAGATTCAGTTGGTATGATTTCGGGAAAAAAATTGTACAGAATAGTTGTCGGATCTTCCAGTTGTGCTCAACAACTACATTAAACTCTTCAAGTTGAAGAAACTAATTACAAATATAAAAATCACAGGGCTCTCAAGGACGATCCAATGAAAGCAACCATGAGAAAAGTGCTGATGTTTCCGCTGTTGTCAGACATAAGTGATGCCATTCTGCTTCAAAGTAAAAGCACAATTACTTAAGATTAAATAATGTACTTGGCCCCAAAGCTCACACAGTAACATCGTTTGGTTTGATAATAATGTCTGTGCCCTGAGCTGGGATGGTAGTGAGGATTCACGGGAAGGGTCTGTTTGAAAATAATGTGTGTCCCATGCTGCTGTGAGAATGAGGACGGTGAGGGGAAGAATTTTGAATGAGGATTTCGGGTTTTTGGCATTTCAAATGCATGATTTATCACCTGGGCTAACAATAACGTGTATATGCTGAAAACACTGTACAAAACTTGCAAATAACAAGCCAAAATCCCTGGTGATGGGTTCTGCAGAGTGATCTGAAAGCTGGACAAAATATTACCCATGCAGTGGATTACAGAAAATCAAAACTCCATATCAAACTGCAAATCTCTCAAAATAACCGAAAAAGAAAGAAAGAGAAGCGTGAGATTTATAAAATCGATGCAAAATTAAGTCTCTAAAGGATGTGGAAATGATATACCATATGGTTTAATGTTTCAAGCCCATTGATTGCTGCAGAACACTAACATGGCAGCCTCAGAGGATCAGATAGTGTATGAAAATTTGCTGATAGAGTGTTGCTTTGCAATTTACAAATGTTATGAAAAATGTTAAAGAATGGCAATTTTAAATTCACTATGAATGAGATGAAAAGTTTTCCCAAACACAGAATAACATTCTCCATAAAATTATTGTTAGGATTAGAAGATAAAAATCTAACAGTTACATGCAATTATAACCAATAATGCAAAGGAATAAAGCACATAGAAGTAGAACAAGAAGACATAAAGGATTTAACGTGGTTCACCCAATCTTGGGCTACGCCCACCAAACAAAGAGTCCAACCTTATTATCCAGTAATTTCAAGCTATTACAATCTGGAATCCCTTGCAACTTAATACCGCTGCAAGAAGCTACAAAATTCTCATTTTGAAAACCCTAACCCTAAGCCATTTTAACAAGACTTATGTCGGTTAACAAGTTAACCCTAAAAATACTTGACGAGTTAACCTAGGGAAATGCTTGACAAGTCAACTCAAAAAAGCTTGACGAGCTAACCTCAAAAAAATACAGGAGTTGCTTGATCAGTCACCACAAACCAACAATTATTTTGTCAAATCATTGACAAATCCTCAAACACCTCTTGAAAACGAGTGCCATTTTGAATAAATTGATTAAAAACCTACAAAGAAAGGAGAACAATAGTAGCATCCGGTGTTAATTGCTAATTGATTTGCCACTGCATCACACTGCAGTTTCTTTATAGTGGGGAAACTAAGCCCAACCAAGAACATGAGTTGATTTGAAATGTATATGAATGAGCTTGATGCATTAAGACTTGAATGTTTCATAATTACTTTATTTATTGATTTTTATGAAATATATTTAGATATCACATATAGGAGAATTCATATTACATTCATTTTTAGTGCATTACAGAATGAAGATGCAGTTAAGGAGATATTTCCTGTGCTGGCAATTCAGGAAGTCCCAAAGATTGGTCATGAAGATGAGGCCCAAATTGTTGATGAAGTAAATAAAAACTTAGAGAAACCCTCTTAAAGATTCTACCGTCACAAATGAATGTGCATTTAAGGAATATTTTTGTTACTGATAATTTGATAAATTGTGAAGACGGTCGATGAAGATCAAATTCTGGCCAAACAAATGTAAACACATACAACCGAGAAACACTGGATGTTGGAGCATAAATGACCATAAAGACTCTCCAATGGAGGTAACATTCCCTGTTCTATTGGAACTGAATAATTAGAGCCAGTGGTAATAATTAGTCAGAAACTTGATTTGTTTAGAATTGGAATGAGCATGATTGAGAAGTTAAGAGAGGGACCTGTTGGTGTGTGTTTTATGATACAGACAACACAAAATAAAATACTAGGGGTACTCTATCCTCTCTTGAAAAAAATCTGCAATGTGCTAAACAGACGAATTGTGTGATCATAAATGCCCATAAACTCTCCAATGGAGGTAACATTCCCTGTTCTATTGGAATCGAGTAATTAGAGCCAGTGGTAATAATTAGTCAGAAACTTGATTTGTTTAGAATTGGAATGAGCATGATTGAGAAGTTAAGAGAGGGACCTGTTGGTGTGTGTTTTATGATACAGACAACACAAAATAAAATACTAGGGGTACTGTATCCTCTCTTGAAAAAAATCTGCAATGTGCTAAATAGACGAATTGTGTGATCACAAAGACGACTCCAATATTCCAAATGCGTGTGGTTTTTGCTGTTCAGGGTAGGCTCTCATGGTAGGATGATTTGCTGAAAATCTCCAAGGGGACTTACATGGTTATTCAATATTTTAATTCAAGTTTTGAATTTCCTTTTTCTATTTTTTTGGATTTTCTGGGTTTAACACTTACAAAGATTTCTAAGACAAAGTGCAAAAGAGGAGGGTTTGAGAAGATAATTCTAACTCTAAACTAATTCTATGAACTAATCCTATGAAATCTGGAAACAAGGCTGCAAAAGTGGAATCTGAAACCTATGGCATACAGGTTGCAGCATCTCCGGAGATGAGCAAGAACCAAATGAAAACAAGGCAGATTTGTTTTATATGCCAAGAGGACTGGTCACATGAACATGTTTGCGGTATTAATCAGGGAGAAGATATATTGCAGCCAAGTGGTAATGATAATATAGCTTTGAATACATCTCTTTTAGGACATGATGAAGATTCAAAGGAAAAGAGTTTCCAATCAGCCAAGATGGTTAATGTGGAAGAAGAATCAATCATCACAGGTGAAGAGTGCTCAAAGCTCTACTTTGGTGACTTAGAAGCTGAGATTGACAAAATTATGGTTAAAGGCTGTGATAACCAGTTGGAAGCCTTTAGCGATTCATGTAATGAGGAATCGTGTGATTTCTTTAGCAGCACCTCACTTATGCATAATGCTGATTTGGATGACCAATCAGATAACGCATTCCAAAATGATAGTGATGAGAAGCATGCCTTGAAGAATCAGCTGAAAGTTAATGACGATGCCATTGTTGTAGCTCTTGTATATCATGATAGCACTCACATGATTATTGAGGATCTTTATAGGAAAGCTCAGATGGAAAAAGGGCAAAGTCATATAAGGAGTGGATCTTATGTTGCAGATTTACAGGGGGTCAAAACAACTTTTGAGGTTTGGAAATCAGAATATTTATGTCTACTCTCAGATCGCGACTACTTGTTACAGGTTGCTGGAAAATATGCTGAGTAGTTGAGGGAAAAGGAGGATGAGGTTAACAAGCTCAATAGAGAGCGTAATGTTGTTCAAGAAACATTGGAGCACACACATATTGCTATTCAGGAAGCAAGAAATCAGATTGTTGCCACTAGTCAGTACAAGGAACAGGATGACAAAGGAAGGTCTGAATTCTTTCAGGAGGTGATTTGTTTACCCTCGTGGGGTAACAGACAGATACGTAAACACAAGCAGATATTCAAGTACGCAACATAGAAGACAATAGGTTATTTCATTCATAATCATAAGAACTTCTACATATCAGTCGTGTCCACAACACAGGAACAAGTGTATACATATAATCCCCGAAGGGTCACGACCAATCATCGCGTCGTAACGGTCTCGGTTACTAACTACCGAGATTAACATAACATAACTTTACTACAACCGTATAACATTTATGCCGACAACATCATCCCCCCCCAAAAAAAACAAGTCGTCTCCGACAACTTACAACAAAACGGATATAATGCCTAGTACAAAGAAGACACAAAAAAAAACACAGCTAAGTAGAAGGGGGCATCCCTGAAACTGACGGTTGGGACGCCCTCAACATAGCCCGCTGCCTCAGCTGGTAGACCTGCTGCGTACGGATAGATAGGTCCGCTTGGAGCTGTGAGTTCACTTCCACTACCTCCTTCAACACTGAAATCGCCTCCTGACATTCGGCCTTAGCCTCCTGACACTCTGCCTGTGTCGCAATCTTGGCAGCATTGGCTGCCTCCCGCTCTGCCAACAATTGTGCCCGTTCTTCCTGCCATGCACGACGCTCCTCCTCCCAAGCACGACGCTCTGCTACTAGCTCGGCGGCCATCTCCTCCCGAGCTCTCTCTGCGGCCTCTCGAGCCCTCTCCCGAGCGGCTCCTTCATCCCGTGCCGTGAGGATGGTCTGCACCAATTGCCGACCACTACCAATCACCTTCTCCAAATTGTTCATGTAGACTGCCAGATCTTCCTGCATCAGAACTTCCACCGGTTTCCCCTTCCGTGCCGGCCTCTTGGAGGTCTCCGGCTCTGCACTCCCACTGTCTACTGGCTGGAAGTCATCTCGGCAGGGAGACATAATAGTAGGTCCCCGTGCTACCGGTGCGACAGACTTCCTTGCCAAAAATGCTCCTGCCCGATCTAACACAGATGGCTCACTTGGAGTCACCGGCTCTTCCTCCCTGGGCCCTCTGCTCACCGGATCGTCATGATCAGACTCGATCATCACTGCATCTCTAGATGTCACTACCGGCTCAACTCCTACCATCTCCAACGGTACCTCACCAGGCTCAGACCTACCTGGTGTTGCAAACTGGTCCATTAATTCTGCCATCTCACTGAGAGGAGGGATACTCTCCTGATCTCCTGTCTCCAACCCTATCTCCAAATCTGGAAGTGAATCCAGACTAGCAGCTCGCTCCGGTGCTGGAGGAGCGACTACCGTGGAAGTCTCTACTGTTTGCTCTCCTACGGCAACAGGTACTACTGCCTTATCAGCTATAGGCGTGGCAACAGATAATGATAGCTGTACTGGAATCCGCATGTGGCCAAATGCGGGAATGGCCGTGGGACCGGGAACCAAAGCAATTGTGGTCCCACAAGAGGGTACCGGACGGGGAAATAATAGCGGGGTTGCTGACACCACCTGCACGTCCTCGTCATCGTCCTCTAGACTGCTGCCCTCTTCGGAAGTCGCCTCCCGACCACTGTCCGTGTCTCCACTCGCTTCTGCCTCTGGTCTGCTACGTTTCCCCGGACCTATCTTCTGGCCGTGGGTGTATCTAAGTGACGCCACCGCATGATCGGGGGTTCACCTGGCACCAAGAGTCCCGGCTTGAGCTCGGATGCTAAAATCTCTGCTGGAATCTGACGCTCTGCAGCATCCAAGAACAGGCCAATGGCATAATGTGGCATGTAGAATGTTCGGTGTTGCAAAGTCATGAATGCGTACATCCGCTCTGCTAACACCATCGCCCAGTCATACTGCCTACCTCCCAGAAGAAAATTCATCAACGTCACCTGTTGAAATGAAATATCTGAAGCACGGCTGGCCCCCGTAAGCCTACTCTTTACCACATCCATAAGTGCGCGCCAGTGGCCTTCCTGAATGAATGTTTTCTTTATCCCCCGGTGATAAGATGCCTTTCGGAGAGACTCCTCTGCAGGTGTGAGGTCCTCCCTGCAAACCAACCTGATATAAAAATCTTTGGTTTCCGTGGCCATCTTCTTGGATTTCAAATCCACTGGTAGTCCCTTCTCTAGTAACCCGAAGACTCTGCGGAACTCTACTGCTGTAAATGAGATCGTCACTGAATGCCCCAAATATGGTATGGTGCTGGTCTTCGAGAAACCATCAAAGGCTTCAATCAGTGCCCGCAGTGCGCCTTCGAAATCCCGAATGCAAAATATGGGCATTTGAATCACCCAGTGCACCTGAGCCCGTGCCAAATTATCTTTGTAAATGTGAGTGTTGGGATCATTATCATTCTCTTGCCACCATCTACGGCAGTCCAAGCCGTTCAAGCCCTCAAAAGAAATATTTTGTGGTGTAACTGCCTCTTTCTCAGACCTTGCAGGTGCCATTTGATGCCTGTAAACTTGCAGCTTCTTCCCAGTGCCACTGCTTGCAACCTTTGGTGTATGTCTGCTCATGCTGCTGGTACCCTCTTCCAATTTCTTCTTCCAATTCCTTTTGCTTGCCGATTGCATTTTAATGAATTCTTGCTGCTTTTCTGGTTATATAACCATTTCTCAACTGCTTTTCTCCTTGTCTTTATTCTCCTGTGGTTATTTTGTGGTGTAACTGCCTCTTTCTCAGACCTTGCAGGTGCCATTTGATGCCTGTAAACTTGCAGCTTCTTCCCAGTGCCACTGCTTGCAACCTTTGGTGTATGTCTGCTCATGCTGCTGGTACCCTCTTCCAATTTCTTCTTCCAATTCCTTTTGCTTGCCGATTGCATTTTAATGAATTCTTGCTGCTTTTCTGGTTATATAACCATTTCTCAACTGCTTTTCTCCTTGTCTTTATTCTCCTGTGGTTCCGTACGGATGCAACTAAAATATTATTACTCTTATGAATTTATGAAATGCTTCCTCTCTATTGCGTAGGGATACTCCTTCCTATTGGCGTATGGACACCCTTGTGTTTCCCTACCATACCTACGACAATGCTTCCAATGTGCCTTATAGGACCGTACGATTATCCTGGTGAAGCAATGCATAAATTTGCTTAACATATCTTTGCTGCTGTACTCTTATTTCCTTGCCGCACGGTCATGTCTCCATCTGCGTGATCTTACCGTACGGTATCATTGAGTTTTCACTTGGCAATCACGATACCCTGCAAACAAATTAACACTCTATTCTTCATTCGTTTCATTTGCTAAACCGTTATGTGTGTTGTCTTTGGAAGGATCGTCGAACACAATACCCGAACACAATACCGCGCGCTCGTCCAACTATATTCTCTGTCAAACAAGGTAAAGCCCGAACACAATACCACGCGCTCTTGACATTTAAAAGGTTGCTCAGCGATCACCACAAACACATTAGTAAACACGACATTACGGTTTGATAACTTTACCCTCGGCTACACTGGTTACAGACACTCTGCCAGTCACCTTTTCCAATCTCTCAAACTGTGATCTCCACACACCTCCCTGCGAACTGCTTCAACACGGATGAGCCACATGTAGATTTAGATGTCCAGCCACCGTTCTTATCTTCAAATGCAAGGCGAACGTGTACTCCTAACAACTATTCATTGGTAACGTTTTCGTTAAATGAAGCCGTGCGTATCATGCAGCCTAGCTATTTAGGTTGTGTGTTGACATCTTCAGCTTGGCGATGGAGAAGATGTGTAAACATCATCAATCTTCAAGCCGATTCAGTTTTTTAATGCCATCCACACTGAATTCATCATCATCAATCTTCAATGACTCAAGACATTTTACTGTTGCATCTTTTATAAAAGGTAATGAAACCCGGTATATATTATAGTGAAGTCGCACTTAAATGCCCTATCCGCACAGTACCTTCTCTTCCTTCGTTACTCTAAGCTGCCGTACAGCCATACGGTTCATAATTATGTCTTCGGCTATAATTTACATCTTCGTTTAATACTTTTATGTCTTCGCACCTTATGTCTTCGTTCAGCATGTTATGTCTTCGTTCACCATGTCTTCACTCAATATGTCTTCGTTCACTATGTCTTCGTTCACTATGTCTTCGCTCACTATGTCTTCGCTCATTATGTCTTCGCTCAATATGTCTTCGTTCATTATGTCTTCGCTCAATATGTCTTCGTACATTATGTCTTCGCTCAATATGTTATGTCTTCGTCTTCAGACTTTATGTCTTCGGATTTTATGTCTTCGTCTTCGGACTTTATGTCTTCGTCTGGTGTTTTTTTTTTTTTTTTTTTTAATTGCCAGGCTCTTGCCTGTGCGCCTCTGGCCGCTGATGATATACTTTGAGTTTTGAGCCATTAACAGCCTCCGGAATTTCCTTTCCGTCAAGGGTCCAGAGTTTGACAGATCCATTCGTTGCGACCTCTCGGACCTTGTAGGGGCCTAACCACTTAACCTTGAACTTGCCGGGCTTGATCTCATTTCGGCCATTATATTTCAATACTAACTGCCCCGGAGTGAACCTCGTCCGGTGGATGTGCTGGTCGTGCCAGTGTTTCCTTCGTTGCTGGACCACATCTGTCACCCATTGTGCCATCAACCTTCGTTCATCGAGCTTGTTTAGCGCATAGAGGCGCTCCCTCAGGCTCTCTATATCGCCAAGTTTATTATCGATAGCAATTCGGAGGCTTGACACCATGAACTCCATCGGCACTACCGCTTCCTGTCCGTACATCAATTGGAACGGTGTCTGGCCCGTTGTCACCTTGTAAGTGGTGCGGTATGCCCATAACACCGACGACAATTTCTCCTCCCAATCTTCCTTTTCTACCCCACACGACTTATAGATGACGGAGACTAGAATCTTGTTGGTCGCCTCCGCTTGACCATTGGTCCTCGGGTAATACGGACTAGACAAGGAGTGAAAAATTTTGAACTCCGTCGTAAGGAGTCTCACCACATGATTTACAAAATGACCTCCTCTATCACTCGTTATCTGAAGTGGGATCCCGTACCTTGTGATAATTTGTTCATAAATGAACCTGGCTATACTTACAACGGTGTTGTCTGGTAGGGCCTGTGCTTTGACCCACTTCGTCAAGTACTCCGTGGCTACCACAATGTATGTGCACCGCCGAGGTCTGCTAACTTTTAAGGGCCCCACAAAATCAAGCCCCCAACGTTCAAATAACTCCTGCGCAGCCGAAGGGTTCAATGGCATAAAATCTCGTTTTAATGGTTTCTCGACCCTTTGGCACGTATCACAACTGCCAACCCATTCTCTGGTGTCACTGTGTAGCGTCGGCCACCATAGTCCGGCCAGCAGTACTTTTCTGGTCGTTGTGTCTGGCCCCATATGGCCTCCTGCTGGTCCTTCGTGAGCCTCCTTTAGGATACCCGGGATCTCTTCCTCCATCACACACCGTCGGAGTACTTGATCCGTCCCCATTTTATAGAGAAGTCCATTGATAAGTTGAAAGGTTCGGCTTTTCAGAACTAGTTTGCGTCGTTCCCCTGGTGGCATGTCCTAAGGGAACTGGGACGTAGATAGGTACTCACCGATACGAGTGTACCAAGATGGTAAAACCGCAATCTGGAACAAGTGCGCGTCCGAAAAATCATCATTCACCCCCTCTACTCGTTCTCCCGACTTGATTCGTGACAATTGGTCGGCAATCACGTGGCTCTTCCCCGGCCGTACTATAATATTGAATGTGAACTCTTGCAGTAATAACAGCCACCGACTCACCCGTCCTTGAATAATGGGTTTATTCACCAAGTACATCAGAGCTTGGTGGTCTACATAGAAAGTGAAGGGTGTCGCCAACAAATAATGCTTGAACTTCTGAACGGCGTAAACCATGCCGAGTGCTTCCCGTTTGGTTGTACTGTAATTCCTCTCAGCTTTCGAGAGTAGCCTACTGGCGAAGTAGACCGGGTGATCCAACCCATGATCCCCAACTTGTGCCAATGTTGCACCTATTGCATAGTTGGAGGCGTCGACGTGCACATGAAATTCTCTGTCCCAATTCGGGTAGGCCAATATTGGTGCCGCCAACAGTCGTGATTTCAATTCCTCAAAGGATTCCGACTGCGCCGTTCCCCATACGTACGGTTCCCCTTTTCTTGTGAGGTTATCCAGGGGGTAAGATATCTGGGAGAAATTTTTTATAAACCTCTGGTAATATCCAATGTGTCCCAGAAAAGATTTTACCCCTGAGACATCTTGTGGGGGTTCCATCTCCACAATCACCCGAACTTTATCCGGGTCTATTTTAAGTCTCGCTTTACACACTATGTGTCCGAGTAGTCTACCCTGCGGTACCATGAATCTGCATTTCTTCGGGTTCAGTGCGAGTCGTGCCCTCCGACACCTGTCCATACATTCTCCGAGTGCCTTCAGATGCGTCTCCTCCCCACTGTAGATGGACCAGTCATCCAGGAACGCCTTGAAGTTACCCACGGACATCTTATCGAAAATGTGGAGAATTATTCGTTGGAATGTTGCCAGAGCATTGCAGAGACCGAAGGGCATTTGGTTGTAAGCATATACTCCGTCCTCCACCACGAATGTCGTCTTCAGCGTATCTTCCTCCGCTATTGATATCTGATTATAGCTGGAAAATCCATCCATAAATGAATAGATTTCATGGCCGGCCACCTCTTCAAGAATAGAGTCCGTGAACGGTATGGGAAACGGATCCTTAATGGTGACTGCATTGAGATGCCGGAAGTCGACACAAATCCGGATCTGGTTGCCATCTTTTTTAAGAGATATTATGATGGGGGTACCCATTCGCTATTCTGCACCCTAAAGATAATCTTGGCCTCCAGCATTCGTTCAATCTCCTCTTGTACTTTCGCAATGTAGTTTTTATTCATTTTGTATGGCCGTTGTCGTATTGGTACTGCGCCTGGTACCAACGAGATACGGTGAACACATAACTCCGGTGGAACTCCCTTCAAATCCTTATAAGTCCACGCGAATACATCTTTGTACTCGATGAAGATCTTGAACGCGGCCGTTTTCAGCACTGGGTTCCAGTCGTCTCCTACCAGAATGATTTTCTTATCCGTCTCCGTACCCAGATTCAAAGGTTTCACCGTTGGTTCTTCGTACTTCATGGCCTCCTTGTTTTTAAACTGATGTGCGGGTACGGTATCCATTGTAGCTTCTCCTTCCTTATACTCCCCGTACTCTGGAGGATATTGATCTGGCTCTTCTTCTTCGACGCTTAATACGTTACAGGAGGGTGAGAACATCTCATAATCCTCCTGCTGCCAATGGAACAATCCATTTAGTGAATCCGTGTCATCCTCCGAACAGCATCCTCCGAGTTTTAGAATGCCTTTGGCATCCGGATCCATCCCCTCTCTGCCTTCGTCTCGTGGGTCATTCTCCCCTTCAGATTCAGATCTCGAGGAGGCAAGTTCCTCGCTCACCAATTGAGTCCGGAGATCAATAGTAAATTTCTTGCCTCTGCTCTCCATCGAGAGTGTATTCCGTTTCCAGTTGTGGTTTGCCTTCGTTGCCACCAGCCATCCTCTTCCGAGTATGGCGTCGTACCCTTTCTGTTTTAATGGGATGACCACAAAGTCGAGCACAAAAGGTTGTGCACCCACGGTGACCTGCTGTGCCATCAACATGCCGAGGGGTTTAATCCCGTGCTGATCGGCACCTAATAGATTAAACGTAGGTGGCCACAGAGTGGGCTTTCCTAGCTTTTTCCATTTGTCTTCCGGGAGGACGTTTACCCCGGAACCGTCGTCTACTATAGTATCCGTGAGGATGGTGCCCAGAATGCCCATCTCCACCACGGCTGGATGTCTGCCGTTGTTAAGGGTAAGCACAACTGGATGTGTTGCCGAGCTTCCTGGTATGGAAGCGTCCGTGTGTCTCGGTTTGGGTTTATCAACCTTTGTACCCAACAACACTGTCCCCAATTGAGGCATGGTGTGTAGGAGGTCCTCCAGTTTCACAGGTACCTCCAGTTGAAGCATCTTCCGTACAATGTTCCTCTCCGCGTCTGTGCAGTAGGGTCCAGATGACTCGTGTGTCTCTCCCCGTTGGGCTTTCATGGCCCTTTCTATTTCCTCCCTTGCTTCCGCCATTCTCTGCTTCTCCGTACGGGGATGGGGGTATCGGGCTTCCTTTGCTTGCCCTCGGGTAAGAGCAAGGATGGCTTCTTTAACCCGTGTGTTGCCTTCGATATCAATCAGATTGGCCCCTACGCCAGACTTCGGACAATCGGCATCTTTGTGGTCACCGGGGCCGCACCACCGACATAACTTTTGAGGGGCATCATTATTATTACACTCTTGTGCGTAATGACCCCATTGGTTGCAAGCCCTACATTGAATCATCGGGCGTCCCTTCGCATCGTATTGGACCCTTTTTCGGGTGGAATTATTATTATTCCCCCGTCCGCCTCGTTGGTTTCCTCGGTAGCCTCCAGAAGATGCTTTATTGTTTGAATCCGATGTGGAAGGCTGCTCCTGTGCAAAGAGCACTTGCTGGTTACGTGCCTTCAGATTGTATGGGCATTCCTTCGTAGAATGTCCCATGATTTGGCAGATGTCACAGAATGCCTTCTTGGGATAGGCACCCTTCGTGTGGCCGCTCTCCTTACAATCCGTGCACCACAGTTCATCATCCTTGCTTGTGGTCCCCTTCATTGACTTGAATTCTTTTAACATCCATTCCATATCCTTCTGAAGGGCCGTGACTTTCTTATTCAGCTTCTCGTCGCTGCTACTCTCCTCTTCCGACATATCGTCTTCAGAGGATGACGAAGATCTATTCTTCTTCTTTTTGGCCGTCTTGTTTTCGCTTTCCATGTCCATGGCCCGGTTGTATGCATTATCGTAGAATGTCGGAGGCACAATTTTCATCTTTCGCCGTAACTTAGGGTTCAGGCTCTTGACAAACCACCTCTTCTTTAGGCCATCAGCTGGTTGGCTTTCCATCTTTCCCACTAATTCCTTTAGCCGGCGGCCATACGCTCGTACAGTCTCCTTACCTTGCTTTGTTCCATAGATTTCGGAGACTATCTCGTTATCATCTCGGAGAAGCCGGAATTCCTTCTCGAATGCTTTCTTCAGTTCATCCCACGTAGTTACCTTGGTTTTATCCAAGTCTGAATACCAGTCAATAGCTACTCCTCTCAGTGTGGCGGGGAACTGCTTCATCCATTCGTCCTGGTCAGTCACCCCGTTGGCTGACCAGATGGTTTCGCATGTACGGCAATGCCGTGCTGGGTCGTCCTTTCCATCATCATGGAACTTTGGCAACTTTTCTTTATGAGTCACCATAGGTGGTTGGGTTGTGTTGTCCAGCACCACCGCCAGTGGTACCCGCACCCACCCCTACTGTGCTGCTTTGTACGGTATTTACTGGTGGCACTTGTTGTGCCTGTGTCACCGATGGAACTGTGTTATGTGGAGTCGTGGGCTCCAACGGAGGGTTCCCGTGTGGCTCCGCTCCGTCAACATCACCCTCAGCCGTACGTCTCCCTTCGTGATCACGGTCTTCTGCACGTGGTGTACGGACCTAGTCTTCAAACCGGTTTCGTTCTTCTTGGAGGAAGGTCTTCAACGCTCGCGTTTCCTCGATTAATTCTTCACTACTCCGCACCCTTCGATGTTCCGGCGAAATGAACTATTCCAATTCGGCTTCTGCACCTTCCGTGCCACTTCCGAGGTCCCCTTCGGGCAACCCTCCGGCAAGTTGGTCCTTGGCAAGTTGCCTGAGCCTACACCGACGTTCACGTTGTTGCGCGGATATCAAAGCCTTCTGTGCGGCTTCCCCTTCGTCATCTATCACTTTCTTATTTCGATCTTTATTTAAATTATTGGGCATCAAGACAGACTATACACATTGCTCAATAAAAAAGAACACTTATTTTTTATTAATTCATGTTGCTTTACAACATTCTCAATTGAACTACAATTGAATTTTTGTGTTCCGTTCCCCTTTGTTTCAAACTTCAACAACTTTACTGTTTGTCATTTCCTTCCTCCCGACGGCGACGAAGATGCTCTCGGGCGTGGAATGCACGGAGGATCTCTTGGCGGCGGTCCTCACGGTCAATTTCCTCTTGCCGAATACGTCGTGCGAGTGCTGCTTGTGCCAGCAACCGTGGAAGTTGGTTCAACAACCGATTCGCTGCAGGGTTCGCCCCAATTGCGTCCCACACTACGCCTGCAGGGACGTCTCCGTTCGTTGCCTCCCTTCGGACGTGAGTTTCGAGAGCTACTTGAAACAAAATTCGGAAGTCACGTGCTAGATTATCCTCTCCGTCGTACAACTCGGTACGGGCTTCCTCAGCTTCTGGGTTTATTGCACTAACGGGTAAGCCCATTATGCCTACTCGCCATCCGGGTATGTCTAGGCAGCGGCGCTAGATGTTTACCCTCGTGGGGTAACAGACAGATACGTAAACACAAGCAGATATTCAAGTACGCAACATAGAAGACAATAGGTTATTTCATTCATAATCATAAGAATTTCTACATATTAGTTGTTCCACAACACAGGAACAAGTGTATACATATAATCCCCGAAGGGTCACGACCAATCGTCGCGTCGTAATGGTCTCGGTTACTAACTACCGAGATTAACATAACTTTACTACAACCGTATAACATTTATGTTGACAACATGATTCAGGAACTTGATAGCATACAACAGACTTATGACTTGGATAGCTATCCCAAAAGATCAAGTAACAAATCTTTGGATCATCCAAAACTTCTTTATGAGTTGGATAACTTTCAGGCGGTTGACAATTCCTTGTTTGAGATGGGTGCTGATTTGACATTTGATAATCCCCTTTTTGAGCTAGATGAGGAAGATATTTCCTATCCCCATGACGAGGATGAGATTGATTGCAGGATTTGGGACCCAGCTCCTGTTATTAGAGATGAGTCTTGGTCACCAGATTGGAGTAACGAGGTGAGTTCAGTTGTTGAGCAGTTTGGTATCTACATTAGCGGTTTAGGATGGGCAGTTGTGTCTTATTGTATGATGGTTGATATGCTTTTCCTTGCATTATCTCTTACTGATAGAGAGATATCTAGTATTGATTGCATCTTGAGACTTTTCGATTCACTCATTTTTGGTGATTGTGTCAGCCTGATCGTTTCGGATCCTGGTATTAGTATGACTGATGCATTGCTGTTTTGGGGGAGTAATGAGTGGCTTCACCTTATTGGCCACATTGTATGGGATGCATTTTGTTGCCCATTCAACCCATCGACGAAGGATCCTCTTTTCCGATTACTGCATATGTGTGGGATGGGGGATTGGTTTGATACGCTTCCCTTCATGAAGGAGGAAGCCATGTCCAACAACATTGCTAGTGTGCTTCTTCAGTACAGACACCGATTTGGGATATAGGCTAAAGGGGCTGTGTTGTGGCAGTTGGACATTTTGGACATTCCATCCATTATGGGTATGGATCGACAGAATATTACAAACAACTGGGAAGGTGGATCGCCCTTTTGTTTGTGGGACCCAGGAGGAACATTCTCATGGTTGGTAATAATTCAGGGAGCTGGTTGGTATGATGTTGGGTTCCCACCTTCATCTGACCTTAGTGGTGCTTGTGATTTCAGTTGGAGTGAGGTTCTCAGTTGGATTGAGGATCTCCTCGTAGATGATGGCAACACATGGCGGGTTGATTTGACTGATCATGCACATGGGGTGATTTGGGATCCCGGTATTAGTATGATTAATGCATTGTTGTTGTGTGGTAGTGATGAGTGGCTTCACAATTTGGGACATGTTGTTTGTATCAGATTTGCACAATAGATTGGTGGAGCAGCTTATTTAAGATTGGTATGGGATGCAGACATTTTGGTCACAACATGCAGATACCGATTGCTTGAGGGCAAGCAATCTCTGCAAAGGGAGGATTGTAATGTCCCCTTTTTCGGGCACAGTATTTCTTGCTGCAGCATTAGCCATTTTATCATGGTCCCGTGGGCTAACTAGGGCTTAATATGGATCAGTGTGATATTTGACCTAGGTAATTCCAGTTTCAGGCCAATCATAGTAGTTTCCGCAGGGTTTCCGGATACTTACTATTTATAGTAAGTCGACATAGTTCAGTTTTTTTGGCATTTTAGTATTGGATTTGGAGCGTATCACCGAGAGCTTTTTGACAAGCTATCTCACGTCATATTTTGAGTTCGTTTGGTCCTCCATTTTAATGCCAGAAGATTTCATACTTTATTATTATGCCACTTTATGATTAAATGGTTATATTAATTTAAAGTGACATAAAGTGGGAATATGAAAAGACAGAGAAGGGAAACTGAAGAGTCATAGCTGCTGCTTTAAAAGAAGGAATGAAGACTCATTTGAGATATGCTTAGTTTTATGAATTTATTTCTCTCGGAGAATCCAGGAAACTTTCAGCTTTCGATTCTGAAAGCTGAGGACGGAAATCTTCAGGCTCTCTCGGTGGATTGGACAAAAACCCAGTTCATCTCTGAGGTGGATTCACATTAGAGTTCACCATTGTATTTCCAGGTTCATATTATCCGATCATATTGTATTTCAGATTGGGTTGTTTTGTAGTTTCATTGTTGTTGTATTGCTGTTGTATAATGCAATAACAATTTCTGAGGGTTTATTGGAATATATTGCTGCTTTATTTTTGTTGAATCAATATTCTATTGCATGCAAGTATTTGTTTATATTTCTGAAACGTCCGTGAGAAGTATTTGGGGAAAATATCTATTTGGGATATTACAGTAGGTGAATCCCAAGACAGGATAGGGACGGGGTCCTAAAGCCTTGAGGGAACCTACTTATAGATTGGTGTCAAGCACCCTACGACAAGTAAATTCACATGCCCCTTAGGGTTGAGTTTAGGAGAGAAGTAAGGGATCGAGGCTTAAATATGCTAACTACCAAATGTATTATGAATTATTCATTATTTCCTTGAATTGAATTGATTTGGCCACATAGTAATGTATCTTAATCATTGGAAACTGATAGCCTTCTAGTTGGGTACATTACAAAAGTGTATTGTTTGAATCATTATTTTGTGCAAAAATCAGGTATAACCTTAAAAGGGGGACATTACATTAGAATCCAACCCATGTAAAAACTGGTTCAGGATCTGGGGCTTGAAGGGCATGAACCGACAACATAGATTGTATTGAGTTAAAATATCCAACTTAGTTGTGATGTGAAACATTTGGGCATCAATGGTATCAATATTGTATGGTAAATCAGAATTTTGAAGGTTGTCCGTAACTCATAAACAAGGCAATGAAGTTTAGAACTCTAAATCACTAATGTGGTCACTAGAGTGGCCCAGACTCAAAATATGTAGATGATTTAGATAACAAAACCCACTTTTATCCTCATAAGATCATTAAAGAAGGTAATAGAAATCAATGGTAAATTCGACAGAACTACCATGCGAGTATCGTGATTGTAGAAAAAGGTTTAAGGGTGATTGTCTTGGGATGTTTCCCAAGAAGTGGACATATGATGGCAAGAATTCTGAGCCATCTTATTTTGAACGAGGGGAGAAAATATTTGTTTCATGAATGCACATAAAGAAGACTACATCATTCTAAAGTGCATGATGAGATAAACTAGCATAGTTTTTCATCGAAAGATTGAAATTCAAAGATACGATAAGAGTAGATGAATGTATAGGAAGTCATAAGTACAAACAAGACATTATATTGATATATCTATTAGAAAAGGAAGCTTTTAACCATAGTTGAAAAACTCATAGACTACTTGGTGAGTAATAAAAAACTTGCAAGTAGTTTTAGCTGGTGAGTTTTTTACCACTTTAACTCGTAGAGAAAACTCATTGAGAAGTTGGCAAAAAATCGCAGAGAAGTTGGAAAAAACTCGCTGAGTTTTTACTAAAACTAAGCAAGTTTGTGCCAATTACTCGGCTGCAACAGCATATAAGGATTTTGATGTCAAACTTAAAGTTTCATTTGGTTTTTTTGAGTTCTTGTTTGCCGCTCAAGTCACAAAACACCCTCCCAAGCATATGCAAGGTCATTTGCAAGCATTTTAGTCGATTTGAAGTGGATTTCCAAGGGAGTTCAAACATGTCAATTTTGGGAAAATGAAGAATCCAAAGGTCATGCAAGAGGGAAAATATGCTTGGTGGCGGGGGTGCTGTCCTGGGACCCTACAAGGGGTGTTGCCCCTTGACCCCACTGGGGGTTGCTGCCCCTAGACCCCCGCTTTCAAATTTAAAAACAAAAGAAGAAATTGATGGGAAATCGTGTTGAATTAATTTGATGTTTTTATACCCACTTTGCTGAGTTCCCCTTTGTTCCGGACAAACGGTGGAACATTGTTTTATCTCCTTTTGTTTCATCTAGGTTTGTAGAAACTCATTAATGACATTTCCTAATTACTCTAAATTGCTTTAGAGTCTAATGAACAATATCTAACACCTTTTTATCTAGGATCAAGGTCGAGCCACAACTAGTCGTGCCAAGCGAGGAGGCACAACCACAATGAACTCCTAGGACTAGACCCTATACCTCTCCCCTAGTTTTTACTAGAGCTGGGAAGAGGAAGATGTAAATTGTTTTGATGTTGTATTTACTTATAGTTTTACAAAGACAATTTGCTATTTTAATTTTGCTTCAGACTATCAGGCTACCAGCCATCAACATTCCACATGAGGATGCGATTTTGTACCTGGTTTTCATTTAATTATATCTAGACTCAGCTTGTTTCTTTTGTTTACTCATTTACTGACTTGTCTGATACATCTCCTCATTGAATTTTGCGAAAAAAAAAACATTTTTAATTAAATTTAAGCATTTTTTTTCAAAAGTTGCCAAGTTTTTTGCTGAGTTTTTCCGAGTTTTTTTTGGCCTTGGTGAGAAGTTGCCAAGTTTTCTGTAAGTTTTTGCTGAGTTTTTTTTTTCGGGCCTTGGCGAGAAGTTGCCGAGTCCGAGTATTTCAACTATGCTTTTAACTTTTTTGGTGTGAATAATATCTGTGTGCATCATGCCAATTAGTTGAGATGATAGTCTATAAGTTACTTTAGTGAACAATTATGAAGATGCTTGCAAGATGATGGACTAGGCTGGGCTACCCATAGAGAGAACACAGCAATCTGCTTTGATGTAGAAGAACTAGTGAGATCCCTATTTGGAGATATAGATGCTAGTTTTAGGATTCCTAAAGACTGAGTGTCAAGATCTGAGTTGCACCTTGATAGGTGCTTAGAAAAGTGAGCTAAATCTGATGAAGCTGATAAATCCAACTTTGTACATAAATACTATGCTACATTGTGTCCTTTTATCAGACGTGGTATCTCCAACAAGATAAGAGGTGACTAAAAAAATATTTACTATTTAGAAGTTGATCATGATTTTGTTAGCACTTCACTTTTGTTTTGCTTGTGAATATTTAGGTCCTCCAAGTTTTGTGATATATTTGAGCTGGTTTGAAAATGCTACTATGCATGATTTCAAATAAAATGCGTACTATCATTAAAATAACATAAAATTTGCATTATCCTTTAATGATCTGCAAAACGAGTCACTGATTCAGGATCAAGTGATCAGTTGTATTTATTTCCAGTTGAAATTTATGGATCTTTCTCTTTGTGAAGGAGGTTCAGGATTAACATTTTTAGAATGCCAACTTGTTTGTATGCAGTTAAGATGAAGCCTTAGGATGATCCATAGTATCACAGAGAAGTCAGAGGGCAAGAGTGCAGGCAGAGAAAGAGGCAGTTTTTGAGAGTTGTCAGAACCATTGGTTTCCACAAGTAGTGGTTTTGCAACTGCTGATCTTCCTCAGTAAGGGTTCTAACAGAAAGCTTTTGGTTTCATGACTGACTGTTTCGTACAAGAAATGGTTTCAAAGTTGCTCCCTGGCACAAGAGGTGGTTTTGATCAGAATGGACAAGGAGGGAAATTGAAGGGTTTTTGGAAACACCTTTTGGTGTCATTAGAAATCTGGGAAAGCTACATATGACTATTCCACATCTTGGAAGGGTTAGCTCGCTATATAATCTTCATTTTATGCTCACATTATAGGGTTTTGAGCTGCGAAGTAGAGTTTTGAGGTTGCATACTTCGTTGTAGTTGTTATAGCTTAGCTGTCATGTCGAGTGTGTTTTGACACCATGTCATCCTACTACTAGGTGTAAGTGAATTAGGAGCTGGAGCTCATTCTTGCTGGAGTTTTTCCCATTTTCAGGATTTCTCCTATATTGTGTGTATCAACCATTGTGTTGCTCTTTCCTTTGTGTTCTTGGGGTTTTACATGTTTTTCTATTTCTAACACCACAAATGAATTAGGGTTGGTTGTGTTGTAGAAAATCACATGTATATCAGTCATTTTGATGTTTTTAAGTAGGGCTAGTTGCAAGATATCTATTGTTGACGAGTTGTTGAGGAATATCTGCTTCAGTATATGAATCATTTTAAAAGAAGTAAAATGATATCATTGACTTGCCACATTTTCATCTCATTACTAGTGTTTTTCTGGAAATGTTGTCATTTTGAATACATCCATATTTTAATGTTATATCTTTATTTTAATCATTATGTTTTTCAACTGGACGTGAATATTATGAATGAATAGGTTTTACTTTTCTTTGTATGGTCTGAGACATTTGAAACTTTTGATTGTTTGTTTCTAAATATGTATGGGCTGAGGGTTTTAACCTTTATTTGACTGTCAGATTGTATTGGATACAGATATGCATAAAAGAGAGCTGAGTGTTTCCACGGTCCTTATGAACTTTAGCAACTCTTTTGATCCCTATGATGCTCTCAGCACACCTCTATACCAGACAGCCACATTCAAACAGGTAACTTTTTGTTTAAGTTGGCCGACTTCATATTACTGTTTGGACTTTTTTGAAGAAAAACCTTAAAGAAAATAAATGAAAATTGTTTAATTAGGATTGTTATCTCTTATGATTTTACTATATTCTCTGGAAAGCATTACTTTTTGGAGTACTTTTCTCTGACTAACTTTAACTTATATCTCAAGATATAATATTGAAAATATATCTTCTCAAAGGCAAAGCAATCTGCTGTCTTTAAGTAAATAATACATTGGCATATGTGCCACACCAAGAACATGACATTGATTTCCATTTTCCTTAGTCACATTGTTTCCATTCACAGAAAAGTGGTGGTCATTTGGCCTGTTAGTTAAAGCATCTAAAACTGTTGTTTTCTACTACACGTGTGATGGCCTGAAAAGGTGGACACTTCATTGGCAGAGCATTAACTTTCTTTCAAATCATGGAAACAAGTTGCAAGGAAAGATCAGAAAGAGTAGTTAGCAAGATAAGTAACTCTCAAAAGGACTATGCTACAAAGTGTGTGTTATGTGGGTCAAGGGGGGATGTGAATTGGTATCTAAGGGATGTGTGAAGATACCCCAATATTTCAGGTGATGACAGGGAACATCAGGGTACCCTACATAGGAGTCCCAATCCTGGTCATGAAAAAGGAATTTAAAAAAGAATTTTTTTTGTTTGGTTGTAAACTACTAATCACAGATCAAACCAATAAAATCAATAATTAGTTATAACTAAATGAAATCATGTCAATTTTTGCCTAGCCAAAATTAAATAAAATGATAGTTGTGAGTCTTGTGACCACACATCTGGATTCATTGTTGCTTACATTACAGTAACCCATAATTCATATTGAATAGTATGATATTTATAATAGAATATCAATGGTAAAGGATTAAATATACTGCTAGCAACAATAAAATCATGGGGCAAGCAATGAGTGTATATTATACAGCCCATGCTTTATCTTGGGTTTCATTTCTTTAACCGTCTGACTCTGTAGTAAACCCTTTTCAGACATTTTTTGATTTGCTCTAAAATTCCCCTTTTTGGGTTTGAATCATACTTAGGGATTGTAATTTGCAATGTTTCAAGCTAAGAGAATGTCAGTTCCCAATAATTATCATACGTCATTATGCATTATGTTAAAGATAATCCCTAATTCATAATATATACCTAAGCTCTAATTCCTCACTTCACTCCTAATCACAGGCCTTAAGAAAGATGGTAGATTTACTGTGCTAGGACGCATGCATAGTCTACAAGTGGATTCCCTCAAGGTTCTACCTATCTCGGGATCTTTCCATCATGTGACCGATTTACCCACCTCTTCCTACACACACTCCCTATCCCCTTAATTGTGATTAATAAGCTATTTAGGAATTGGTCAAGTATATGCTAATATATTACAAAATATAAATAAATATACATATAACAGATATAATTTCTGATTTTCATTATTATTTATACATAGAATATAATACACATTTTCTATATATGCATATATCTTAATTCACATCATTGTTCATAGAATTCTGTAAAGTCAACCACATAGATATGCACATTTACATAATACATAAATATATATATCACTCTATATTTATTTTCTTACAAATATCACCTTATTCCAAGCGATCACTAATCATATTGGCATTGAATGAGATTACACATACCTTAATGGGATGTAATAAATCCTTGCTGTTGCTAACTGAATGCAACCCGTATTACTGTCTTATCTCCTCTTGCCATTGACTGGAAAATAATGAAGACGATATGGATTCCCTTATTACAATGTTGTGTTTTTCCTCTCCAAACTGCGATTACTATCTAATGTCCTCTCCTCCATCTAACTCTGTATATTGAACCCTATGCTGATCGTTTATGATTTGTGTATCTTCTACCTTTATCATAGACCCGAATGTCTTCCTTATTTCTCCTGTTTTGTTCTATGCAGTGTTCTTACACGGATGGTTCTTGTGTTTCACCTTTGGGCTCCTGTTTCTTCCCGTTAAATCCTCCTCACTCCTCCAGTTGGAATGATTTGAATTCCATCTTATACCATTTTCGCTTGAATGAGGAGTTGCGTTGAAGGAGTCACGTCCCATACTGTGAAGATGGTAAAGAGGCCCTAGGGATAGGAATTGATAGCACAGAGAGATGTGAGAATCCGTCCAGAGCAAGTGCAGCACCTTCGACAAAAGCTCTCCACTTTTGGGGCATCTCTTGTCAATGTCCACTTATCTATGGATGTCTCCTCACCCTTCTTAGATGTTTGTAATGTGAGTAGTCTCCATTTTGTTTTTTCGTCATTTGGAAGACGACTTCTTTTTGGGGGGGCTAATGTAGTTGACAAACTTGCCAAAGTTTTTGTCCAATAAACATGTTATGGAATAAATAATTGGCGATGTAATGTTATTTCCTTCCAATTAGTTTTGGGTACTTGCCAACATTGATACTCTTAACCAATTGCTTGACACCGTATATGTAATTATTTCATATCGGAATGTGGCATTCTCTGGATTGTATATGTTGCATTTGGTAATAAAATTTATATCTTTCTGCTATGTTATTGTGAGTATTGCTCTTTTCTGGTAATATTGTATGGTATGTTTTGGTATCTTGTTTACTCTGCGTAATCAAATAGTTCCCTTTAGAAGTAAACAAGTTTTCTGTGGAAGTACAATCAACTACGAGCATCAACCATATACTTCTCCCAAATAGCATCAAGACCACAATCATTGAGCATGCGAACCCCATGAACTCAACCCTCATCACATCCCACATGTCATGATCGCCAAAGAGTTTGCAAGGTTGTATCGTTGATAGCAACTTCAGGATCTCCATATGGAGCAACTCTTGTGGCAACATAAAGGAGCTGAGAACTTTAATATTTGGGATTCAATGCAAAGGCAAGAAAATGCAATGGAGTGGCCATTTTTTCCCATTTCTCTACCATGATTTGGTGTAGCTCTTTAAAGAATTTTTCTTTAGGATCTTGCTCCTTTGCATTTATGATGACTTTCATCTTCTCAATTATGGAGTCAATGTCATCATCTACCTCACCCAAACTAGGCATATCCATGTTGTTTTAATGGATCATGCTCAATATGGGCTCAGTGAAATTGAGGAGATCCTCAACACAATACCACCAAAGTCATCTAGGATCATATGCATAACGTTTATTGCCTTTGTAATGTTAGATTGCCTCTACATGCACCAAGTTTGGCTAATTATAATGTTAGATAGTACCTCATGAACCTTTAGAAGACGTCTCAACACAATCATGCAAAATAGGTCTCAACAACCTATTTTAAAATAAAAAGCAAAAAAATTAAATTTACAAAAATAAAATTTAAAATAAAAACTAAAACATATTTATTTTTTAATTGACCTTGCAAATTCATCTTCAAAATTGACCCTATTCGCCCGGAGAGCAGTGACAACCGTGCCAACAGTTGGAGAGATCGTTGTAGAATGTTGATCTTTCTCTGCATTTGAGAGGGGCAACTCACTTGTATGATGGGAGTGTTTGCTGTTTTTGTGTACTTTTTACTTGAAAGTACATAAAGGAGAAAACATAAAACTAAAAGAGAATGAGCTACAAAAACCCTAGTAGTAGACATACGAATTCCAACTAAATTTCACAGAGGATAACAAATTACAAGGGATTTTTAGGATTGAATATGTTTAGACACAATTATGATGAACGAAGGGTGATAGATCTCAACATCTGACAGGATGGGCTACTTCAACACATTCAAATTGAGATGCCAAAGCCTACTTGTGTATCATTACATTAATCACATACTATCAATGGTTTGCGTAAATACACAAAGAGATTACTAATTTGACATACGGGAAATCGGTAATAATAACAAATGAACACATTTAGAACACACGAACCAAAATATATTCTTCATTACCTTGAAATGTTACAACTTTAGAAACCCTTTTGTACATATTGTAAAGCTAAAAGTTTCTTTTGGAATTTCTCCAAAATTTGTCCCTCTTAATATTCTCATTTACAATAAGAAGAGCCATCTATTTATAGGTTTTACTAGAATAACTATGTAAGTGACTACTTGTTGATGTGCATTTTATGACCTACCGATAGTAGAACAAAACATTGAGATATCCTATCCTCTCTTGATCAAAATCATGTGTATGCTAAGATTGCAAAAGGACATACAATTGACTCCAAGGTTCCTTATACGCCAGTTCTTGACTATGGATAAGCTCGACGGTTATGTGATATGTTGTTATCATGAGGGCCTTACATTATGTACCTCATGCTAACTTCAAATGATATTGGCTATGGGAGCTTTCAAATGATATTGCAATAAGAGCACTTTTTTTTTTTTTGGGTTTTTCATGAATATGCAGAAAGTAAAAGAGAGAGTAGGGTTAAGGAATTATTTCTACTCCTAAGAATTTGAAAGATGAACACTGCTACGATGAAGTCTACTAACTTCGTTTCACCAAATTCAACAACTACGCAAAGTTGGTGCAATCTTCAAAGGGTGTGCAAAAGATTTTCATATCCCGATTAATACCATCATAACTTATAATATGCATCAAAGATAGAAGTAAAGTCTCAACATAAAGGCTCAGAACCAACCTTACACTGCGCTTAAGAATCACTTAAGAACAAAAGGTATGAGCAAAGCGACTTCATCACAACAATATTATCAATCGCATTCATCTATGTACTTGAAAGCAAATTCTGAACTAAATGAGGGTACAAAGAGAACATGCAAGTACTAAGATACATCAAGGAATCACCAAACTTCAATGACAACTTTATTGTCTCATTAGCTCATAGCAACAATCTCCCAAATTCTGTCCTTTAAAAATGAGAAATGAGGCCTTTATATAAGTCCCCGATTACAATGAGTGGCCCAGGTTGAAACAAAATCGATGGCCCAGATTGTGCCACCTCAACCCTAATTAGGGTTAGGCAAAGAAAGAGAATTTACAATTGATGCACGGATCCACACAAACCAATCAAGAGGAAACCAATTTCTTAGTGGGGTAATAAATGCCCACTATGCTAGCTCATTCAACAGGAGAGTGGGGCGACATGAATGCCCACTATGCATTAAATGCTTCTTTGTCGAGAATAGCCTATGCTTGACTTTGCTCCTTGAATGCTCAGAATCTAGTCAACATCGTGTCTCCATCGCATCTACGTTGACACTTGGTGCCGATTCCCGATTGAACTCCAGAAAAGTCATTTCTCATTCACACTTGCTCAAACTGTTCTCCCAATTTGGCAAGGAGACTTAGGTCGTGTGAATGACATTTGTGAATATGGAAAAGCTCTCAAAGTCATCCTTCGTGAAGAAATTCAATCAAAAGGATTCCTCCAGTTTACTTCTTAGGTTGTCTACAGTTATATCATTCTCAGTCAGTCTCAACGATATCAAGGTTGCAACTGTATTGGAGATTCCTTGTTGAATATTTCCAACAAACTTTTTCAATCAAGTGGATTCCTCATTGAAATGCTCAAACATCTTTGCCATGATTGCTGTGCTGTACCAATGGGCAAAGTCACACCCTTCTCTTTCCTTGATCACTTCACCATCAACCAACATCTGCCTGGGAGTTTCTATTAAAGCTTGCAGGTGTGAGTTTACTTCATCTTGATAAACATGCTCATCATCCCACGACTCGTCTATGCATTATATCCTTGAAAGGATGGTTAATGCCCTTTCGTATATTTGTACCAAGTCTTCAACAAACTTGTATGCCTTCTATCCAAGCTTCTACACTTTGAGAAATCTGCTTGATTCTCTCAATGCCTTCCACCGACTCAGCTAGAAGAATTGTAGGAGGAACAAAGGCCTGACCTTCTTCCCTCACTAGATGGGATAAGCTGTTCAAATACTCACACAAAGCTCAGTTCTTGTTCTTTAGTTTTTGGTATTTTCCCTCCAACTTCCTCATCTTCTCCTTCACTACTTGCATAGAGTCCTTGAATTCTTCAATGACCTGCTCCCTAGAGGCATGTCCCAGATCCAATTCCATCACATTGTACTCGTCTACAACAATCTGGTCCTTTGTTTTATCGACTATAGGTATTGCAATTTGTAAAGTCTTGGATCTGGATTCACCCTTGATGAACTTTGCAAACTTTTTGGCCTTGCCTTTCTCTTCTGGTCTGTTAGCTTGGTTCAAGATTTCCTGTAACTCCAATGCCAATTTCCTTCTCATGACTTCTCTACAGTCTTTGCCTTAACCAATCCGGAATGACAACATGCTAATCATAGATTGACAATTGTTCTTGTCCTTGTTCCGCTCTTTAATTAATTTCTTCCTCGGCTATGGGACTTTCTGTTGTTGCATCAGGAACCTCTACTTTTGCAGTAGGAATTTTCGTCTCTGTCATAGGAACTTCGATCTCCATCATTTCTTGTTCTAATATGGCCCCAAGGCTTTCCTCAACGACAACCACTTGCTCCCTATCTCTTCCTTTGGCAGATTCTTCATAAGCATTGATGCTCTCCCTATTGTACCGACCTAGTTATTTGATCTTCCTATTGTATCATAATTTTGCTTATTTCAACCTCTCCCCTTGTGAAAGGGTCAATCTTTTGCAAGCTTGGAGTTCGACTGGGTGATGAAGGAGTTGTTGCTGATCTTTGCCTCTTTTGCTGCGGTTCTTCATTGTGAGGGTTAGTCCTACTTCTCGACTATACCTCTTGGGCAATACTCTTCCCTTTTACTTGTTCAACACTCATTGGTGGGATCTTTCCTTCTTCGATTCTCACTCGTAATGACTGCCTTGGTCTATCATCCCGCAGTGGTTGATGTCCCATCAATTTCTAAGTTAGGCTATCCCTAGACACCCTTAGTTTGCTGTTATCCCTCTCGGGTCAACAAGAATAGTTGCATAAACACACATTAATTGATAAACATGAACACAGGAAAGTATTGCAATTCGGTAAACATAAAGTACTCAGAAAACCAAATCATGTCATTCACACTCAGAGCAATGTGTACATATAACCTCCGAAGAGACACCACCGAAACGTCACGTCGTAACGGTTCACACTCTCGGTACTAACTGTCGAGATTAACATAAGTTTATTACACAACACCCGTACATACAAAATATACCGACAACATCATCCCCCCCAAAAAACAAGTCGGCTCCGACGACTTTTACAAAATATAACATAGACAAAAATGAGCCTACTACAAACTACTCAGGAGGGGGCGTAGGAAGCGTCCCTGATGATGATGGCGCGGCTGTGGCTGTGCCGGAAGTGACTTTAGCCCGCAACTCGTACACTTGAGTTGTCCGAAGCTGTAAAGCCTGTTCTGCCCTCATCTTAAGCTCCATAGCCTTCCGAACCATGCTAGCTGCCTCGAGCACTGCCTTCTCCTTCGCATCCACAGTCTCCAAAGCAGAACCAAGGCAAGTCTCAAGAAGAGCCCACTCAGCATGCTTAGTCTCCAATGCAGCCCGTAAAGTGTCCAACTCCGACACCATAGTACTCCGCTCAGCCGCCCAAGACTCCCTCTCCTGAACCACTGCACTTCGCTCAGCCGCCCAAGACTCCCTTTCCTGAACCACTGCAGTCTCCAAAGCTGTAAGACGGGAAGCTGCCTCCTCCCGAGCTGCCTTTGCTGCCAATCCCGTAGCCTGATGTACTGAGGAAGCATGCTCTAACCGCTTGAGAGTGAAATACTCCTCTCGAAAGGCCTGTTCTAAATCTCGGATAAGACCGTGAATCCGGCTCTCGCCCATCGTCGCACTAAGAGCCCAATCCTCCAACATCGTAAGAGACTCCTGAGTAGGCCATCCCCTAGCCTCAAAGCACTCTGCAAATGCCTGTGGACAGCCAACCCGCACAAAGGTCAAGAGGCGCTCCAACTCTTCAGCAAACCCCTCCTGAGCCTGAAGCTCTGCTGAGGCTATGACCCGCTGGGCTCCAGCAGCTACTGCGGCTACATCCGCCAAGTACTGCTCCAACACTTTCTGCACGGATTCCCTCGCTGGCACCGCCCTTCGTGACCCTGTCAAGGCTGGTGGCTCCGCACTAGCCTCAGCTTGCGGTCTCTGTCCCTCCATAGGAACTGGTCTCTCAGATATCTCTCTCTCCTGGGCTACTGGCTCTTCTCTTGGTGGTGACATCACTGCATCCAGGTCAATAACTTCTGAAGGCCTCTCTAACACTACTCTGGCAGGGGAAAGTGAAATGGGAGCTGCCACTGCTATCGGGGGTAATGTGAACTGCTCCAACCATGACAGCACTGAAGAGTCCTCATCCCCCGTCGGCAACGCTCGAGCCGGCTCCTCCAATACCCTTGGCCCAACTCGCACAATGGCCTCAATACCAACAACATCCAATGTAACCTGCTCTCGCGGCTGTGTCTGCTCCTGCTCTAAACCTCCAACACCATCTTTGCTAGTCTGTCCTGGGTTGGTTGGCTGAGCTGTAGGTGGCTCGGAAGCCTGACCTGCCGAGTGTAGCACAACAGGGGGCCGGAGCTCTTCAAACCGTGGCACGGGTACAACCTCCAATGTGGTACCGAACGGTACAGAGGGCCCCGCTGCAACAGTCGCCGAGGGTACTGGTGGCGTGAATAGTACAAGAGGTGGTGCACTCTCAGATGGTGGAGTTGGAGCTAATGCACTTTCAGATGGTACCTCTGTATCGAGAGTGTCAGAGTCTCCCACTGCAACACTCTCGCTGCCTTCCTCCTCCTCCTCCTCCAAGTCCTCACTCGACTCCTCTCGGCCATTGTCCACATTCTCCCCTTCCGACTCTGAGAGGACTTGGCGCTTCCTCTTTGACCCTGTCTGTACTCCGCCAGCATCCAAGTGACGCCAATGAAAGATAAGAGGCTCTCCCGTAGCAATATCAACTGGCCGTGGCCTCAGCTTCTCTGCTGGAATCTGCTCTTGGGCAGCATTCAGGAACAACCCGATGGCAATATGGGGCATGTAAAATGTCCGATGCTGCAGAGTCATGAACTCATACAGCCTCTCCGCCATAACTGAAGCCCAATCGTACACCTCACCATTACGGATCCCGTTCATGAAAATGAGATGTGTAAGGGCAATGTCGGAGGCCCTACTAGCCCCGGTCAACCTGCTCTTCACGATGTCCATCAGACACCGCCACTCTCCGGGAGCCACAAATGATTTCTTGATTCCCCGATTCTTTGAAGAAGCGCCAGCCAATGACTCCAACTCACTCTGAGATAGGTTTCTGGAAACCAGCTTAATGTACTTTTCCTTTTCTTCGCGGGACAGTTTCCTGGGCTTTAAATCTATTTTCTTCCCGTGCGTGCCAGGTATGCCAAAAACCCTCGATATCTCTTGGGCAGAAAATGAAATCTGTATCTCAGTGCCACAACACTTTAGAGTGCTACGCTGGCTATCTCGATCGAATGTATCAATCATGCCTCGGAGAGGTCCCTCGTACTCTCTAATGGAGGGCAAAGGCATCTGAATTGCCCAATGTACTCCTGCTCTTCGAAGCTGTCCCTTCAAAAAATGTGCGTCTGGAGTGTTATCCCACCATGTTCGGCACTCCACTCCGCTCAAACCCTCGAATGTCACAGTCTTCCAAGTAATCTCTTCCTTTTGTGCTTGTGGCTGTTGTACGCGTGGACAGTGCTTTCTGGCAGTATCCATGCTACCAGCAATGCGGACTCTAGACTGTGAAACCCTCGGTCCTCTGCTGCTACTGGCTGGTTTTCAAACCTGTAATTTCTGTCTCCAAGTACTATGCTGTCGTGATCCCATACTACTGTGCAGTGTCCAATAACGGTTTTAACCGTTTTTTTTTTTTTGAAATTCTTCCTCTTACCGTACAAATCAACTTCCTTCAGCCAATGTACTTTTTCCAATATGCAAATATGTAGCAGCTCCGGGTCTCATCAACTGGTCACACTCTCCAAGGGTTGATAACTAAACCGACTGGGGGTCTAGGGGGCAACGCCCCCAGCGGAGTCGAGGGGCAGCGCCCCCGCCGCCAAGGCCAATTTAGAACCTTCAAAGTCTATGAAACACCCTATTTTTGTGAATTTCGTCTGCTCCCATGCTCTTTTCCGCAAATCGCTTATGTTTCCCTTACTTCCTGCTCATGCCCTTCCCTTCGGTACCATTCGTTCTTCACTGTGAACTACTTTGTTTTGTCTTTTTTTTTTTTTTTTTTTCAATCCCCAAATATGCAACCGCACATAAACACCCTTCACCTGCCGTAGACGCTGTAAAACAAAATGCTTTTAACACATACCTCCTTATGTGATTGCCGTACGGGATTCAGAAACACCCCAATATAATGTACGACTACATTCACTTGCTCTTTTTGCGTCCCTGTACAGCCGTACGGTCTTCACTGTGCAAACATTTTTGTGCTTTGTACGGACTCAATGCGGATGTACGGCCTTCCAATCCATATGCTATACAGACTAATAATGCTATACGGTCATGTCAGAAAACTCATGTTTTTTTTTCCTTTGTACGGACGTTATGCAACGTACGGCGTGTTCAAGGCTTAATTATATGGGCCGTACGGTGCTGTACGATCATAGTAGTACCACCCCCTTGGCGTACGGTCAAACCTCCTTTGCAATTTGACTACCGTACGGACGTCCTTGTTTCTAACATTTCTCGGTTCTGTGTACGGACTTCCTATACCGTACGGTCTTTTAAAATGTTGAACATATGTGCCGCACGATACTGTACGGTATTGTACGGACATTTTGCTCTCACTTTTATTTTATTTTATTATTATTATTATTATTATTATTATTATTTTATATATATATATATATATATATATTTTTTTTTTTTTAAAAAAAAAAAAATTTCTCTCTAAGTATCTGGCCCTCGCGATGACATCGTCAGCCGTTCGTGATACACTTTCAGCTTCGAGCCGTTCACCGCGTCCGGTATTTCCCGTCCATCGAGGGTCCACAGCTTTACAGACCCGTTTGTAGCCACCTCCCGAACTTTGTAAGGGCCTATCCATTTTACTTTAAACTTCCCAGGCTTGATTTCATTTCGGCCATTGTATTTTAGAACCAACTGGCCCGGTGTAAATTGCATTCGTCGGAGATGCTTATCGTGCCAGACCTTCCTCCGTTGCTGCGTCGCTTCAGTGGCCCATTGTGCCGAAGCCCGTTTTTCGTCCAACTTATTTAAGAGATAGAGTCGTTCCCTCAGACTCTCCATATCTCCCAATTTATTCTCAATTGCAATCCGCAGGCTAGGAACCATGAATTCTACCGGTACCACGGCCTCCTGTCCGTACATGAGTTGGAACGGTGTCTGCCCGGTGGTCACCTCGTAAGATGTTCAATAGGCCCATAGTACTGAGGGTAGCCTTTCTTCCCAATCCTCGCCCTCAACGCCGCAGGATTTGTAAATGACTCCAATCAGGATCTTATTAGTCGCCTCTGCCTGACCATTCGCTCGAGGGTAGTACGGGCTCGAGAGTGTGAAAAATTTTGAACTCTGTCGTCAGTAGCTTGATCACATGGTTGACGAAATGTCCACCTCTATCACTCGTCAACTGCAGTGGAATGCCGTACCGCGTTATTATCTGCTCATAAATAAACTTCGTTGTACTTAGAGCAGAGTTATCCGTTTGTGCTTGTGCTTCCACCCACTTGGTCAGATACTCTGTTGCCACAACAATGTACCGACAGCATCGAGCGCGGCTGGGCTTCAAAGGCCCCACAAAATCCAGTCCTCACCGTTCAAACAATTCCTGTGCATGAGAGGGGTTAAGTGCCATGTAGTCTCGTTTGAGAGGTCTCCTTGCCCGCTGGCATGTGTCACAGCCGACGACCCACTCCGTGGCATCGTTGTACACCGTCGGCCACCATAAGCCTGCCAACAAGACTTTTCTGGCGGTGGTGTCGGGGCCCATATGCCCTCCGGTAGGTCCCTCATGAGCTTCTTTCAACACTCTCGGAACCTCTTCCTCCATTACGCAACGCCTCAATATTTGATCTGGACCCATTTTGTACAGCAGTCCGTTGATAAGTTGGAAGGTTCTGCTCCTCAGAACCAATTTTCTACGCTCTCCGGGGAGCATTCCTTCTGGAAATCGGGCCGTGGACAGGTACTCACCGATACTTGTGTACCACTTCGGTAGTACGGCGATGTGAAACAGGTGGGTATTTGGAAAGTCATCGTTTATTCCTACTGGAGGCTCGCCGGACTTAATTCGGGACAATTGGTCCGCAATCACATGACTGCGTCCTGGCCGTACAACAATTCTGAAGGTGAATTCTTGAAGGAGCAGCAACCACCTGCTCACCCTTCCCTGAATGATGGGCTTTTTAACCAGGTACATCAAAGCCTGGTGGTCCACGAAGAAAGTAAACGGCGTCGCCAATAGGTAGTGCCGAAACTTCTGAACCGAGTAGACCATTCCGAGAGCCTCTCGCTCTGTAGTGCTGTAGTTCCTCTCCGCCCTCGAGAGTAACCGACTTGCAAAATAGATTGGGTGATCCAGCCCATGTTCGCCTTCTTGTGCCAGGGTGGCCCCGATGGCGTAGTTTGACGCATCCACATGAACATGGAACTCTCTGTCCCAGTCCGGAAATGCCAAGATGGGGGCTGCCAACAGTCTCATTTTTAAGTCATCGAATGCCTCCCCTTACTCCTTCGCACAGACGAACGGCTCCCCTTTCTTCATAAGTTTATCCATCGGGTATGAAATTCGGGAAAAATTCTTTATGAACTGTTGGTAGTACCCGATATGGCCCAGGAATGACTTGACACCGGTTACGTCACTGGGTGCCTCCATTTCAATTATCACCCGGACCTTGTCGGGGTCCGTCTTCAACCCTTCCTTACAAACGATGTGTCCGAGCAGCTTCCCCTGCGGTACCATGAAACGACACTTCTTCGGGTGCCAGACGTGCCTTCCGACACCGCTCCATGCACTCTCCGAGTGCTACGTGTTTGTCTTGGCTATTGAAAATAGACCAGTCATCCAGAAATGTTTTAAAATTCCCTCTCGACATCTTGTCAAAGATGTGCAGGATGATTCTCTGAAAAGTTGCAGGTGCATTACACAGGCCGAAGGGCATCCGGTTGTAGGCGTACACACCATCTTCCACTACAAAGGTGGTTTTTAGCTTGTCCTCCTCTACAATGGATATCTGGTTATATCCTGAAAACCTGTCCATGAAGGAATAGATCTCATGGCCTGCCACCTCCTCGAGTATGCTGTCTGTGAAAGGTATCGGGAGGGGATCCTTAATGGTCACCGCATTGAGACACCTAAAGTCTACGCAGATGCGGATTTGGTTAGCCTCTTTCTTTTGAGATATCACGATTGGTGACACCCACTCACTTGTGTCTACTCGGAAAATTATCCCCGCGTCCAGCATCTGCGCAATCTCGGTCTCCACCCTTGCAGCATAGTTTTTGTTCATCCTGTACGGCCTCTTCCGCACAGGTTGGGCTCCAGGAACCAAAGGGATGCGGTGCACGTAGAGCTCCGGAGGTACGCCCTTCAGGTCTTTATAATTCTAGGCAAACACGTCCTTATACTCTGTGAATATTTTGAAGGTTGCCGTTTTTAACATGGGATCCTAGTCATCTCCCACCAGTATAGTCTTGGGATTCTGCTCGTCCCCGAGATTTATTGTTTCCAGTTTTGCCTTTTTGTATTGGATAGGTTCTCCCTCCGAGAACACGTGGGCCGGACTTACTCTCATCTGGGCTTCCCCCTCTGTATATTCTGTGTACTCCGGAGGGAACTCGTTCGTGTTCTCTCCCGTAGGGAACTCATTCCCGATCTCCAGTATATTGCACGATGGCTGAAATACCTCGTAGTCACGCATTTGCCAGTGAAAGAGATCATCTAGTGAATCTGTATCTCCTTCTATCTCAAGTACCCCTTCATCGTTCGGTTCCATAGTTTCTTCCTCTCCGTCCATCCCGCCACCATCGGAGTCTGAGTCGGACGCCATTTCCTCTCCAACCATTTGTGTGGCGAGGTCTACCACAAATTTCCTCCCCCCTTTCTCGAATGCGAGGGTGTTCTTCTTCCAGTTGTGATTGGCTCGGGCTGTCACCAACCACCCTCTACCCAATATAGCGTCATACCCCTTCTGCTTGAGAGGGATTACGACGAAGTCTAAGGTGAAAGGTTGGGTTCCGATAGTCACCTGCTGTGCCATCAGCGTACCGAGTGGTTTAATACCGTGCTGGTCGGCCCCTAACAGATTGAAGGTTGGTGGCCACAGCGTCGGTTTTTCCAAACTCTTCCAAGTTTCCTCCGGAAGGACATTGATGCCCGACCCTCCGTCAACGATGGTGTTCGTGAGGATTTTACCCAGGATACCCATTTCTACTACTGCCGGGTTCCGTCCATGGTTTATTGACAACGTCATCGGGTCGGCTGCACAGCCGCCTGGGATCTCCGTTCGTTCCACCGTCGTAGGTGGCGTGTTAGGCCCTAGGAATAGAGCTGTTTTTAGGTGTGGCATGGTCTCCAACAGGTCCTTGACCTTCACGGGTATTTCCATTTGCAGTATCTGCCGTAGTATACTTTGCTCCGCCAATTCTCGGTGAGAAGTGCCGGCGTCGGCAGGTTCCTTCCGGTCCTGTATCTTTTTTTCGATCTCGGCCCTCGCTTGCAGTACCCTCTGTTTCTCCGTCGGAGGGTGTGGGTACGTGGCCTTTTTGGCTTGGGCACGGGTGATTGTCAGGACCTTCTCAGTACCTCTACGTTCCAACTCTAGGATGTTACAGCCGGGCTTCGGACAATTAGCGTCCTCATGGTCGCCCGGTCCGCACCACCGACACAACTTCTGCGGAGTCGCGGCCTCCGTCTGACAATCACGGGCATAGTGACCCCATTGATTACAACTCCGACATTGTATCATGGGTCTTCCCTTGGCATCATATTGGATCCGGGGCTTATTCTCATTGTTGCCTCGGCCTCCCTGGCGGTTATTTTTATATCCGCCAGATGATGCAGCATTCTGTTGTCCACCCGTACCAGACGTGGAAGGTTGCTCCTGTGCATAGAGTACTTGTTGGCCTCTTGCCCTCAAGTTATAGGGACATTCTTTAAGGGGATGTCCCGCGATTTGGCAGATATCACAAAAAGCTTTTTTCGGACAAGACCCTTTTGTGTGGCCTGCCTCCTTGCAGTCCGTACACCACACTGTATCTTCTTCGGCTTTGCTAGTACTTCCTTTGGCGGCTTTAAGTTCTCGCATCATCCTCTCAAGGTCTTTTTGCAATGCGAGCACTTTCTTGCTCGACCCGTCCTCACTACTTTCCGTCTCTGAATCATCATCAGAAGATGACCTTGTCTTCTTCGAGGTCTTACATTCGCTCTCGAGATTCATTGCTCGGTTATATGCATTACTATACGAAGTAGGCGGTACTATCTTCATTTTCTTTCGGAGGGATGTTTTGAGTCCCTCCACGAACCATCTCTTTTTCAATTCATCCGCTGGGGCCGACTCCATTTTTCCAATGAGTTCTTTGAGTCGTTGGCCGTACGCACGGACAGACTCATTCTTGGCTTGCTTCGTGTTGTAGATCTCCGCCAATATTTCATTATCATCCTGTAACAATTGGAACTCTGTCTGGAAGGCCTTTTTGACATCGTCCCATGTCGTGAGCCTTGTCTTGTCAATGTCCGAGTACCAATCAATGGCACCCTCTCGCAGTGTTGCAAGGAACTGACGGATCCATTCGTTCTCGTCAGTTACCTCGTGTGCAGTCCATATCGTTTCACACGTTCGACAGTGCCGAACTGGATCCTCCTTGGATTGCCTCGTAAATTTCGGTAACTTCTGCTTATTCACCGCCATGGTTGGCCGCGGTGGAGGCGGTGCACCGATACCACTCGTGCCCACACCTCCTTGAGTGTTGTGGGTAGTTTGGACTTGTGGTACTTGTCCTTGCGGTAGTTGCTGGGCTGGTGGTACTTGCCCTTCTCCTGGCACCGTACCGTGCGGGGTTCTCGGTTCCAACGGAGGGTTTGCTGGTGTGCTCGTGCCACCCTCTGCAGTATCAACCTCTCCGCCGGTTTGGTTCTCCGCGCTTGGTGTACGGAGACCCACCTCAAACCGTACTCTCTCCTCTTGGAGAAAGGCTCTTCTCGCCCGTGTCTCCTCAAGTAACTCTTCCCGACTCCGCACTCTCCGTTCCGGAGAAGTGAACTCTTCTTCGGCTTCTGCACCCTCCGTAGCACTTCCGAGGTCCCCTTCGGTCAACCTTCCGGCAAGCTGGTCTTTGGCAAGTTGCCTGAGCCTACACCGACGTTCACGTTGCTGCGCGGATATCAAAGCCTTCTGTGCGGCTTCCCCTTCGTCATCTATCACTTTCTTATTTCGATCTTTATTTAAATTATTGGGCATCAAGACAAACTATACACATTGCTCAATCAAAAAGAACACTTATTTTTTTATTAATTCATGTTGCTTTACAACATTCTCAATTGAACTACAATTGAATTTTTGTGTTCCGTTCCCCTTCGTTTCAAACTTCAACAACTTTACTGTTTGTCATTTCCTTCCTCCCGACGGCGACGAAGATGCTCTCGGGCATGGAATGCACGGAGGATCTCCTGGCGGCGGTCCTCACGGTCAATTTCCTCTTGCCGAATACGTCGTGCGAGTGCTGCTTGTGCCAACAACCGTGGAAGTTGGTTCAACAACCGATTCGCTGCAGGGTTCGCCCCAATTGCGTCCCACACTACGCCTACAGGGACGTCTCCGTTCGTTGCCTCCCTTCGGACGTGAGTTTCAAGAGCTACTTGAAACAAAATTCGGAAGTCACGTGCCAGATTATCCTCTCCATCGTACAACTCGGTACGGGCTTCCTCGGCTTCTCGGTTTATCGCACTAACGGGTAAGCCCATTATGCCTACTCGCCATCCAGGTATGTCTAGGCAACGGTGCCAGATGTTTTCCCTCTCGGGTCAACAAGAATAGTTGCATAAACACACATTAACTGATAAACATGAACACAGGAAAGTATTGCAATTCGGTAAACATAAAGTACTCAGAAAACCAAATCATGTCATTCACACTCAGAGCAATGTGTACATATAACCTCCGAAGAGACACCACCGAAACGTCACGTCGTAACGGTTCACACTCTCGGTACTAACTGTCGAGATTAACATAAGTTTATTACACAACACCCGTACATACAAAATATACCCACAACATTTGCTAATTTGACGCTCAACCCACCATTTTGTGAATTTCACAATTAATGTGGATATTGAATCAAGATCCCAAATTTCCTTCTTGGACCAATCATAAGGCTGGATGGTCTTTTCCCTTTCCACCTCATATCTGGATTAAATCACATTTAAATCTTCTTCCACTTGATTAGGTACTTGGATGATTTTGCTCGCTCTAATAATGTTGAGTGTCAATTTGGAAAACATTCTCCTTTTCATCTTGTACACATCAACAACGTTGACCCATAAATCTTCGAGGTGCACCTTGTGTTGATATTTCACACCAGCCACCACTTTGATCCTATTATAGGGATCATAGTCTAGTCTTGCTGGGAAAAGTGCCAAACGGTAGAAATGCAGCTCCTCTGCTGTTTTTTTGGCTGCCTGCAAATATGGACACATTTCAACTTCATCTCCTATTGGGATTAGGAATTCAAGTCCCAACTTCCCCTTTCTCTTTTGAATCTTATCATACATTGTCAGCTGCTTGGTGACTTCTAGCAAGACCATCTTGTCAGTTGGATACCTTGGGAGTTTATACGACTCTAAAGAAAATCCCTGCAACCTTATGTAGGAGAAGGTCAAAAACTAGAGGAACCATGTTCCATACTTCTCTATTAACTTTACCACTTCGGCTGACAGCCTCATGTGTAATCTACCTTGCAGAGTCCTGACAATGTGCATGAAAAAAGTGTCATTGACTTTCACAAAGTCATCCTTAGCATACAGTTGTAATTGAGGGTAGCACTCATGCACTTTCAAGTAGTGCGAACCACTTCCTATTGCCCCTTTGCATCTTAATCCATCATACCTTGTCATCCGAGCTAGCATATATATGACATAGGAGCTCATGTAGAATTCTCCTGATTGCTCCAGATCCCCAAGTTGTTCATTCAAATTCTCGTTGATCATTCAAGCCCAGTCCATATTATTGAATCCTTCGATCACTTGTTCAACAAAATACCACATCCATGGTTCAAATGCGTAGGATTGTGGGATCCCAAATACCCTGCTTCGCATCATGATCAAATCACTGTACTCTCGCTGGAAGTCTAGCCAAACTAGTTGCTTAGGTAACTTGTAGTTGTGAGCTCTGTTCTTTGCTAGCCACTTATGGTTGATCACCCCATTGCAATGGTCAATCCCAATAGTATAAACTCTAAATGCCTACTCCTTTGACTTCAACACCATTGATCTCTATGTTGGGATTTTGAAAGCCTCCAAAATCGCTGGTGGAGAAAGGTCAGATAACACTTTGCCATCTGGATCTCTAATCGTTCTATCTTCTGAATTGTAATCCCTTGAGCACTTGACGACCAACTCTGCATGCTGAAAGGTTGGAAGAAAACCAGTTGCAGCCACAATCCCACTTTTGACAATCTGACTGGCTAAGTATGTGGTATCATGGTCTTTATACCCGAACATTCTTCTATTGAATTCATTCATGTCAAGGCCTACAAGATTTGTGTAGCCAACATCTTTCCACTTCGACACGATCTTAGACTCCAAATAGAATCCCCTCTGCTTATTGATCAAGGCCAATCTGGACAAGCTTGTTCCTCTTGGTTCTGCCATTCTCCTTCCTGCTAAACAAAATAAACAACATAAGAACAGGGAGGAATAAAAAGTAGATTAAATCCCTTTACTAGCAAACTCTGACTTTGGAGAAGACAATTTTGAAAATTTGCTATAGAATCTCCACTCTCTCTAGGAAGTAATTTTCTCTTGAAAAAAAATATCCATGCCTTTTCTTTGATTTTTCAAACTTATTGCAGAATTGCCTCTACAAATTTCACAACCACTTTACTTGACTCTTTAGCTCAATGCAACTTCACCTCTCGCTTGAAAGATATTTCCTCTCTCCAAGATTCTTTCCCTCTCTCTAGAAATTTTCACGTTTCTTTGGAAACTTCACAAATTCTCCAGAATTCTCACCTCTGCTCATTCTCCAATTCTTCGATGTGAAAATGAAATGAAAATGCTTCTCTTATATAGAAATCCAATCCCCGACCTACTAAATTGGTTGAGTTAATTTGATGTAACTGCATTTAATGCACTTACAAGTTGCCATTTTGGGAGAGATTCTCTAACGAAGACTGCCACTTGTCTCCAAGTTTCTAATATTCTTCGAAAGATACTATTCTGAGTGTTTTAGCTTCATCCACAAGCTTCATCATGGGTGCGCACGAACAGGTTGGAATTCAAATATTCCGCCAATTAAATATTCCCACATTTTAATTAAATATTGGCGAGAAAATTTAAATATTTTCCCGAAATTTCAAAATCCTTAACAAATTTCAAACCCGTAATTGCAATTTGATTTTCTTATTGTGGATTTTAACCAGTTCAACTACTTCCAGTGTCAACCTTGGATTTGTCGCATTCGATTATTTTCAATTGAGTAAGGTCGAGGATTTCATAATTGGATGGATTCTCATATTTCAAATGTCCCTCGCATCGTTTAATTTGACCATCAATTTCTTACACAATCAAACTTTTAGTCTCATCTTTTAATTATCTCCACTGGAATTATTTTATTATTTCTAATGTCTTATTATCTTGAGCACATTTTGACCAAATTGAAGGATTTTGGTTATTGTAAATAATTCCTCCTTTATGATGAATTTACGCTTGAACAAGTTGGATTTTTTCAATATTAGTATTTCCTTGACGTGCTTTGAAACGTGCTGTGAGCGCATATGAGGGTATTCCGTGGATTTTCAAGCTTAAGTGAGATTCCATGAGTATAGTAGATTAGCGCCCTGGGTGTGTATATCAATTGGAGAAGGATTTTTTCAACCTCGTGATACTTCCCTGACCGTTTGATGCTTGTGCTGTTGGTTGCATTGCGGGCTTTGCAATAGACTTCTTCTCACAACAGGTTCCTTAACCAAGAGAGTTTAGCACTCTGAGCGCATATCAAGCCCACTCACAGATTTCTCTGTCTCAAATGCATTCTGTGAGCATATTCTACTTAGTGCTTGCCATTTATCTTGACTCGTGTGTGATTCACACCTTGATGCATTTTTGAGAGTGTTGAGGATTTTACTTCAAACTGATCTTTTGGGAGAGTACGACCTTCGTTTAGTGGGACCTCTTGGAGTACTTGAGCTTCAACAATTTATTGATCAATGCTTATAGCCTATCAATGGACTTTCTTTAGTTGCCAAGCAATGGCACCCCTGAGCACATACAAGAGGTTGCAAAGGGTGTTGCTTTTTTTTTTGGAAGATCTCTTGACGTCATGACATATGCATTGTTGAGTGGAATTCAAATATGGAAGCATATTCTTGATTCTTTGTACATTGCCTTGATCACAAATTTCACAATGGAGACTGGCTTCTCCGACCCTTGCACTTAGCATTCACTGGCATTTGACGGCAGATGAGGAGTCTATAATACTCAAGAAACAACATACACAGGTACATATCTTGCAAATAGATTTTGAAGTCCCGAAACAGCCTTCATTGCTTTCAATTAGCAGTCGCAGGAGGTCCTTCAAGCACAAAGGTATTCCATGTATCCAGTCACTCTTGCAAATTTGTAGATTGAAATCCATTGGTAGACTAGTGCTGATTAGTGCATTAAATCGTGAAGGTAGTTGTCTTCAAACTTTTCTTGCCTTGAATTTTGTGCTCCTGAGCAGAGACTTGGTTTGATGGAGGAATTCTAAACTTGGGCATTTTCTTTAACCTGTGGAAAGTAGAGCTTCATGGGTGTGGATTGGCATGAATGATGGAATTTTGTCTTTGTTGTGAATCCATGCCTTAGTCGCTTTTTGCAAACTTTCCCTCCTCTTTGATCAACTTAGTCATTTTACCATTTCCTCGTCCTTAGGGATTCTTTGATTGCTCAATACCTTCTTCAACTTGGGCATATTTGAGCCTTTACAGGAGATATTGGTAATTTATTTGGATAGTGATCATTCTTTCAAATGAATCTCAACCCGACACTTCGCTTCAAAACTGAATCCTTAAAAGGAAGGGAACTTATCCTCACTCAAGACTTAGTCAAAATTGCCACTTCTCAATTGGACCATGTGTTGAGTAATTTGAGATCAGAAGATAAGATATAAACTGAATAATGCAGTAGATTTCAATTGCCTTTTTGTGATTGATTGAATCTACATATTTGAACACCTATATATATTGAACTAGCAAATCAGGAAGAGACATGACTGTACACATTTGAAATGACATGTAGGTTCACACTGAAAAGACGTGGCAGTTCATAACAATATGCAGTTTGGATTAATGCAGATCGCATTAGTTAAATATAACATATACAATCACTTATCGTGACTGTTATGCATTAACAGTCACGATACTATCGTGACTGTTAGTGCATAACAGTCACAGCACATTGTAAGACAACTTGACAATATCGTTCGCCAAGACACCTGATATAATATGGGGTAAGATATGAATATATCTCAAAGGCAATCGGTAAGTTTGGAATCCAATATTATATGCAATCTGATCATATTTCATATAAATAATAATGATAATATATTTTAATATATATGTATATAATAATTCTATTATCTGATCGAAGCTATATTTATTAACACTCCCTCTTAGCTAGGGAAGATAAAGAATCAACAATATGCTTCTATCAAATATCAACTAAATAATAACTGTGATCTGTTTCAACATCACATGATGTATATCACTTTCAATAATTGTGATCTGTTTCAGCGTTACATGACAACTATCACAATATAAGTACCGGTGATCTGTTTCAGCGTCACACAACGACTATCACCTTCAATATTTGTGATCTGTTTTAGTGTCACATGATGACTATCACAATAGCTAGGTACTGGTGATCTGTTTCAGCGTCACATGACGACTATCACCTTCAGTACTGTGATCTGTTTCAGCATCACATGATGACTATCACAGTACGAGATCATGGTCGTTTTAAGGAACTCAATCCACCATGTAATAATTCATTTATCATGATCTGTTTCAGCCATCACATGAGGTCTATCATGATAAAAGATAGTTATTGTAAGATCGTCACCTTTCAATAACATCAAAGAATACAAGTGATGATCATTGGAAGTCGTCACCTCCATATGATTTACACAGGTTCATAAAATAACATTTATTATTAATAATCAAAATTTACAAATGTATCAAGTTTATCTTAGAAAAGTTCTTTCATCACAGAACTCCCTCTTAATCATAAGATATCTTGAGATTTCTTTTAGAATAGATCTGACTTCCAGTTTGGATCTCTAACTTCAGCAAGTGAAGCTTGCATTTTAAGTCTGTTGGGGCAATTCGTTGCCGTGTGTCCATAATTGTCGCATCTATAACATTGTACCTTTTTGAGTCTGTCAGGACATTTCACTGTGGTGTGCCCATAGTTATCACATCTATAACATTGTAGGTTAGATGTATCCTTTTTCTTGAAAAATTGCTTATCGTTAGAGAACCTGCTCTTCTTCCTTTTCAATTTTGAGACTAGAGCTCGTGTATCTTCATTTACAGATTTCATGATTCCTCTGGATATAAGATTGTACTCTTCTTGAATGCAGTCGGCTGTTAGACGATCAAATTTAGGAGGTTTGGATCGAGCACTGACTCCTTGTCTAAAATTTTCCCAAGAGATGGGGAGCCCATTTAGAGTTATCATAGTTAACTCCTTATTGTCATAAGTGTGACCAATTGAAGATAGTTGATTCCTTAGTTCTGTTATCCTCATAAAATATGCAGTGATGGTCTCTCCTTTATTCATTTTAATATTAGAGAGTTGATTTTTAAGAGTGAGGATTCTGCTTGTGTTGTTAATTTCAAACATGTCCTTCAGGGCTTTAAACATGTCATATGCAGAGTCTAACTTTGTAATTATAGGTAGTAGGTGATTCTTCATTCCGTCTACTAATAAGTCCATTGCTTTAATATTATCCTTCTCCCACTGGCTCTGATCATTACTTCCTTCAGGTTTAGTGGGATATTCTATTACAGTTTTCAATCCATTCTTCCTTAGCACTAACATCATTCGAAGTTTCCACGAGTCATAGTCAGAAGCACCTTCAAGTCTGTCTTCGGGTTTGATTCCATTCGTCATTTTAAAATTATAAGATTTAAGAGAATATAATTCTGATCTAATCGGATCTTCCTTCAGGCTGTTTAGGCTTTGTAGAAGTAACCTAGCTCTGATACCATGTTGAGTAATTTGAGATCAGAAGATAAGATATAAATTGAATAATGCAGTAGATTTCAATTGCCTTTTTGTGATTGATTGAATCTACATATTTGAACACCTATATATATTGAACTAGCAAATCAGGAAGAGACTTGACTGTACACATTTGAAATGACATGTAGGTTCACACTGAAAAGACGTGGCAGTTCATAACAATATGCAGTTTGGATTAATGCAGATCGCATTAGTTAAATATAACATATACATTCTCTTATCGTGACTGTTATGCATTAACAGTCACGATAGTATCGTGACTGTTAGTGCATAACAGTCACAGCACATCGTAAGACAACTTGACAATATCGTTCGCCAAGACACCCGATATAATATGGGTTAAGATATGAATATATCTCAAAGGCAATTGGTAAGTTTGGAATCCAATATTATATGCAATCCGATCACTATTGGATATTGTATATTATTTAATATTTCATATAAATAATAATGATAATATATTTTTATATATATGTATATAATAATTCTATTATCTGATGAAAGCTATATTTATTAACACCATGAGGAGGCCAGGAGACTGACACAAGAACCACCGAGAAAACAAAGCCAAAAGGCCAAGTGGCCCGACAAGAACAAGGGGTCCCCATTTGTAATATGGCGATGTGAAAAAAGGTCACAACACTACTTAGGATAACTACCTAGGTAATCACTTAGGATAACTACCTAAGTAATTCCTTCTAGCAACGACTTGAGTAATTACTTATATTAACTAGCTTTCTAGAAACAAGTTAGGATTTACCTATCTTTTACAAAATTTAGCCCCAAATACTAACTTTTATTTACAATAATTGACATAAGTCACTTCTACAAAAATTTATAACTTTCAAGTGAAAGATTATGCTGAGATATTCATTGATTGTTGCTTGCTTTGTTTTACTCTTGATCTTTGGCATAGAGAACTAAAGTGCTGCTTTGTTTTCTCTTGATCTTTGGCATAGAGAACTAAAGTGCTGTTGTTGAAATCAATCAACTGAATCATGAAGATTTTCAGAATCCATTTGGATAACAGCTCCTCCAAGTTTATTGTAAAATAGGATCTCCATGTAAACATGGGTCAAGGTCTTCATTTTTGAGTTTCTTCTTTGCAATGGTCACAAACCTTCTAATCAGAAGCCTGGGAATTGTTGTTCACTAGCCACAGTGGTGCTGTTATGCGCATGGGAATTGTTTATCCATCGGCATTAATAGTGGTTTGATGTAATATAAGAGTAAACATGACTGAATTTAATGTCCTCTTGTTGGAACAGGATTCATTAATAAATAATAGTCATAAATTAAAATATCAAAAATTAAAAAATATAATATAATTAAAAAATATAAATTTAATTGAGTTTAATGAATTGTCAAAAGGCATGAAATAAAGGGTTTTGACTATTGGAGAATTAAAGGTATAAAAGGAGTGAATCAAACATCAACTTAGGGGTATAGGGAGGAAAATGTAAGTAACTTGTGGAAACATAAATAAATAATTGTTTTTAAAAGGCAGCAATTAAGGATGAATAGTTGTGACTCTTTCAAAGGGCAAAATAATGAGAAGGCATGACTCCTCCCTCATATGGGGAGATATAAAAGGGACAAGGATTCATTTGAAATGGGCACCAAAAAGAGGATCAAGGAAATAAGCTGCAATAAGTGTTTGTTTTGTAGTCAGAAAAGGAGGAATCAGTAGTACAGATCTGATTTAAATAAGAAGTGCAGATCTGATTGTGAAAGGTTGTGTGCACTCTTTTAAGGGTGCTAATGGTGAAAGGTTGTGTCTCTTACCAAAGGGCATTTATTATAAAAATGTGTAACCATATAAAGGGAAGGAGGTTCATTTGAGGAAAGGGGCAGATGGTTATAAATAAGAAATGGAATACATAGAAGATTCAAATACATTCATTGTGGTCTTGGAATATATGCATAATACTGGAATTGAGATTTAAATGACAGTTATTCTTAATTTCACTTATATGGATATACATTTGTAACACATGAAAAGCCAATATAATTAATGGCCTAGTCCTTAGTCTTCCAGCAGGAGGTTTGTGTAGGGAGAGGCAGAGTAATTCTTGACAAGATGGGTAAATCCCAAGTTCGGGTAAGGACATGTATTTTTTAAGCCTTGAGGGAGAAGTCCTGAGATGGGTATGGACATGTTGTAATGTGCCCTTTCCAGAGTGGAATTTAATAATGTTAAAATATAAGATTAAATAAATAAATAAATATAATTATAATTAAATATATATAATTATAATTATATTGATAAAATTAAATTATAGAAATTTGTTAAGGAAATTATGATCTTTGGAATATATTTTCTGCTGTAATTTATAATGTCTGATGTGTATATATAATAACTGAATATATATATAATGCACTGTGATTGTAATGTGATTGCAGATTGAAGAAACTATGCCGTGGTGATTGATTGTTCTTTCAACCTGCAATCATCACATATAAATATGTTTCATAAATGTTAGACGTGCCCTTTCATAATGAGCAGTCACGACTCCTTACAGTCACGACTCCTTGCAGTCGCTGATGCATTAGCATAAGCGACTGTTGACAACAGTCGCTTATGCTAATGCATAAGTGACTGCAATCACCTTGAGTCATTAAGTAAACATATCGACTTATTGGTCGATGCTTAGCACATTAATCTGAACATCGAACATGGTTCGATTTATTCAATGTGATATTTAACATATATATTATTATGTTATTATCATTATTATAATTCATCAATAATGATAATAAGATAATAATATAATCATATCTATTCTTTATAATTATTGTATAAATAATATATATATATATATATATATATATATATATATATATATGATACGAATGAAGCTATAACTTAACACTCCCTCTTAGCGAGTGAGTATTAAACATCAAAAGTCTATCATGACATCCGCACTTCGGGACACACAAATTAATGTAGTCTTGTCATAAAATTAGACTTGAATATCATGATCTCCGCACAATCGGGACACACAATTAAGTAGTCTATCATGATATGGTTTCGTTATTACACATCCAGTAATAACAAGAGTCAAGATCTCCGCACATTCGGGACACACAATTAAGTAGTCTATCTTGACACTTTGGTTAACCATTTACAAGATCGTCACCTTGAAATGTTAACCCACACACAAATGATCATTTTACACAATATTGCAATATACATATTTTTACATTTATTCATGAATAAAAAACTTATAAATAAGAGGAATTCAGATCATACATCACAACTTGATCATACCGAGTTTGTTCCTGAAGTATTCTATTTTCAGCTTTGCAAGTGGCTTAGTGAAAATATCAGCACTCTGTTCTTCAGTACTAATGTACTCTAGCTTTATGGTATTTCTATCTACCATATCTCTTATGTAATGATATGGGATCTCAATATGTTTGGACCTGTTATGAAAAACTGGATTAACAGATAACTTGATACAACTTTGATTGTCACAGTGAATCACAGTTGGATCTAAAGGTTTTCCAAACAATCCAAATAATAGCTTTCTTAACCATACAGCTTCACGTGCTCCCATGGATGCTGCCATATATTCAGCTTCAGTGGAGCTTAATGCTACTGTTGATTGCTTTCGACTAAACCAAGAGATCATAGCCGAACCAAGACTGAAACAACACCCTGTAGTGCTTTTCCGATCAATAGTACTTCCAGCCCAATCAGAATCTGAATACCCTTGAAGATTGATTTCTACCTTTTCATACTTTAGCCCAAATCCAATAGAGCCTCGTAGATATTTCAAGATATGCTTAGCTGCCATTAAGTGTATTTTCTTGGGCTCACACATAAAGTGACTCACAACATTGGTTGCATAACATATGTCAGGTCTAGTATTCACCAAATGCATAAGAGAACCAACAATCTCTCTGTACAATGTAGGATCAGAGGGTTCAGACTCTTCTGCTTCAACTTTGAGTTTGTGCAAATTTGTTTCCTTAGGTGTGGATAAAGGCTTACATTCCATCATTCCAAACCTAGTTAGAATATCAATAGTGTATTTTTGTTGATTTAGCAAAATATGGCTTTCCTTTTGAAACACTTCCAACCCTAGGAAATAATGTAAGAGTCCTAAGTCTTTCATGTCAAATTCAGCAGTGAGTTCTTGCTTACATCTTGCAATGAGATGATCCTCTCCTGTTATTAAAAGATCATCTACATAAAGAACTAAGATAACCATGTTGTCATCTGTTATCTTAAAGTAAATGTTAGGATCTGCATCATTTTTAGAATATCCTAGTTTTGAAAGATAGCTGTTTATCCTTTCATACCAAGCTCTAGGAGCTTGTTTCAACCCATATAGTGCTTTCTTGAGTTTGCAAACATATTTAGATGCATCATGTATAATAAACCCTTCTGGCTGCTCTAAGTATACTTCTTCTTCAATAGTGCCATTTAGAAACGCTGTTTTCACATCCATCTGGTGTATCTTCCACCCCTTAGAGGCTGCTATAGCAATAATGGTTCTGACTGATGTATACCGAGCTACAGGAGCAAATGTTTCTTCATAGTCAATACCTGCTTTTTGTGAGAACCCTCTAGTAACAAACCGAGCTTTATGCTTCTCAACACTTCCATCAGAAGCATATTTAGTTTTGAATAGCCATCTAGAAGAGACAACGGTTTTGTTTTTAGGTCTAGGTACTATGTCCCAGACATCATTCTTTATTATAGATTGATATTCTTCAATCATTGCCTCTCTCCATGCTTGATTAGATAATGCCTCCTTAGGGTTTGATGGTTCTGAGTTATTGATTTTAGTTATAAGAGCTGCATAACATTTTTGAGTTCTTGTCCTTTTACTCTCATGAGATATTTCATTTGGTTCTACATTATTTTCTTTAATTATTTGCCTTGCCCATAATGGCCTTTTCTTTCCATTAGTATTCTCATTTTCAATGACAGGAAGTTCAGGTTCTTCTATATCCTCCCTCTCAATTTCAGCAGTGATGTCTTCTTCTATCTCCGGAGTGTTATCTTCTTCAAAGTTTTTAAATGTGCTATTTTCATCAAATTTTACATCTCTACTTATCTCAACAAACTTTTGTCCTGGAATATAGATTCGATACCCTTTTGTGTTTTCACTATAACCAACAAGTATACCTCTCTTACCTGATGGTTCTAGTTTAGTCCTTTTCTCTTTAGGTACATGAATATATACAGGACATCCAAATATCCTGAGATGACTTAGATCTGGCTTGATCCTTGTGAATGCCTCTTCTGGTGTTATATTTTCTAGTATGGAGTGTGGACAACGATTTTGAATATATACTGTTGTATTCGAAGCTTCTGCCCAAAAAGAAGTATGAAAGTTTTGATCGAGTATCATGGCTTTTGCTGCTTCAATTATGGATCTATTCTTCCTTTCTGCTACTCCGTTTTGTTGAGGATTATACGGCACAGTATACTCCCTCTTAATCCCAACAGAATTATAGAATTCTTTAAATATGTCAGATTTGTATTCACCTCCATTATCTGATCTTAATACTTTTATTCTCTTGTCTGTTTGATTTTCTACTAGTGCTTTGAATTCTCTGAATTTAGATAGTACCTCACTTGATTCTTTAACCTTAAGAAAGTATATCCAGGTTTTCCGAGAATAGTCATCAACAAAGATAATATGGTATAGTGATCCTGTTAAGGAAGGTGTTGACATGGGTCCACACAAGTCAGTATGGATCAATTCTAAGATTACTTTAGATTTGTGCTCACTTGTAGAAAAGGATCCTTTTATATTCTTCCCTAGTGCACAACCTTTACAAATACCAGAATGATCAGCTTTTAAGTGTGGAAGACCTGTAGTGATTTTGTTTATCATAGGTAGGGCATTATATCTTAGATGTCCCAACCTCTTATGCCATAATTCACTGTGGTTTGTAATTTCATGAGTTAGTGCAGCTTTTTGGTCATTACATAGTTTGTATAGACTACCATCTCTTGTCCCTATAACTGTGGCATTTTTTATATTTGAATTTTTAGGCCATAGTAGAACTTTGTCTTCATTAAAGGTGACACGAAACCCTTGATCTGCTAGTCCTGATATAGAAACTAAGTTTCTTTTGATTCCAGGTACAAATAGAACATCTTTAAGTTGTAAGGATACTCCATTCTTTATCTTGATAGTACAGGTCCCTATTCCTTTTACTGGATAGGTGGAGTTATCCCCAATAGTTACTTCTTCGGTTGAATAATTTTCAAGTGCTTCAAACTGATTTTTGAATCCAGTTATATGTCTTGATGCACCACTATCAATTATCCAAGTTCTATTATTGGAATTTAGTTCACTTGAGAGAGCTGTAAAGAAAAGTGGAATTTCTTTTGCTTCAACTATGGTGGCTTGAGTCTTTTGCCTTTCAGGACAATGTCGATGAGTGTGCCCATATTTATCACATTTGTAACATTGGATTTTAGAAAAATCTCTTTTGAATCCCCTCTTTCTTTTGAAAGACTTTCTCTTTTTGTTGTGGGACTTTGTGTTGAGTGCTTGTGTTTCTCCCTCTTTCTTTAGACCTATTCCTTTGGTAATTAGTCTTGATTCTTCTTGAGTACAGTCGTTCTTAAGTTGATCAAATTTTGGTAGAGGTGGACGTGTGCTTATGCATTGAATGAAATTCTCCCAGGATGTTGGTAATCCCCTTAGTGCTATTAGAGATAATTCCATGTCTTCTACATTGTTTCCAATAGAGAGTAGTTGATCTCGAATTTCAGCAATTCTAAGGAAGTAATATGTAACTGTTTCCCCTTTATTCATCTTAATTGACAACAATTGTTCCTTCAAGGTTAATATTCGACTTGTATTGTTTATCTCATATGTTTCTTGAATTTTCTTGAAAACCTCATATGCTGTTGTTAATCTTGCTATGCTTGGAAGTATAGAGTCTTTGACTGAATCAACAATTAACTTCTTGGCTTTATTGTTCCTCCTTTTCCAAGTTGTTTTCTCTGCTTCGTCTGTAGGTATGTCTTTTTCTTCTTCTATGAAGGATTCTAATTCTAATTCTTGCAATAGTGTGGTAATCCTAATTTTCCATGATAGAAAATTGGATGCTCCTTCCAATCTGTCTTCCATCCTAATTCCGGTAGTCATTTTTTATTAAATGATTTGTGAATGAATCTTTTCTTTTAAGTAATATCTTTCTTCTTCAATCAAATAATAGTTCAGAATTATATTCACTTTAACAAAGCTTTGATACCATGTTAAGGAAATTATGATCTTTGGAATATATTTTCTGCTGTAATTTATAATGTTTGATGTGTATATATAATAACTGAATATATATATAATGCACTGTGATTGTAATGTGATTGCAGATTGAAGAAACTATGCCGTGGTGATTGATTGTTCTTTCAACCTGCAATCATCACATATAAATATGTTTCATAAATGTTAGACGTGCCCTTTCATAATGAGCAGTCACGACTCCTTGCAGTCGCTGATGCATTAGCATAAGCGACTGTTGACAACAGTCGCTTATGCTAATGCATAAGTGACTGCGATCACCTTGAGTCATTAAGTAAACATATCGACTTATTGGTCGATGCTTAGCACATTAATCTGAACATCGAACATGGTTCGATTTATTCAATGTGATATTTAACATATATATTATTATGTTATTATCATTATTATAATTCATCAATAATGATAATAAGATAATAATATAATCATATCTATTCTTTATAATTATTGTATAAATAATATATCTATATATATATGATACGAATGAAGCTATAACTTAACAAATTAATATATAACGATTGATATATATATCTCAAACTTAAAAGAGATTTGGTAACAATTAATAATAATATTTAATAATATTAAAAGAAACAAATAATAAATAAATGAACGATTATAATTAAATAATATATTATTAATATAATAATATAATATTAAAATATTAAATAGTCTTATAGACCAAATATTATCATATAATTTGGAATATATATATTAAGCATATAGTATTGTAATTATTAGAACAAAAATATATATATATATATATTATAATACAGACATTAAAAATGAAATATCATAATATAAAATTGAGATATATTATATATTATGTTAATACAAGTAAACTATAATATATATTTTAAAATAATAATAAATCCAGCGACTAAAGTCACGCCCTCAAGGAGAGTCATTTTCACGGGTATTAAGGAAGAAATAGTTAACATGGGGGGGAGAGAGAGCAGCGGGTAGTCTTAAGCATCAATGCACACTCAGCAATATCCTATCCAAATCCACGCACATCCTAGTCAGGAGAAAATAATTTTTTTATAAACATGCTAGTATTAGAACTACAGACAGCACCCGCGATTGTATAGGTGTTGAACCTTTGTTTGGAGTAGTCAGCGTTAAGAAAGGAAAGGGATGGAACGGGAAGAAGCATCGACTGGAGAGAGGCAATGCAGTTTCATACATCGGAAGGAAAGGAAATACGATGTGTCACTAAACATATAACAGACTAAAGAAAAGGCCAGCGTAAATACTAATAGCCGGCAACCGAGACTTCTGGAAAGGAGCACTGTCAATGAAAGGAAATAGAATATAAAACCAATTTCAACACAATATCAAGGCCATCGGGAACAATAGGAGTTGACTCATCTACTGTCACAGGGATTATTAGACTGTGGGTGTTTCCCTTATATATATATTTGATAATTGATAATACTTTCAGATATACCAGACTCACTACAAGCATCGAGTGATGTTTATATACAGCATATGCTAATAAAGATAGAATAAGCTCATAGTATAAGTTATATACTAAAGACACTGACTGAGAGAGCAGAAAATTCTATTGATCGAAATCAATATACCTAAAAGACAAATAGTCTCTAATAGTAAGGAATAACAACTAAGCCAAAAACACAATATGTATGTTGTAATTATAGAGACAACCATCTCATCATAAAGACAACCATTAAAGGAAAGAAAAATTCCAAAAATTTACAGATATAGATTATGGATGTAAGATATATAATGGATTATCCATTAAATCTAATATTTGTAGATGTATATCTATTCCTCCTGAAGTTCCAGTCCATTTCATCATATCAGAAATTCAATTGGTCATTCCAAGAGTGTTATTAATTTGTTGGCATAGCAGATATATATAAATTTCTGCTAAAAGAGTAACACTATATCAAAATTCTCAGAGGTTAGAGAGCAGAGGATGTTGTTATTTTAAAGTACAAAATTGTCAATCTTATTGGCCACTCTATCAAATCCTTATGATAGATTATATCATAGAAGAATAGGCCATCAATTATTTAAATCAGATTGAAGATTAATAGCCATTAAATAAGAATTGGGTACAAGCTTGGATAGAAAGTTAATTCTTGCAATTGAGTCAGTCCCAAATCTCATAAGACCAGCCAGGGGACATTACACGTGTTCCTGAAAGCTTGAGGGAGCCTATTTGTAGATGGTTTCCAAGCATCCTAGCACAGTAATTCCACCATCTTCCTTTAGGGTTAGGGAAGTGGTCTCACATATATGCTGTAGCATTTAATCTCTTAATGGTAGTGAATTGTAATATATATATATATATATAGTAGTATACTCATAGCCTAATCCTTAATCTCTCACTATTGCCCCTTAAGAGGATAGGTTGGTTTTGTTAGGGACAGGCAGAGTAAATCCTCACAGGGTAGGTGAGTAACAAGATGGGATATGGATGTGTTCTTGAAGCCTTGAGGAAGCCTACTTGTAGATTGGTTTCCAAGTGTCCTATGACAAGTAAATCCTCATCCTCCTTAGGGTTGATCAAGAGAGAAGTAAGGAATTGGGGTTTTAAGTATGTAACTGTCAAATGTATTATGAATCATTAATCATTTCTTATTTTAATCTGATTTAAATGCATATTGATGTATGTTAATCATTGGAAATTGGTAGGCTCCTAGTAAGGGACATTATAGAGACTAAGTTAAATTTCCATTTCCAAGCACAACCAAAACCCTAGTTGGGAAATTTAGGGTAAATCAAGTAAAGTCCTTGCTGGGGACATTACACTGAACCTCTGTTGTTGTCCAATTTTCAGCAAGAGTTGCCCCATTTGGTGATGAAACTGTGTATGATTTCTCCTTGCAAGTAGGAAGGGATTAAGATATTAGTTAAGTGGCTTAAGATATAAATGCTTGCACATGCATAAAGCTTTAGATAATCTTGGCTTCTGCTTTTTGTGTCATTCCCATTCTATTTTTCTATATTGGATGAGTTTTATTTTTGAAAGCCAAAGTGTGTATGCTTTGCATTATGTATATTTTGTGCTTTATATATTCGCTAATGTAATAGAATTTATACATTTACTAAATGCGATAGAATTTTACCCTTCTGTAATGTCTGTAAGATCCACAGTGTTTCTTGTGTAGCTTTGTGGTTCTAGTTTGCATATGGCATTCTGTTCTCTAGCTCTGAGAATGACTATGTATTTGTTTCCATGCATTCATAATTGTAAATCTTGATATTCTTGCAGCCTTCTGCCACAGAGAATGGCCCATATGATTATACTAGAAGTGGAAATCCTACTAGGGACACTTTGGAAGCGTAAGTGTTTGTTTCTTTCAATTGTCAGTTTTTCAATAGCTGGGATGGACACACTTATCTCAACAGAGTAGTGGGTGGCTTTAAGTTGTTACTACAACACCGGACAGGCCTAACGAAAACTGACTCACAAGTCTTTTTCCCAGGCTGCTAGCAAAGTTGGAGGGTGCAGACCGAGCATTTTGTTTCACAAGTGGAATGGCTGCTTTGGCTGTTGTTACACATCTTGTAGAAACAGGTAATACCTTGCTGGCCCATTAAGGTAACCAAATTGCCCTTTTTAACACCTGTAGAAAGTTTTATATTTATGCTTTTGTTTATCTTCAATGAACTGCAGGACAGGAAATTGTTGCTGGAGATGACATATATGGAGGCTCTGATCGATTACTATCTAGAGTAGTCCCAAAAGATGGGATTATAGTAAAGTTAGGTTCTTTGCCTTTTAAACTTGGATTGTAATATAGGTATACACATACTTTTAGTAAATGTTTTCATTTACATTTTGTGCTAGTGAATTAAACAGAGTTCTTTTTTTTTTTTTTTTTCTGAAGACGGGTTGATACAACTAATGTTGAAGAAGTTGCGACTGCTACTGGTCCTAAAACAAAAGTTGTGTGGCTGGAAAGTCCAACTAATCCTCAACAGAGAATCTCTGATATAAGGGTAAGTATTTCTAGATGCTCAAATATAGATTTTGAGGAACCACAATTGAAAAATATTTTAGATTTGGATGCTACTGTAATGCTTTTAATTCAAACACAGAAATTACCAAAAGGGATGAGGGATGTTGGTTGTTTTGCATTTGGTGTACACGATTAATAAGATTACTTGTAGTTTAAAGCTTTTTTAATGAAGGTTCAATTTGGGCCCTCATTGCTGAATAAACAATAACATAACTGATTGCAAACAAAAAATACCGAAACAGCCTGAACACTACAAGCCCTTATAGATAGCCAACTTAACAAAGAAGGGAGCACAAAATTCCATACAAGAACTGTACAGGAAAACATAAGAATTCCATAGAAACTTGGTGTAACATAGCTATTAATGTATCATAAGGATTCTGTTCAGAACTATTTTAAGAGCCAACAATAAATATGCCCCAATCTTATCTTGAAAAGCATATCATATAATTCATAGAATTGAGATAATTCACATGCTGTTTTGTGAAAAAAACATTCTTGTAAAAGGCAAAGCAGAGTACATGTGGATGCTTCTAACTTTGTGATAGGTGCAACTTTGGCACAAATTGGCGACCATGGCCTCGATGTTATTACTAACCGGTTATTGAGAAGGGGGGGGTGAATCAGTAAATGCTTGTTTCTAATATAATTCAAAACTTGTTCAGTTATCTTTTCTTGTTAAGCAGAATATAAACAATCATTCATAAGCATATATAGAAACACACAGATCAACACAAGATGTATACGTGGAAACCCTTGGTTAGAAGGAAAAAACCACGGTGAGACAGAGCTCACAACTTCACTACTGCAGAATGAAGGCGCTCTGTTAGGAGCTTACAAAGCACTTGTTAGAGTGCTACCTGGTTAAAGGATTTGGTAGAAGATCGGTTAAGATCGTAACTCTGTTAGGAGTTGCCTGGTTAAAGGACTTTTAACATCAACAATGATGTTACCTTGTTAAAAGATTTTACAAAGAACCGATTAGGTCCACCCTGATAGAGGGATTTTAATTTGCTTTCACACCTTATAAAAACAATGATCTCATATGACACTGAATGTCTGATTAGATCATACTTGTTGATCTCTTCCCGGTTTGCCTGGCTGTTGATCTTTATTGCCTTTCACCTCTGTGACTGTAGCGCTTCTCTCAGAAGGTATCTCTCCTCTGCTCTGTGCATTCGCCAATTATCAACAACAACATTTCTTGCGTCCTATGACCTGTATTTATAAAAGAGTTCACCTTCATGAAACCCTTAACTCATAGAACCCCCAGGCTGTAAACTCAACAAAAAATCATGCAACAAGCAAAAAGCTTTGCGTTCCGATCTCGAGTTTACCTTGAAATCATCCGTAGAAATAAAGCTAACTCTTGTTAAAAATCTAACTCCACTTCTGAGTGGTGGATGTTCCGTATAATCCGGCTCTTAACTCAAACTGATCCGCAGAATTCGGATCGGATCTTTATGCAGTTAGACCGGTATACACTTATACTCGGTTCTTCATTGTATGCAACATAAGATCGGTACTATGTGCTTGGTTCGGTCTATCGGTGTATATTTCTATATAGTCAACCGGTGCATACACTTTACTCTCAGTCTACCGGTACCTTTTTTGAGTAACGTGAGTGACCGGTGAACCTTTACCGGTGTGAATGGTGTTTGTGATTTACACTAATGACAACTCATATTGCTAACAATCTTCCCCTTTGTCATTGGTGGCAAAACCATACACAAAACCATACTTGTAATAATTTATACCTTGTTCTGTAGACTGTTCTTTCCTCTGTAGCACACTTCTCTTATGTTCCAGAGTTCCCCTGTGTGAGTGCTCCTTGTGTGGATGTTCTGTCCTGTTCCGTTTCTGACCTCTTTGAAACTTCCCATTTCCCCCCTTTTTTTTGTTCTTCTGCTTCTTCTTTCTTCTTTTTACCTCTTCTGCTTCTTCGTTCATCTTCCCCTTTTTGCCACCAGAGGACAAAGGGTTAAGCTGCACTTTGGATGTTCATATTTGGAGCTTGTTGAAGATATCCTTATAGATAGTCTTAGCAGATTGTAGAAATGGTGCCCATTGACTGATTACATATTCAATATTCTTCTGGGCTGCTTTGAGAGAAACAATTATGTTCTCCATATCTTCCACAGTCTTATAGTCTGGTTCATTTATCAAAATCTCTGTAGAAGTTGATGTTTGCTGCATGATGTCAAATGTTGGTGCCATAAACATTTGAAATCCAATAATATCTTGGATTCTCTTATTCTCTTCTTCAACAATTTTCTTCAGTGTTAGAGTTAAACTTGTCATTTCTCTGCTATAATTAGTTGTAGTTTTGTTTTTAATATCAAACTAAGAGGACAAGGCTCTAATCTCCTCTGAGGCCTTTGCTGATTTCTCTGACAGATCTTGCAAGAATATATCAAAATTTGAAGTTCTTGTCATCAGACTACTTGCCACTTGAATTTGTTGTTGAAGCATTCTTATGTTGGTTGACACATTTACCTTAATCTCTTCAACCTATTTGTGGAGAATCTCCACTCTTTTCTTCTCATAGTGGTCTATTGCCACAGTTTTTGGATTTGTTAGATCTTCACCGATGGCTTGTGCCAAGACTTTTAGCTAATCGATGACTGGTTCATCTTCATCTATATCAGCATCCGGTACGAAGTTGCACAAGATATTCTTCACAGTGGTCAGGACCATGTCCTGTTTCTTCTTGGTAAGCTCCTCGAGCTGCCTAGTTGACATCTTGCTGATGTCTACCACTGTATCGGTGTCCTTGCTCCGTTTAGCTTCTTTATCCCCAACAAATGACAACTTCCTCTTAGATGAGGAGGAGCTTGGAATATCTACTTGCTCCTTTTGCTTGGGCTCCTGTTCCGGTTGAGCTTGCTCAGTTTGTATAGGAATTTCTTGTTCCTGTCTCTTATTTTCTTCATCTCCCGGTTGAGTTTTATCTTCTGGTGGCACCTCTTCTTCAGGTAGATTTTCCTTGGCAGGTGCTTCTGCCTCAATCTGAGCTTCTCTTCCGGTTGCACATTAACTTCAACATCCTGTTCTTGTTGAAGTTGTTCTTCCGGTGGGACTTCTTCTGTGCGCTGCTCTTCAGCTCTATGGAGTTCTCCCACAGGTATATCACTTCCTAGTCCTTGTTCAACATTTATTTGTTCACTAGATGTGAACTCTGTTTGAACATTTTCAGCACCGGTTGCAGATTCTTCACGATGAGTGAATTGAACTGGTGGTGCCGACACTTGTTCAGTTTGATCCCGAGGACCTAGTTTTTCAAGTGCACTGAAGTCATACTGTTTCCAGAAGTCCAGAGTCTCTTTATAGTCTTGATTTTCATATCCATTTAGTATCTGGGCAACTCTATACTTTGTGTCCAGGTTCATTGTTGCTTCCTCTAGTAGAAGCTTTATTCTTTCTTCACTAAGACCAGGTTTGATCTTTAACAATGCTTCCTTATTGATCCTCGTGTTTGTGCCTAGACCTGTTCTCCATTTTGTCTGAAGCCTAGAATTAAGTTCCGATGGGAACTTGGACCTGTAGTCCCTTGGAGTCCTATTGTAGTCCATAAAAGTTTTTACTATGGTTACTATGACTGACTCCTTATCATCTTCTGCTAGCAGACTATACCATTTGGCCACATTATCTACTTGCCCAAAATCCATTACTTCATCAACACTCATTGTGCGTCTCTTACCTTTTCCTGGAGAAGTTAGAATAGTTGGACGAGTTGGATAGTCACTGCCTTGTTCATCAATGATATCTACAATTACTGGTGCCTCAACTCCAAGCACTCCTTTTCCTTTACCGGTGTCAGCAACCAGTTGAACTGTTGCTCTTTGTCGAGCTTCTTTTGCTTGTTGCTGGGTTTGAAGAAGTTTGGTCCAAATGGCTACTCCATCATGCACTTTTTCAGCTTCTCCAACAAGCATGAGACCGATCCTCCTTTTTGTTAAGAAGGATTGCTGATGCAGTTCAGCCTGTTCGGTGGCTTCTTCCAGAGTGAGGTGGTTTTGAACCTCTAGAAGAGCTCGTATTCTTAGCTCCTTTTCTCTTTCCATTGAAGCTTTCCATCTAGTTTCAATTATTTGTAGGAGATCCTTAGGTACAGTCTTGTGAAGTTCGGTGGGATGCAAATTAAACTTGTGAATGCAATGCACTACCGCTTCTTCAATCTTTCTCCTGTCTTTGTCATTAGCAAACTTGTATCTTGACTCTACTGAACTTATTCCACCAGTTTCTTTCAATCCTGTGACATATTCATCAATTGTGGGCTTGGCTCTTCTTGGTGGATCTTCCTTTACTGGATTGCTTGAACCCCTCTTCCTTTTGATTAAAGTAACTGTGTCTTCTGAATCTGTCTCCTCTTGTTCTCCCACTTGGGTACTGGTTACTGGTTCTGCTTTCTTGTTTTAAGCCTTGGGTTGCTCCTTTGCCGATTTCTTCTTTGGTGTGGGGGCCCTTTTGGTGTAGACGTTTTTGATCGGTGCCCTCTTTTTAAGATTCTCTTGAATCTTGGCGAACGTACCGAACCAGTTTGTAGAGAGATCCAGATTTGCTTCGTTTAGGGCATCAGCATATGCCTTAGCAGTCTTGGTAGTGACCTCATACCCCAACTCAGGAGCATACTCTGTTCTTGGTTCCACTGCTTGAATGATGCAGTGATCGGTGAAAACCAGAAAATACACATCATCCTTGTATGCTTCAATAATTGTTGTCGGTATTCGCTCCCTTGTGTGCATCCTTAGTTGAAAGGCTTCAAAATATTCGTTCATTACCTTACTTAACTGGTTTCCCAGTTGGTTGGCCAATTCAGCTATTTGGTGCATGACCGGTCTGTCGGTCTTCCATGCCACTTTGCCAATTCCTGGGGCAGAGCCCCAGGTGCGCTCCCTGTCGCGGTATAGGGCGGGGTCGAGGGGCAGCGCCAAATTAGCACCTTCAAACCCACATAGAACTCCATGGGCCATACTCTTTGTGTCAACCGCTTATGTTTTCTTCACTACCTGCTTATGTCCTTCCCTTCGGTACCATACGTTATTCACTTTGAAATGTTTTCATTTGTCATCGTTTTTTTTTTTGGAACTCTCCATAGCATCCTCATCATCCTCACCCTCCTCATAATCATCATCATCCTCAGATCCGTCACTAGCACAAGCAACCAACAATCAACATATGAGAGCCAATCGATTTGCTGATTTTTTGTCTAAAACCCCTATATTCTTCTCCCAAGCCTTTTTCCTCTTTTCCAAGCCTTTGAAAATGATAGAATGACCTTTTTAGGTCAAATAGAAGGCATATATGCAAAAATAAATCATTAAAACTTTTTAATTTTTTAAGTTTTCACATTTTTTAATGTGGTTGGACGTATCGAGTCTAGGCCACAGGACTCGGCGAGTCCTTAGGACTCGCCCAGGACTCGGCCGAGTCCTTGACTCGGGTCACCGGGCCTGGCTCGGCTCGGGACTCGCCAGGACTCGGCGAGTCTCCGTACTCTGCCTTAATTTGATACAGGTCTAGTGCCAGTCTTTTGCACGCTTCATCCCTATCATGCCATCCCTTTTGCATGTTGGCGTTTTTTTGGGTGACAATTTGCATGTCTTCTTGGAGTTGCAAAATGATAAGTTCATTCGCCCCTACGGCTTCCTCTGCTCGGTTCCTTGCTTTTTCAGAGGCTATTAATGAATTTGCTGCTGTATTTCTTTCATCTTCAGCTTTCTTCTTTTTCTCGATCAGTTCAGTCATCCTTAGGGCGTTCTCTTCTTGCTCCCTTTTGAGATTGGAGATCTGACCAGTTAGGATCTAGTTCCTTCCCATGAGCTCAGAAACTACCTCTTCAGCTTCATCAGATCCACTCCGCCCAAAGAGTTCATCAATGGTCTCATTGCTCTCATTCAATTGCAGAGCCAACTTCTTTCTTTTTGCAAGAGATCTCCTTAGCCTATTCTCCAGAGAGGCAATGATGTCGTTGGCTTCCTCTAGCTGTTTCTGATACCTGTAACCCTCCATGATCTTTCTCTCAAGCGGTTAAGCTTTATATATGAGAGCCAAGACTCTGATACCAATTGTTATTACTAACCGGTTACTGAGAGAGGGGGGGGTGAATCAGTAAATACTTGTTTCTAATATAATTCAAAACTTGTTCAATTATGCTTTCTTGTTAAGCAGAATATAAACAATCATTCATAAGCATATATAGAAACACACAGATCGACACAAGATGTATACGTGGAAACCCTCGATTGGAAGGAAAAAACCACGGTGAGACAGAGCTCACAACTTCACTACTGCAGAATTAAGGCGCCCTGTTAGGAGCTTACAAAGCACTTGTTAGAGTGCTACCCGGTTAAGGGATTTGGTAGAAGATCGATTAAGATCTTAACTTTGTTAGGAGTTGCCTGGTTAAAGGACTTTTAACATCAACAATGATGTTACCCTGTTAAAGGATTTTACAAAGAACCGATTAGGTCCACCCTGATAGAGGGATTTTAATTTGCTTTCACACCTTATAAAAACAATGATCTCATATGACACTGAATGTTTGATTAGATCATACTTGTTGATCTCTTCCCGGTTTGCCTGGCTGTTGATCTCTATTGCCTTTCACCTCTGTGACTGTAGCGCTTCTCTCAGAAGGTATCTCTCCTCTGCTCTGTGCATTCACCAATTATCAGCAACAACATTTCTTGCGTCCTATGACCTGTATTTATAAAAGAGTTCACTTTCATGAAACCCTTAACTCATAGAACCGCCAGGCTGTACACTCAACAAAAAATCACGCAACGAGCAAAAAGATTTGCATTCCGATTGGAGTTTACCTTGAAATCATCCGTAGAAATAAAGCTAACTCCCGTTAGAAAGCTAACTCCACTTTTGTGCGGTGGATGTTCCGTATAATCCGGCTCTCAACTCAAACTGATCCGCAGGATCCAGATCGGATCTTTATGTAGTCAGACCGGTATACACTTATCGCCGGTTCTTCATTGTATGCAACATAAGACTGGTACTATGTGCTTGGTTCGGTCTACCAGTGTATCTTTCTATATAGTCGACCGGTGCATACACTCTTTTCTCAGGCTACCGGTTCCTTTTTTGAGTAACGTGAGTGACTGGTGAACCTTTACCGGTGTGAATGGTGTTTGTAATTTACACTAATGACAACTCATATTGCTAACACTCGACCATCCCATCTATTTCGCAAGTAGACTATTGTTGAGAGTTGAGAAGAACTACAACATGACAGAGAGGGAGGCTCTGGGAATGGTGCAGGTAGTATAGAAGTTCAAACACTATCTTTTGGCAACACCATTCACGTTCTACATTGACCAGCAGACACTAATGTACTTGGTGAACAAACCAATTATACAGGGGAGGGTGAGTAGATGGTTACTGCTACTTCAAGAATTCACCTTCACCATTATTGTGCGGCTTGGAAAGAGCCATGTCATTGCGGATCAACTCTCTCGAATCAAGTCGGGAGAACTGTCGGAAGGAATTAATGATGATTTTCCAAACGCACACTTATTCCATATTGCTATCCTTCTGAGATGGTACAAGAGCATTGGCAAATATTTATCAACATCACAATTTCCAAGGGAAATGCCACCAGGAGAGAGACGAAAGCTAGTACTGAGAAGTCGAACGTTTTAATTGATCAATGGACTTCTGTATAAGATGGGTCTAGACCAAGTGTTGTGAAGGTGTGTTATGGAGGAAGAGGTACAAAGTGTCTTGAGGGAAGCTCATGAGGGCTCTGCAGGTGGGCATATGGGGCTAGACACGACGGCGCCAAAAGTACTCCTGGTAGGGCTATGGTGGCCCACAGTATATAATGAGGCCAGGGAATGGGTCATAAGCTGCGACACTTGCCAACGAGCGGGAAAACTATAAAAAAGGGATTTCATGCCCTTAAACCCCGCACATGCACATGAACTTTTTGAGCGATGGGGATTGGATTTTGTTGAACCCCTGAAAACGAGTAGAGTTCACTGGTGTTGTCGGGATAGTTGTATGTACGGGTTATTATGTTAGTAAAGTATTATGTTACTCTCGGTCATTAGTGACCGAGAGGTTAAACAGTTACATCACGACGCTTCGGTCGTGGCCCTTCGGGTACTTTATATACCCTCTCGGAGGATGGACATGGGAGATAATATTGTATAATCATTATGATATAAATGTACTTGCCAGTCTCGAATGATTAATGAAAGTATTTATTATTCTCTGATATATTTTGTGTTTATTATATTTCTTGTACTATGTCTGTGCAATACTAAGTTTACCCCAGCGGGTAAACATCTGGCGCCGCTGCCTAGACGTACTCGGGAAGAGAAGTGAGGAAGGGATTTATGCCCAATGTTTTAAATAAAGATAGAAATAGAAAAGTGAGAAATGATGACGAAGAGGCCGCACACGCAGCTCTCATCTCCGCACAGCAGTGTGAACGTCGCTATAGGCTAAGGCAACTTGCCAAAGACCAGCTTGCCGGAGGGTTGCCCGAAGGGGACCTCGGAAGTGGTACGGAGGGTGCAGAAGCCGAAGAGGAGTTCATTTCTTCGGAACGGAGAGTGCAGAGTCGGGAAGAGTTACTTGAGGAGACACGGGCGAGAAGAGCCTTTCTCCAAGAGGAGAGAGTACGGTTTGAGGTGGGTCTCCGTACACCAGGTGTAGAGAACCAAACCGGCGGAGAGGGTGATACTACAGAGGGTGGCACGAGCGCACCAGCAGACCCTCCGTTGGAACCGAGAACCCCGCACAGTACGGTCCCACCAGTCACAACTACCGCAAGGGCAAGTGCCATCGGTGAACAATACATATAGTACTCAAGGAGGTGCGGGTACGAGTGGCATCAGCGCGCCGCCTCCACCGCGGCCAACCATGGCGGTGAACAAGCAGAAGTTACCAAAGTTCACGGGACAATCGAAGGAAGATCCAGTTCGGCACTGCCGAACGTGCGAAACTATATGGACTGCGCACGGGGTAACTGACAAGAATGAATGGATCCGCCAGTTCCCTGCAACACTGAGGGAAGGTGCCATTGATTGGTACTTGAATGTTGACAACACGAGCCTGACGACATGGGACCAGGTCAAAAAGGCCTTCCAGACAGAGTTTCAATTGTTACGAGATGATAATGAGATATTAGCGGAAATCTACAACACTAAGCAAGCGAAGAATGAGTCCGTCCGTGCGTACGGACGGCGACTCAAAGAACTCATCGGGAAGATGGAGTCGGCCCCATCGGACGAACTGAAGAAGAGGTGGTTCGTAGAGGGACTCAAAACCTCCCTACGAAAGAAAATGAAGATAGTTCCACCTACTTCGTACAGTAATGCATACAACCGAGCAATGGATTTAGAGAGTGAGTGTAAGACCTCCAAGAAGATGAGGTCATCTTCTGACGATGACTCGGAGACTGAAAGCAGTGAGGATGGGTCGAGCAAGAAAGTGCTCGCGTTGCAAAAAGACTTTGAAAGAATGATGAAAGAACTCAAGGCTGCCAAGGGAAGTACCAGTAAGACAGGAGAAGATACGGTGTGGTGCACGGACTGCAAAGAAGTAGGCCACACAAAAGGTTCTTGTTCGAAGAAGGCTTTTTGCGATATCTGCCAAATCGCAGGACATTCCACTAAAGAATGTCCCTACAACCTGAGGGCGAGAAATCAACAAGTGCTCTATGCACAGGAGCAACCTTCCACGTCTGGTACTGGCGGACAACAAAATGCTCCATCATCCGGCGGGTATGGAAACAACCGACGGGGAGGTCGAGGCAATGATGAGAACAAGCCGCGGGTCCAGTATGACGCGAAGGGGAGGCCCATGATACAGTGCAGAAGTTGTAACCAATGGGGACATTATGCCCGTGACTGTCAGAATGAGGCTACCGCTCCACTAAAACTGTGTCGGTGGTGCGGACCGGGGAACCATGAGGATGCTAATTGTCCGAAGCCCGGCTGCAACATCCTAGACATGGAACGAGGGGGCACGGAGAAGGTCCTCGCAATCACACGCGGGCAAATGAAGAAGGCCACATATCCTCACCCTCCGACAGAGAAACAAAGGATGCTTGAGGCGAAGGCTGAGATCGCGAAGGGTATGGAGGACCGAAGGGACTCCACAGATGTCGGCATTTCTACTCGAGCAATGGCCGAACAAAATATTTTAAGGCAGATAATGCAATTGGAGGTACCAGTAAAGGTCAAGGACCTATTGGAAACGATGCCGCATCTCAAAACGGCTCTATTCCTTGGGCAAAACATTCCAGCAAGCACGGTTGAATGAACGGAGATCACGAGTGGCTCTGCAGCCGACCCCATGACGCTATCAATAAATAATGGCGGAATCCCGCAATGGTGGAGATGGGTATTTTGGGTACCATCCTCACGAACACAATTGTCGACGGTGGGTCGGGCGTCAATGTCCTCCCGGAAGAAACTTGGAAAAGCTTGGGGAAATCGACGCTGTGGCCACCGACTTTCAATTTATTGGGGGCCGACCAGCACGGTATTAAGCCTCTCGGTACACTGATGGCGCAGCAGGTGACTATTGGAACCCAGCCTTTCACCTTAGATTTTGTTGTAATCCCTCTTAAGCAGAAGGGGTATGATGCCATCCTGGGTAGAGGGTGGTTGGTGACGGCCCGAGCCGATCATAATTGGAAGAAAAACACCCTCGCATTTGAAAAGGGGGGAAGGAAGTTTGTAGTGGACCTCAACACGCAGATGGTTGGGGAGGAAATGACATTCGATTCAGAGTCAGACGACGGGATGGGCGGAGAGGAAGGAAACATGGAACTTAATGCCGAAGGGATACTGAAAGTGGAGGATGATACAAATTCGATGGACGGTCTATTCCACTGGCAAATGGGTGATTATGAATTATTTCCGCCGTCCTGCAACATATTGAAGATTGAGGAAGCCGAGAGTGAGTTCCCTCCGGAATATACAGCATACCGAGAAGGGGAAGTCGAAAGGAAAGAAAGCCCTGCCCAGGAGTTTCGGAAGGAGGAACCCATCTGGCACAAAGAAGCAAAGTTGGAAAAAATAAATCTTGGGGATGAGAGAAATTTGAAACCCATCGTTATGGGAGACAACTGGAATCCTGTGTGGAGGACCGCAGTCTTCAAAATCTTGATTCTCCTTTTTCTTCTTATGTACGGGCAAGAGGCTGTGGTCCCTGTAGCATTTATGGTCCCAAGCTTTTGGATCGCCATTGAAAACGGACTCGGCAACAAGGAGAGGGAACCATTGCACACTCTGTGGACTCTCGATGAACGGATACATGACGGTAGCAATGGGACCAAATTGAAACTTTACTCGGAGAAGATGGACCCGAGAGGAGGGACAAAGCAACCGAGAGGATGGAAAATGACTCGAGTGGTTAGGGATGCGACTTGAGAGCCATCCGTACGGGCGACCAAAGAAGCCTCCGGACAGGAAATTGAAAAATACCTGTACGGCTATGCATGACCGTACGGTGGAAAAAAAAAAGGTTGAAAAACAAAAATGAAAAAAAAATTGAAAAAGTTGAAAAAAAAAAAGAAAGAGCAATGTATGTATGGCACCATAAAAACCAAAACTGTACGGCACCGTACGGCATGAAAAGAGAAAAAAAAAAGAAAAAAACAAACGCTATAAGGAGACCGTACGACACCGTACGGCAGGGGGCAAGTGCTAGTTGCCGTACGATAACAAAGGGCGGTTTAGTTTAAAAGTTCGTACGGAAAATGGAAGTGAACATACTAAACACCGTACAGCCATCAGCACATGAGCGGCAAAATACCGTACGACCACAAAGACTATAAAATAGTGCATACCGTACGGTAAAGAACAATACAAAGCTAGATGCCGTACGGCAAGGAAAAGGCATAAGGAAGAGCACCGTACAGCATCCATACCGCACGCCAGCAATGGACAATACCGTACGAAACATACAAATTATCTTCGAGGTGCCGTACTGCTATAGGAGGGACATAATACATGCCGTACGAGTATATGCATCGAGCGATTAGTGGATTGTTTTGTATAGACAGGAGACCGTATGGAGCCGTACGATAGGCGAATCGATATCATTGACACCGTATGAAGAGGAATTCTTAACATTGACCGTACGGTCCAGAGAGATTACTGAAAAGTCACTGTATGGTCGCACGTAGGCAAGGGAAGTGCTATCAACCGTATGAATTTGTGATGCATACAAGGAGTACCGCCCAAGGGATGTACGACTGCATTTCGGCCTGAGCATTGAAAAAAACAAGGAAGGACTGGCAGCAGAGCAAGGAGAGTGTGACCAGTTGAAGAGACCCAGAGCTGCTGCAGGCAGGGGGCGTCTGTATACGAAAAGTGGAGAGAGCAATGGAGAAAGCCTTTGGAGAGGGGTACTACGCTTTGAGGCACTTGGAGTAGGTGTTGGCTAGACGGGAGACTGTCTTGGTGGATGCACAGAGAGCTCGGGAGGAGCTGACCACCCAGTTGGAGGCAGTAGAGCGACACTTGGCTCAGCGTACCCAGGAGTTGGAAGCAGAGAAGGCAACCTAGGTGGCTATTGAAGTCGGAATGGCTAGGGAGACAGTATTGTGTTAGCGGAGGCTACAGCTGAAAAGTATGTTTTGGAGACAAGTTTGGTACTGGCACGAGAGTAATGTGATAGGACGGAAAGAGAACAACGACGCAACGTTGATGGGGAGGGCGGCACTTCAGCTTTTTCAGGGATGCCCTCCACCCCTTCTCTTCAGTGATTTTCTTATTCTATATAGTGTATTTCATCTCCCTATTGTTGTAAGTCATCGGAGACGACTTGTTTTTTGGGGGGATGATGTTGTCGGGATAATTGTATGTACGGGTTATTATGTTAGTAAAGTATTATGTTACTCTCGGTCGTTAGTGACCGAGAGGTTAGACAGTTACGTTACGACGCTTCGGTCATGGCCCTTCGGGTACTTTATATACCCTCTCGGAAGATGGACATGGGAGATAATATTGTATAATCATTATGATATAAATGTACTTGCCAGTCTCGAATGATTAATGAAAGTATTTATTATTCTCTGATATATTCTGTGTTTATTATATTTCCTGTACTATGTCTGTGCAATACTAAGTTTACCCCAGCGGGTAAACAACTGGTGCCGGTACATCGTGGTTGCCACTGAATAGCTGACAAAGTGGGTGGAAGCACGGGCCCTGCCAGACAACTTGGCCTTGAGTACAACCAAATTTATTTATGAGCAGATCAAAACAAGGTACAAAATTCCCATTTAGTTGACTAGTGACAGAGGACACTTCGTCAATCATATCATCCGATTGTTAATGACGGAATTCAAAATCTTTCATTCCCTGTCTAGTCCATATTACCCTCGAGCTAATGGCCAAGCAGAGGCAACAAACAAGATTCTAGAATCAGTCATTTACAAGTCTTGCGGGGTGGAGCATGAGGACTGGGAAGAGAAATTGCCTTTTGTGCTGTGGGCCTACAGAACAATGTACAAGGTGACAATCGGGCAAACGTCCTTTCAATTGATGTATGGATAGGAAGCCGTGGTGCTAGCGGAATTTATGGTTCCAAGCCTAAGGATTGCAATCGGAAACAGGCTCGGGGATATAGAAAGTCTGTGTGAGAGACTCTACAACTTGAATAAATTGTACGAACGACGCATGATGGCGTAGTGGGCCACAGAGGTTTCACAGACAAGACGTAAAGTGTGGCATGATAAACACCTCAAGCGAGACCAGTTCACTCTTGGCCAACTGGTGCTCAAATACAATGGGAAAAATGAAATCAAACCTGGGAAGTTTAAAGTAAAATGGTTGGGGCCATACAAGGTGTGCGAAGTCAGTGACAACGGGGCAATCAAATTATGGACGTTGGACGGCAAAGAAGTCTTAGAGACAGTAAGCAGGTCCAAATTGAAGCCATATCATGAATGGTGACAAGGTGACGACCTAGTCCATGCCGGCGGGCCCAGGCAACCGAGATATAATTTTTTTAAAAAAAACATGAGAGAATACCATATGGAAAAAACGAAGCAAAAAGTGGACCCCACCATCGTACGACACTTGGCCGTACACCATTAAAAGGCCGTACAACACTTGGCCATACGTCTTTGAGGTTACCAAACACAATTTAACCTGCATGCAAGTAAACAAGACCGTATAGTGTGCAAATAGCAGAGACCGTATGACGTGTCATTTTATGCAACAAGGTATTGGGACGACCGTACGGTTCCGTACGAGGGTGAAAGAAGGGATAAAACGCAAGGTGAAGTTGTATTGCGATTCCGTACAGCTGTACGACCACCAGGACATGCAAATCAAGAATATTAAAATACGAGCGTGGGGAAGGAATCCATACATTTTTGTACGGCAGCCAGCAAGGGTGTAGCATTAAAAAAATTATTTAAAAGTTTGGGAGAAGAAAGAAGGCAAGGGAGAGCAAGGGAAAATTGTTGGAGACCTAACCGTTTTTCACTAGGAAGAAAAGGATCAAGTATAACTGTTTGCACAAGGCGACAAGAGCAAAAGCGTTGATGGATATAGGGAAAAAGAAAGGGAATTGGAGAATGCAGCTACAGGTAGGTGACAGGAAAGCAAAGGTGTTACCGTCAGGTGTTAAAATTGCAGGCAAGATGGATGCCAGCACCAATACAAAGAAGAAATTGAGAGATAGGGCACCAATGGCGGACCGAAAGGATACTGTGACTGCACAAACGATTACATTCGAGGGTTTGAATGGATGGGGCTGCCAAAAATGGTGGCAAGAAACTCCAAACATGGATGAGGTGAAGCGGAGCCTGTGGAAGGAAGAAGTACATTGGGCTATAATGATGCCCATATTCTGCATTCGCGACTTTGAGGGTCCCTTGAGAACGATGGTAGAAACATTGGATCGTTTTTCAAGGACGAGCACCTTTCCCTACCTAGGGCATACTATCATTGTCTCCTTAAAGGTTGCAAACTTCACACAGGTGTTTGGCATTCTAGGATTGCAGGGCAAAAAGATTGATACTAAGCAATGCAAGATGACCAAGGAGGCAAAAGAATACTAGGTTCGGCTGCTCTCTCGTACACTGACACCCGCAGAGTTGGCTTCAGTTGCCAAAGCATTAAAGGGGAGAGGTATCAAAACATCATTTGTTGCAGAGGGCCATTGGCAGTGCATAATGGACATCATAAAGAGTAGGTTGACAGGCTCTAGCCGTGCATCTGATATCTCCATTCTGCAGATAAGTCTGATGAATGGCATATTAAATGGATGGGTGTATGATTGGTTGTCATTACTAGCAGAACGTATATACGAGTTTTTGACATTACAGTATAGGACATTTTATATGCCACACTATGCCATTGGGCTTTTCCTGGAAGCCACACGGACCCAAATACTAGAGGAGTTGCTGGAATTTAAGCCAACAAGCATGCTGGCACCTGGTGAGCCACCTATTTTCTTATGGAGGCTTTTGGACACAGGAAACACACCACCTGGACAGAAGAGGAAACACCAAGTTGTTTCGGAGGAGTTCGGTAACGTTGACAATGGATAGGAATCAACAACAACTTCTAGTAATTCGGAGGACAGCAGCAAGGCAGATTCGGTCGCACACGAGGTAGTACAGGCGACACCTAACTAGATATTATTTACTCCACCACGCCTAGGAGCAGTGCAACCCACTACACCAACAGTAGGGTTGGTAACCACGAGTATTTTGGCGTTTGGGCAGCTGAGGTTGCCTGTGGAGATGAGACTCGTGGGGGTTGTAGAGGTGGTGGCTCAGCCTACGACGCCTACAGAGGTCGGGGAGGTGGAAGTGCTAGAGGTAGTAGTAGAGTCTAGACCTGAGGAGTTGATTGCAGGATTGGAGTGTAGGGAGCAGTTGGATAGCCCGACAGTCAGAGAGGTGCGGAGTAGCAAGATGCAGGTAGAGAGGCCTTGGTCACCCCGGTGACTCCCAGTATTGCCTTCGTCACTTTTGATGCAGCCCTCTTGAAGGACCCACCACATTTTACACCGTCTATCGAGGTGGTTTCTACTTGGCTCACACAGCGTTTTCAGATGACCCCCTTGGCACCTATGGGGGCAGGTCGCTCTCCTAGACGAGATACCCCCACGGAGGTTGTGGTGTTGGATGGTGAGGCATCCCCCATGAGTACCCGCACTTTGGCAGTGAGTCCATTGGTAGAGAGTCAACCTCCAAGAGAGATGGCGTTGGAGGAGGCGTTGGTGAACCGTTTAGCGGCCTTAGTGAGTGGTGCAGTGGACTCGACCACCCGGGTAATGGAGGAAGGGCCAGAACTTCCAGCTTTCTCTGAGTCTCCTAGATGACCAGTTGGAGAGGATGTTGAGGCGTATTTGGCAGACATGGTTACATGTGGCCGTGGGGTAGTTGCTGTTGCACAGGCGAGGGCTCTAGAGAGTGTTGAGGAGGATCTCTAGAGGGTGCTCACCTTTATGAGACATGACTGCCCTGGAGTTTTTGCGAATTGTTTTGAGTCTGGAGGATGGCCAGCTATAGAGACTGTTCAAATGATGGAGGCATGGGCTATGGGCGTGCCTGTGGTTGTAGTAGGGTAGAGACCTTTATCAGGGAGATCGTGCAGGCCTTTAGGGAGGGCTACTATACTTGGCGACACGTGGAGTATGTTTCTCAGGGTCATGCGACTGCTTGGGAGGTTGCAGAGGTAGCTCGGTGGAGTTGGTCACCCGGTTGGAAGCGATCGAGAGGGACTTAGCACACCACAAACATGAGTCGGCCACCCAGCAAGCAACATGGGCAGAGGAGAGAGCAATGTTGATGGCTCAGTTGGAGGCCATTAGATCAGAGAAATCCTCTCTGGAGCAACAGTTGATGGAGGTTGGGGAAGAACGGAGTATGTTACAGACAAGACTTACTCAGGCACAAGAGGAGGTTGATGCAAAGGGGTAGGAGCTTTTGGAGGCCACATTCATGGTAAAGGCAACATTGGAGCATCAAATGGTTGTAGAATGGGACCTGAAGATTAGGACACAACAGGTCTACGAGCTACGGGCTCGTGTGCCATCTTCATCAGGGCCATCGACTTCTTTTTCAGGGACGCTTCCTCAGCCCCCTACTTAGCTATGATTTCTTTCTCTAGTAGTATGTTTAGTTGGTGGGCAATTTTGTTTTGACGTCATCCCATTTTGTTGTTCTCCGTCCCAGACACTTGTTCTTGTCGTACGAAGACGACTTTCTTTTTGGGGGGATGATGTTGCCCGACATTGTGGACAGTTAGGTAGTTGCAACCGAGGGTTGGTAGTTAACGGGTGTGAAGGTTTGCCTCGCACCCCTCGGTCCTTATTTATATGTAATCTCTCAACTAACGAGACATGTTATGTTGTGTTATGCTATGATATACTCCTTGTACATGGTTATTTTATGAGCAATGAAAGATACTTGAGCTCTCTCTCTTAGGCTGTGTTGCGTACTTTATATTCTGTATGACTGTAACAATCTAGTTTACCCATGAGGGCAAACATAATAGAGATAAGCATAAATAAGATAAATAAATACAAGCAAACCTCCATGCATTCGAGTTCTTCCAATAAACCTACACACACATGAGAGAGGAAAAATGCTACTCTCTGCTTTTGTATAATCTCAATGTGTTGAATTGCTTCCATTCTCATTAAGGGCATTCAACTGATGTAAATGATCTCTTTATGCTTGGCAAGGATCTATGTTTAATTCTATTGTTGTACAAAGTTTCTTGTATTCAAATTCTATTGGCATGATTGCCTTTTTGCCACAGATCAGTTCATAGGGTGTAAGCCTCGTTATTTTTCGTGTTGTTCTATATGCCCAAACTGCTTCAGAAAATTTGGCAGCTCAATCTCTTCTATTCATTTGAACTATCTTAGTTAAGATGGCTTCAGATTGCATGGTAGGGGGTTGACTTCTTATGTCTGATCTTATATTCCTTTACCAGTTGTGCAATTAAATTAGAAGTAAATTGTGGACCTTGATTTGTGACTATTTCACGTGGAACACCATACCTTGTAAATGTCTAGTACATACCATTATGTAAGATTTGGTGTTGGATGTAGGCTTTTATGGGTCCTATTAAATCATTACCCCACTTGTCAAATGGTGTCATCACCAATTGAGGTTGTAGAGGCATCTAGTCACTCCTTGTATACTTGCTTATTGTATGACACCTATCATATCTCCTTGTGTATTGGGCTGCATCCTTGTGTATGCTTGGCCAATAATATCCTGATTGAGTATCTTTATTGGTGTCCTCTTCGCTGCAAAGTGTACATTGCACAATATGAGTAACGATCTTATCTTCATCTTGACTATCTATTGTAGGGCTTCTTTCTATTGTCATTGAGATTTGGAGGGAATATTGATTTTCATCCTCTAGGTTAGGTCATATAGTTTGTTCTATGTTAGCACGACGCTGAGGTGGAATCTGTGAAAGTCTGAATGCAAAGTACAAAGTTTTGGATCTTGCTTTACTTTTTGGGATGATGAACTCCATAACAATGTCTGGAGTTAAAAATTCTAGAGGATATTAAAAACGCTATCAAATAGAGGAAGAATAGAAGGGATGTGAAATTGTTTGCCCCCCCGAGCGAATGTTTGAAGCTCAATTTCAGGGCAGCCAAAGGAAATCCAAGGCCAGCTAGCACTGGATGCATTATTAGAGACATGAAGGGAAATTTGGTCAATGCTCTTTCCTAAAAGATTGGTTTTGACGCAAACAATGAGGTAGAATTTGAGGCCCTTGCCTGTGGCTTGTGGTTATCCAAGAAGATGGCCTTTAAGGACATAGATATCAAAGGTGATTCACAAATTTGCATCAATGCATTTAGAAGAAGGGAAATTCAAAGTTGGCAGCTAAAGCCATGAATTGATAGGCTCTGGGAGAACTTCAGAGACATTGGGGACTTCAAATTCTCACATGTTTCGAGAGGCCAATGGGGTTGTGGACCTCCTAGCTAATAAAAGGGTCACACAAAATATGGAGGGCCATGTTAGCACCAACCCATTAGACTGGGATGATGTTAATCCTAATCGGTGACTGAGAGGGGGGGGGTGAATCAGTCAACTCAACTTAATTCAAATTTTATCCTATGAAACCGAATACAACTACTATGTGATAATGAAAATGTAATGTATGTTTAACTAACTTAAACAAAAATCACATGCAACAACTTACACAGGATTTATACGTGGAAACCCTCGGTTAGAGGGAGAAAACCACGGTGGGACAAAACCCACAATCTTCACTACCTGCAGTAATAAAGTTGCCTTGTTAAAGGCTTACAACAACACTTGTTAGAGTGCTACCCTGTGAAGGGATTTAACATAGATCGGTTAAGATCTTAACCCTGTTAGGAGTCGCCTCGCCAGAGGACTTAAGAACATCAATCATGATGTCACCCGGTTAAGGGATTTATACAAAGGAACCTGTTAGGGTTCACCCTGATAAAGGGATTTTCACGAACTTCAAACAATAAGAGAGATGATCTTTTGTAGACACCTAATCTGTCATTCAGATCATACCTGTGCTATTCCTCACTCAGCTTGGCTGTTCAATCTCCGTCATTCACTCTTGGTGACTGTATCCCTTCTCAGAAGACTTTGCTCTTCTGCTCTACAATTCTTCTTTATTTCTCTGCACTTGATTGCTCCAACAACAAGTCACTTATGCATGATGACCCATATATATAATGATCTTCACAATACAAATCAGAATTGTGGCGCCAAGCTCTAAGTCCTCCAAAACACCGCTATCTTGGAAGGCATTCCAAAAGGCTTGCATGCAATACTCCAATTTATACCAAAATGCTCGCATACAAAACTCCAGTTCATGCCAAAACACTTGCATACAAAACTTCAGTTCATGTGAAAATGCTCGCATAAAAAACTCCAGTTCATGCAAAAACGCTCCGTAAAAACTAGATCAGATTTTCAAGACACTTGGAAATCATAAAAGCACGGACCGGTAGGTCTGATACTATTGCGCGAAAATCGGTGTGCTGTCGGTTGAGTCATCTGCCTTCTGTAGTTTTCTACTAGACCGGTTGGACAAGATCAATATTGTCGTGACTGGGTTCCCTTTATGTAACCGGTACATTTACAAGGGTTACTTAGCAAGTTTGATGTTTGTTGACTGTGACAACTACCGGTTCACCATTGCTGCTCTAACATTATGACCGGTGTGTTTGATGTTTGCCAATGATGACAACTATGCATAATGCTAACAATCTAACCCTTTGGCATTGGTGGCAAAACATATCCCAACTTGCAAAAGAGTATATACACATAAAGCTTTTATCATAATACTTCCCCTAGCAGGTGTCACCTTGTCAATTGGTATATACTGCCACTACTTCCCCTATGCATTGGCAACCCCTGTGTTTGTCTCTATTGACCAAAGGACAATGATCTTCCCCTTTTTTCCTCTAAGGGACAAAGGGTGTGAAGACTTAGAATTGAAGCGGGTTAAAAATGTCCTTGTAGATTTTCCTCACTGAAGCAAGGAAGGCTTTCCATGCAAATATGACTTGGTCAATGGTGTACTTCATTGCTTGTAGAGAAATAATAAGGTTCTCGATGTCCTCAATTGTTTTGCAATCTGGCTCACTTAGAAGTGTATTAGCATCTTTTCCTGCCTTTTGCATTATATCAAAAGTGGGAGCTATGAACAACTCAAAGCCAATGAGATCTTGAATTCTCTTGGTATGCTCCTCGGATGCTTTTCTCAGTGTGAGTGCTAAATTGGTGAGCTCATGACTGTACTTTGTTGCTGAAGAGGTCAGAGGATTGAAGCGAGTTGTTGTCTCTTTCATCTCTTTTGTGGTTCGAACGGTTCTTTCTGTGACATCCTTGACAAAAACTTCCAAATTGGATGTTTTTGTTATTATATTTCCCGCTTCCTGAACCAGTTTCTTCAGTTCCCCGGTGCTGGAAGACACAGTCGCTTTAATGGCAACATGTTCATGTAGGATATTAATTCTTTTTGTTTCATAATGATCTATAACTACGGCTTCAGGATCAGTTATGTCCTCTCTGATTGTCTGTGCCATAATTTCTAGCTGATCTATTATTGGTTCTTCTTCATCAATATCTACATCTGGAGCAAGATTGTACAGAATTGTCTTTACTTTATTGAGAACCATATCTTGTTTTCTCTTTGTGAGCAACTTGAGTTGCTTAGTTGACATTTTGCTGATGTCAATCAATGATTCCCTTGTTTGTGGAGTTTCAAATTTCCCCTTCTTGGAATCAATTTCAGCTGTGAGGGGTAGCTTCCTTTTTAGTGAAGAAGAGCTTGGTATATCTGCTGGTTGTTCTTGTTGAGTGCCCTTTTCTCCTGATTTGTTCTCTTCTTATTGCTTCTCTTCTTCTACCTTTTCTTCTTGTTGCTTCCCTTCTTCTTCCTTTCCTTCTTCTTGCTTCTCTTCTACGTTTTCTTCTTCTCTTCCTTGTTTGTCCTCTTTTTCTTCTTGTTGTTTCTGATATTCTCGGTTGGCTCTTCACCGACCTTTAGGTTGACTCTATCCTTCTGGGCGTTATCTATATCTTTTCCTTCAACCTTCTTTGTTGATGATCCCCTTGTTGCTTGTTCTTTCGCTCTCATTGGTGTAGCTTGCTCACCGGTTGTGGTTTGCTCACCAGTTGTGTCCTGCTCACCGGTTGTGTCTCTTGTCTCATCACCCTTTCTCTCAGATGCCTCAGTGTCCATTGATATTTTTGGTAGGACCGTTGCCTCTGTTTGTGGAACTTGAAAATTATCTCGTGGATCTGTTGAAAGAGGTGTCAATTTTTCTTGCTTCTTTCCTGGAGAGGTGAAATCATTATTCTTCCATAATTTCACTGTTTATTCATAAAGTTCTTTTTCTTGGCCATTTATGATTTTGGCCACTTTGTCTCGAGAGTCCAGGTTCAGTATCTCTGCTTCAATTAGAATTTTGATTTCTTCCTCATTTAGACTTGGTTCTATTTGATCTAGAACTTCCCTTATTATTCTCTCGTCCTTTGCTACTCCTCTCCATTTTGCTAGGAGCCTTTTATTAAGTTCTACTGGAAAAATGGACCTGTAATCCTTGGGTCCACGGTTGAACTCAAGAAAACTTTCTAACAGGGGGAGTTCTAATTTAGCCTTATCATCAATGCCTAAGGCACTGTACCATTTTGCAACATTGCTAACCTTTCCAAAATCTATGATTTCATCAACTATATCATCAACAGTAATTGTTTTTGCTTTACCTTTTACTGGAGATGCTAAAATTGTTGGTGGAGTTAGAGCAGCACTGGTGTCTTCAGTGATGTTCACAAGAACTAGTTTGATTGCTAACTTTTGGTAGACCGGTTTATGTATTCCCATAATGCCTTTGCCTCTCTTGGTGTCCTCTTCTGATTTGACCGAGGACTTTTGACATTCAGCTTCAGCCTTTTGTTGCTCCTCAAGTATGATTGTCCAGATGACAACTCCTTTGTCATGAACAGTTTTAACTTCTCCAATTAATACTTGACCAATCCTTTTTCTGATCTGAAAGTTGTGTTTGTTAGCATTTTCCTGATTGGTTGCTTCTTCAAGGCTTAAGTGGTTTTGCATTTCCAGTAGTGCCTTGATTCTGAGCTCTTTCTCTTTTGCCATTGAAGATTTCCACCTTCCTTCAATAAGCTCATGTAATTCTGCAGGAATCATGCCATGAATTTCAGTAGGGGTTCTGCTGAATTTGTACAATTTGTATATTACAGCATCTTCAATTTTCCTTTTGTCTTCTTCATTAGACAAATTATATCTTCTCTCAACTGATACCATCCCACCTGTAGTCTTTATACCTTCAACCATTTCATCAATAATTTGCCTTTTTGATTTTGGTTCTGCCTGCTTTACCGGTTTGTCAATCTTCTTTCTTCTGATATAAGTAGCGGTTTGTTCTGTCTCACTTTCATCTGAGTCTTCTTCTTTTGATAGAGATTGCTCAGTTGTGATCAATTACGCCTTCTTCCTTTGTACTTTAGGTTCCGGTACAACTACCTTTCTTTTCTTTGGTGTAGTTGATCGTTTGGTGACTTTTTCAGTTTCCTTTTTCGCTGTCTTTGAAGGTTCATTCTTCTTCAAATTTGCACTTATCTCATCATAGGTGCCAAACCGGTTGGCTGATAGGTCTAGGTTGCTTTCTTGAAGTGCCTCAGCATATGCTTTGGTAGTCTTAGTTGATATTTCATATCCTAGCTCCGGTGCAAATTCTGTTCTGGGCTCAACAGCCTGGATTATCCAGTGATCAGTGCTTACAAGGAAACAAACATCATCCTTGTATTCGATAACAATTGAAGATGGGATCCTTTCCCTTTCATGCATTCTAGACTAAAAATCTTTGAAGTAGTCTGTCATAATCTTATTAAAACGGTTTCCTAGGTTATGGATCATTTCTCCTATTTGGACCATGACCGGTCTATTTGTTACCCATGTAACATTTCCCACCCCTGGAAAGAACTTTTGATAATAGAAGAGACATCCCATTAGCGTTCCATACTTCAAGAATTTCTTCTTTACCATTTCGAGCTTTTTCATGTTTTCAAAAATTTGACTTCTCAGCATAGCATGTAGGTCGTATTTGGCATTGTCGTGCATGATTCTGTGAGCTGCATGAATGGCTCCTCCAGGTATGCTGTTGAGACAACTTGATTCATAAATTTTATAACTGATCACTGCAGCAGTGAACCGAACACCTTCATCTTCAATATCTGTGACAGTCATCATGCGACTATCATACCTTGACTTTGTGAGTCGGGTGACTTCACTGTTGGATATGGTTCTCAGGGTAAGGGCTTCCCCTGTGGCACAGAACCATGTCACTCTGCTCAGGTCTTCCTTTGCAATAGGTGTAACAACACCCTTTGCCAACCACATACTTGGATCGTGTACTCGATTGAGTACCATTCGAATCCAGTCGGGTTGAAACACGGTAGGGTATTTAACCCCATTAGTCAAGCCAATCGTTTCCAGTCAAGCGTAATTTCCCTTAAGCTTCCTGTCCTTGTAGAGCCCTAGAAATTCGCTTTGAATGAATGTTTCGCCCAACTCCTCTTGCTTGCAGTGAATGAAGGCAGTTACATCTTCAATCAATAGCACGCTGTGTAGAATAGATGATAGGGCTCCAGCCAAATCATTTGACCTGTTCTGCACTTGCATCACATCATATTCTGGTTGATCTTGTTGATTGATGTCAATGAGGGTTGAAACTGATGTCGATGATGCCATTTTGTTGGTAAGAGAATACAAACAAAACTCTGCTGAATTCGCGGGATTTGAAAACAAAGATCGCGAACACAGATAGATAGATTACTCAAGCCTTAAAATTTTTTTTACACAAAAAAGTAAAGTAAAATGAAATGAGTAATGCACTTTCATTTTCATACGGGAATTAGCAAACGATAACATTTTGTTAACGGTTAATGCATTTATGAGCTTTTCTGGTTTTCACCTAACTTGACCTTTGTCGACCGATTCATCATTAATCCTATTTTACTGTAACAACCTCGGTTGATACTTCAACCATGTTACATTAGCCTATCACCGAGAAGGTATGTAACCAGAGCATACTGCATACTCTTCTGACCGGTTCTTTGATCTTAGATCGGTGAGTGCTTCTCTGTAATAATTTGCACTTAGTGAGAATAAATCTCACTAGTCAATCCGGGGACAGTAGCATTTCTACTTGTTCCCCCTTAAGCCTCGATGGCTTAATTTGATGAAAGCATATCACCATCGGTAGATGCTGACTTAGTCTCTGATCTTTCTCCTTCAGAGCTCTTTTCTCCCTTTTTGGACCATATTTTCGTAATTTCTTTCTTGGTCTCTTCAGCTATGTTTCCCTTTTGTTTGGATGTCTCGTTCCTCTTGACCGGTTTTACTTGTCCTTTACCTTTGATCATTGGCCGATTCCTGCATTCTCTGGCCAGATGCCCAATCTTGTTATAGTTGTAACAAGTCATCCCGGTTCGTCTCCATAGATTAACTCTTCCCTTTGTCCATGGGTGAACGACACTTAGTATCTCTATGCCCTGAATGTCCACACGTGGCACACATAGACGTGCTCCGGTTTGCATTCCTGTTATGGATTACCGGTCTTAGTGGAGATTTGAATGCCATGGTTGTAGACCTACTCTCTTCAGCCTTATATCCAAATTTATTGCATGCATAACAATAGTCTTTGAAGCTTCCTCTGCTGCTACTAGACACACTGTTGGATCGTGATCTGCATTCAGAGGCCCTATGTCCATACTCGTAACAGTTATTGCAGTAACTGTTGGAGGTGAAAGGTTTCACCGGTGCATTCCTACAATCATTAGACTTATGACCCGATTTGACACAATGTTTGCAAGATGGTGTGGAGAGTCTCTTACCTTTTTCCCCGGTTGGTTTTTTCTTGTCCTCCTTGATTCCTTTGAGGTTTGAGGACTCACCGGTTTTTTTGGTGCCTTGGCCGTTGTAACCAAGTCTTGTGGGGTCTTTGTGCCTTCTTTGAACTTTTAGTTGCTCATCCAGCTTCTCAGAACTCTCATTGTATTTTCTGAGCTTTTTATTTCTCTCCTCAATAGTTTTCAACTGCATTTTTAGTTTTTCAACTTCAACAACCATTTCTTTACTTGCTTCTTCTTTATCATGCAAGTGTTCATGCATGATGACATTCTCTTGAGTTATACCCTACATGTCTGTTTGTAGTTGCCTTATGAGTGCATTGCTCTCTCTTAGAGCATCTTCACCTAAGTTCCTTGCTCTCTCAGGTGTCTATAGTGCTTCTTTAGCACTCGTTTTCTCATCCTCATCTTTTCTGCATGCTTCGATAAGTTCAGTCATTCTCAGTGCATGACCTTCCCGTTCTCTTTTTAGATTAGAGACTTGATTAGTCAGTTTTTGGTTTTCCTCCATGAGTTCAAAAATTGCTTCCTCAACTTCATCTCAACTACTCTGTTCAGATAGTTCATCTATCATGTTCTGACTTTCACTCAGCTGCAACACCAGTTCTTTTCTCTTTCCAAGAGATCTTCTTAGTCTGTCTTCAAGTGAAACAATCCTTTCATTTGCTTCCTCTAACTGCTTTTGATGTCGGTAACCCTCTATGATCGTTACTCAAGCGGTTAAGCTTCTTTTCTTGAATACCAATTGTTAATCCTAACCAATGACTGAGAGGGGGGGTGAATCAGTCAACTCAACTTAATTCAAATTTTATCCTACGAAACAAAATAAAACTACTGTGTGATAATGAAAATGTAATGTATGTTTAACTAACTTGAATAGAAATCACATGCAATAGCTTACACATGATTTATACGTGGAAATCCTCGGTTAGAGGGAGAAAACCACGGTGGGACAGAACCCACAATCTTCACTATTGCACTAATAAAGTTGCCCTGTTAAAGGCTTACAACAACACTTGTTAGAGTGCTACCCTATGAAGGGATTTAACATAGATCGATTAAGATCTTAACCCTGTTAGGAGTCGCCTTGCCAGAGGACTTAAGAACATCAATCATGATGTCACCTGGTTAAGGGATTTATACAAAGGAACCTGTTAGGGTTCACCCTGATAAAGAGATTTTCATGAATTTCAAACAATAAGAGAGATGATCTTATGTAGACACCTAATTTGTCATTCAGATCATACTTGTTCTATTCCTCGCTTAGCTTGGCTATTCAATCTCCGTTGCTCATTCTGGGTGATTGTATTCCTTCTTAGAAGAATCTGCTCTTCTGCTCTGCAATTCTTCTTTATCTCTCTGCACTTGATTACTCCAACAAGTCACTTATGCATGATGACTCATATATATAATGATCTTCACAATACAAATCAGAATTGTGGCGCCAAGCTATAAGTCCTCCAAAACACCGTTGTCTTGGAAGGCATTCCAAAAAGCTCACGTGCAAAACTCCAGTTTATGCCAAAACACTTGCATACAAAACTCTAGTTCGTGCCGAAATGCTTGCATACAAAAGTCTAGTTCATGCCAAAACACTCACATACAAAACTACAGCTCATGCAAAAACGCTTCGTAAAAACCGGATCAGATTTTCAAGACAGTTGGAAATCATAAAAGCATGGACCAGTAGGTCTGATACTATTGCGCGGAAACCCGTGTGCTGCTGTTTGAGTCATCTTCCTTCTGTAGTTTTCTACTAGACCGGCTGGACAAGACCGATATTGTTGTGACCGGGTTCCCTTTATGTAACCGGTGCATTTACACTAGTTACTTAGCAAGTTTGATGTTTGTCGACTGTGACAACTGTTTTCCCTCTCGAGTCAACAAGAATAGTTGCATAAACACACATTAACTGATAAACATGAACACAGGAAAGTATTGCAATTCGGTAAACATAAAGTACTTAGAAAACCAAATCATGTCATTCACACTCAAAGCAATGTGTACATATAACCTCCGAAGAGACACCACTGAAACGTCACGTCGTAACGGTTCACACTCTCGGTACTAACTGCCGAGATTAACATAAGTTTATTACACAACACCCGTACATACAAAATATACCGACAACATCATCCCCCCCCAAAAACAAGTCGGCTCCGACGACTTTTACAAAATATAACATAGACAAAAATGAGCCTACTACAAACTACTCAGGAGGGGGCGTAGGAAGCGTCCCTGATGATGATGGCGCGGCTGTGGCTGTGCTGGAAGTGACTTTAGCCCGCAACTCGTACACTTGAGTTGTCCGAAGCTGTAAAGCCTGTTCTGCCCTCATCTTAAGCTCCATAGCCTTCCGAACCATGCTAGCTGCCTCGAGCACTGCCTTCTCCTTCGCATCCACAGTCTCCAAAGCAGAACCAAGGCGAGTCTCAAGAAGAGCCCGCTCGGCACACTCAGTCTCCAATGCAGCCCGTAAAGTGTCCAACTCCGACACCATAGTACTCCGCTCAGCCGCCCAAGACTCCCTCTCCTGAATCACTGCAGTCTCCAAAGTTGTAAGACAGGAAGCTGCCTCCTCCCGAGCTGCCTCTGCTGCCAATTCCGTAGCCTGATGTACTGAGGAAGCATGCTCTAACCGCCTGAGAGTGAAATACTCCTCTCGAAAGGCCTGTTCTAACTCTCGGATAAGACCGTGAATCCGGCTCTCGCCCACCGTCGCACTAAGAGCCCAATCCTCCAACATCGTAAGAGACTCCTGAGTAGGCCATCCCCTAGCCTCAAAGCACTCTGCAAATGCCTGTGGACAGCCAACCCGCACAAAGGTCAAGAGGCGCTCCAACTCCTTAGCAACCCCCTCCTGAGCCTGAAGCTCTGCTGAGGCTATGACCTGCTGGGCTCCAGCAGCTACTGCGGCTACATCCGCCAAGTACTGCTCCAACACTTTCTGCGCGGACTCCCTCGCTGGCACCGCCCTCCGTGACCCTGTCAGGGCTGGTGGCTCCTCACTAGCCTCAGCTTGCGGTCTCTGTCCCTCCATAGGAACTGGTCTCTCGGATATCTCTCTCTCCTGGGCTACTGGCTCTTCTCTTGGTGGCGACATCACTGCATCCAGGTCAATAACTTCTGAAGGCCTCTCTAACACTACTCTGGCAGGGGAAAGTGAAATGGGAGCTACCATTGCTATCGGGGGTAATGTGAACTGCTCCAACCATGACAGCACTGAAGAGTCCTCATCCCCCGTCGGCAACGCTCGAGCCGGCTCCTCCAATACCCCTGGCCCAACTCGCACAATGGCCTCAGTACCAACAACATCCAATGTAACCTGCTCTCGCGGCTGTGTCTGCTCCTGCTCTAAACCTCCAACACCATCTTTGCTAGTCTGTCCTGGGTCGGTTGGCTGAGCTGTAGGTGGCTCGGAAGCTTGACCCGCCGGGTGTAGCACAACAGGGGGCCGGAGCTCTCCGAACCGTGGCATGGGTACAGCCTCCAATGTGGTACCGAACGGTACAGAGGTCCCCGCTGCAACAGTCGCCGAGGGTGCTGGTGGCGTGAATAGTACAAGAGGTGGTGCACTCTCAGACGGTGGAGTTGGAGCAAATGCACTTTCAGATGGTACCTCTGTATCGAGAGTGTCAGAGTCTCCCACTGCAACACTCTCGCTGCCTTCCTCCTCCTCCTCCAAGTCTTCACTCGACTCCTCTCGGCCATTGTCCACATTCTCCCCTTCCGACTTTGAGAGGACTTGGCGCTTCCTCTTTGACCCTGTCTGTACTCCGCCAGCATCCAAGTGACGCCAATGAAAGATAAGAGGCTCTCCCATAGCAATATCAACTGGCTGTGGCCTCAGCTTCTCTGCTAGAATCTGCTCTCGGGCAGCATTCAGGAACAACCCGATGGCAATATGGGGCATGTAAAATGTCCGATGCTGTAGAGTCATGAACTCATACAGCCTCTCCGCCATAACTGAAGCCCAATCGTACACCGTACCATTACGGATCCCGTTCATGAAAATGAGATGTGTAAGGGCAATGTCGGAGGCCCTACTAGCCCCGGTCAACCTGCTCTTCACAATGTCCATCAAACACCGCCACTCTCCGGGAGCCACAAATGATTTCTTGATTCCCCGATTCTTTGAAGAAGCGCCAGCCAATGACTCCAACTCACTCTGAGACAGGTTTCTGGAAACCAGCTTAATGTACTTTTCCTTTTCTTCACGGGACAGTTTCCTGGGCTTTAAATCTATTTTCTTCCCGTGCATGCCAGGTATGCCAAAAACCCTCGATATCTCCTGGGCAGAAAATGAAATCTGTATCTCAGTGCCACAATACTTCAGAGTGCTACGCCGGCTATCCCGATCGAATGTATCAATCATGCCTCGGAGAGGTCCCTCGTACTCTCTAATGGAGGGCAAAGGCATCTGAATTGCCCAGTGTACTCTTGCTCTTCGAAGCTGTCCCTTCAAAAAATGTGCGTCTGGAGTGTTATCCCACCATGTTCGGCACTCCACTCCACTCAAACCCTCGAATGTCACAGTCTTCCAAGTAATCTCTTCCTTTTGTGCTTGTGGCTGCTGTACGTGTGGACGGTGCTTTCTGGCAGTATCCATGCTACCAGCAATGCGGACTCTAGACTGTGAAACCCTCGGTCCTCTGCTGCTACTGGCTGGTTTTCAAACCTGTAATTTCTGTCTCCAAGTACTATGCTGTCGTGATCCCATACTACTGTGCAGTGTCCAACAATAACGGTCTTAACCGTTTTTTTTTTTTTTAAATTCCTCTTACAGTACAAATCAACTTCCTTCAGCCAATGCAAATATGTAGCAGCTCCGGGTCTCATCAACTGGTCACACTCTCCAAGGGTTGATAACTAAACCGACTAGGGGTCTCGGGGGCAACGCCCCCAGCTGGGTTGAGGGGCAGCGCCCCCACGGGGTCCTGGGGCAGAGCTCCAGGCGCGCCCCCTGTTGTGGTACAGGGTGGGGTCGAGGGGCAGCGCCCTCGCCGCCAAGGCCAATTTAGAACCTTCAAAGTCTATGAAACACCCTATTTTTGTGAATTTCGTCTGCTCCCATGCCCTTTTCCGCAAACCGCTTATGTTTCCCTTACTTCCTGCTCATGCCCTTCCCTTCGGGTACCATTCGTTCTTCAATATGAGATGCTTTGTTTTGTTGTCGTTTTTTTATTTTTTTATTTTTTATACCATATGAATTTCTTCCTTCATGCTTTCCCTTCACACATCCCAATGCTGTATTGAATCCTCAGACCTCCTCCAATCGTGTCGTACAAATGCCCTTATGTTGTGTGTCAGCTACCATATGACTTGGTATTCATACTTTGCAATCTGATGACCGTACACTATGCCTCCTTCCCGTGCTGCGTCTGGATGCGGTACGGCCAGTACAATCCGTACATTGATCCACCGTGCGGTGCTTTGCTTGCAGTCCTCGCCTTGTACGGTTCCGTACAACACCTTTATTTCTTTTGTTTCAGCTTGTATGTCGTCACTTTTCCGTACGGTGCCGTACAATACTTGTAAATGTATCGACCACAATAATACTTCAGTACGGTACCGTACTTCCCTATCGCCGTGCCCTTTTTATCGTACGGTGTCGTACGGTGCTTTATAGATCCGTACGGTGTCCTACGGGGCTTTATAGATCCGTACGGTGCCGTACGATATTGCTTTTTTTTAAAAAAATTTTTAATTTAATTTTTCTCTTTTTCTTTTTCTTTTTTTTTTTTTTCCTTTTTTTTTTTTTTTTTTTTAATAATTTATTTATAATTTTTTTTTTTTAAATTTTTATTTTTATTTTTATAAAGTACTTGGTCCTCGCAGTGATGTCATCGGCCGTTCGTGATACACCTTCAATTTCGAGCCGTTCACCGCGTCCGGAATTTCCCGTCTGTCGAGGGTCCACAACTTTACGGACCCGTTTGCGGCCACCTCCCGAACCTTGTAAGGGCCTATCCATTTCACTTTGAACTTTCCAGGCTTGATTTCATTTCGGCCGTTGTATTTTAGAACCAATTGGCCCGGTGTAAATTGCATTCGTCGGATATGCTTATCGTGCCAGACCTTCCTCCGTTGCTGCGTCGCTTCAGTGGCCCATTGTGCCAAAGCCCGTTTTTCGTCCAACTTATTTAAGAGATAGAGTCGTTCCCTCAGACTCTCCATATCTCCCAATTTATTCTCAATTGCAATCCGCAGGCTAGGAACCATGAATTCTACCGGTACCACGGCCTCTTGTCCGTACATGAGTTGGAACGGTGTCTGCCCGGTGGTCACCTTGTAAGATGTTCGATAGGCCCATAGTACCGAGGGTAGCCTTTCTTCCCAATCCTCGCCCTCAACGCCGCAGGATTTGTAAATGACTCCAATCAGGATCTTATTAGTCGCCTCTGCCTGACCTTTCGCTCGAGGGTAGTACGGGCTCGAGAGTGTGTGAAAAATTTTGAACTCTGTCGTCAGTAGCTTGATCACATGGTTGACAAAATGTCCACCTCTATCACTCGTCAACTGCAGTGGAATGCCGTACCGCGTTATTATCTGCTCATAAATAAACTTCGCTGTACTTAGAGCAGAGTTATCCGTTAGTGCTTGTGCTTCCACCCACTTGGTCAGATACTCTGTTGCCACAACAATGTACCAACAGCGTCGAGCGCGGCTGGGCTTCAAAGGCCCCACAAAATCCAATCCCCACCGTTCAAACAATTCTTGTGCATGAGAGGGGTTAAGTGGTATGTAGTCTCGTTTGAGAGGTCTCCTTGCCCGCTGGCATGTGTCACAGCCGACGACCCACTCCCTGGCATAGTTGTACACCGTCGGCCACCATAAGCCTGCCAACAAGACTTTTCTGGCGGTGGTGTCGAGGCCCATATGCCCTCCGGCAGGTCCCTCATGAGCTTCCTTCAACACTCTCGGAACCTCTTCCTCCATTACGCAACGCCTCAATATTTGATCTGGACCCATTTTGTACAGCAGTCCATTGATAAGCTGGAAGGTTCTGCTTCTCAGAACCAATTTTCTACGCTCTCCGAGGAGCATTCCTTCTGGAAATTGGGCCGTGGACAGGTACTCACCGATACTTGTGTACCACTTCGGTAGTACGGCGATGTGAAACAGGTGAGTATCTGGAAAGTCATCGTTTATTCCTACTGGAGGCTCGCCGGACTTAATTCGGGACAATTGGTCCGCAATCACATGACTACGTCCTGGCCGTACAACAATTCTGAAGGTGAATTCTTGAAGGAGCAGCAACCACCTGCTCACCCTTCCCTGAATGATGGGCTTGTTAACCAGGTACATCAAAGCCTGGTGGTCCACGAAGAAAGTAAACGGCGTCGCCAATAGCTTGTGCCGAAACTTCTGAACTGAGTAGACCATTCCGAGAGCCTCTCGCTCTGTAGTGCTGTAGTTCCTCTCCGCCCTCGAGAGTAACCGACTTGCAAAATAGATTGGGTGATCCAGCCCATGTTCGCCTTCTTGTGCCAGGGTGGCCCCGATGGCGTAGTTTGACGCATCCACATGAACATGGAACTCTCTGTCCCAGTTCGGAAATGCCAAAATGGGGGCTGCCAACAGTCTCATTTTTAAGTCCTCGAATGCCTCCCCTTGCTTCTTCGCCCAGAGGAACGGCTCCCCTTTCTTCATAAGTTTATCCATTGGGTATGAAATCCGGGAAAAATTCTTTATGAACCGTCGTTAGTACCCGATATGGCCCAAGAATGACTTGACACCGGTTACGTCACTGGGAGCCTCCATTTCAATTATCACCCGGACCTTGTCGGGGTCCGTCTTCAACCCTTCCTTACAAACGATGTGTCCGAGCAACTTCCCCTGCGGTACCATGAAACGACACTTCTTTGGGTTGAGTGCCAGACGTGCCTTCCGGCACCGCTCCATGCACTCTCCGAGTGCTACAACGTGTTTGTCTTGGCTACTGAAAATGGACCAGTCATCCAGAAATGCTTTAAAATTCCCTCTCGACATCTTGTCAAAGATGTGCAGGATGATTCTCTGAAAAGTTGCAGGTGCATTACACAGGCCGAGGGGCATCCGGTTGTAGGCGTACACATCATCTTCCACTACAAAGGTGGTTTTTAGCTTGTCCTCCTCTGCAATGTATATCTGGTTATATCCTGAAAACCCGTCCATGACGGAATAGATCTCATGGCCTGCCACCTCCTCGAGTATGCTGTCTGTGAAGGGTATCGGGAAGGGATCCTTAATGGTCACCGCATTGAGACACCTAAAGTCTACGCAGATGCGGATTTGGTTAGCCTCTTTCTTCTGAGATATCACGATTGGTGACACCCACTCACTTGTGTCTACTCGGAAAATTATCCCCGCGTCCAGCATCCGCGCAATCTCGGTCTCCACCCTTGCAGCATAGTTTTTGTTCATCCTGTACGGCCTCTTCCGCACAAGTTGGGCTCCAGGAACCAATGGGATGCGGTGCACGCAGAGCTCCGGAGGTACGCCCTTCAGGTCTTTATAATTCCAGGCAAACACGTCCTTATACTCTGTGAATATTTTGAAGGCTGCCGTTTTTAACACGGGATCCCAGTCATCTCCCACCAGGATAGTCTTGGGATTCTGCTCGTCCCCGAGATTTATTGTTTCCAGTTTTGCCTCTTTGTATTGGATAGGTTCTCCCTCCGAGAACACGTGGGCCGGACTTACTCTCATCTGGGCTTCCCCCTCTGTATATTCTATGTACTCCGGAGGGAACTCGTTCGTGTTTTCTTCTGTAGGGAACTCATTCCCGATCTCCAGTATATTGCACGATGGTTGAAATACCTCGTAGTCACGCATTTGCCAGTGAACTAGACCATCTAGTGAATCCGTATCTCCTTCTATCTCAAGTACCCCTTCATCGTTCGGTTCCATAGTTTCTTCCTCTTCGTCCATCCCGCCACCATCGGAGTCTGAGTCGGACGCCATTTCCTCTCCAACCATTTGTGTGGCGAGGTCTACCACAAATTTCCTCCCCCCTTTCTCGAATGCGAGGGTGTTCTTATTCCAGTTGTGATTGGCTCGGACTCTCACCAACCACCCTCTACCCAATATAGCGTCATACCCCTTTTGCTTGAGAGGGATTACGACGAAGTCTAAGGTGAAAGGCTGGGTTCCGATAGTCACCTGTTGGGCCATCAACATACCGAGTGGTTTAATACCGTGCTGGTCGGCCCCTAACAGATTGAAGGTTGGTGGCCACAGCGTCGGTTTCCCCAAACTCTTCCAAGTTTCCTCCGGAAGGACATTGACGCCCGACCCTCTGTCAACGATGGTGTTCGTGAGGATTTTACCCAGGATACCCATTTCTACTACTGCCGGGTTCCGTCCATGGTTTATTGACAACGTCATCGGGTCGGCTGCACAGCCGCCTGGGATCTCCGTTCGTTCCACCGTCGTAGGTGGCGTGTTAGGCCCTAGGAATAGAGCTGTTTTTAGGTGTGGCATGGTCTCCAACAGGTCCTTGACCTTCACGGGTATTTCCATTTGCAGTATCTGCCGTAGTATACTTTGCTCCGCCAATTCTCGGTGAGAAGTGCCGGCGTCGGCAGGTTCCTTCCGGTCCTGTATCTCTTTTTCGATCTCGGCCCTCGCTTGCAGTACCCTCTGTTTCTCCGTCGGAGGGTGTGGGTACGTGGCCTTTTTGGCTTGGGCACGGGTGACTGTCAGGACCTTCTCAGTACCTCTACATTCCAACTCCAGGATGTTACAGCCGGGCTTCGGACAATTAGCGTCCTCATGGTCGCCCGTTCTGCACCACCGACACAACTTCTGCGGTGTCGCGGGCTCCGTCTGACAATCACGAGCATAGTGACCCCACTGATTACAACTCCGACATTGTATCATGGGTCTTCCCTTGGCATCATATTGGATCCGGGGCTTATTCTCATTGTTGCCTCGGCCTCCCCGACGGTTATTTTTATATCCGCCAGATGATGCAGCATTTTGTTGTCCACCCGTACCGGACGTGGAAGGTTGCTCCTGTGCATAGAGTACTTGTTGGCCTCTTGCCCTGAAGTTATAGGGACATTCTTTAAGGGGATGTCCTGCGATTTGGCAGATATCGCAAAAAGCTTTTTTTGGACAAGACCCTTTTGTGTGGCCTGCCTCCTTGCAGTTCGTACACCACACTGTATCTTCTTCGGCTTTGCTAGCACTTCCTTTGGCGGCTTTAAGTTCTCGCATCATCCTCTCAAGGTCTTTTTGCAATGCGAGCACTTTCTTGCTCGACCCGTCCTCACTACTTTCTGTCTCTGAATCATCATCAGAAGATGACCTTGTCTTCTTCGAGGTCTTACATTCGCTCTCGAGATCCATTGCTCGGTTATATGCATTACTATACGAAGTAGGCGGTACTATCTTCATTTTCTTTCGGAGGGATGTTTTGAGTCCCTCCACGAACCATCTCTTTTTCAATTCATCCGCTGGGGCCGACTCCATTTTTCCAATGAGTTCTTTGAGTCGTCGGCCGTACGCACGGACAGACTCATTCTTGGCTTGCTTCGTGTTGTAGATCTCCGCCAATATTTCATTATCATCCCGTAACAATTGGAACTCTGTCTGGAAGGCCTTTTTGACATCGTCCCATGTCGTGAGCCTTGTCTTGTCAACGTCCGAGTACCAATCAATGGCACCCTCTCGCAGTGTTGCAGGGAACTGACGGATCCATTCGTTCTCGTCAGTTACCCCGTGTGCAGTCCATATCGTTTCACACGTTCGATAGTGCCGAACTGGATCCTCCTTGGATTGCCCCGTAAATTTCGGTAACTTCTGCTTATTCACTGCCATGGTTGGCCGCGGTGGAGGCGGTGCACCGATACCACTCGTGCCCACACCTCCCTGAGTGCTGTGGGTTGTCTGGACTTGTGGTACTTGTCCTTGCGGTAGTTGCTGGGCTGGTGGTACTTGCCCTTCTCCTGGCACCGTACCGTGTGGGGTTCTCGGTTCCAACGGAGGGTCTGCTGGTGTGCTCGTGCCACCCTCTGCTGTATCACCCTCTCCGCCGGTTTGGTTCTCCGCGCTTGGTGTACGGAGACCCACCTCAAGCCGTACTCTCTCCTCTTGGAGAAAGGCTCTTCTCGCCCGTGTCTCCTCAAGTAACTCTTCCCGACTCCGCACTCTCCGTTCCGGAGAAGTGAACTCTTCTTCGGCTTTTGCACCCTCCGTACCCTTTCCGAGGTCCCCTTCGGGCAACCCTCTGGCAAGCTGGTCTTTGGCAAGTTGCCTGAGCCTACACCGACGTTCACGTTGCTGCGCGGATATCAAAGCCTTCTGTGCGGCTTCCCCTTCGTCATCTATCACTTTCTTATTTCGATCTTTATTTAAATTATTGGGCATCAAGACAAACTATACACATTGCTCAATAAAAAAGAACACTTATTTTTTATTAATTCATGTTGCTTTACAACATTCTCAATTGAACTACAATGGAATTTTTGTGTTCCATTCCCCTTCGTTTCAAACTTCAACAACTTTACTGTTTGTCATTTCCTTCCTCCCGACGGCGACGAAGATGCTCTCGGGCGTGGAATGCACGGAGGATCTCCTGGCGGCAGTCCTCACGGTCAATTTCCTATTGCCGAATACGTCGTGCGAGTGCTGCTTGTGCCAACAACCGTGGAAGTTGGTTCAACAACCGATTCACTGCAGGGTTCGCCCCAATCGCGTCCCACACTACACCTGCAGGGACGTCGCCGTTCGTTGCCTCCCTTCGGACGTGAGTTTCAAGAGCTACTTGAAACAAAATTCGGAAGTCACGTGCCAGATTATCCTCTCCGTCGTACAACTCGGTACGGGCTTCCTCGGCTTCTGGGTTTATCGCACTAACGGGTAAGCCCATTATGCCTACTCGCCATCCGGGTATGTCTAGGCAACGGCGCCAGATGTTTTCCCTCTCGAGTCAACAAGAATAGTTGCATAAACACACATTAACTGATAAACATGAACACAGGAAAGTATTGCAATTCGGTAAACATAAAGTACTCAGAAAACCAAATCATGTCATTCACACTCAAAGCAATGTGTACATATAACCTCCGAAGAGACACCACCGAAACGTCACGTCGTAACGGTTCACATTCTCGGTACTAACTGCCGAGATTAACATAAGTTTATTACACAACACCCGTACATACAAAATATACCGACAACAACAACTATCGGTTCACCATTGCTACTCTAACATTATGACCAAGGATGGCAAACTTTCACTCGCCCAAAACTCGCCAAGCCTTGAAAAAGATTACTCGGGAAAACTCGGCCAGTTTTTGGTAAAACTCGGCAAAAAACTTGGGAACTTAAAAATAGCATAAAATTTAATTAAAAATGCATTTTTTTTGCAAAATTCTATGAGAAGATGCATGCAATGAGTTAATTAATGTGAAAACAAAAGAAACAAGCTAAGTTTAGATATACATAAATGCAAAGTGGGTACAAAATCGCATTCTCATGTGGAATGCTGATGATTGGAAGCAAAATAGTAAACAGTTTCTACAAAACTAGTATGAATCTATGATGCTTGATCATTGATCAATGCCAAATGTCAAAGTCTTCATAACTAGGTCTTAGGTAGTCTTTGTTGGTGGTTGTTTTCAGGTCCCTAGGTCCGGCAAATGAGGTTTGAGTGATTTTGGCCTGTTGGGAAGTCATGTCTGTCTGGGATTTGGGCGAGAGGTAAGCTAAGTCTGTCGTAGAGATGGGGTTGAAACCAAGTGGTTTGTGATAAAACGAGTTAAAACCCTTTGGGAATCCTTTTGCTAGCTTTAGTTTGACCTTAGAAAGCCATGATAGATTGTGGGAGGTAACCCTGCTGAAGGCTTGCTGAATCCTGAAATTTGGTTAAGTCTGGAATTTTTCGAATCTAGAATCTGCATCTTAACTCTTATGAAGCTGGAACCTATCTCAAACATCCTGAAGTATATATATTTTTTAATTTATACAAATATAACTCAAACTTATACTTAAATGTTATATTTGTATAAATCCTCCTGCCCCTCAAGTGGAAAATTGGAAACTTTCCTCCTCTACGCAAAGACCAAAACGTTGCAAATGAAAAACTATGCGCGAAAATGCCCTATATAGCATTCAAAGCTTGGCAGGAGAGTTTTTTTAAATCGGTGAGTTTTTCCTAAAACTCGACGAGTTTTTGGCCGAGTTAATTGCCCAGCTGGAAAACTTGGCGAGTTTTTCCAACTCGGCGATTACTCGGCGAGTTTGTCATCTTTGATTATGACCAGTGTGTTTGATGTTTGCCAATGATGACAACTATGCATAATGCCAATAGATGGGCTAGCAGGTGTTGAATTAGAATGGACTCACTACTAAAGGGTTACAATCAGGGTGAGGATTGGTTTTTCAAGGTATTCTTTGCCCTTGAATAGGTTAATTATTTGTACCTTCAATGGATGATTTGAAGGCATTAGTTTCAAATCAGTTCATTTGTTACCAATGCAAAGCAGACTGCAAGTAGAAGCAACGAGGTTGTCTTCTTAGAGGCTTTTGAAAGAATTATGGGTGCGTTTTTGGGATCAACTCTCTAAGGATAAAGATTTGCTCACCACATGATTGCCATACGATGCAATGATAATGCTATAGGGGCAGTGTATTGCTGGTGAGTTGTGGAGGATGGAAGCTTTGACACTGTACAATGAAGAAATAGGACACAAGTCTTTGAGTGCCTTTGTGGTCCATCTTAGAAGCAATGTTGAATTCTCTCTCCTTCATAGTCTAAGAGAATTCATGATCTTGCAGATGGACTATTGTTCATATTGCACTTAATTTTGTAACTTTTTTTTCTATTAAATAAAGGGAGCTACCCCTTAAGGTAGCACTTTAAATAAAATAAATAAATAAATAAATTTCCAAATGTCAAGACATTATTGAATGCATTTCAAAAATTGTATACAACATTATATTGACAATAAAGAATATATATGTCCTTATCATGTTAACTTACATGTACTTTTCTGTAAGTATAGCCCTTGCACCCCTTCTGGTCCAAGTGCTAGTCTAGTCAGTATCTTCTCTCTAATGCTTTTCATGATACTTATGTTTGTGATGCATTGCGCTTAGTAATTTGAAGTTGGGAATTCCTATTTTCATTACTAGCCAAAACATGTATATTCTAACTTGGGTTCATACCAGTTATTTATGTTGTTTATGTTTTTATCAGAAAATTTCAAACATAGCACATGCACATGGCGCACTGGTGCTCGTTGACAATAGCATAATGTCTCCTGTTTTGTCAAGGCCATTGGAGCTTGGAGCAGGTGGTTACACAATGATTAGTTCACCATTAAAGTTTATAGCCTTAATTTTTTTTGTGTCTTTACTCTTTTTGTTTGTTTAATTGATTTTATTGCAAAATTTAATTAGTATTTTTTACGAATCTGCTTTTGTTTAGGAAAGGTGCTCATATGCTTTGTGATAGTGAATAGTTGCTTTAGGAATCTAATTTGATGTTATAAACAATGTCCTTGTTTATACCTAAAACAAAGTTTATTAGCTAGGGCTTCTTTGGTTTCACAGATATTGTGATGCATTCAGCAACTAAGTTCATAGCTGGGCATAGTGATGTAATGGCAGGTGTTCTTGCTGTGAAGGGGGAAAGGTTTGTCTTTTTCCATCTATTTCCATCATTTTTGCTTAAATTGTGAATAAATATTCATATTTAGTGGTTGTTCTAGACTAAATGTCATCCTGTTCTAGGATAGTCACACTTCCAAATGACTGAAGCTTTGCACTTGAAAACCAATATAATGTGCATTGGGAATTCTTTGTTTTGAAAGGTTTAGTTTGGACGCTATGCTTTTTGTTTCCATGCTGAAAAATTCTGCTATCGAAGCAATGGAGTTGGAGTGTTCCATTTATGTTTTGTGTTTGCAGTTTAGCCAAAGATATCTACTTCCTGCAGAATGCAGAAGGGTCAGGTTTAGCTCCATTTGATTGTTGGCTATGCTTGCGAGGCATCAAGACCATGGCTTTGCGTATTGAGAAACAACAGGTAGGTTAACTTCAAAGTTTTCAACATTCTCTTTTCTGAAAATTAACATGGGCTTGGGATTAAATTTAAGGGCCATTTTGATTTCATATATCAATCAAGATTGATCAGCAGTTGATCAAGGTACATTTGCATGACTTCATCTGGCTGCAAAATGATGTTATAAAGGCCTTTGTAATCCATCCTTTGAGCTGATGTATAAGTAATTGGAGTACACTAAGAACAAATGCATTGCATAATCTGTAATAATTTTTTTTCTAGCCCGTCGATGGAATCTCCTTGAACCCACTATTCTCCAATTTAGTCCTAATTTGTGGGTAGTGTATCTAGATTCTACATATTGTGAAATGTAAAAGAAAGGGCTTTGCATTTTTTGAGGAGAGTTGAATAAGTTACTGAATGGGTCAATGATCATAAGCAGTACTAGTGTGAAGAAAGGCTGATATGGTTCTCTGAACATCTTGCCAAAAATCATATCACAGAGATCTGTCTATTTAGAAGCAAAATATTTATTATCTTACATGTGCAGCAAATAAACATATCCTGAGAAAAGTCACATCCATTTGTGTATTGGTGTTAATGACTAAGAACTGGTTAGCAGGGTTTTGTAATGACCCTTTGGTTGGCTAAACTGGATACCGGGTCAATTATTTAATTTCTCCCCGTTTTCTTAAATGATTGCAATTAAACAAGGAGGGATGCTACACAAGATAAGAATTGCTATTTCTGATCTGTATGTATGTATATGTGCCAAGATTTGATATTGGATGGATAACAATATCTGATATAAAATATGCTATGATTGTTATTGCTTAATCATTTATGGGGACAAGAGGATGATGTTATGTTTGATATAGGATGTGCTTATGTATTTGACATGTATTTATTTTAGCAATTTGCTCGCTATGTCAAATTGGCTACACAATGTATTGATATCACTTAACCGTGATATGTTGTTGTTTCTGATTTGTATTTAATCTTGTAACTTCAATGATGAATTTTACTTATGTTCTACTCCTTAAGCCTACCATGTCTCCAATTATCGCTTTCAATGACTATATTGCTGTGCCTAATCTGAATATGTAATAACCACATCGTGTCTGATTACAACCTGTTGAACTATAGGCTATTGCTTCCGCCAAAGGATAATTCACTCCAATTGAGCAAGTCTAATGATAAAATGGTAATATTCGATGATCCTGTATGACTGAATGTGAAGGTGCTCTTATATCATACACTTGGGGTGAGAAGTCGTGAAGATTAAGACGTGTACCAAGTCCCTTGGTAATCACTTATTTTCATTATAATTCCTAATCACACCCTTTCATTATGAGTGATAGTCATCACAGTTTACTATCCTGCGTCCTCATAATTCAATTCTCTTCATAACGAGTTATTTCATAGCATATTTAATAATGTTTGGATTCAACAATTATGCATGTATAACCAATGATTAGTCTTCTATACTAAATGGAGCCATATCATCAATTTAGTATAATTTAACATCATCGTCGTTATGTCCCGATTATATCCTTATGCGACCATTGAGAGCCCTTTGGTCATGCCAGTCCCTATCGTCATTCATCTCTTACTATTTAAAACACGTTAGCAGGGATGAAACATGGTATCGTCCATGTGGACGTATTCTTTGACTTTCGTAAATCCAATTATAGCCGCCGATATAAGGAATGAGCGGCTTTGTAGAGTCTAGTTGATATCAATGAATTGGTATTGTGGGTAATGTTTTGTATCTGCCCTTAACTTAGCCGCTTTATTAATCTTTTATATTTATTTAATTAATTTATATTTGTTGATGTATGTAACATCGGTCAAATAAATAAAACTGATTATATAATTATTATGAGAATTGATTTATTATATATACATATATACATATATACATAGATATATATATTAATATATTTAATAATTAATATTATATATATATATATATATATATATATATATATGAAGGTAATCTTTTATTTATTCTTATAATGATTATATAGTTAAATTAATAAATTAGATTATTGAATAGACAACATGTCTCTTCTTATCTTTACCATGTATATATACAAGAGATCGATGCATTTGGAAAGTACATACTTTTACGGTAGTGCTATTACATTTGCAGTGATCTAGAACTTGACAATATTATATTTATATTTTCATTATTATATTTTATATATTGCTATCATTATCTCTATTAATTATATCATTATTTCAAATAGTATATTATTACTATAATAATATTTTAATATATAATGGATTATATTATAGTATTTTTATTTATTAAATTCTATTATTATTAATATCCTATTTTGACACGGGGACATAGTTTTTGAGTAAAAGGTTTTACTTCTAAGTTACCGGGTACTTGAGGTAAACCCTGGGTCTTGGTATTGGTATTGTTTAGGTTCTTCCAGGGTTCTTCCTGGGTGCTCGGGTTCTCTGTGGATCATTTTGTGAAGGACCCACAACAATCCTGGGTACTTACGAAGTACCCGAGGGCCGTACCCAGGCAAATATACCAAAATATATGCATGCATATGAAATAAAATATGCGTTACTTTTAAATTCTCATCAAATGTCTGTATGAATATACGAAGTGAATCTTTGTATTAAGCCTTTAAATATTTAGAAGCAAAATATGAAGTGCCGAAGATTGTGTATGATGCTTCTGATGAAAAAATATGAATATTATATGTCAATTGTAATTGTAATTTTCATTGTCTAATGACATTTTGAGAGTTGGGTATTTTCATTTTTGCAAATTACAAATATAATATATGAGGTATTTTATTTATAATTTTATTGGCAATTATGGATTTATGAGTATCATTCTTCTTTTTATATTTATAACTTTGATGTTTGAACATGAATATATAAATTCATAATATATGTACATCTATATGTGTATGACCGAACCCATACCTGTACGGGTACCCAAGGAAAAACATTTTCCGTACTTGTATCCTGTACCCATACACGTACTCAAACCCGAATTGGTAACTTAGCTTCTGTCTTTGAATAGCTTGTATTTATGTTGATACCCAAGGAGGAATATAACAATAGCCAAATAAAATGTAAGTTAAGTTCAATACAACTAAATTTACCAGTGACACCCCAGAAGAAATTTTACAAGATATGATAACTAACTCCACTGGATCACCGGAAATATTAACTCCATCAGAATTTCATGATGGATTCATATGCTTGCTTTAGGACCCTGGTTTGTAAATTGCAGCCAGAATTATGTATCTCTGGAAAAAATTTCAGACCTGAAAATCTACTTTTATTTTTAAAATACATTCCAATATAGCAGCTTCATTGTTAATTTAGATTTTACAAGAGCTTGTTGATAAACCCATGTTTGCCTTAGGACCCCAATTTGGAATTTGACTAATGTCAATTTGGAGCCAGGCATTAGTGTTTCTTGAAAAAATATCATAAATGAATTTTTAATTCTCTTTTGGTCATAGAAAAATAAAAACTTAGCTGACTTGTTCATCAGAAATATACTCTGGTGGGAATCTACTGGTGATTTTTTATCTACCCCTATAATCTTTCAAGGAACTATTTTGTGAAGACATGGACTTCATCTGCTACAATGGAAAACTACTAATAATACTGTAAACCCTAGGGTAGAATTCTTCAGGTGGAACTGGAAAATCTAGATCTGGAAATGAAAACAATGCTTGACCTTTACAAAGTTCTGAATCTCAATACATGAACCGAGTAATACTATAGAATAATTGGAATGGCTTTGAAATATCTGAAACTGAAAAGCTGCCTTTAACTGGAAATCACTGAAGTGAACAAGTGGACTTATATTTTTCTACTATTATCAAAATTTACAAACAGAGAGTTTTATTATTGTTGGAAAGTCAGATAAAACATTATGTAGAGTTCCAAGGAGGGGAAAATTTGTGAAAGGGTATGGTTGCTAATGACAAATCCAGAAAAGTTTGGAGCTTGATTTGCTAAACAATTCTTTAGACCAGGGCAAAAATAACTGTGTTCCACACTTTAGACACCTAAATTTGATTATTTTTATTTAATCAAATTAAGTTGCCTTTATTCCTTTAGTAGTGTTGCCTTGTTAATTAAATAATTCATTATTATTTGATTAATTAATGTTATTCTTCTGCACCTTTAGATAAATTAATTTAATCAATTTACCTAGGTGCCCTATATTCTGTTTAATTAAATAAATTCTCATGTTTATTTAATTATATTAATCCTTCCTCTCCTTCCACTCTTTATATAAATAAATTTCCATGTTTATTCAATTTATTTCATTTAGCTATTTCTTCCACTTGGAATTTAAATTAATTTTAATTTAAATTCCTCTCCACATGTCAACATCCTCCTACATTTGTAACTTGCAAATGTCAAAGTAACCTTGGAGAATTGTGCAAATGTCAAAGTAAGTAACCTCCTCTTAGATCTAGAGTTGCGAGACTTGATCCATGATATGTTTCATCACTTCTTGGTCACAATCAAGGAGTGTCATGATGCTGAGGTTTCAGTTGCTATGGAGAACGTTAGGATTTCGTGCATTGAAGAGATGGATGAAATATCCCAACCTATCATATCTATGTTGTGGGTTGTTCGTAATTTAGAATGTGTCCCTTCTATGTCAACGTGTAGATTGGTCAGCAATGTATTCAAGCATTGTGAAGACAAACTAATATCTCATTTGCACAAGTGGGAGAAAGTAGATGACGACGATAAGGGTGATGCATTACATGAGGAGGATCTGCTAAATCTTGCTACTACACCTACATGTGGAGAACACCTAAAAAAATGAAGTTGCTTCCATGGATCTTGCCAAGACAACTTGGATTGATCAAGGTGACATAAGCTCTGCCATTACTTTGTTTCATGAGCCATTCGTTGAGTATGGAGCCCTTCCTTATGTGTAGCATGCTATGTCTGTTGAGGCTCTACCCACCACTAAGGCCTTGTCCGCTGCCGAGGCACTGTCCCCCGTTCAGGCTCTATCTGCCACTGAGGTTCTGCTCGTCGAGGTTCTGTCCATCGAGGCTCTGCCCGCCGCCAAGGCTTTGTTTACCGCCGAGGTTCTATCTGCCAAGGTTCTGTCCGCCGAGTTTCTGTTTGCCGAGTTTCTGTCCGCCGAGTTTCTGTCTGCCGAGTTTCTGTCTGCCAAGTTTTTGTCTGCCGAGTTTCTGTCCGCCGAGGCTTTGTCCGTCGAGGCTCTGCTCACCATTGAGGCTCTATCCGCTGCCAAGGCCCTATTTGTCGTCAAGGTTCTGTCCATCGCCATTGCCGCCGCCGCCGAGGCTCTGTGTGCCACCAAGGTTCTGTCCGCCGCCAAGGTTCTGTGGGTCTCCATCGCCGTCGAGGCTCTGTCCGCCATTGAGGTTTTGTCCGTTGAGGCTTTGTCCACCGAGGTTCTGTCCACGGAGGTTTTGTCCGCCAAGGTTTTGTCCGTTGAGGCTCTGTCCACCGCCAAGGTTTTGTTCGTTGTCGTCGCCGCCGATGCTCTGTCCACTGTTGAGGTTCTGTTCGTTGTTGTCATCGCCAAGGCTCTGTCCGCCTTTGAGGTTTTGTCCGCCTCAAAGGTTTTGTCCGTCGCTGTCGCTGTCGTTGTTGAAGCTCTGTCCGTGGGTGTAGAGGTTGTGTCCATGTCCGTCGCTGTGTTTGTGGTTGTGGTCGTGTCCGTGGCTAAGTTCGTGTTAGCGTCAACGTCAGTGTTAGTGGGCATACCAGAAGATATTGTTGAACATGATGGCGTGAAAGATTTCATTGATTGGCGTCGTTGGGATTTTAGTGAAGGACACAACAATGTTTATATTAGAGTGGCGCAGCGGAAGTCTGACGACCGTGTGGTGCAGTGGGAGTTTGATGCCAATTCCCTCATCTCATTAGCGTGTTTGGTTTGGGACCCTAGAGCTGATGGCGTTGGTCTGATGACGAATTGCTTGAGGACAAGCAATCTTTGGGCGGTGAGGATTTGTGATGTCCCCAATTTTTAATAAAATATTTTAATTAGGTTAATGAATTAAATGGTCCTAAAAATTAAATAATATCATAAGGACTGAATTAACTAATTGATTTAATTAATAAAGGGCCCAAATAATAAAATAATAATTAAAGTTTGTCGGTCATTGTCCTATTTGTAATCCTTTGGGAAACTTCCCAGAGGCCTTTATAAGGTCGTTGTTGGCATTGTAGGAGGTGGGCGTGGAAGTTTATGTTTCTTTGTACTTTTGGAGGTTGAAGGCTGAAGGTGATTTGTACGCAGTTTCAGAGGTGGAAGACCCTCCCTATTGTGTGATCGTAGTTTTGGTGGTTCATAGCCACCCTAGTCTGCCGTTGGAAATATCATTCCGATGTTTAACATTGTGCATCAAATTTGTAAAGTCTTCATTTGAAGACAAATTTGCATTCGGCTTTGATCCAAACTTTTGTAATCATAAGTGCTATCATTATTTGGATTTGGATTTCTATTTGTGTCGTTGGTGTTTCTTGGTGATCATCAATTCTATGTTCAACTGTGTGCCAAATTGAGTCGTCCTTCCTTCATAACGTAATACTCATCCGCGCACAAAGGCAAATCATTGACAATTACTTATTTGTTTATCATTATCATACATATCACATTGAGCAGTCCCGACAACGTCACTTCACCATCTGATACAATTGAGGCCTCCAAGGACGTACACATAAAACAATTCATTGTTATTGTACGACTGCCAGATTTGTTGTACGGTCCCCATACTTCCCATATGCCGTACGACCCTCCGAACACCCCCCTCACCGTACAACCTATCTTGCCTATCGTATGACAATTCTGCATTAGGGCGGGCATATCGACCGTACAACCTACAGTCTATTTGGCATTGCCCATTTTTGCCGTACGACTGACACTTGACCGTACTTGTAACAGTACGTATAGTTTCCCCATCGCCAATTTACTCTCCTACTCCGCACGCTCTAGAACTAGGATGTACGATCAGATAAAGTGTCATATGACACTGCCATATTCGCCAAAGATAAACAGTCACATTTGATTCACAGGGGAAGTTGTTCGATCGAGATTTCCATTAGAGATTCAAGCCCAAACTGGTCTGTACACACATTGGATCATCAAGACTGGTTTGCATCGTTGTCGACCGAGTTGGGGACATTACAGTCTAGGAGAGTGGCATCTTTTCACCTTTTATTCCCTTAACTGCCTTTAACTAGTCGCTTTTAAGCAGATTGTTGTTAGATTTGTTTTAATGGAATTGCTCTTAATAAGTTCGTTGCTCAAAATAGGTTTATGGTAGATATTAATCTAAGTTGCCGGTTTGGATTCGACTTCGAGATGCGGGTTCGAAATTCGTCCAATTTTTTTTGGGCTGGGTTTGATTCATTTTGGGTTCATCCTTCCAAGATTTTTTTTTTTTTTAATACACACACACACACACACACATATGCAGCAGCAAATAAGTTCATACATTACTATGCTAATAATAAAGCAACATAGCAAAATACACCACCACATATATTGTCGTTTTAGCTCAAAATACATAACAAAATACCGAAATACACCACCATATCAATGTTTTGGTTCAAAAACAATAATGTCAACATTTATAATCAGTCATCAGTGATCAAATATCATTAAAAACCATCAAACAAATCATCATCATTTTGCTATAGCATATTAGAAGCACAAAAAGTGCCACTAGCATCAGTACTAGCAGCCTCAGGATCAGTCTCATCATCACTATGTAGCTCGAGATCACCATCATCAATTGCAAGTGCATCAAATTGGGCTTCCAACTCTGCACGCTTTGGTTCAACATCCCAATGCTTTGCCTCTCTTTTTTTGTAAGTATTGTCTTTGTGTGTTGTGAGCCTCAAGTTTGAATGCACAAAGACCAAGTTATCTGCCTTCTTGGAATTTAGTCTATTGCGTTTTATTGAGTGGGTGAAGGAGTATGTGCTCCAATTCCTCTCTAATGATGATGAACTAGCAACCTATCAAGATTTACAATTTTGAAATTAAAGAGTTAAGAGTTTTGAATAAAAAATGTTAAAATATAAATTCAATATTCATCAACAAGAATTTAAAAATTAGAATCTTAATAGTTAAAAACTTACTTGTGATAAAATTTTGATGGCAATGGTTTGCAGGTGCTGGTACATTTGTCCATAGAAGTACCACCATTTATGAGCATCAACATTGTTCTTGTCTTCAAGAGCATGAAGACTACAATCATCAGTGCTTGCGAAACTCATGAATTCAGACCTCGTTGTAGGTTGTATGTGCTTGGGAAAGAGTCTTCGAAGGGCTGCCTTGTACCCTTGAGCAACTTTAGGATCTCTGTATGGGGCAACTCTAGTGGTACTCCCCTTGAGGACCGATTGACTATAGAACCTGGGGCTCAATGTAAAGGCAAGTAGATGCAAACAGATAGTCATTTTGTTCCATCTCTCTACCATGATTATCTGTAGTTCCTTGAAAAACTTTTCATCAGGATCTTGCTCTCTCTCATTTATGATATTTCTCAGTGTTGAAAATCTCGGCGATATATCGCGCGTATCGCGATATATCGCTCAGTTTTTTGCCAAGCAATTTAATCACGATTTATCTCGTAGCCGATATTTTGTATGAATCGCGGCGTTTATTTCAGTTAAAATCGCCAAAAACGCGGCGATATCAGACGAAAAACTCGGCGACCAAGTCAAGGGAGAGACCGAGCAAATTTTTAGGGCTTTTTCGCAGGCAAAAAGCGACGAAAATCAGACGCGACGGGTAAGTTTGAAGAAACACGAGCAAATTTTTAGGGCTTTTTCTGCATCCTTTACCAGCAAGTCGAATTAAATCAAAACAAAATTATTGTTCACGGACTATATGCTCGCCACTACTTTCATATTTAATGTCTCGACTTTACATGTTTTGTTTTTATTTTAATTTTTTTTGTTTTTTCTAATTAACTTTATATCTTTATACTTTATGTTTTAAACTATGCACATTTGTTATTTAGTTTTGCTTTTTATCCAATATATTAGAATTAAATATTTTAAAATATATAAACTTGATTTTTAATTATAATATATTTATAATTTAACATTTAAAATTTAAATATATTTTTACATTATATAATACTATAATTTTAAAAAAATTATTATAATGTATTTAAATTTATAATATTGTTATATTTTTACAAATTTATAACATATATTATTTAATATTACAATAAAATAAATCAAACTATTCTATTTTAAAGAATTCAATTTAGATTTCAAAAACTTATATATAAAATTTAACGACTTCAAAGTATTTAAATTAAACTTAACCAATATATTATATATAATATAATATTGTTCAATTTTAATAACTAGAACATTTAAATATATCAATTGAATTTTTTTTACTTGGATTAAATAACAATGAATGTTATTGTGACTTTAAATTAATACATATTATATACAAACTTTATTATGAATAAATACTATATAATTTTCAATTATAGAAATAAAATGTAGTAGATGATCTATTAAAAAAAAGGTTACAATATAAATGTGTTAGATAAATCATAATAATCACAAACTAACATTAAAATCTGGTGTATATGTGTGTGCTTTAAGAATATTTTAAGAAATTATATATTTTCAAATGTTCGATAAAAGTGCCGATTTATTGCCGATTTTTTCACCGAGTTTTTGGCGAGTCCGAGTTTTTCAAAAAAATTGGGCCGGCCGAGTTTTTGCCGAGTCCGAGTTTTTCAACTTTGATATTTCTAATATCCTCAATCATGGAGTCTATGCCATCATATACCTCACCCAAGCAAGGCCTATCCATGTCAGTGTATCGGATCATACTCAATATAAGTTCAGTGAACCTCAGAAGGTACTCAGCACGATCCCACCAAGAGTCATCTAGTATCATTGCCTTAATGGCAGCTGCCCTGGCACTATTAGATTGCCTCCATATGCTCCAATTAGCACTGATTACCATTCTAGACAATGCCTCTTTAACCTTGACAAGGCATCTCAAAATAATAGTGTTGGAGGCAAAGCAGGTCTCCGCAACCTATTTTAAAATCAAAACAATAATAAATTAAAATCAAGATTCAAATTTAAATTTAAAATTTAAAAATTAAAAAACATAGAAAGTTTTTTAAACTTAAGTGACTAAATTTCTAAAACATATTTAAATTTTAAATAATTTAACTTACCTTCAAGAGCTCCAATTTCGAGAATTGTCTAAGTATGGCTTGCGTCATATGGTGGTTTGTGATGAACATCTGGATCTCCTGTGCATCTTTATACATTTTTTTAATCCACTCAATCTTAGTGCCAATTTTTTGTAGCATTAGGTTGAGTGAGTGCACAACACAAGGTGTCCAAAAAATGTGTTTTAAGTGCTCCTCAACCAATAACCCGACAACCCTACAATTCTTGGCATTGTTGGTTATTACCTGAACAACATTTTGAGGGCCAACTTGCTCAATGGCTTGGATGAGGGTGTTTGCAATGAAAGGACCATCCTTCACCTCCCCTTCACAATCCATAGCTTTCAAAAACATTGCACCTCTTGTGGACACTGCAATAATATTGACCAAAGGACGATTTCTCGCATCTTTCTATCCATCGGATACTATGGTCACACCTGTTTCAATCCATGAATCCTTGATGGGCTGCATGGAAGCCTCTACATTGATCACCTCTCTATCCAATAAAGTGGTGCACACCTTCTCATAACCCGGGCCCTTGAACCCCTTTGGAGCCTCATTAATTGATCACACCATTTTTTGCCAATACGGTGAGTGAACAACATTAAATGACAATCCATTTGTATAGATGCATCTCGCCATGTCTTCCTCAGCAACGTCTTTAGCTTCATTCTAAAATGATATTTCCGAGGGCCCCTTTGCTCTCTTATTTGCAACCGGTTCTTGAGGAGCACGCAAGAATGGATGGCCCTTTGTGGGTGGTTCATTGGGAGTAGAAATTGAAGTCATAGATGATGTTTTTGTTTCTTTTCTAGCATTTTGCAAAGGATAAGAATTACCATGCCCAGCTGCTTCATCTGCTTGTTTTTGCTCTTGAATATGTTTGTTCACCATGTGGTTTGGAAGAAGGGATTTAGGTAGTACCCCATTAACTCTTGGCTTCCCTATACAAAATTTAATGCCCTTTTGAGGAATTTAGCACAAATGTGCTTTCGCTCTACTATAAGAGCTACTAAATTTCTCTTTGCAATCGCTGCAAATCTAAGATAACCTCCTCCGCTTGGAATTGGTTGAACCATTTCCACATATTTCCATAGTGGAGAGCATATGTCTACTTTGAAGTGGGAGTTTCCGGTGCTTGCAACACTTGCAACCATTCTTCGAATCTACAAACAACAAACCAGTAGGTTTCCTTTTCATTAGCTGTTCAAATAATTTGAACTGGTACACATCAAATCAAATCTCATGATGTGGGAAATTAAAATCATTTTCTGCAGACGTTATTTAACTGCTGAGCGTGACTAAAATTCTACATAAATGTATCAATTTGTGCATTCCTTTTAGTGTTTAGTTATTGATAGAATTGTTCTTACTTAAATTAGAGTGTTATCTAATCCATCTGTGTTTGAATATAGTCTGATAAATTTGATATTGTCATGACTCATGGGTATGTGCATGTCAACGCAGGGAGATAATCACCCACAAAGTCTTTCACATGAATTTCATGGAAGAAATGACAAGAAAAAAAATGTAAAAAAACTAGGCATTCTAGACAGATACAATTTTCTTCACTCAACAAGATTGCAAAAGAGGGACAATATCATATATAAATATGGCAGTCCTATAAATATTACCCTAGCACACATAAGCTTGCAGAATGGTCAAAATGCCAATCCATTTTATAGCATTCAATATAATATACCCAAAGAGGAGATGTTTCTAGACTGACATAAAATACAACCATAGGTTTTAAAAATAAGAACAAGCGTACATACATATTTATCGTGTGAGACCTTTCACAACAGGGAAAACTTTCACAAAAGAAAATGCCACCTGCTGCTGATAAAAAAGACTTGTCGTGTGAGGCCTTTCGTTGATGAAAAACACCTGTCGCCTGAGGAGAGAATTCAGAAATTGGTGTGTATTTTCTCAGAAAATGCCGTGTATGTGCGAAATGCCAAAATGTCGTTTACGTGTGAAATGCGGTGTGAGAATGTTGTGAGACCAAAAAAATATTATATCGAATCACTATAACATCAAAAACTATGTTTAGTTTGCCTTTTAGGTTTAGTTTGCAAAAAAAAATGTTTAAAAACTATAGTGAAAAGTCAACAAAACACCATTCACCTGACATTCGCCCCTGGCTCGCGCGACTAATTTGAAATTCGGTCAAATTAGGGTGAAATTCGACCAGGGTCCTTCGCAACGAATTTATAGCGAATTCATCAGGAAAATACCGAATTTGGAATGAATCTGCACCGTTTATGAATTTGGTGCGAACCGACTTTCGACTTTGGGGTCAACCAGGCGAATGTGGTAACGTAGATATTAATTGATGTTCTTCAAGTATTAATAATTGTTGTTGTGATCGCACCTCATCAATAGTTAACATGAACAAATATCCTTAATCTCTTTGCTGCCACATTAACTTGCAAATGGATCGTTGAGTATATTTAGATACCATCACTCCTCTTTAATTTAATTACTACTTCTAAACTGATCTCCTTGTAGTCTTATTTCAGAAAATCTTGAAGTCTTAGGTTAAGACGATTTTCTTATCACCTTTAGATTTGGGGGCATGACAGTCCCCTCTTCCCAAGATTGCTTGTTCTCAAGCAATTTAAGTTTCTATTAACCGAATCATGAGTGTCCCAAACTGATCCTTGGAGATTTTTATTCCTTATTTCCTATGTTACCGATTCGGGTTTAGGGATGGGTTCGGATACAAGAACCTGATACGTGGGTTCGTGATTTTTTTTTTCATTATGGTTCGTATGGGTTCGTGTGTGCGTGCGTGCGTGCGTGTGTGTCTATATATATATATATATATATAGATATATATACAAAAAAAAAGAGAAATATAGATAATTGTAAAACTAAATCATTTCATAGTATGATGCTTGATCATTGATCAATGCCAAATGTCAAAGATAAACATTAAAAACTTAAATATTTGATCATTGATCTATATTCATGATTCTAAAGAAAACCATCACATTAAATTACTGAATTACAAAATGAAAATTCAAAATATAGTTCATTAAAGTTTGAAACATGATTCAATGTGAAATAGAAGTGTGTTTGGAGGCTTCATAATGGGTCGTTTTAGGGTTAGAAGTTATAACCAAAAAAATAAAAATAAAAAATGTTTTTTTAAATGTTTTTGGGCCCACTTTCTAAGCTGGACGCTGTGGGTTCTCATGGGTCCGCACGGGTCCTTACTCGGTCCGCCTGGGTTCGGGCTGGATTTGCGGCCAGACCTCTGGGTTCGCACGGGTCCGTGGGTGCATGGACCCGTGTAGACCCACAGGTTTGGGTGCAGACCTTGCCCGAACCCATAGACGAACCCGAACTAGGTTTGCACCTGGACCCGGTTCAAGGGTCCAGGGTGTGAACCCGGTAACTTAGCTTATTTCATTTGGTTGACCCAATGTTTGCATAATGCCATGGATATCTCTTAATTAGAATTATGGCACACATCTATGTCCTCAAATGTAATTCATGATTTTTGGTTTAATCTAGTTATTCTCATATTCTAGATCAACCAAGAATATAACCAAACATGGAGCATATACAATGAAAACACGAAGTATACACATGAATGTACGAAGACACGAAACATACACAGAGTATACACACAACACATTTATTGTTAGTTCCATCGGTTTATCTTTATTTGCCAGATGGCATGATCATACTTTGATACCATTTGTAATGTCCCCTTTTGAGACCTTTCTCAATTTGCCCTAAATCTCCATAATTAGGGTTTGGATGATGCTTGGAAATAGGAACTGTTATTTTAGTATTCTGATGTAGGTCCAGCAACCATCTTAGTATCACAAGAGAAATAAACATATCAGCCAATATTGTACAAATAAAATTCCAATTCTCCACTGTAATATTCAAGATGTAGATATGGGATCCCTTTGAAGATCTATCCATCCAACTCATCATTATGGAGCACCAGTTGGGAGACCAGGCAAGGTGCCTCAAGCCGTTCCTTCCAGTCCAAGAGCATGGAATGACAACCTTCATCCGCACTCCCAGCCCTACTTGGGGTGTCTCTATTGGCGTGGCTTCCTAGCTACTTGCAATTATTTGTATGTACCATGTGTCCCCTCCAAAACGAAAGCCCAATAAATAAGAATCCTTAAGGGAATCTTCATCTGTGTCACATTATACACAGGCAGAGATATAACAAAGACAACATTTGATATATATATTGGCAGCATGGGGAAGTATGCTATCATCAAATGCAAGTCCAGTGATTACACACAATTCATTAGACATACATCAGATCACTGAATTCGACAAGTATAGAAACTGCATACTTAATATATTATGTTTCTGGATATGTATTCTTATCGGATTACTCAATGATGTCTGATGCTCTTTTCCTTGTTCAATTGTTAATGCTGAGTATCTATTTCTGCCGATCATCTCCTTGAAGTTGATTCAAATGTTTTTGTATCTTTTTTATTGGAATGGAAGGGCATGTCATTTCCTACAGTTATGACTGTCTAGGAGAGTGGTGTCTCTTAACCTTTTATTCCCTTAACTAACTGCCTTTAACTAATCGCTTTTGAGCTGACTATTGTGAGATAGTGATTATTGTTTTAATGGAATTGCTCTTGATAAGGTCACTGCTCAAAATGGGTTTATGACAGATTTAATCGATTTTTCTCAAGTATTAATAATTGTTGCTGTGATTGCCACTCATCAATAGTTGTTAACATAAACATATATCCTTAATCTCTTTGCTGCCACATTAACTTGCAAATAGATCGCTGAGAATATTTAGATACCATCACTGCCTTAATTTAATTACTGCTTCTAAACTGATCTCCTCCTGCTCTTATTTCAGAAAATTGTGAAGTCTTAGGTTAAGACGGTTTTCTTATTGCCTTTAGATCAGGGACATGAAAATCTATTACAGGATACATCTCTCCTAATTATGCTTTTCACCATATTTGAAATGGCTTGGATGTGTCACTGCATGTCCAGTATTTAGTCAGATCCAACTACAGATTAGGTAAGGTCAGGGCTTGGGAGGGATCAGATACAGCTGATGATAGCTTCCATGTCCCAGAAAAAAATTAAAACAAAAGGAAAAAACTCATTAATTCAAACTTCGAATAAGAAAACACCTACCTGTTATAAAGAGAGAACATTTTTGTTGAACACACTACCCATCTTTGGGTACATATGTTAGAGGTTTTATCTCTGCTCCATCTTACAAGGCATTAGATAGTGATTTGGGTAAAAGCTCATTCTTCGTTGTTGAAGTTCTCTTTTGAATTATATATATATATATATATATGGGATCATGTCTTCATTCTTATTTTATAATGATATTATTGATCGAAACACTCTCTTTTCTGTTATCTATTGAGATTGATTAATTGAAATTTAAATTTCCCTATGTTAAGGTTTGTAGTTTTTTTTCCACATTTAATGCACTTAATTATGTCATTCATTATTTATTTGTGTATATGTCTTTCTTTACACATGCCTTTTTGGAATCTATATGCCAGATGCCTCAACTCATTGTATTCAACATCTTACATTCATTCACATCTCATTGTAAAAATACATGTATTTTGTATATCTCTGTTTCTCTCTGTTGGCGTATTACAATAATATCTTATAGTTTTTGGTTAGTTTTTTTATGTATTTTAAATTTTTAATAACTGACAACGGTTATCTCTGTTGTTCTTCTATGTACAGCCTATTTAAAGGCATTTTGTCTTATTGAATAGATTATCAAATTGAGTTGATCAAATATCAAACTTTATATTCTGAAATCATGATCTAAGATTTTTCCTGTTTCACTCACATTTTGGTATCAGAGCGTACTTGGATTCTGTACCTGTGAAATCCATGGCAGGCGCATGATAGTCTCCTATCATATTGTCTGTCTCTTCCATTGAGCAGTATGTTTTACAAAATAATATATATAGAAAGTGAATTTGGCAGCGTACAACCGCATTGAGAAAGGAAGGCAGCGTACAACAGCGTTGAGAAAGGAAGATTCAAACTAATCAGCGATGTTTATACAAGTTTGAAAATGTGTGAATTTGAGGCCAAATTGAATATTTAATGCCAAGGTGTATTGAAGGCAAATAAAGGTGCGTTCCTTGTCTAGATGAGGCAATCGGAAAAACTGGAAAGCAACAATGATACTTTCAGTTATACCAGATTTTAACTGCTTGCCATTTTTTAAGGGGAACATGTGAGAGTCAGTGTTGAGGAGAAAACCAAGATTCATAAGATCTTTTGGGTATAGGGGAGTGGCGAAAGCTACGAAGGCAGATGTAGTTTCTCCTTTTTGAAGTTACAGTTTAGAAGTGAGAATCTGCTTTGATTTGTCTGGTAAGAAGCCAAATCATTGGTCTCTTTGTTTTCTAAAAGCTTCTTTTCAAAATTAGGGTTTTATGTAGCGGTGACAAACATAGAAGGACATCTGTCACTATTTTAGAATGCATAGTGTATAATATTATGTTTTTCTCTCCTCCAATTAAGCTACCATTACACATTGTTGAGTGTTTGATTGCTGCCTGTAATAGAACACTTCTATAGAAATCCTACAGATCCAACACATAGAGAAGGCTGTTAGTTCCAAGAACTACAGATAGATTTCAGTTTAAAAGCTATTTTCTCCAATGGTTTGCAATACTGAAGCACTTTTCAGCTTTACAAATATTTGAGTATGTGATTCAGCACATCAATTAAGAGCTCACTTCTATTGAGGGGACCTTTATTGTAGTGTGACATTTCTTGCTGAGGACCTTATTTTAATTCAAATGGTCATATTATTGCAAAGGAGTGTTACCTTGCAAAGGAGTGTTATCAATTGAAATTGACACTCAATTTTTTACTTTGTTTGGGGCCACCTAATACATGAACCATGCTTATGTTGTCCTTGATAGAATTTTCATGCTTGTGCTATAGAAGAGTCTATTGAGACATAAAATGAAATATAATAGGAGATTACATGAGGCTGGAGTCAACGGAGGCAGGAGGTTTTCCATCATCCCAAGCTAGCTTCTCGCTTAGGGATGATTCATTGCATGAGAAGCAACCTATTTATTTCCCTGAAAAGTCGGGGCTTGGCAGGTTCATCCCTGAAGAAAAGAGGGGGCTTGACATATTTGTGTCTTTGAAAAGAAGATGGGGCTTGGTAGCATGATTGTCCCTTCAAGGAGCAAGGGGGGTAGGATTTGAATATGATTTGTTGAGCAATTGAGGAGGTGTTAGGCACACTCGGAGGAGATGTGGACTTTCGAAGGAAAGGCGTTTCATGTGCAGGCATATTGGTGGTGATTGTTTGCACAACACTTGAGGAGGCGTTAGACACACTCTGAGGAGATGTGGACTCTCAAAGGAAAGGCGTCTCATGTGCAGCACTGGAGGAGGCCTTAGACTCACTCGGAGATGTAGAATTTCGGAGGAAATGTGTCTCATTGTGCAAGGAGGTGGGAACACTCATGTTGTGCAGACAGTTCCAGGTTTTGCGGTTAGGAGATCCACTGATGTGGTCAGTTCGGTGTTTCTTGAGCGAACGTGGTTAGGAGATCCATTGGTGCGGTCAGCTCGGTGTTTCTTGAGCAAGGGAGGAGGATTGGTGAAGGCACTTCATCAAAGTCTCCAGAGGGTTGGGTTTAAAACCATTGTAACTTCCACTCTTGTTTGAATTATTGTAATAAGGGGGGGGGGGGAATGTTTGCGTATTACAATAATATCTTATAGTTTTTGGTTAGTTTTTTATCTGTTTTAATAACTAACAATGGTTATCTCCGTCGTTCTTCTATGTACAGCATATTTAAAGGCATTTTGTCTTTTTGAATAGATTATCAAATTGAGTTGATTGAATATCAAACTTTATTTTTTGAAATCATGATTGAAAATTTTTCCTGTTCCGCTCACTCTCCATCACCACTTTTAATTTTTAATTATATTTGCACGGAAGCTTGCATACTCTTGAAAACACTTTCCCCCACCGTTGGAAGACTTCAGCTGATGTCTGTCTTTCTAGACATTTGTCCAAAGTTGTAAAATTTCCTACATAAATTTTTAAATAATTAATGACTTACATGAATATTTTCTCGCACTAATAACTAGTTGAGGAGAGTTATAAGAATTAAACAAAAGCTGGCCTGAATCTTGCTGATTTTCACCTGAAAGTTTTCAGCATGTTTCATTGCAGAGAATTTTCTTGTCAAAGTGTGCTGTGGTACTAATAAGAACAGAAAATAATAAGGGCTAAGATGTCTATCTGTACAAAAGTCCCATAAAATGACTGAAAAGGGAAATATGGCTACTCCATATTAGTAGCCCATGCTATAAACTTTTACTATTACTTGATTTGTATTTGCAGTTTTCTTTTGACATTTATTCTGTAAGGAATTCTCTTCAGTGATAAGCTCTGTTAAAATGCCTGAAAGATTGTATAGCCATGGCAAACAATATAGAGTAAGGTGGAATGCCCTATTCAATGAAGTTTAGGAGCAATAATTATTTTGGACATTTACAAGAACCATTAGAGGCTAAGGATTTGTAAGTTGATCTTGCTTTAAGGTTTCCTGACCATTCATATAATCTTTTAAGTATCAACGTGTATTATTTATATTTTTCTTATAAATGTTTTGACATACACACACACCCAACACACAATAAATATAGTTCTTTTTCTGCCAGCGTTTCCTAGTTTTCTGCTCTAACTTTGCTTCTTGACCCCATCCCAAATTCCATTCCCTGGGAATTTTCTTAAGCATTACCTTTCTTTTAGATTTCTGCCTTGCAGTCGTTAAAATATTCACATATAAGAGGTATAATTATGTATGGGTTGAAACATTAATGCTTAATCAACTTATGCTTTGTTATGATTCATTACGAGCCTTTGTAATTCAAGGGAAACATCATGTATTTGTTATAAGAAGTATTATTATGTATTGGTTGAAATGTTCATGTTTAATTAACTTTGTGAGCTCTTGAAATTCAAGGGAAACATCATGTAGTTGTTTCTGGATAGTCTGATTTCCTCTTCTAACCTTTTTACATCTATTATGATGGTTCAGGAGAATGCAAAGAAAATTTCTGAATTTTTGTCATCTCATCCACGAATAGAAAGGGTATACTATGCGGGTCTTCCTTCTCACCAAGGACACAATTTACATTTTTCACAGGTATTGTAGGTTTGTAGATTGAATTAGATTATAGAGGTCAGTAACATTCACATCACAAGAAAACTTTCTTGCCTATACTCTATTTTTTAATGTATATTTTGTGGGGACTAGATCATAAGCAGATTGTTTGGTGAAGAATACTTTATGTTGATTTCTACAGATAGAGAGTTGAACAATTTTCATTTTGATTATGGTTTCTAACTGCAGGCCAAGGGGGGAGGTTCAGTCCTCAGCTTTAAAACTGGCTCTTTGGCTCTTTCAAAGCACATCGCTGAAAATACAAAGCTCTTCAGCATTACTGTTAGTTTTGGTATATTTTCTTTACCTATTGTTGTCAGCTTTGGTATTTTCACATATCTTCTTTGCACACACACTGCTTCATATTCTTATATTGAAGAGTTTGAGTTCCCTATGTTTCAACTCAGGATAAGTGAAAAATAGTCATCCTTAGTAACAGAGAATAAGAGACTGAAAAAGAAAACCCAAGTTGGATTATAATTGAAATGTATGTGTGGCAGGCATTATTAGCTAATTTGAAGCGTATGGTCTTTATAGCTTTTGTTGGACATGAGGAATAAAGTTTTGTTGAATGACAAAATAGATATTTGAAGCTGTAGGTAGAAACTATGAGAGGATGTTTAAATTTTAATTGAAATATGATGTCCTGTTCAAATTTAAACACAATTCCATCTAGTTTCTTGACGAGGGGATGAGGGGACGAATGTAACAATCCTCAAGGTGTAGCTCAAACATTTTATGCATTTTTTGTTAAAACTTTAATCATTTATAAAGTTCTTATATGTTCATTCAGTTGACCACTCAGATAATCATCCTTCCATATGGGATAGGCATCCATCCAAATGGGATAAGTATCCATCCATATGGGGTAGGTATAATGCTCTGATTGGAGACATAAACTCACATGCCACAGCCTGGAGTCTCTCTTGAATGACTAAACTTCCTTAACGGAAATGCACTGAGGTTGCCATTATTCAAGTATATATATCCTTGAAATTTGGCTTAAAGACCAGAGTAGTCGAGCAAATCCATCTAGTAGATTTTTTCAAGTATACAATGATTCTTTTTTAAATTTAGTGTATGGTTTGACCCTTGGGGTGTTGCTAGACACTTCAGTGTTGCCAGTTATTAGTTTTCTCTCTGCACCGTTTTGCGTAAACGTAGAGACTTTCACTAGTTATAATTCTTTTCTTAGTTGCGTTAGTGTGTTTCTTATACTTGTTTAGTAGGTTTTAGAAAAAAAATTTGTAGTTGTGTTTTGCTCAATTTTTGGGCATGACATTATTTAGTTTAAAATTTACTCAAGTGTCTTTACTTAAGTGATTTATTTTTAGGTTTTTATTAAAGTTTTAAGCATTGGTTGGTATATTCAATCTTTGAAGTTTTTTCAACCTGCTCTAAAATTCTATGCACTAGGAACCTCCTTTGTTATCTAAACTGTCTACATGCTTTTAAATGAGATCAAGGTGTAATATATATGTAGTTCTATTTTCTGTTTGAAATTTGATGTGAATTGTTGAATGTGGCTACGCAACCCTTTCTATGGCCCTTTTTCCTAAACAACTCCACTGCAACTGCTGCCCATGAAATGAAACATTAATTCATTAAGTACTTAAGTCATATTGACCAAGCTTTGTTTGCTAATATAATCCGATTCTATTCCTGATTGAGTGCGTATCCATTTTGACCAAGGAATATTTATTGTATTATACATCTAATTAAATATTATTTTCCTTAAAAACTTCAATATAGTGTAATAGACTAAACTATCAAACAAAATCCCTTCGATCAAAGTTTTGTTGAATATTTCTATTTCAATTTAAAATAATAATATTATTTGTCTTTTAGTGTTTGACTAGCATTAAATATCCAAGGAAGATTTCCCCTTGGATTTGTTTAAGATGTTACTTTTTACTCCTGATGATTTATAGGGAATGCAATTGCAGCTATGTTAAACAATAGATGCACTAGTTCAAAGCATGAAATTACTAATAAATGTGAATTAGAGAAAGTGTAAGTAATTCAAACAGCTGATTACATTGCAAGAATAAAATTAGCAAACAAAAGAATTATATATTCATACTTTAAAACTAGTAACTATTTGCATGATAAAATTAAGAAAATAATAACTAAACTTTTAGTTTATAATCACAAGATCAATAAGCAATAGATATTATTTAAAATATTATTCTAGATTTTAAAAGCAAGATGGAATTTAGATAATAAGACAATAAAATATAAAAAATAGATTATTAAAGATAAAATGCTGAATATTTCTAATTAATTTAAATAATCTAGAGAATACAATAAGATTTTGTTTAGGTTATGGTTAGGATTAGAGAATAAGATAAGATTTTTTTGAAAACTTTAAATATTATTTTTAGAAATGGAATTTGTTATATTTTTTGTCATTGATGTCAGTTGTTTATAGCGTGAATTGTGTCTGGGTATTTTTTCTTCTGTGCAGAGGTGTCGAAGTTTATTCCTTCTCTAGCACCTAGTAACCTGTCGCTTCTTTTTGGCTTGTGCTGTGTTTGTTTGGATGACACATGTCCTCTTGTGTCATGCGGTGGTTTTAAAACATGTATCTTTAGAGTTTGGTTGAACTGTTCTTTTTCATATTCCACAGTCCCTTTTTTTTAAAAAAAGACACGTTTGCAGCAGGTGTGCGACAACCAATATGTGAGGAAATGATCTCTGCATCGGTTCATGGCAGGGATTAATATAGCCATGTGTAATGTCTTCAGAACATTTGTCAACTTGGCTCCTTGTTCTTTATCTTATACATTTGCAGAATTTAGCGTATGCATTTTTATGAAGATGGCAGACGTGTGTATCGAAATGATGGTGTGCTGTAGTGTGTGTGCATGAAGGAAAATGGTAACCAGTTTAAAATGGCTCTCTGAATGTAGTGAGTAGTGTAGGGCATGAAATAAACAAAAACGTCTCATTTATTTCATTTAGTGCACACGTGTTTAGAAAACGGGGAGTTTTTTTTCTATTGTAGCGGAACCTTTGTTTTAGCAATGAGGCTGAGAAGAAACTAAAAGGCACAGGTGTAACAAAAAACCGAGGATCAGGTCTTTAGTCGGGGCATATACACAAAGTGTCAGATATGTTTTCAAAGTTTTTTTTTTGAGACCGAAAAAATGGGGCGATATAGAAAAAGGTGTGAGAGCAGTCGGTTTAGCAAGTGGAGGCCTTTTTATTAAGGCAGAGCTTGTTAAAAGAAAAATATAGACAAGAGGAGAATAGCGATTACAGGAAGTGGCATTCTTTTGAGTGTGCAGTTCATTATGCACAATGTTTTTTTTGGGGGTGTGCTGCTAGAAAATCGTGAGAGAGAGTTGTTGCTCTGTAGATACACACAAAGGCAAATTGGAGTTAGGTATATTGTGGATGCTCAATGAAAGATTTTCGACTGAGAAAATGACTACACTTTTGTTTAGATAGACACATGTAGAATAACAAAAGGGGCATACGAAAGTCAATGCCATTTACTGGTATTATGATATTTTCAGCAGCAGCACAAAAACAGTGAGCATGTTTTAAATCCAGTTCAGATTCCTGTTTTCACATGAAGGATTGGAGCTTTCAAATCCAGTTTTAGAAGTGAAGTTGAGTCGTGAAAGTTTTCAAATATCTGAGTGTCTTTACGTTCTCTTTGAAGACAAAGCACTTACTTCTGTTATGTATCTTTCATATCTTCTACTAAGGAAAGGTTGTAGCCATTTAGAGACAGGTTGGATCCTGTTCTGCATTGTGACTTTGAAGAGTTGAAGCTCTTGGATGTAAAGGGTAGTTGCCCATTTGAGAATAGTGTGCCGTGGTTTTTTACCCATCTTGGGTTTTCCACCAGAGAAAATCTCTATGTCTTGTCTCTTTTCTACGTATTTGCGTTCACTGAATTGTTAATTCTGTTGAGTCCTTAAAATACTGATTCACCCCCTCCCCCTCAACATTTATTTTCGTTTTTCAGAATTTTAGGATGCTAAATATCAAAATAAGATTTTATTCAAGTTAATAATATTAAACATTTTTAATTAATTATATAATTTAGAGAATAAGATAAGGTTTTTGAGATTTAATTTGGGTTATGTTTAGGATTAGAGAATAAGATAAGATTTGTTTGGAAATTATAAATATTATTTTTAGATTTTAAAAGCAATATGGATTTTAGTAGGATAAGCAATATTAAAATAAAGTTTATTTAAGATAAAAATATTGAATATTTTAATTATTAAAATAATTTGGAGAGTAAGATAATATTTTTAAGATTTTATTTATGTTACAATTAGGTCTAGATAATAAGATAAGCTGTTAATTATAATTAAGGTCTAATTAGGATTAGGATTACAGTTCAATTATGGTTATGTTTTAAGCTCAATAAAATCTTATAGTTCATGTAGGGTTATATATAATGTTGCACTTGTTTTGGCCCCCCTATTTCAAAACCTTATTTCACCCACAAAAATGACTTTAGGAGTCTCCCCATGTTATAATTCCACCAAGTCCCTTTAAATCCTTCAACACTTTGTCATTTTGCTGATTTTTGGCCTTTTGAGTTAGTTTCAAAACCAACATTAGGCTTTGACAGGGGTTCTGACAACCCATCTTGGCCCCAACAATGTTTTAGTCATACTAATGTTCTAAAAGTCTTCAAGAAGTCATATGTCTTTTCTCTCAAGTATTAGTCATATAGTTGGTTCTCACAATTGTTTTAGAAGCCACCCCTTTAACTGATTTGCTGAAGGACAAAGCATGGAAATGGAGTGCTAAGAAACAAGAAGTCTTTGAGTTGCATAAGGAAAAGATAACTACTGAGCCCATGCTAGCTTGGCCGAAATATGATGAACCTTATGAGGTTCAAATTGACGCTTCTGACTTTTCATTGGCGGTGTTCTAATCCAGGGAAGCCACCCAGTTGCTTTCGAATCTCAAAAGCTTAATGACTGTAAGAGGAACTACTTGGCTCATGAAAAGGAGATGACAACGATCGTCCACTATCTAAAAGTTTGGAGGCATTATCTTCTTGGAGTAACTCTCATTGTGAAGAGTCAAGACTAACAATGTCAGGTCCACTTACTTCAAGATTCAAGCCAAACTCACATTGAAGCAAGCTCATTGGAAAGAATACCTTGCAGAGTTCAATTTGAAACTCATCTATAATCTTGGGCACCACAACGTTGTCATTGACGACAATTTGGTCCTTTATCCAGTGTAGCGCGTCAGCGAGCAACAAGGAGCTTACTGGTCTACCAACACCTATCAATTTTCTGATAATCCCATCAACTTGATATTTGATGAGAGTGGAGACTTGTATTTGAACGACACCATAATTAAAAACATCACTGATGGCAAGAAAGAAGAGGGGCAATTTTTGTGCAGAGTGATGCTCGACAATGACGGGATTCTGGGGATGTATGTTTGGAACGCAGACGGAGACACTGCTTAGTTAGTTCTATGGCAAGCTGTGGACGATCCATGCTGGGAGGTGAAACAAAATGAAAGAAATAAAAAACACGGTACACCTACGTTTCGCGCAAAAGGAAGAAACTTTTGATGGTTTAAAAAATTAAAAAACTTTGCAATGTTTGAAGTTTGAACTTTGCATACCTGGGATCTGCCGGCTGTGTCTTCCGCCGAAGCTAATTCTTCTTGCTTCCGCCAGCTATGTCCTCCCTTGCGCTGCTGCTGTTGTTGAAGTATGCTACCCACGGCCCCATTATATTGGCCCTTAATTCTTCTTTTGTGCGTTTTAGGGTTGTTTGGCGCCTTTTTGGCAAACGACGTTTTCCAGTTTAAAACATGATTTTTTTAGGGTTTTTTAGACAATAAATCGTTGACCAGATTGACCGATTTTTGCCAATTTATTTGGGAAAAAATCGGCATAGGTCCCAATTCCTGATTAATCGGGTATAATCGGGATTAATTCCAGATTAATGCTTCTATGGCTGGAAGCATGGATAGCAGCAAGAAGAAAGTTCGTCCTAGGGTGCAACCACAGATGCAGCAGAAGAAGGAAGAAAATACATGGAAAAATGTTGCATTCGAAGGGCTGAACGGGAATGAGTGTAGGACCTGGAGGGAAGAGGCCCCAGATACTGATTGTTTGAAAGGACAACTACGTAGGGCATAAGTGCACTAGGCAATTCAAATGCCTATCTTTTCCATTAAAGAGTTTGAAGGACCCCTATGTGGCATGATAGATAAATTCTACAGGTTCAGTTGTACCAACACCCTCACATATTTAGGGATGGATATCCAGATCAAATTTACAATCGCGAAAATTTCAAGAGTTTTTGGTATACCTGGCAGGCAGGGAAAGAAGATAGACATGAAGCCTAGGAAAATGTCTCGAGAGGAGAAGGAGAAATTTATAAAGTTGGTTGTCAAGAACCTAACTCCGAGTGAGTTTGAGTCTGTAGCAGGAGCGTCTTCAAAGAATCGTGGATTCAAGAAGTCATTTGTGGCTCCCGGAGAATGGCGTTGTATCATGGATATTATCAAAAGTAGGCTCACAGGCTCTAGTAGGGCTTCCGACATTTCCCTAGCACATCTTGTTTCTATGAATGGGCTCAAGAATGGCACTATGTATGACACGGTATCCATTAAGGCCAAGAGGATGTATGAGTTCATGATGCTTCATCACAGGACCTTCTACATGCCTCATTATGAAATCGGCTTGTTCCTCAATGCTACTCAAGAGCAGCTTCCACATGACAGGTTGAGGATGAAGCCCAACAGCCTGGCGACAGGTGAACCCCCTATCTTTCATTGGTGCCATTTAGATACAGGAGGGATACAGACAGGTTTGAAAAGGAAGCGCCAGGTGCTCTCGGAGTTTGAGGGAGATAATACAGATAGCGGTCGAGAGGATACCAGTGAGGACTCGGGAGCTAGTGAGAGTGCAACAGTGGGAGGAGCCACGTGGACTCAGACATGGCAGGTATGGAGATACCCACTTCGTCGTTTGAAGTTGCTTCAGATCAAGTTTTGTTTACTCCGCCAGTCACTTCAGTTACAACCTCCTTGCTACCATCGGCACCATCCAGTACCATTTTGGATTCGGTTCCAATACCCAGGTTTGGCGACTTGAGGGTCCCAGTTGATATGACACCATTGAGTGGGGAGGCAGTTGCAGTGTCGGTAGCAGTCGGGTTGGCTGAGGACCAATCCATGGAGGGGATTGTTGAGCCTAGAGCAGTACCTCGTAGGGAGGAGTTGGAGCTGCCAACACACATGGAGAGTGAGCCTCAGGTCACTCTTGAGTTAGTCGGGACGAAGGCCATTGTGAGGGTAGGCCCAAGGATGTTGGAGGAGCCGCCGAGGGATGCGTTATGTAATGTCCCTTGTCGGGACCTTACGTAAATTTTACATTTAAGCTTTTTTGCGAACTAATTTTTTGTATCTCTTTTCTTAATCATAGATGAAATACTTATATTTCATCAATAATAGATTTGTTTATTTATGATTAATTTTCTTGTTAATTTATATCTTGATATATCATATATATATTTTGATTACCATTTATCTTTAATATTCCCTAGTATTTCTCAATTTGCTTCCTTAAGACTGAACCTACAAGAAATATGTTAGCAACAATAATATGGACACACAAATATGAATAAAAACTAATTAATTAACTATCTACTCCAGCTTCTAACCCCTCCAAAAGGAAGTCTACCAGGTCGGGCTCATAACCTTAATAAGGACCCTTGTGTCCCTTTGATTAGATCTTTCCATCGTCCTCTGGAGCGCATATTTAGGGACTTCCTGAACAAAGTCTGCCAGGTGGGGCTCATGACCTTATAAGGATCTTTTATAGTCCTTGGCCCAATCTCGCCGTCATCCACTGGAGCACATCACTCAGGGCTTATAGGCTGACCATAGGTCCATTCCTCTTCTTGGAAGAGGTTTTCTCTATCCAAGGCTTAGTACATATGCATATGTGGGTCATCAGTGTACACTGGCTTAGTGGGGGTCTTAATCCCCCTTGAGAGTTCTTTTCCATTACTTTGTCCATAATTACATTTGATAAGAAAATTACTTTGTCAATAATATCATCAATGAATTATCATTTATACATCTGAAATGAAATCATCATACTATTTATGAATTTATGCTCTTTTATATCATATAAGCTTTTTGAATGATTAACCTGTGTATATATATATCCAAATTATGTTATCCATATATTAAATCGGAATCCTAATTATTTAAAATGCATACTCTAACTATAATATCATTTTTAAAAGAATCTGAAATGATATATATATATATATATATATCTATCTATCTATCTATCTATCTATCTATCTATATCTATATATATATTCAAATACTTACCATTTATTTCGAATTTGCTGTGTATGACTGATTCTCCGATACCTTTCTTATTCCCTTTTTATTCTCTCTTTCTTCCTTTGAATGAATGCCTGCTATATCCCCCGTAATGTAAGTAATATCCGTTATATATCTCTGAACGATGAAATCTCTAGGGGTCGTCTCTTCATGACAAATCGTTTCATACAAACCAAGCATACCCTTCCCTTGCTACTATTCCTTTCTTCGTAATTCCCACACTTAATGTTTATTGGTTAATATTAAACTATTGTTTATTGTGCTTGATGCATCGCTCCACACAACTTGGTCTTTGAATGCTTATAGACAGGCTCGACGAACATTCCTAAACCTTTGATCTGTGGGACAATAATATATTGTTGTCCAACTCATTGCTTATAGTGATCAAGATATCCTCCGATGGAAATATTAAGCCGCAATAATCTTGCGGACTTAGCATCTGTTATATAGTTTTCTAACCATCTTATCCATGACACAAGGAAGTAATAAATGTCAATATTAATATATTTTGCACTCACTAAAGTTGATACTATAATATATGGTCCAACTCAATTCATTTGATTATATCGACTAAGTATCTCAATTGACCGGTCAAGTCTTTTACGCCACCAATGACTATTCGATAAACATTATATTCTGCTGGCTTCTTTTGTCTAATGCCGTAGCAGAATGGAATGCAAATCACACCTTAATATTCTTAAATATCACCAATACCCTAGTTGTCTGGAGATTATCAATGACAATTGATAGTGGTGTTATGTCTTGAGTCTTTGTATGCTGAAGTTTATAGTGTTCCTGATCATATAACTTAATTATCATTCTATCATGGTTGCCCAAAATAATTCATCTTCCATTAGGTGACATTTTGATAAGTAATTTATTTATTAATAACAATTTATTTATCTATAGTATTAGATATGTTTATTAATAACTTAATAAATATTGATTGTTTATATTGTCATGATAATATAACATTATTTATTTATATAATTTATTTAATAAATATTATCTATTAATATATGAATTCATATTAATCAAGAATTTAGTTATATATTCTAAGCAATCTATAATTTGGGACAATTCATATATGTATTAAAAATACATTTGGTATTATATATATGTATAATCAATATTATTATTGTATTATAACATGTACTAATTCAATATTATATTAATTAATATTTAATAATATATTATTATAAATTATTTAATATATTAATTATATTGTTCTCATCCTTTTTATTAAAGTTCTAATTGAATTTCATTATTGTTATTTTGTTTTTAAAGATTCTACAAAACATGACAAGGATATCGCCGTAAAGGTCTTCAAATAGAGGGACATGACAATCCTTCCCTCCCAAATTTGCTTGTCCTCAAGCAATAAACATCTTCATATTTATTTCACCCCTTATAACCAAGATGTATCTTTAATTCAAATATAAGTTATCCCTATGATGATTACTAGATCCAATAATGCCTGATGAATGCAAATTTTTACTTGTAACGAATTTATTACTCTATTCTATTTATGAAAAATAGAGTCACACATGAAGTATGCATTTGAACGCAAAGTATACATATAAATGTATGAAGACACGAAGCATACACGAAGTAGACACATTAATGCATGATAACACGGAGCAGACACGATGCATACCAGTGTTCCAAGCCTCGAACTCGCCTCGGACTTGACAAGCTCAAAATGGACTCGGACTTGGACTCGGCGAATCAAAAAACCCATGAAATGCAAAGATTTTTAAGGATTTTAAGTTTTTTTCTTGCAACATTTAGTCAATTAACATCTAATACACAATAATTGAGATAAATAGAAACTCCTTTGCACACATACACAACTTTGCATAGATCACATAAGTAAAAATACGGATTTCTGAAGAAAATTAGTTAAAGTTAAACCAAATAACATATAGAAATCTGAAATATAGTGTCACTGTCAAATCAAAATGTCTACAATATTCATGGAATATGAAATCCATGGAATCAGAAGTTCAAAACATATATCAAAGATTCAAAATAAAGGCTCATAGCCTCATAGTAGCCTATGTCCTACAAGTATGCCTAAAATGACGCATGGAAGACTCTAGAGCCATCCTCTCTCCTTGTGTCTGAGGCTGAACCGAAACAGGATCCTCAGTGACATGCTCATCAGCAGATTCGGCACCCTCCTGATCCTCCTCATCATCACCCTCCTCATAATCCTCATCATCAGACTCAGATCGACCACTCTCAACCTCAGGAGGAGAACAAACAATCAGCAATCCTTGAATGAGAGCCAACCGGTTTTCTTCCTAAAACCCCAATCCTCTTCTCTCAAGCCTTTTTTCTCTCTTCTTTCCTTATGAAAGTGATAGAATGACCTTTTTAGGTCAAAGACATAATATAAATGCCAAGTCAAACATTAAAAATGACTTAAAATAAGTCAAAAATGTTTTTTTAAAGCGCCTTTTAACGCTGCCAGCCGGCCGAGTCTTGGCCTCGGGACTCGCCGAGTCAGGCGAGGCCATGGACTCGGCGAGTCTAGGCGAGTCCTTCCTTGACTCGGCGAGTCTTGAGTCTAGAGTCCGAAAAACTCGCCTGGGTGGACTCGGCCTTGGACTCACCAAGTCAGGGAAGGACTCGCCGAGTCCTGTAACTCTGATGCATACACTTAACACAAGCCTTGTTACATTTATTGACCAACCCCTATAATAGGCTGGTGTTAGGAAAGATGTATCTTCATCACTATGCTCTTGACTCATGAATCCTGATCAATCTTTGTTCTTTTATGCAGATACTTGCTTTAATCTTCACCCTACAGGATGGCAAGATCATGCTCTGATACCACTGTAATGTCCCTTGTCGGGACCTTACGTAAATTTTACATTTAAGCTTTTTTGTAAACTAATTTTCTGTATCTCTTTTCTTAATCATAGATGAAATACTTATATTTCATCAATAATAGATTTGTTTATTTATGATTAATTTTCTTGTTAATTTATATCTTGATATATCATATATATATTTTGATTACCATTTATCTTTAATATTCCCTAGTATTTCTCAATTTGCTTCCTTAAGACTGAACCTACAAGAAATATGTTAGCAACAATAATATGGACACACAAATATGAATAAAAACTAATTAATTAACTATATACCCCGGCTGCTAACCCCTCCAAAAGGAAGTCTACCAGGTCGGGCTCATAACCTTAATAAGGACCCTTGTGTCCCTTTGATTAGATCTTGTCGTTGTCCTCTGGAGCACATCCTTAGGGACTTCCTGAACAAAGTCTGCCAGGTGGGGCTCATGACCTTATAAGGATCTTTTATAGTCCTTGGCCCAATCTCGCCGTTATCCACTGGAGCGCATCACTCAGGGCTTATAGGCTGACCATAGGTCCATTCCTCTTCTTGGAAGAGGTTTTCTCTATCCAAGGCTTAGTACATATGTATATGTGGGTCATCAATGTACACTGACTTAGTGGGGGTCTTAATCCCCCTTGAGAGTTCTTTTCCATTACTTTGTCCATAATTACTTTTGATAAGAAAATTACTGTGTCAATAATATCATCAATGAATTATCATTTATACATCTGAAATGAAATCATAATACTATTTATGAATTTATGCTCTTTTATATCATATAATCTTTTTGAATGATTAACCTGGATATATATATATATATATATATATGTATATATATATATATATCCAAATTATGTTATCCATATATTAAATCGGAATCCTAATTATTTAAAACTCTAACTATAATATCATTTTTAAAAGAATCTGAAATGATATATATATATATATATATATTCAAATACTTACCATTTATTTCGAATTTTCTGTGTATGGCTGATTCTCCGATACCTTTCTTATTCCCGTTTTATTCTCTCTTTCTTCCTTCGAATGAATGCCTGCCATATCCCCCGTAATGTAAGTAATATCCTATATATATCTCTGAATGATGAAATCTCTAGGGGTTGTCTCTTCATGACAAATCCTTTCATCTCCGATACCTTTCTTATTCCCGTTTTGTTCTCTCTTTCTTCCTTCGAATGAATGCCTGCCATATCCCCCGTAATGTAAGTAATATCCTATATATATCTCTGAACGATGAAATCTCTAGGGGTTGTCTCTTCATGACAAATCCTTTCATACAAACCAAGCACACCCTTCCCTTGCAACTATTCCTTTCTTCGTAATTCCCACACTTAATGTTTATTGGTTAATATTAAACTATTGTTTATTGTGCTTGATGCATCGCTCCACACAACTTGGTCTTTGAATGCTTATAGACGGGCTCGACGAACATTCCTAAACCTTTGATCTGTGGGACAATAATATATTGTTGTCCAACTCATTGCTTAAAGTGATCATGATATCCTCCAATGGAAATATTAAGCTGCGATAATCTTGCGGACTTGGCATCCGTTATATAGTTTTCTAACCGTATTATTCATGACGCAAGGAAGTAATAAATGTCAATATTAATATAACTTGCACTCACTAAAGTCGACACTATAATATATGGTCCAAGTCAATTCATTTGATTATATCGACTAAGTATCTCTATTGATCGGTCAAGTCTTTTACGCCACCAATGACTATTTGATAAACATTATATTCTATTGGCTTGTTTTGTCTAATGCCGTAGCAGAATGGAATGCAAATCACGCCTTAATATTCTTAAATATCACCAATACCCTAGTTGTCCGGAGATTATCAATGATAATTGATAGTGGTGTTATGTCTTGAGTCTTTGTATGCTTAGGTTTATAGTGTTCTTGATCATATAACTTAATTATCGTATATATCAACTTCCTCTTAATTATCGTTCAATCATGGTCGCCCAAAATAATTCATCTTCCATTAGGTGACATTTTGATAAGTTATTTATTTATTAATAACAATTTATTTATCTATAGTATTAGATATGTTTATTAATAACTTAATAAATATTGATTGTTTATATTGTCATGATAATATAACATTATTTATTTATATAATTTATTTAATAAATATTATCTATTAATATATGAATTCATATTAATCAAGAATTTAGTTACATATTCAAAGCAATCTATAATTTGGAACAATTCATACATGCATTAAAAATACATTTTGTATTATATATATATGTATAATTAATATTATTATTGTATTATAACATGTACTAATTCAATATTATATTAATTAATATTTAATAATATATTATTATAAATTATTTAATATATTAATTATATTGTTCTCATCCTTTTTATTAAAGTTCTAATTGAATTTCATTATTGTTATTTTGTGTTTAGAGATTCTACAAAACAAGACGAGAATATCGCCCTAAAGGTCTTCAAATAGAGGGACATGACACGTTACTAGTGGAGAGTAGTGGTCCGTCAGCAGTGGCCTCAATGATGCCTTGGCTCAGTTAGTTCAAGATGGCACCAATGACACTAGCAACGGCTAGCCTTCTTTCACTACGGCGAGACTTGGTTGTCCCTCCAGAGAGTGGATCTCGACTTTGTGATTTCATCGACGAGATAGGAGTTGGAGATAGAGGAGGTACTTGGGAGGCAAGCCTTGACACATGGGCTGCAGTGGGAGGCTAATGTGTGGGGATGCCAGAGCCAGACAGGGAGCTTAGTGAGGAGTCGGCGAGAGGGTCGCGAGGGAGTGTGTTGGAATAGTACATGGTGGACGTAGCCGCAGGAGCGGAGCGGGTGATAGCCTCAGCAGAGTTATAGGCCCAGGAGGAGGTTGCACAAGAGTTGGAGCACCTCTTGACTTTCATACGAGTGGGCTGTCCTATTGCATTTGCTGTCTACTTTGAGTCGAGAGGGTGGCTTGCCACAGAGTCTCTGGCTATGTTAGAGGATTGGGGTCTTTGACAGAAGGCGGGGGAGAGTAGGATTCATGCCTTGTTGCGAGAGGTGGAGCAGGCATTCCGTGAGGGATACTTTACCCTTCGGCGCTCTGAGCACATCTATTCAGGACATGAGACTACGATGGTGGCAGTAGTTGCGGCTTGGGAGGAGATGGCCACCCGACTTGCAGCAGTAGATGAGACGTGGGTTAGAGAGAAAGAGTCATGGGCAGTTGAGAGGACTGGTATGGCGATAGAGTTGGAGGCACTCTGGGCAGAGTTAGAGGTAGAGCATACAAAGAGGGTTCTTTTAGAGACCTGTCTTGCTAGTGCTATGGAGAGCATCGATGCGAAGGAAAAGGTGGTGCTAGAAGTGGTAGGGATGGTAAAGACTGCTTTAGAGATGAAGATGGTAGCAAAGTGCGACCTACGGGTGACGACTGATCAGGTGTACGAGTTGTGGGCCCGGAAAGCTTCCCGAGCACCGCCGTCAGCACCATATTCTTCATGGACGCTTCCTACGCCCCCTCCTGCTTCTGAGTAGTGTTTTTTGTTGTATAATATTTTTGTTATCATTCGCATTTTGTACGCCGTCGGAGACTAGTTTTTTGGGGGGGATGATGTTGTCGGGAAACTTGTATGTACGGGCTGTTATGTTAATAAAGTTGTTAGCCTCGATCATTAGTGACCGAAAGTAAAACGGTTATGTCACAATGTTTTAGTCATATCCCTTCGGGTAGTTTAAGTATCCTTTTGGAGGATAGACACGACACACTATTGATGCTATGTTCATATTGGATGTACTTGATTACTATTAATGAAGCATATGGCAGTTCTCTGAATCTTGTGTATTCTTTATCTTTTAGCATTTCCTTTAGTATTATGCGTTAAACTCAGTTTTCCGAGAGAGCAAACAAGCATCTGCTCAATTTTATTTGAGGATTTATAGATACAATTGCATACTATCATAATTGTCAATAATATTCAAATTTTCAGTTAGTTTCTTTTGTTCTAAAAGAAAAAAAAGCAATAAGATTTTCAGTTATTGATTAGTGCCACTGGAAGTTTCTTTGTTTCTGTTCTTTAAAAAAATAGCAAATAAAATTTCGATTTGACTATAAATGGCTGAAGCTTAAATATAACTTAATCACTCTAGTATAGTTGGCTTTGAGTTCTTTCGTTGTTAACTTGTTGTTAGTAATGCAGTAGAAAATAATTATAGTATTGCTTAGAAATTTTATTTAGGTTAAACAAATTAGCAACAGCATATAGTCCTATGCCCTGTTTTGGTGCTGTTACAAATAAACTGATATGATAGCAGATCTGGACTAGTATATTTTGTGATTATCTTTTCTAGGAACTTGGAGTGTTGTTATATGTTTTTAAAAGGTTTGATTTATCTTCAATTCTAAGTGCTTAACTAAGGGCCTTGTACCCTTAATATTGCTTCAGATATCATGCCTCAAGCATATATTAAATAGTTTTCTGCTCAGCAGACACATTATTCATCTCAATTTTTCAGAAGTTGATTAAAATAGTCATGTGTACCGCTGTCCTAAATGGTTCTGTTCTTCAAATGCTACTCCAAAAATTTTAACAATAGCATTCACCAAAACTAGTTAAGGCTGGCCTATTTGAAAAGAACTTACCAGCAGTATAGCCTTCACGTTTTTCTCACAGCCTTTTATCTTACTAGGAACAAGTGAAAAGTTTCAGCTAACAAACTTTTGGTTGTCAAACACTGAACTCATATTGAACCCTGTCAAGAATTCTTGTAATAACTTAGGAGAAGCTGGTTCTCTAACAATCAGAGGTGAGGAAGTAGGATACATGCGCATAGGTAAATATTGCACATGGTTTAACTATAACTTTGAACCGAGTACTGTTGATGATCTAGTGGATATTCAGGAATGCCGCCTGATTCACTGGAGTGGGTGTATGACGATGAAGAACCATTGGAGACGGAGAACACCCAAAAAGGTTCCGTCTCCATAACAATTACATCAAACAAGTTAGAAAAATAGAACTACATACAACGTTAGTGTGAGCAGTTCAAGGGCCTTGATCCCGTGGATATGAGTATGTAGACAGCCTGGTAGGTGAAGGATACCTCCAATGCACAGGCGCCTTGGATATAATTAATGTGGTTACACGTTTACAGTCAAGTCAAGAAGCAAACTTTTAAATTTATTAAACTCAGAAAAGAATGATTCTTAGGAAGGTATCTGTACCCGACTGAATGCCCAAAAGCTGAGAGGCGGTATAGAACTTAAAATTACTCTCGGTGATCTTGCACCTGGCTATAAGCCCGAAAACCAAGGAAGGGTGCGGATCTTGTTATAACCTTGCTAAGAGCCTTGACACAGTCTTGAGCTGACTGTGATATTTCTAGCAAGCTACTCTAGACCCGGATGGTCCCGAAGAGTGTAAGTCTCTGATTAGAGCGTTGAGTATTTCCTGTGCTTATGAGAACCCATCCCTGATGGATGGAAGAACGGCTTCTAGGTTGCTTACATCATCCTCTATCTTGCACAGATAAAGATTGGGTCTGGATGACTCCTTTATTTGCCTAGGACAGAAGAGCCCGGATGGCTAAGTGTAAATTTGGTCCCAGATGGACTCTTTTAAAATATATCTCCTGAGTAATCAATAATTAACTTTCAAAAGTAAACAAAAAGAAAAAAAATAGCCTTGTATTCTGAGTTGATATATATTATTGTTGACTTCTAGTAATTCTGTTGTTTTATTCTTAGGACAGGTTAGTCCTTTCAAGATGTGGTTTTTGATGGAGTTATGGTCATCAAAAAGGCCATGTTGAGAAGTCAAACTCTGTTTTGAATGATCTAATTATTGATGATATTGATCATGAGCAGCCTACTAATTTTTTTGTTCTAAATGCTACAAATCTATCAAGTAGCCCCTCATCTAGTTCCTCAATTCCAAGTGCAAGTCCAGCTTCAAGTCCAAGTTCTACAAGGGTGGTAAGAAGATTGAATGATATTTTGCAAACTTTAATTTTAGTGCAATGAAAATCTTTTTAATCTCCAAGATGAAAACTGAAAGTAACTATAATGGAAATAGATAATCATTCCAACCACACCAGAGATAATGCACAAGATTTTATGTGGAAAACCCAAGATGGGAAAAACCACAGTGAGGAATGTTGCTAGGATTGACTGTCCTAATCTAGCCTCACAGTTGAAGAATTACAATATTCTTAGGGTACCAACCCAAGGAATGACCAAATCCCCTTTTATTAGCATGTACTCAATTAACGGTACAATTCAATGTTTTGAACACCAACCCACATTTCTCAGAGCACTAACTCTAAAGTTGTAACAATAAATACAACTGATTACAATTAATTCTGTGATCAAATATTCATTGATTCCCTATCGAACCAAAACTCTGCAAACAGAATATTATCTGACATAATAGCACTGTCAAAACAATATCTGAAACCACTTAGGTCTTGAAAATTTGTCAGAACAATAACCAGACTTTACTGCAAGTATTGTAGTAAAAATTTTCCAAATCAGAGCACTGTTCATCAAATTAAAAATTATCACTGTATACCTGATATTTCTTTCTTCTCCAAATTACCTTCAATCAATATGGATCTTCAAAATATCATCACTGTAATCAATGTATTTACAGTATTTTGATCAGTAAGCTTGTATTTTCCTCTTCTTTTTTTAACATATTTACCCTTTTCACACAAAAAAAATATTTTAAATGCTTCAAAGCACTCATACTTGTTTTATTGTACTTAGCTTTCATACTTTCACACCCATTCGAATGAAAGAATGTGCATATATAATGTTTCTAAGAAGGTTGACTCACTGAAGGTAGTTAGGGAGTTAAGATTAGTTTCTAACTGTAAAGCGCCACTAACTCCTTTCTATCATGGCTACTTTCTTTTAAATCAAACGTTTTGTTCATTTGTTTTCTTCTAAAGATAAGTATTGAAACACTAGAATAGACACGACTTTATGAGTTTCTAAACAATGGATAGACCCAAGGTGGCAGTTCTTTCTTTTTATTTGCTGAATAAATTTCATACCAATCTGTGTGACTTATAAAGTTAGAACCAAGACACAACAAATACCAGCCGATGATGTAAATCTGAGGGTTACTTCTTGCAAAATGATGACAGCAAGCCGCTCAACAATGATATTCAACCATATGGTGGTCATCTTCGATGCTTTCTGTGCAAACAATCAACAGAACATGGTGTGAAATAATCAGGTATTGCTGTCATTAGTCTCAAATTGATCACATATTTTCCATGTCTGTTTTTCCTTACAATCTGATTTGTGTATTTAAACATTAATTCAATCTGATTTGACATCAATGACAAGCGAGTTAAACAATCTCCCCCTTTGTCATTGATGGCAAAACATGAATCAAATCTGACATCAATAAATCTGAATCCATTTGAAATAAGTACCAATCAAATCTAAAACTGAACAACATCAATCTGAAATCTGTTCTGAACCTGAACCTGATCCGAATCAACAAAACCTACATCATGTCAAAGCAATCTGAAGCCTGTTAAAATCTGCAGTTGTAATCAACAATCCTGTAATCAATAATCTGTAATCAACATCATATAATCATCACTATCACAATCATTCGCCCCCTTTGACTGTTAGCAATTTAAGTTGTCATTAGTGTACATTCACAAACACCATGCACCAGTAAGGGCTCACTGGTCACTCACATTACTTAGAAGACACTGGTAGACAAGGAATAGTGCGTATGCACCGGTAGATAAAGAAAAGTGAACACACCTGTAGACTGATCTAAGTACACAGTACCGGTCTTAGTGTGCATACAAAGTTGAATGGGTATAAGGTTATAAGGTTACACCGGTCTAAACTGCCTAAAGATCTGCACCGGATTTTGCGGACCAGTTTGAGATAACACCGGATTATACGGGACATCCACCACTCAGAAGTGGAGTTGGCTTTATTTCTACGGATGTTTTGCAAGGTAAACTCCAGATCATAACGCATAGCTTTTTGCTAATTGCATGATTTATTGCTGAGTTTACAGCCTGGCGGTTCTATGAGTTAAGGGTTTCATTACGATGAACCTTTGTATAAATATAGGTCATAGGACGCAAGAAAGTTGTTGATTGTTGGTGATTGCATAGAGCAGAGGAGAGACATCTTCTGAGAAAAGAGTGACAGACACAAAGGTAGCAGAGATCAACAACAAAGCAAACCGGGAAAGAGGTATGATCTAATCAGACATTCGGTGTCATAATAGATCATTGCTTTTATCAGTAGTGAAAGCGAATTGAAATCCGTTTATCAGGGTGGACTTAATCGGTTCATTGTAAAAATCCCCTAACAGGGTAACATCTTTGTTGATGTTCAAAGTCCTGTAATCAGGCAGCTCTTAATAGGGTTCAGATCTTAATTGATCTTTTGTAAAATCCCTTAATCGGGTAGCACCTTAACCGGTGCTTTGTAAGCTCCTAATAGGGCGCCTTCATTTTGCAGTAATGAAGTTGTGAGCTCTGTCTCACCGTAGTTTTTTCTTTCTAATTGACGGTTTCCACGTATATATCTTATGTTATTCTGTGTACTTCTTTTACAGTTATGAATGTTTGTTTCACACTTTGCTGAGATTTGAAGAAGTATTAAACTAGAAAAGAATAGATTGAGAAAATAGTTTTTACTAATTCACCCCCCCTTCTCAATAACCGGTTGGTATTAACATCGACATCAATGGTAAAGGGTCAGGGATAAAAAATTTAGACAAAACAATACTCCCCCTAAGCAGATGCATGGAGAAAAGCATAACAATGTTGGAAATGCCACAACTCTAAGCTTGTGACGTAGAATTTTAAAGCTCTCCTTAGGAAGTGGTTTGTTAAAACTTAAAGCTATCAGCCAGTTGTTCCTTGGTAGCTACATAGTCAAGTTTCACCTCATGATCTGCAACCCTTTCTCTCAAACAATGATATTTAATTTAAATATGCTTAGTGTGTGAATGAAGGACTGGATTCTTCGAAACATTATTTGCACTAGTATTATCACAAACAATTGAGATAGGTTGATCATAGATTACTTTCAAATCTTTAAGTGTTTGTTTCATCCACAAAATTTGAGTACAACATGAAACCGCAGCAACATACTCAACCTCTGCAATAGACAGTGTTATAGGTTCCTTCTTGCTTAACCAAGCAACCAACTTGTCCCCCAAAAAGAAAGCACCACCACTAGTGCTCCATGTATCATCAATACAACTTGCCCAATCTGCATCTGTATAGGCTGTTAAAGTAAAATTATTAGTCCGTGGATACCATAAATTATAATTGATTTTGCCCTTAAGATACTTATAGATTCTTTTTTACCACATTTACATGAAAATAGTTTAGAAGCAGACTGAAAACGAGCAACCATACACACTGTTTGCATAGTATCAGGTCTGGATCTAGTAACATACAATAAACTACCTATCATAGATCTATATTCTGTTTGATTTGTATCAGGTGAATCATCATGCTTACTTAACTTTCAACTAGTAACAATTGGAATACTCAGGTTTACAATCTTCAATTTGAAATTTCTTAAGCATTTCCTTTACATATTTGGTTTGAGGTAAACATATACTTGTCTCCAACTGAGAGATTTTTAACCCAAGGAAAAATGAAAGTTCTACAATCATTCACATCTCAAATTCTATTTGCATTTGATTAGCAAAATCTTTGCAAATATCATCATTGCCACCAAATACAATGTCATCTAGATAAATAACCACAGCAAAAACATGTTCATATATAGACTTGAAATATAGATTACTTCCTGCGTTACCTCTATTAAACCCCTGTTGAAGAAGATACTTATCAAGTTTGAAATGTCAAGCCCTAGGAGCTTGGTTTATGCCATATATTACCTTCTTCAACTTGGAAACATATCCTTCTTTCCTTGGACATTCAAAACCTTCTGGTTGTTCTATATATACCTCTTCCTCTAAGTTCCCATTTAGAAAAGCTGATTGACATCCATTTTCTACAGTTCAAATTTTTATAAATTGAAAAAGCTAAAAACATTCTAATTGCTTCTAATTGAGTTAAGGGCCAAAGGTTTCTTCAAAATCAATACCCTCGGCTTGTGCATACCCTTTGTATACAAGCCTAGCTTTATTTCTAGCAATTTTTCCATCTTCATTTAGTTTATTCCTAAAAATCTACTTAGTATCAATTATAGTTTTATCAGAAGGTCTAGGAACTAACTCCCATCTTTTGTTTTTCTCTATTTGATTTAATTCCTCTTTCATTGTCTTAACCCAATTGTCATCTTTAATAGCCCCGTTAGAGGATTTAGGCTCAAATTTAGATAGTAGAGAAAGATACACCTCTTCATTATGTGGTTTGGCAGTTCTTCATGTCTGAACTTTGTCATTCTTGTGACCGATGATTTGCTACTCAGGATGATTCCTTTTCTCAAACTTTGAAGGGGACTTGTCATCAATATTATCAAAGGTTATTGCATTATCATTCTCAGAATCAGTCTCAACAACACTATGCTCAGGAGCATCAGTTTCAACATCTTTATTAGTATTGTCAGATTCCTTTTCTACAACAATGTCTTCACAGTTATCTTCTTGCACAACCTTATCAATTTTTATATTAATGCATTCAATAACTCTCTTCAATCTATATAACACTTATGGGCCTTGCTATGAGTTGAGTAACCAAGAAATATACCTTCATCACATCTGGGATTAAAACTGCCCAAATTATCTCTATCCCTTTTAATATAACACCTACTACCAATTTTTTTGAAATATTTGACGTAAGCAGGTCTATCACACCATAGTTCACAAGGAGTTTTCTTACTATTAGGCCTCAAATGTACTTTGTTAAGAGTGTACATTGCCATATGAACTGCCTTCACCCAAACTTTGTCTGATATTTTGACTTCATTTAGCATACTTTGTGCCATTTCTTTAACCGTTTGATTCTTTCATTCAACAAATATGTTTTGTTGTGGTGTCCTTGATGCATAAAATTGTCTTTTGATGCCTTACTTCTCACAATATTCATCAAATTTGTTAGAAACAAATTCACCACCTTTGTCTGATCTAAGACAGTTTGAAAATCACTTTCTTTTTCAACTATTGCTCTAAAGATTTTAAATTTTTCAAATGCCTCTGTTTTTCCTTAAGAAAAGTCACCCATGTCTCTCTAGAAAAGTCATCCACGAAGAACATAAAGAATCTTTCATTTTATAGCCCTCTAGTTCTAGTTGGACCTCAGAGATTTGTATGGATTAACTCTGAAGGTTGCAAGCCTGAATATTCTTTTGGCTTAAAACTAGTAATCAATGGTTCAGAGTATATAAAAGAATTGGACGACCATTAAAGACATCTTGGCCGCTTGTTGATTCCTTGAAAAGTCAGAAAAATTGAAGGTGATTAGATGTTTGTCATAAAAGCGCAAATGTCAGTTCAACAATTGAACGAGAAGAGTGAGAATGAGAAGAAAAGAAAGAGCCAAACAGGCACTGGTGCTTAGTACAAAATCATAGAGAAGAAAGAAAGGGGATTACCGCGTTGTTGAATGTCACAGCGGCGTGGTCCAACGATGCAGTGGGAAGGGAGTTGTCTGGCCCTCTCCAACATTTGTTGTTTTTGCCCACGCCCATGCTGGTTGAAATCCACTCCGTACTCTATACACAGGTGAGGCATCCATTGCAGCTCTTCACAGCAGTTGCGAGGGGGCTGGTCCTGCCCCTGCTGCCCGTACTGCCCCTGCCCCTGTCCTCCCTTCATGAAATCTTTGAACTCATTCAGCCGCCTTGGGTCGCACTGGTGCTGCCTCCCCCTGGTTCCTCTCCTCATCCTTGCACTCCGACGCTGTCATGCTCAATGACATGAGCACTAACACGCCCATTGCCACCCATTTAGTGGATTGTTGCTTCATCTTGAGGAAGATGCAAAACACGTTGCAGGAGGTGTAGTGGAGAAACAGGGGAGGAGAGGTATAAGTAGGGAGGGGAGGGGAGGACGTACCCTAGTTTTTGAATGGGAGACATGCAGGTGGAAAATCTTGCATACCGACAAGTGGCTGCTGCAGGGGCGGGCAGCTAAGTAGCATGTGGCGTCCAAACAACACAAGGAGATGCCAATAACAAAACTTTTACAAAACATTTTTCCTTAAAAATACTTGTCACATTTCAGGTTTTATCTTGTGTTTTATTGATTAGATTTTAGGGGCCAATGATTACTTTTGGGGAGTAACAATTTCTAAGGCTCCAAATAGAAATAGTAATTATTTGTGTATGGATCATACTATATAGAAATAGTGTACATAGTATGATTTGAAATGTTAATACAAAATTAATTATATACAATTGAATTCAGAAATCCCAAATAACAGATATGAGTTATGTTCTTTTATCCTTTATCCTTTGTTGTGTTCTGTAACGATTGACCTGCATTTAGAACTCATGTAGTCTTCTATGCCAAAGCCAACTTTCATCATAGTGACACAACAAGTATTTTTTTCTCTTAACTTCTCTTAGATCATATACATTACTTCCATTTTTCTTTCCTTCAGCTACTAATTTTCCTAAATTAATTTTTCTATCTTCACAACCTTGAGCATTGAAGATCACAAAGTATCCATTATTACAAATTTGATTGACGCTTAACAAGTTATACTTTATTTTCTCAAGATATCAGACATTATGCATTTTCAAATTACCATTAATGCTTAGGGAAACTTTACCTCGAATTGGTACTGAAGATCTGTCACCAAACTTTACTGCACCACCATTCTAATCAGTATTCTAAAAGTTGTCATGTGATTCGAGCAACCACTATCTATTATCCAAAAATTTTGTTTCTTTGCGTGCAATGCAGCTGAACAATCATAGACTTTTTCTTTCTCCACACCTTTTTCCTTCCTCTGCTCAAAGACCTGCTCTCTATCCCGTTGTTTTCTGCAAAATTCATGTGACCATTTCTTGCAATATGACCAATATTCTGACAATTGAAACAACTCATTGAAATCCTTCAATGAATCAAAAGAATTTTGACTGACAAAATTGATTTTCCTTCTTGGCACAATTCTACAATTAGCTTCTTTGTGACCAAAGCAATTACACAGATTACAATAACCATAGAAAGAATAAAACTAGTTTACTGTCATTCTTCTTGTGAAAGGATGCCACTGTGGATATCTCCTTTGCCTTTGAACTTTAACAACCCCAATAGTATTGTCTTTTTCACTGAAAACATTATTTTAACCTTTTTCAAAGCTTAAACCAGATTTACCATTATTTTATTAAATTAATATTTATATGCTATTAATGGTTATCTATTATCTGTTTGTAAATATCTTGTAAATATTAGAATGTTTCTAATATTTAGTTTTCTGTAGTCAGAATAGAAAGTTTCTATTCTTTTCGATCATTTCCTAAGGAAACATCGTCTATTCTTTTGTATATATAGATCATTCGATCTCTGTGAATATATCAAGTATTTTTACCGATTACTTGCTGTAATATGGTATCAGAGCCATTTCTTTGAATTTTTTCGGGAAATTTATAATTTCTTTCAAAATTATTTGCTCAAATTTTTCGAATTAATTTCTGTTTATTCCCACATTGTGGGATCTGTTGCTGCTCACGTCTAGGGTTTGTGAGTTTGGCCAGTTTTCGGCCCTATTCAGCCACGTTTTTTTTGCAAATCCGCCATTATTTTTGGGAGGTTTTTTGCAGCAGGCCATTTTTTTTGAAACCCTAATTTTTGGGCTCGAAATTTTTTTCTGATTACAAATTCTTGGTGGGTTTTTCGGGAGCTCAATTGTGTTGTCGTCCGATTTTTTTGGGTGCCTCAATTTTCGAGCCAACGGATCCAGATTTCGACAACATATTCTTTCTAGGTTTTTTGAGCTCTCTTTTGGGTGCTCCGTTTTTTCTAGGTCTTCCGTTGTTTTGCCTCGAAGTTCGTGCCATATCTGATATTCGCATTTTTTTGGAAAATGTGCAATGGCATCATTGATGAACATACTGCTCGAGGGAAATCAAAAATTTAATGGTGGAAATTATAGCACGTGGAAGCAGAGGATGCCAACCATCTTCGAATATCGCAGCAACGATGCAATGGTTTTGGGTACTACTAAACGTTCGATTGCAACTGGTCCTGATCTGGTTACATATGACCAGCATAATCGGGAGGCGGTGATGCTTCTCAAGTTATCAATGGTTGATGATCAGCTCCCTCAGACTCCATCCGGCAAAACAGTTTCCGAGATCTGGGAGCACCTCAAAACTCTGCATGAGACTTAAGATAAAAGCAAAGCCTTCTTTCTCAAGAACACTCTGTTTTCTATTATCATGGATGAGTGGAAATCGCTCTAGGAACACCTGAATAGGATTCAAGAAATTCGTGATTAGTTGCTTGCCATTGGATGCAAGATGGAGGAAGAGGACATTGTGGTAATAACCCTCAAAAGTTTACCTAAGTCCTACGAGCATTTTATCAAGACTCTCAACATCACTTCTATTGGTGTTGATCTGAAGTTCACAGATCTTTGCACACTTCTGCTTCAGTAAGATCGGTGGAAACAACAGTTCGGTAGCAACTCTGTCTCCACCTCTATTGAGCAAGCCTTTGCTGCTAAATCCTTTCAAAAGGATAAGGGCAAGTCTCATTCACAACAGTCCTCTCAGCAAAAGTCCTTTTCTCCACAGCATCAGAAGGCTCCAGGAAAAAGAACATTCAATGCAACTATTGCCACAAGTATGGTCACATGAAGATTGAATGTCGGAAACGTTTAGCTGCCCAAGCTAAGCAATCTGGTTCGTAGCCCAAAGCAAACAATGCAGAGCACATTGAGTAGACAGAATCTGCCTTTTACGCCTTCATGGCTAAAAGACCTGCAGATCATGTGAAGTTGTCTGCCTGGTACATTGATTCAGGTGCCTCTTGTCATTTCACCCACCACAGAGACTGGTTCACTGACTACTGACCTTTCTCATATTCAGTTATTTTTGGTGGAGGGGAAGAGTACACTGTTGTTGTCAAAGGCAACATTCAGATTCAGTCTGCTGGGAGGAATCTCATTTTCCTTGATGTGTAGTATGTTCTAGGGATGGAACTCAATCTACTCTCAGTCAGTCAGATGCTGCGACATTCTCCACGGTTGGATATCACCTTCAGTTCACATCAGTGCACCATCACTAATAGGGATACTCAGTCTGTTGTGCCTTGAAGATCATGGTCTTTTTATACTTGTTGATTTTGGTGATTCTTAGGACTTAGCTATGGCTGCTCGGCGGTCTTCTGTCATCTCACTTTGGCATCAGTGGTATGGGCATTTAAATGTGCATTATCTCTCTCAGCTTGCTCGGGAAGAGCTTGTTCTCGGATTGCCAGAGATTCAGACTCAGCTTGGAGTTTGTGATGCATGTCAGACTGGGAAGCAACATTGCACACCTTTTCCTGTTGGCGATTCATGGTGCGCTTCTCAGGTACTTCAGCTTGTTCATGCCAATATCTGCGGCCCTATGGCTACTCCCTCTGTTCTTGGGTCCAAGTATTTTCCGTTGTTTGTTGATGATTTCAGTAGAAAAATGTGGGTATATTTTCTTAAAAAGAAATTGGATGTGTTTACTATATTTCAGAAGTTTAAACCTCTAGTTGAAAAAGAGTCTGGGAAATCTATTATTGCTCTTAGGACAGACAATGGGGGGGAATTTTGTTCTACTGAATTCTCTAGCTTTTGTGATATTCATGGCATCAAGCACTAGTTAACCACACCCCACACACCACAACAAAATAGTGTAGTTGAACGGCGGAACAGAACAATCACCGAGATGTTTCAATCCATGCTCGAACACAAACTTGTTCCAAAGAAGTTTTAGGCAGAAGCAGTTAACACTGCAGTCTATCTTTTGAACCAGTCACCCATCGTGGCGATCAAAGGTAAGACTCCGAAAGAGGTCTAGTCAGGTCGCAAGCCCAAAATCAGTCACCTAAAGGTTTTTGGCTCTCTTGCGCATGTTTGGATCCCTGATGCATCACGCACCAAGTTGGATGCCAAGAGTCAGAAACTCATGCTTGCTGGATACAGTAGTCTTCACAAAGCCTACCGCCTAATCGAAACTACGACATCTCGTCTCCTGTATAGTCGTGATGTAGTCTTTGATGAGCAGAGAGGTCCATTCATGCCTATCTCTCCTATTCTTGATCCAGCAGATCGGCCTTTGAAGGTTCATGATTTGGGAGTATGACTTCCATTAGGTCCACCTGATGGGAGGGCTCCAACAGCTCCAACAGCTCCAGTTATACCAGTGATATCTATACAGACACCTCTAGCTTCTCCCTTGCATGATCACCCACATTTGTAGATGCTTCACCTGAGTTTGATCTAGATTCTTTTGATGAGGAACCTGATTGTCGAGCATCTCCTGATGCTAATGTTGGTTCTCTCCAGCCTAAATGGTGGGTTAAAACACTTGCGGATCTTCGAGATGATGAGCTCATCGATGGGAGAATTGCTCGGAAAAAGAGCAAACCTACAAAATTAATCAACTTTGCTCTCATGGCCTACATTCACAGTGTGTTTGAACCACAAACATACTCAGAGGCTAAAGGGATTCCAGAGTGGGAACAGGCAATGCAATCTAAACATCAGAGCCTGCTAAAGATTAACACCTAGGTCCTTTTTGATCTTCCCCTAGGGAAGAAACCCATTGGCTGCAAATGGGTCTATAAAATCAAATACAAGTTTGATGGTACTTTGGATAAGTACAAGGCTCGTTTAGTTGTGAAGGGTTTTTCTCAGCGTTAGGGCATTGATTATGAGGAGACCTTTGCTCCTACAACAAAGATGAGCACTATCAGATTCGTCCTAGCCATGGCAGCATAGTTTGGCTGGAAGGTCTATCAGATGGACGTCAAGAGTGCTTTCCTGAATGGTGACCTACAGGAAGAGGTCTACATGACGCAGCCTCCTGGTTTCAAGGTTGTTGGTAAAGAACACCATGTTCTCAGACTGGTGAAAGCTCTCTATGGTTTGAAGTAGGTCCCTTGGGCATGGTACATGAAAATTGATAAGTACCTCAGTGGTCAAGGCTTTCAGAGGAGTTCATCAGATTCAAATTTGTACATCAAGACTACTGACAATGACATCATCCTTTTGGTTATTTATGTGGATGATCTGATCATCACTGGTAGTTCGACATCTTTGATTCAGGGAATCAAACAGAGTTTATGCCAGTCTTTTGACATGACTAACCTTGGGCTCATGCATTATGGCCTAGGTGTTGAGGTTTGGCAACAATCTACTGGTATATTCATTTCTCAGTCCAAATATGCCAGAGCTTTGATGGACAAATTTCGTATGCAGGATTGCAAACCTGCATCTACACCCATGGAGAAAAGTTTGAAGTTATCAGCCAAGTCTGATTCTCCTCCAGTTGATGATACTACATACAGGCAACTAGTAGGCAGCCTCATCTACTTCTCTGCTACTAGACCTGATATCAGCTTCGTAGTAAGCTACATCTCACGCTTTATGACAGCTCCTAAGGCTGATCATTGGATGACAGCAAAGCTTGTGCTTCGTTATGTGAAGGGCACTACTGATTATGAAATTCTCTACTCTCAGAGTCCTAATCCTAGACTTAGTGGATTCACAGATTCAGATTGGGCAGGCTCTGTTGATGATAAAAAGTCAACCTCTGGATATGTGTTTAGTTTGGGATCTGGTGCCGTCACATGGACCAGTAAGAAGCAGCAGGTAGTTTCTCTCTCCTCTACAGAGGCTGAATACAGAGGGTCAGTTAAGGCAGGTTGTGAAGCTGTTTGGCTTCATCGGATGCTTGGGGATATGCAGATGTCACCAGTAGGCCCGACCACTTTGTTTGTTGATAACGAAGGCGTTATCAAGTTAGCTCGAAATCCAGTCTTCCATGAAAGAACCAAGCATGTAGATGTTCACTGTCATTACATTCGGCAATTGGTTGAAGACGGGAGAATACATTTGCAGTATGTTCCTACAGCGGATCAGATTGCAGACATTCTCACCAAGCCTCTTGGTCTAGACAAGTTTTCCAAATTCAGAGGACAGCTTGGTGTAGTGGATAGATTAACCATTAAGGGAGGGTATTAAATTAATACTTATATGCTATTAATGGTTATCTATTATCTGTTTGTAAATATCTTGTAAATATTAGAATGTTTCTAATATTTAGTTTTCTGTAGTTAGAATAGAAAGTTTCTATTCTTTACAATCGTTTCCTAAGGAAACATCGTCTATTCTTTTGTATATATAGTTCATTCGATCTCTGTGAATATATCAAGTATTTTGACCAATTACTTGCTGTAATATATTTAACCTCTATTTGGCTAACATCTCATCTAGAAGATCTAAACTCTTCTCCAACTTAATTTGTTTTTCGAAAACATTCTTTAATTGTATAAGTTTATTTCTCAAATTAACTATTTCATTTTCTAACTTAATATGATTTTTCAAACTTTAAGATGAATTCATAATTAATTACCTCAACTTCTTTTTTACCTTCTTCGATCTCAGTGTTTAGATTGACGATCATCTGGTTTCTTTCTTCAAATTGCCTTTTTAGAGCATCACTTTCCTTCAAAGAAGATGAATTCTCTTTCTTCAATCTCTTGATTTATTCCAAGGCACATGATAACTCCCCTTGAAGACTTATCTCTCTCTTCAATGCCTTGTAGTTCTTCATCACTTTGATCAGCAATGAGAGATCCAATAGCCATGAACAAAGTTTCAACATCAGACTCCTCACTATCCTTTGAGTTCAAACCAGGGTAATCTTTAATAAACCCCCCCTTCAAAAAAGGTGTAAAAAATTGGCGAAATTCGGAAAACTACAGAGGAAAATATTAATTTTATTAGCGAAAAATTTTAGATTTCAAAGAAAAAATAATAATCTCAATTAGCGAATCATTCATGCTCCTTGAAACTATGTGGAAAATCTTGGCGAATCGTGTTTTTTTTCAAAACTACCAAAATATATATTGGCGAATAAAAAAAATATTTACAGTATAACATTAATTTTGTGGGCGAAATATGAGTCAAAATTTAAAAACATCAAAAGACTTAGACAATAATATTATCTTCAAAACATAGGCCTCAGACTATAATAATATCTTCTAAGCGGTCAAGCATAGCTTCGCAAGGTTAGGCCCATAGTTAAAGAGCAAGGTTGCGAAGTTACGCACATTGTTAAGCTAGCAGTTGGCGTGACTTCGATAGTTAAAATCGTGGCTAGGATATGGGGCTTTTGAGGTTACGTTGGCAGTTTGTGTAACTTCACATGAGGGAGGGTATGCCGTAGACCAATGAAGAGCTTACAGTATCCACGTGGCTGTACCAGATAAAATAATTATAGATAAAATAAATCAAGTTGAACTGTTGAAGTGTGTATGTCAGTACATATATAATGAGAAGATTGTTGTTGGGATATCGCAGAAGTGTCAGATGTGGGATCTGCAATTAGGGACATTAATGAGACTTAACGATTTTAAATTATTCACTGGTAAATAATCCAAGCTAAGATTTTGATTAGACATTGAAAATTTAAAAAGGATAGTTTGTACGGGATATGACCTATGATTCATCGACATTCATTATTTTTCTTTTTCGAGGCAAGCCACCTTACGTGAAACATTCCTTCAAAATTTATTTCAGCTTCCAAGTTGGTGATTAATTTCTTTATATACTCTCAATATTGGAATAGTAGAACACTCTGAACACAGGGCACTTTCTAAATTTCTAATTTTGGATGACAGAATGGGTCTTCTAGTAGCTGAGGGATCATCAAATGAGAACCCAAAACCTGTTATCCAACCAAATTTGGATATTGACGAGGAGATTCAGCAGGATGTCCTCAGTCATTTTATGTCTGCAGCATGGGATCATGCTACCAGTTATGTCGGATACCAAAGCGACATGTTCGAACTCGAAGTAGAACATGACAAGGCGAAGATGCACACCATTTTTGAGGATCATGGCTTCGACCCAGGGGGGTTCCAGGAGGAGATGATCTGGTTATTTGCTGGTCTTCGCATCAACTGACTGCCATGGCCCATAATGAAATGATCTTTTTTTCTTTCTGGATAGTATTACTATTATAGTATAACAAATTAGGACTAGGCTAAGCTTTTCCTCTAAAAGGATGATTTTTGTTACTTGTTATTTGTAAAAACGAATATACTTTTGGTTTTGGAAACGGTTGGAAGCTTGTCGCTTCCCCTTCTGGGGGGAAACCACAACCGTTCAGTATAGTAGTCTAGTAGAAAAACTTAAATGTATCATTTTAGAAATTAATACATGTGAGAAGACCCTTTTTCAAATAGTGTTATATGCGTTATTTGCTTATACTTCAAATTTCAATATAGTAATTGTAACATGTTAGTATGATGTAACATGTGACGTGAATCATGATTCATGAACAATAGTTTTGTAAATTGCAAATGTAAATTGTAATTATTAATATGAGTCAAGATTCAAGATTCAAGAAGTACAGTATATGAACTTGAAGTATATGTGAGACTGTGATTCTGTATAAAATTATATAAACCTATTAACTGAAATTTGAATGATAAATCACTTCACTGACTCAATGAGCAGTCTGACGCTAAGGGTTTCAAAAAAATCTAAGTCCTTAAACCCTCTTATGTTCTAACTTCTATTTCTTCATTACCTTTTGTTCACTTAAGTCCTTTTCCGCACATGTCTTCACTGAGTCAGGTGGGGCCATGTGGCATGTATCGTTTAAGTCTTTACGTAGCGGGCCCGCGTTTAATATTTCCTAAAGTTCCTAAGTCTTGCGGTTTAATTCATTGGATCAACACTTGACAGTCAGAGCCTTGGATGAGAATTAAAAGTAGTTAGATCAAGTTAATCCAACGGTTGGCGTGTTGTTGCTATCCAGAGGTGAAAGCCTTTTATTTAGCCCAGCATCGCGATTGAATGACACCTGTCTTGCATGACTTCAGCGGTCGGAGGATAAAGAAAGAAGTAAATCACGGTCAAATCAAGTTTGATCTGACAGCAGGCGTAATACCGCAATGGAAAGATGTTTGAAGGTTACTCTTCACGAGATCGCGACAATGCAACACGTGTCCTGCATGACATCACAGTGGAGTTTCAAACATTGATAAAGTAAGGACATATTTGGTCGATCTGACGGTTGGCGTGTTACCGTTATGCAAAGGTGCTTGATGTTTATTGATTGTGGAAACGTGACTATGTGACACATGTCTTTGTTGATGTCATGGTCCTCGAGTTGAAGGTAGTTAAAGGACGGTGTGATCAATGTTGATCGTGCGGTGGGCGTAATGCCTTGATGAAGAGTTGCAGGGTGGTTAGTGATCGCGGGATCACGCCCTGCCGCCACGTGTCTGGTTAGATGAGTTAGGTAAAGAGGTTACGAAGTTACGCCTGGCTGTTTCGTAACTTCTCAACGGTTAAGTTGTTATGATGGTGATGGGTTCCAAGGTCCCGACTAACAGTGCGTAACTTCAGAAGGTTTTGTTTCTTTGAAGTTTGAAATGCTACAAAGCCCTTGTATTTAGACTTTGACCACCGGCAATGTTATGAAGTTACGCTTGGCTGTTTCGTAACTTCTCAACAGTTAAGTTGTTATGATGGTGATGGGTTCCGAGGTCCCGACTAACGGCGTGCGTAACTTCGAATGGTGTTGAAAAGTGAGAGTAAGTTGCATGCCACATGGAAAGTGGCGAAGAATGGAATGTGTCCACTATCAAGTTCAATGGTCGAAATTAATATTTGTCAGGAATAGTTCCAAAGCTACGATGGTAATGTTCAAGCGGTTTGCAGAGCTTCGATAGGGTTTCTTGGCCGTTTCAGTTTAACAGTCCCGAAGTCCCCAAAAGGTTTTGTGTGACTTCGCAAGTGTTAAAGTTTTATGATTTCAAATTCAAAGGGTTAGATGGACCGTTAGAACTTAGCGTAACTTCAAAGTTCGGAACCAGCCCAATTTAAGTTTTAAATAGCAGGAGCCTTTTACAACAAGGCAAAAGGACAAGTTGTGGGGTCTTAATGGATAAAATCATAAAAGAATGACAGGTCGATGATTTGCTCTCGGATGACCGCCATATCTAAGCTGGAAGTGACAGTTGACACTTTTGTGAAAAAGGTAATTTCATGCATGTGGTCTTGATGAGATTTTAATAGAGTAGGTGCCAGGTGGTGAGTTGCTTATTAAAGACAATTCACAGAGCATCCGTAATTTTCAGAGTCGAAGAGCAACAGAGAGTTGAAAGCTTTAATTGCAAAAAAGGGGCTTAGAGTTTAGTATACATAAAGATGGTAGAACAAGAAGATGGTAGAACAAGGATCTCCTGAGGTTGTTGAAGTACCAGCAAAGATTGTGCATTCAAGAACAAAGAGGCCAAACATATACGCTGAAGAATGGATGAAATAGTTTCCTGGAACCTCAAATTTGCAATCAGTTAACACTTATGAATGGAGGGACCTTTATGCATACTGCAGGGATGCTGTCTGCCCAAACACAACTGGGTATGAGCTCTTCGTGTATTTCTATAACAATAGATTGAGAGGCCCTCCTGTTTCAAACCCATGGGATAGGAACTTGGGAAAGTTGATAGTACCTGAGGTATTTGTGGATGTAGACCTGATGAAAGCACTAATTGAAGCATACAATCCAGTGACACAAGCTTTCCACAAGGACAAGTCTATACTTTGCATTTTAGATAGAGCGACTTTTATTCAAGCTTTCGACCTTCAGGGACCGATGAGCGTGGATATTGACCTAGCAGAAGAGGAGGCCTTGTTTAATAGACAAAAAAGTTACTACACTAGAAGGGTTATGAGGAAGCATATTCCTAGAGAAAAGAAAGAGGCAGGGTTGCTGCCGAAGAAGGTTGCAGATTCATTTGATATTGAGCTTTTCTTTCCCTATTTCCAGTATACCATCTACGGTCTACACAAAGTTATTGGAGTAGATGGATGTTTGATAGTGACTCGTGACATTAATGTCATGGCTATAGATGTTTAGGACCTGTACACCAACAAGGAGTTTGATTATGTGGGGCACATTATCAATGTAATGCACATTGAGTTGATGAATGCAAAAACTGATTTGAAAAGCTTCAAGTTCAATCACTACTCCATGGTGATGCACCTGATTCTCTATTCCAATATTGGCTACATCAACCCAGAGTTCATCAATGAGACCGAGAATGTAGGAGGAACTATTCCGCTTCAGCTCTGAACCAGGTTATGGGATAGAACTTACCATTTCCCTAATTCCATTGCTTTTTATAGTGATTTTGTGTCTCCAATAATGAACATGTTAGGTATTGTGAGGGATAGATTTCCTTTAATTGTTAGAAAATTCCTTAGACCCCGTGCATTTGAAATTGATAATGAAAATAAGGACAATTGGGGTGATATGTTCATTTTAAAGAATTTTTCTGTTATGAGAGTGTATACTTGCCCTCAACCTCCACACATACTGCCAGAATATGTACCAGAAAGATTGGGAATAATAGAATTCCTGTGGCAGCTTATCATGATGGATACAGAACACTTAGGCCCTAAAAGACATAAGGGAACCTTTCTGCCAAGGAGGTTCCAAATAGGGGATTTCTCTATAGGTAAAGATGTTGTGAACCAAATCCATGAATTCCTGAGACAATTCAAATTGCCCTCTACTAATGCAAGGATGTATGACCCTAAAGACTTCGTTAGAGGAGCATTGAGAGAAATGAGGAATCACAATCTGGCTCAAAATCAGCCTATGCCAGATGAGGATGTTATTAGAAATGTGCCCAGTCAAGATATCTGCGACGAGAGAAGCCTTAAATGGCAAAATATTGTAAGGGTAGAGGCAGAGTTGAAAAAGGCAGACCCTATCTTCACCGGTTTCTTTCTTGATGTCCTATACATGCTGAGAATTGACAAGTGTTTAGAGAATTACAAAGATATTATGTCTAAATTGCTAGACATCCCTGAGGAGGAGGACAGAATAAACCCCGAGGAAGTTGAACCTGATGTGGTGTTTATGGTAGAAACAGAACAAGCTGAGCCATCCACATCTGAGCAAGGGCCAACAAAGAAACAAAAGTTGATGAATGTACCAGAAAAGGCAAGGCAAAAGGCACTACAAATCCTGCCAGGTAATAGCCATTACATTGCTGACTTAAGATAACAATTTTTGACATCACAGGCAAATGAGGGAGAAAAGGCCCTAGATGAGTTAGAATTGGATGCAGCTAGATTGGATGACAGGGTCATCCAAGCTAAAGCGTTTATAGATGATGAATAATTCATCAAGTTTGATGAGTTTAAAAGTTTTCTCTTTAGAGTTAAGTAGAATGAATTAACATTGTCTTTGAAACCAGGGGAATCACATGAAAAGACTGTTGAACTGATTGAAAAATTGCAGGCCTATGATCCCAACAGTGAAACACTGACTGTGGAGGAGGCAAGAGATCTTGTGAAGAGAAGTGGCATGTTGTTGATCCCTGGATGGGACTTGGAGTTCTCATTCTTAATTGACCAAATCAAGAGGCAAGATAAAGTTGTAGCTTATGAAGCTTTTGGCCCTGGTGCACTACAGAGGGGTTTTGGATTCAATATGGACACTAAGACACTAGTAGTATGGTGTGTGGCCCTAGAATCTAATAAGCCCAGATTGGTTGACATCCAAGACACAACACATGGTAGCCAATTAATATGGAGGTTGTAGGACACTACAAGATCAAAGATAGCAAATCTTGTACATCATGCATCCTCCATGAATAAAGCAGTGGTTGAGGACTTAGAGAACAGGCTAGCCAGGAGATTCAGAGATTATGTGGCAACTATAAAAAAGTTCTAACAGGAACTTAAGAAGAACTTTGTCCTAGATAAGACTGTGAAGGAGCTAAAAGATGAAATAAATACTCCGAAAAATCAGTCCAGGGCAATGACAGAGGTCTGTGATGCTAGGGTCCAAACTGATTATGAGGGGGGCTTTGTTAGCAATATGAGTTGTCATTAGTGTATTTCACAAATCCCATTCATACTAGTAAAGGGTCACTGATCACTCACATTACTTAGAAAACACCGGTAGATAAAGAATAGAGTGTATGCACCAGTTGACTATTTTGATAGATGCACCAGTAGACCGAACCAAGTACTCAGTACCGGTCTCATGAAGCATACAAGGACAAACTGTGTATAAGGGTATACCGATCTAATTGCAAGATAGATCCGATCCAGATTTTGTGGATCAGTCTGAGTTAGAGTTTGAGTTAAAAGCCTTATTATACGAGACATCCACCGCTCAGAAGTGGAGTTAGCTTTTTAATAGAAGTTAGCTTTAACTCTACAGATGATCTCAAGGTAAACTCTAGATCACAACGAACAGTTTTCATGCGTTGCATAATTTATGGTTAAGTTTACTCCCTGGCGGTTCTACGAGTCAAGAGGTTCACTCTTGTATAAATATAGAGCATAGGACGCAAGATATGTGGTTGTTGTTGTTGATAGTTGGAGATTGCATAGAGTAGAGAAGAGATATCTTCTGAGGAGTGCTATAGGCACAGAGGTGAAATAAGAAAGAAAGATCAACAACAGGCAAACCGGGGAAGAGATCTACAGGTATGATCTAATCAGACAATTAGTGTCATAGTAGATCACTGCTTTTATAAAGTGTTAAAAACATATTGAAATCCCTCTATCAGGGTGAACCTAATCGGTTCGTTGTAAAAATCCCCTGACAGGGTGATGTCTTTGTTGATGTTCAAAGTCCTGTAACCAGGCAGCTCTTAACAGGGTTTAGATCTTAACCGATCTTTTGTAAAATCCCTTAATCGGGTAGCACCTTAACTTGTGCTTTGTAAGCTCCTAACAGGGCGCCTTCATTTGGTACTAGTGAAGTTGTGAGCTCTGTCTCACCGTAGTTTTTTCCTTCTAACTGAGGGTTTCCACGTATAAATACCTGTGTTAATCTGTGTGATTCTGTTTATGCTTGTGAATGACTGTTATATTCTGTTTATCCATAAGGACAGCAAAAAAATTAGGATTTACACTAAGGTAGGAGCATTTACTGATTCACCCCCCCGTCTCAATAACTGGTAAGCACTAACAATTGGTATCAGAGCGCTGGTTCTCTATACAACAAACTCTAACAGCTTGAGAAAAAGATCATGGAGGGTTACCGGTATTAGAAACAGTTAGAGGAAGCCCACGACATCATTGTCTCGCTGGAGAATAGACTGAGGAAATCACTTGCAAAAAGGAAGGAGCTGGCTCTGCAACTAAACGAGAGCAATGAAACCATCGATGAACTCTCTGGGCAAAGTGGATTTGATAAGGCTGAGGAGGCAGTCTCTGAGCTTACGGAAAAGAATCAGATCCTAACCGGTCAGATTGCTGATCCCAAAAGGGAGCAAAAGGTAAATGCCCCGAGGATGACTGAACTGATTGAGCAGAAACGGAAAATTGAAAGTGAAAGAAACACAACAATGAAGTCATCAACAACCTCGGAAAAAGCAATGAACCGGGCAAAAGAAGCTGTAAGGGCAAATGAACTCCTCATTATGCAACTCCAAGAAGACATGCTGATTGTCACCCAAGAAAATGCCAATATGCACAAAGTATGGCAAGCTAGGGATGAAGCATGCAAGAAGCTGGCGATCGAGATATATCAACTCAAGGAACAAAAGAAAGTCCTGGAAAAAAGGAATGAAATGTTGAGAAAATACAATGAAAGCTCGGTCAAGCTTGATGAGCAACTCAAAGCTCAAAGAAAGCACAACGATCACACCAGTCTTGGATTCACCGGTGCAGTTACCAAAGAGAACGGTGAGTCAGTTGGTGCAAAGTCAAGCAAGAAGAACAAGAGAAAGACACTGGTACAAAAAGGTAAGAAAACCTTTAACACTTCTTGTAAGCATTGTGGAAAACTAGGTCATAACACTAATGACTGCAGAAATGCACCGGTAAGAACCAACAACAGTTACTGTAAGAACTGTTGCAAAAATGGCCACAAGACCAATGAGTGTTGGTCCAGCCCCTTATCTATGTCCAGTGGACGCAGGGGAAGCTTCAAGGGATACTGTTATGCCTGCAACAAGTTTGGACACAAGGCTGAAGAATGTAGATCAAAGACAATGGCATTCAGATCACCAAGACCAATATTCTCCAAGAAAAGCAAAAACCGGAATGCAACTATTCATACAAACAAAGGGATGCATTGCAACAGTGAAAGGGATGCATTGCAACAGTGAATCATGGAGCAAATCCCCTAATCCAAGAGGGATGAACCCATGGAAAGCAACCGGTATGGTCTGCTATTACTGCAACAGAGTCGATCACCTAGCTAAGGACTGCTGGAACCGGATTAGGAACAAAGGCAAATAATCAGACAAACCGGTGATGAAGACCTTGACTTCTGATAAGAAGAACAACAGAGATAAGGAGACCAAGAAAGAGGTGAAGAAAATATGGTTCGTTAAGGAATCAAAGAACTCCGCCAAGGAGAAAACAGAGGCAAGATCATCATCACAAGATGGTGATATTTCTTCTGCTAACTGAGCCTTCAAGGCTTAGGGGGAACCGGTAGTGCAACTACCATTTCCGGTAGGACTGGGGAGTCTAATCGCACTTGGTCTATAGGTCAGATCGGAAAGATATGATGTGATCAACTGGGGCTTGCCTAATTTAAAAAAAAAGTTAGAATATCGGTTAGCAAAAGCGGAAAGGAAGGTTAGGTAAGGCATTTAATACTATAGCCGTTTAACAAAAGTTACCGTTTGGTAATTACCGTTATGCCCTAATCCTATAAAAGCAAAGAAGGATTACTCATCTACTTTTACCTTGCGATTTTATGTTTATCCTTTTTCTGCTTGAGTAATATTCTTGCGATTTGATCATCGAGCGAGATTGTTTGTTAAATCGATTAATCTTCTTTCCAAGAAACCGATTAAGAGCAATGGCATCTTCGTCATACGAAGCTAAGCTGGTTCCAGCAAATCAAGTTGATCGTCCTCCATATGATATCTTGCCGAATCAGAACAGGGAGATCGAGATGGCTGGTGCGCTCTCCTCAGTACCTAAAGGAGTGCTCCTGACAGAAGATGTAACTGCATTCATCCATGCAAAGCAAGAAGAGTTGGGTGAGACGTACATACAAAGTGAGTATAGCTCGCTACGCAAGGATGGAAATTATCCCAATAGTTACGCAAAGCCGGTATCATCTGGGATTATCAATGGAGTCTCCTATCCAACCATATTCAGACTAGAATGGATTCGAATGGTGGTTAGTTGAGTGCATGAATTGGGATTTTGGGTCACGAGAGGAGTCTGCACTCTGATCACGAAAGACAATCTCCATAGGGTAATCGGTTTCTGCAATCAAGGGGAAGCCCTAACCCTAAGAACCATATCCAATGCAGTGGTGGCCAATCTGACAAAATCTGAATCCAACAAACGATTGATGACCGTAACTAATATTGAAGATCCAGTTGTTCGGTTTGCATCCGCTGTAATAGGTTATAAAGTATATCAATCCAACAACCTAAACAACATATTGGGTGGAGGCATACATGCAGCTTACAGAATTATACATGATAATGCACAATATGAAATATGCGAAATGCTAAGAGGACAAATCTTCGAGAATATGAAGAAGCTAGGCATCGTCATAAAGAAATCATTGAAATTTGGCACACTTCTGGTATGTCTCTACTTTTACTATTCCACTTTTACAACAGATCGACTGGTCATGATGCAAATCAGTGATTATGCTAACAAACTAGGTGACCAGTTTGACAAAGCTATGACCGATCATTTCAAGGCCCTTCAGTTGAAAATGAATGCTAGACAAAGAATTCTGTGAACTATCGTTGACCAGTACAAAAAGGGGGTATGTTTTTTGGTATCAACTGATTTCTGCATCATTCAAGCAGTAGAACCGAGAGATGAGTATGCACCGGAGCTTGGTTACGAAATCACTGCAAAGATTGCAAAGGTGTATGTAGAAGGCTTGGATAAAGCACACCTGGACCTTGGCGCTCAACGGTTTGGAACCTATGAGGAAATAGAAAAAATCTGAAAAAGGGACCAATCAAGAATGTGTATGTGAAAAGAACGTCTACACCAAAGAAGAAACGAGGAACTACACAACCAAAAGCACAACAGAAGAAAGCTCAACCGGTGGCGAGCACACAGGCGGAAGAAGCTGAAGAAACCAATTCTGAAGACACAATTCCACTCATCAAAAGAAAGAAGAAAACCGGTAAACCAACAAAGGAGGATCCACCAAGAAAAGGCAAGCCAACAATTGATGAATTTGTGTCAGGGGTGAAAGAACGTGGAGGAATGGGTGGTGTCAAAAGAAGATACAATATGGAAAATGACGAAGACCGAAGGAAGATTGAACATGCTCTAGTTGTATGCCTACATAAGTTCAATTTGCATCCTGCAGAACTTAATAAAGTATTACCTAAGGATCTTTTGGATATTCTTCAAGATAAGTGGAAAGCTTCAATGAACAGAGAAAAAGAATTGAGGATTCTAGCTCTGTTAAAAGTTCAGAATCATCTCACTCTAGAAGAAGCAACTCAACAAGCTGAAATACATCAGGAAATCCTGACAAAAAGAAGGATAAGCCTTTTGCTGATTGGAGAAACTGAGAAAGTACATGATGAAGGAGTAGCCATCTGGACCAATCTTCTTCAAGCTCAGCAACAAGCAGAGGAAGCACGACAAAAGGCAACAACTTAACTGGTTCATGAAACCGGGAAAGGAAAAGGTGTACTCGGAGTAGTCAAACCGGTTATTGTTGACATAACTGATGAACCAACAAATCCAACACTCCTAGTATCTCTAGAAAAAGGTAAGGCTCGCACTATGATTGTAAATGATATTGTAGCTAAAATTACAAATTTTGGAGAGATAGATAATGTAGCCAAATGGTATAGTGTATTAGCCGAGGAGGACAAACAAGAAATTGAAAAAGCTCTTGTTGAAAGTCCATTCGATTTCATCAAGACTCCTAGGGATTATAGGGGCAAGTTTCCTCCTGAGTTAAACAGTAAGCTTCAAACAAAATGGAGAACCAGTCTAGAAATAAATTCAAAGATCAATAGGGAAGCACTGGAAAAAGCTAGACCTGGTCTAAGCGACAAGAGAGTAAAACTTCTATTAGAGGAAGCATCTATGAATCTGGATACAAATTACAGAGTTGCCAAGATTCTCAATGGGTATGAGAATGAAGTCTTCAAGGAGACTCTAGACTTCTAGCAGCAGTATGACTTCAATACTCTTGAAGCAACAGGTCCTCAGGATCACACCGCAACAATTAAAGATCCACCTGTTCAGTTTACTGCAACTCAGACTCCAATAACTGGAGAACAGGAAGTTCTCACAGAAATGTTCACCTCTGGTGAACCGGTCAAATTGGGACAGACTTCTGTCAATATTCCTACTAACAGATCAGCTAAAGGAGATGAAAGAATCGCTGCAAGTGATCTTCATATAGCTAAAGAGCAGCAACAAGCCCAAGCCCCACCAGAAGAGCCCTCGCATCAAGAAGATGATGCTATGCCTGAAATACAAGTTCAACAACCAGAAGACAGATTGGAAGAGGGAAACAAGTCAGACGAACAGGATAAAAGAGAACATGAGCAAGCTCCAAAGGGACAAGAATAGAGAAAAGAGAAGGAACAAGAAACTCTTCCTAGCTCCTCTAAAAGAAAGCTCTCATCCTCTGAAGAATCTGAAGCAAAAAGAAGTAAGACAACCGTTACAATAGTTGACATCAACAAAATGTCAACAAAACAGTTGAAAGAGCTTACTAAAAGAAAACAGGATATGGTTTTGATCAAAGTAAAAGATATCCTATACAACTTCGTACCGGATGCCGATATAGATGAAGACGAACTGGTCATCGACCGGTTGGAAGTGTTAGCTCAAACAATCGGTGAGGATCTAACTGATCCAGAGACAGTGGCAATTGACCACTACGCGAAGAAAAGAGTGGAGATTTTTAATAAATAGGCTGCAGATGCAGATATAAAGGCTACTCTGTTAGACAACTTAAAAGTTCTTCAACAGCAAACACAAGTTGCAGGAGGTTTGATGAGCAGAACTTCAAATTTTGAGATATTCTTGCAAGATTTACCTGAAAAAGCTGCAAAGACCTCAGAAGACATAAGAACTTTGTCAACACAATTTGACATCAAAAATAAAACTGTGACAACCTTTAGCAGAGAAATGACTAGTCTTGCTTTAGTCCTGAGAAAGACAACTGAAGAAGAGAATAAGAGAGTCCAAGATGTCATAGGATTTCAGATGCTTCTGGCTCCAACACTGGATATCATGCATCAAACAGCTATTTCTATAGATGCTTTGATCAAAGAACTGGACTACAAAACTGTAGAAGATATGGAAACCATTATTGTTTCTCTAAAAGCGGCCCAAAAGAACATTGAAAATATAACCGGTCAATGGGCACCATTCCTACATTCTGCAAAGAACATTTATAAGGACATCTTCACAAAACTAGAAATGTAATCTTATTAGAATACCTTAACCCTTTGTCCTATGGAGGCAAAAAGGGGAAGATGATGAAAGATACAAAGGAATGAGATACAGAGGAATCAACAGACAGGATTAGTGCAAAGGCAACAAAGTACAGGACAGTGCAAAACTTTCACCCGGAGCACTCAGTCAGGGGAAGTAGTGTTCTACCGATACTAGGTACTGTGATTAGTGAGTTAAGTTTGTGTATAGTTTTGCCACCAATGACAAAGGGGAAGATTGTTAGCAATATGAGTTGTCATTAGTGTATTTCACAAACCCCATTCACACCGGTAAAGGGTCACCGGTCACTCACATTACTTAGAAAACACCGGTAGATAAAGAACAAAGTGTATGCACCGGTTGACTATTTCGATAGATGCACTCGTAGATTGAACCAAGTACTCAGTACCGGTCTTATGAAGCATACAAGGACAAACCGGGTATAAGGGTATACCGATCTAACTGCAAGATAGATTTGATCCGGATTTTGTGGATCAGTCTGAGTTACAGTTTGAGTTAAAAGCCTGATTATACAAGACATCCACCGCTCAGAAGTGGAGTTAGCTTTTTAATAGAAGTTAGCTTTAACTCTACACATGATATCAAGGTAAACTCTAGATCACAATGCACAGTTTTCATGTGTTGCATAATTTATGGTTAAGTTTACTCCTTGGCGGATCTATGAGTCAAGAGGTTCACTCTTGTATAAATATAGAGCATAGAACGCAAGATATGTGGTTGCTGTTGTTGATAGTTGGAGATTGCATAGAGCAGAGAAGAGATATCATCTGAGGAGTGCTATAGGCACAGAGGTGAAGTAAGAAAAAAAGATCAACATCCAGGCAAACTGGGGAAGAGATCTACATGTATGATCTAATCAGACAATCAGTGTCATAATAGATCACTGCTTTTATAAAGTGTTGAAAGCATATTTAAATCCCTCTATCAGGGTGAACCTAATCGGTTCGTTGTAAAAATCCCCTAATAGGGTGACGTCTTTGTTGATGTTCAAAGTCCTGTAACTAGGCAGCTGTTAACAGGGTTTAGATCTTAACCGATCTTTTGTAAAATCCCTTAATCGGGTAGCACCTTAACCAGTTCTTTGTAAGCTCCTAATAGGGGGCCTTCATTTGGTACTAGTGAAGTTGTGAGCTCTGTCTCATCGTGGTTTTTTCCTTCTAACTGAAGGTTTCCACGTATAAATACTTGTGTTAATCTGTGTGATTCTGTTTATGCTTGTGAATGACTATTATATTCTGTTTATCCATAAGGATAGCAAAAAAATTAGCAATTACTCTAAGGTAGGAGCATTTATTGATTCACCCCCCCCCTCTCAGTAACCGGTAAGCACTAACAGGCTTAGCTCTAGAACTTGCAACAGAAAAGATAATAATGGATGTTGATCAGCCTGTTGATACTGGAATTGCTGAGGAGACTTTGATGAAGGTGCTATTGCACAGAGTAAATATTTTAAAAGGTAAGTCTCAACTCATTCATAGTACTTTCATTTCTTTGCAGGGGGTAGAACATCATTGTTCTAATGCCTTGTTTGTACTAACCCCATTATTTAATTCTTGGGGCCCATACTTGCAATTCTTTGATAGGTTAATTTTACTAATGGCAAAGAAGATGGAATTACCTGACATAATAATTGATGTTAAGGAAATGTTGTTATTAGTAAAGGATTTGTATGCATTTTTCCCTGGCAAGTTACAGAACATTTGGGCAAAGTTAAAGGTTTTTGTTGAAGAGTCTGAAGGATATATCCCTGCTATTGTGGACACAGAGGGACACTTGAAGGACTGGCAGGAGTGGGTTGATTCTTTCAACCAAAGTTTTGATGCTAGCAAGGTAGCTTCTTATTTTGTTGGTGATGCTGACATTTCAACTTTTTATGAAGTTGTGGATGAATTGTACAAGGAGATTGACATGAATAAGTTTGTTGTTGAATCTCGAGCCATAACAGATGCCAAGTGGAACAAATACCTTGAAGACTTGGATACAGTTAGAGCGAGAACTTGGCCATCAAAGAGGGAAATTGTGGTGTGGGAAACCATTGGAGAGATTCAAGCCTTGCCACTTGGAAGTAGTTGAGACAGTTTTGGTATTAGATGAAGAGCCAATAGAGGGAGGTTAGTTAATTCAAATAGGGTATATTATCTTTGCGGTTCACTTGCTGTGGAATCACCTTCGGTGCAAACCAAGACTGATTGTGAAGAATCCGGGCTGCCAGCTGTCGCTTTTGTAACTGTTTCCAAACTTGTTTTCTAAAGTTAGTTTTTCTTTTCTAATAGTGGAAGTCTTTGATACTATGATCATTGATCGTTGATGTATAAATTTCAAGGAAGTTAATACAAGGAATCAACAGAAATTTGTTGCTCTTAATCTTGTCTCCTTTTGTGATATTTTTTAATTTTTTGTGCCCTGTGAACAAAGAACTCAAGATCACAGTTGCAACTTGCAAATTGTTTAAAATTGTATGTATAGTGTCATATTAATAATAATTATTATGCTTTGAGTTTGCTTTTGATTCAAGGAATTAAGTAAATGCTTAGTATAATTTGACAGAGTTATAATTTATAAAGTATTACGAAATTTCAAATTAGGAATGAGTTTGACAAATCAATTTCTAATTTTCTACTTCTAGGAGATAAGGAAATTAGGAAGCTTTGACCGTCGACAATGTTCTGAAATTACGTTTGGCTGTTTCATAACTTCTCAACGGTTAAGTGGTTATGATGGTGATGGGTTCCGAGGTCCCGACTAACATCGTGCGTAACTTCGGAAGGTGTTGAAAAGTGAGAGTAAGTTGCAATGGACTGTGTCAACGGTCAGATAATGGGTTTAAATTTGTCAGTAACAGTTCCAAAGCTACGATAGTAGTGTTCAAGTGGTTTGCGGAGCTTCGTGAGGGTTTCTTGGCCGTTAGTGTTGGCGGTTACGAAGTTGCGATGAAACATTTGGCGGTTACGCGTAACTTTGGAAAGGTTATATCTAAGTGTTTGTTACACGGTTCCGCCCTTGCGAAGATGTTAAGAAGACTGTCAGCGTAACTTTGGAAGGGTTCCTAAGGCCCTTGATTTGCATGTAGCGAAGTTGAGACAGGGTTAGATGAACTGCTTGTGTAACTTCAGAACCAGACCAGCTTAAGTTTTGAAATAGCATGAGTCGTTTACACTTTACAATGAGGAATAAGGACATTATATGATTAATATTATACTTCAAGTTCACAAACACAGTAACTTGAACATTCTACATTAATATTATACATCAAATTTCAATATAGTAACATGGACATTATACAATGTTCATTATACAATGTTCATTATACTTCAAATTACAAAAATCATAAACAATAGTTTTCTTAATTGTAAATGTAATATGAGTCAATTCAAGATTCAAGTCCAAGAAGTACAGTATATAGTGTATATTTATAAATACCTATTAACTGAATGCTCATTGCTAAATCACTTCACTTACTCAGTGAGCAGTCTTCCCCTTTTATATCCCACATGGAATCCAACTCTTGAAATTGACTAGTAGAAAGAGGTTCCTCTTCATTCTGAGTTGGGTATTCAAAATCAAAAAATTCTTCATCTTCATTCTGAGTCTGGGACCAAGATCCATCGTTTGTCTCAGAACTAGCAGTAGCACCACTAGGTTTTGAAGTGTTGCAAAGCCCTCGTCTTTCACGCATGGAATTCCAAATTGCCAATGCCCTATCATAAGGAAAGTCTCTAACATTGTACTGAGTTACAAACAACCTCAAGCAAGTTTCCAAATTTTTGTCTAGTTTGTTTTTGATCTTTGATTTCAAAAACCCCAATGCACTGAAAACTCTTTCATCTTCCACCGACCCCAATATCATTGTTTGACATAAATCAGCAAGTTTGAAATATTTTGATATTGAATCACGTAATACTTCACTCTACTCTATCCTTTTCCAAAGCCTGGTTATTGCACTAGGTTCAAATGGATTCTCCAATTTTTTCAACTGCAATTTCATACATGATGCAAATTGTCTATATTGTTTTTTAAGATTAGCTGAATCTAAAATTCCTTCAATTGGATGTCCATTGCAATCTGCATGTTTTGAAAACTCTCTGATCAATTTATTATTTTTTTTATGAAAGATATGTGCATCAGTTTGTTTATCTCCGACCTTTTTCCAAAAATGAGGAAATACACAACCCATGGCTTCAAGAATTTCTTCTCGAGGGAATCTTTCACGAATATTAGTTGAAAGTTGGTAGGAAATTGACTTCAAATTATCACTAACAGATTTAACAATCTTGTCAAAATCGGCCCTTTTAACTGGAAGTAGTTTGCCTCGCTTGCCTGTCTTAGATTGGTGCATTGGTATTTCATATCCTTTCACAAACACACATAAATCATTTTTTGCATTAAATTGTAAAAAATTCTCAGCATGATTCAAAATTGTAATTGTCGGCCACCTGAAAAAATTGGGTTTTGAAGTGTTGTCATATTTGAGTACAGAGAATCCAAGGCAATGCATGTCATTCTACGTAAACTGCTATACTCATGGATGTACATAGTTTTGTCTTGGGCTTTCTTAACAAGTTTGTTCATTAAATCCAGCATGGGGAGAAGACTGGCTAAAGTTAACAGAGTCTCTATATCACTTAACTTATGTAACAAATCATGAGCTTTGTCTATTGTGAGGCGTTGCTCATATATTAGTCCGATCAAGGATTGATATTCTATTAAAACTCTTTCTACTGGTCCATATAAAGAGATCCATCTGGTCTCAACATCCTTGAGAAGCTTGTTTCCTGGTGTTACTCTCTTTGAAAAAATCTTAAATTCTACAAAACATTTAGGACTTATACAGAAGTAAGAGTATAGCTTGCAGACTAGATCTTCAACTTTTGAGACTGTAGGAAAATCGCTTACAATTTTATATGCTAAATTCATTCAATGGGCCATGCAATGTATGCCAAGCATGTAAGGTGCAATACTAGTTTGTAATCTTGGACAAAGACCATTCCTTTGGCCTTGCATTACTGCAGCTCCATCAGCTCCAACACACACTAACTTCTTGCCAATTGTCAAATCATCCATACCAACAACTTCATTCAAAGCATTCTTCACTTCAAAATATAAGTTTTCTGTTGTTGAATTGCCCCTCATTTTACGAACACAGAGTAGATGAGCTTGGCGGACATGTTCTTTTATTGTATATACATGCATACAGACCCAAGCAGTGTTATCTACTGTAGTAACTTCATCTATGGATAATGAAATGAATCTGGACTGTTTTACTTTCTTCTGTAAATTTTGCTTTTCCACCTCAGAAAGACAGTTTGCCATTTCTCATCCAACGTTTGTTGACCAATGTGACATAGGATAGTGAGGAACTCTCAAAAAGGATAATAAATTACCATATTCTGAGAAGTCTCTCATAGGACGCCCTCTGAACAAAATATGAAAAAAAACACTCATCTGAACGGTCTTTGCCAAGTTTGCTTCATTGGCTGCATGTTTAAGCCCAAACTTGATTGGATTTTCACTACTAGCAATTACTGCCATTCTCTTGTTATGCTCTTCATATTCTATGGCATAGTTAACATGAAGACATTCTTCCTTTGATTTCTATCTCACTACTGATATTTCTTGTCCGTCTATGGTCTGTTTTTCATAAACCTTACCAATATGCTTTTCTATAGTGTCAAGCTTTAGCTGCAACTTCTTCTCTCTTTTAGTTTTCCAGGTACAAATCTTACACCTGCATTCTGTTGGTTGTTCATCATTGTTTAGGACTGGTTCAATGAACCACTACTTTGCTATCCAATCAACCTTAAAATTTCTTGTCATTTCACACTCCCACCCCATTTTTACTTCCTTTTTTCTTTTCTTCTTACCAATATCAATATTATCTTCTTTGCTAGCATTTTCATCCAACTGGTTCTGTGTATCCCTTATAACATCTTCTATTGTGCCACGATTGTTATCCTCATTTGATGCATTTTGATTTAACTCAATGACAACCCTAGCTTGTGGTAGTGGTACTGGTGAGCTACTGTGAATGGTTTTGCACTTGCAATTGTAGAAGTTGATGGAGCAGAAACATTGCCAACTCCAAAGAAAGCCTTTATGGTAGTATCTTTAAGTTTTGGGCGTTTTGATGGCCTCCCAGACCCTTCACTTCCTTGTGGAGTCTTACCCTTGTCTAGCTTTTCAATCCCTTCACTGCCCTAAGTCTGAGTTCGAGTCTCAACCTCCCCCTGACATCTCAATCCCTTCAGCAGGCTGAGGATACTCAGGATAGTCACCCTTGTCCGACATCTTGACCTCTCACTAGTCACTAAGATTCTAGGAATTAAAATTAATACCAATACTATGAAGTGTGAACAAATAATTGCTTACCTTGGTCCTGCTTTCTTCGAATTCTGCTTAATTGAAATGCTGAATCTTCTGTTTACTGTTGCAAGATTGTTATTTGTAAATCTGGCCCTCCAAAATTTTGTAACGGGACACAAAAAGACTAACAACTCTGATTGAATTTATATCAATCCATGATTCCAATTTCCATTTTTTTGAATTCCCGGGCTTTTCAAATTACATTAACATTTTGATTCAAGTGTGGCGAAAATGTGCCGACTTGTGCAATGCACAATGTAGAAATTAACAAATGATTGGCGAAATAGGTCCTGGTCAATATAACAATTAATAAACGGTTGGCGAAATAGGACCAATGTACAGACCATTTGGCTATATTTAGATTCTATTTTCAATTCATAATTAATAACCCTTGGTGAATAAGAGGCCGTTACAAGAACCACTGTTAGCCGGAAAGACTACTTTATTATATGTCGTGTATTAGTTATGTTGTTCTTACGGTAATTAGTTATTACTGAAGGGCAGTTGGGTCGGGTGGTGACGTTTGGTCACACCCCTTCGAGTAGATAAATATGTACCACCTACGGGTGAAGGAATTATTATTATGGATAATGTGAATGTACTCATACGTTGGAATGATTAATGAAAGCATCTATTATTCTCTGATATATTCTGTGTTTATTATATTTCCGGTATTGTCTATGCAATATTAAGTTTACCCCAGCGGGCAAACATCTGGTGCCATTGCCGGGGAACAAACCTAGGTCACCCACGTGACAAGCGGGAATACTCACCACTATACTACAACAACCATGTCAGATTGGTTAAAGGCGAATATACCGGTCAACCACGTCAAATGACAAATCTTTATGGTGTCGATTTGAAATAATAGACTCGTTACCGTGTAGTGATTGGGCGATTTGGGCCACCGTTGTATCGTGCACGATTCGCCAATCTTGGCAACTCAATTTCCCAAAATTCGCCACTAAAAATTACCTTGGTTCAAAATTTTTTTTTTAACACACAAGCTTTGTTAGCAATTTAAGTTGTCATTAGTGAAGTTAGATGCAAACACCATTCCCACCAGTATAGGTACACTGGAAGATCACTCATATTACTTTATAGGCACCGGTAGACTATAACAGAGTGTATGCACCGATAGACGAAACATAGGAGATGCATCGGTAGACCGGACAGAGTATATTGCACATAGGGATGGACCATGGATACCGGTCAAACAACATGTCTATCCGCACTGGTGAATGTTGAGCTGTTTAAGTTAAAACCGGAATATGCGAAGCATCCACCGTTTAGAACTGAAGTTAGCTTTTTAATAGGATGTAGTTTTATTTCTACGCGGATGTTTCAAGGTAAACTCAAGATCAAAACGCAAAGCTTTTTGTTTTGTTGCATGATTTAAGGACGAGTTTACAGCTTGGCAGTTCTATGAGTTAAGGGTTTCATTGAGATGAACTTTTGTATAAATATAGGTCATAGGATGCGAGAAAAGTTGTTGTTGATAGTTGTTGAATATATAGAGCAGAAGAGAGATATCTTCTAAGAGAAGAGCTACAGTCACAAAGGTGAAAGGCAGAAAGATTCAACAACCAGACAAAACTGGGAAAGATCAACAGGTATGATCTAATCAGACAGAAAGTGTCAAGTTAAGATCATTGCTTTTGTATTGTGAAAGCATTTTAAAATCTCCGTATCAGGGTGAACCCTAATAGGTTCTTTGTAAAAATCCTTTAACCAGGCAACATCTTTGTTGATGTTGAAAGTCCTCTAACAAGGCGGCTCCTAACAGAGTTAAGGTCTTAACCGATCTACCAAATCCGTTAACTGGGTAGCACTCTTACAAGTGCTTTTTAGGCTCCTAACAGGGCGTCTTTATTATTGCAGTAGTGAAGTTGTGAGCTTTGTCTCACCGTGGTTTTTTCCTTCTAACCGAGGGTTTCCACGTATACATTATGTGTTGATCTGAGTATTTCTATTTATGCTTGTGGATGATTATTTACATTCTGCTTATCTTGCAAGAATTATACAAGTTTTAAATTGCAGTAGAAATAGTATTTACTGATTCACCCCCCCTCTCAGTAACCGGTTAGGAATAACAATTGGTATCAGAGCTTAGTTCTCTTAGATATAAAACTTAAGCGCTTGAGAAAAAGATCATGGAGGGTTACAGGTATTAGAAACAGCTTGAGGAAGCCAATGACATCATTGTTTCTCTGGAGAATAGGCTGAGAAGATCACTTGCTAAAAGAAAGGAGTTGGCTTTGTAGTTGAGTGAGAGCAATGAAGCAATTGATGAACTCTCTGGGCATAGTGGATTTGATGAAGCTGAGGAGGCAGTTTCTGAGCTCATGGAGAGGAACTAGATCCTAACCGATCAAATCTCCAACCTAAAGAGGGAGCAAGAAGATAATGCCCTAAGAATGACTAAATTGATTGAGAAAAAGAGGAACACTGAAGATGAAAGAAACACAAGAGTCAAGTCTTTAACAACCTCTGAGAGAGCAAGGAATCTGGCAGAGGAAGCGGTAAGGGAAAATGATCTTGTCGTTCTGCAACTTCAAGAAGACATGCGAATTGTCACTCAAGAAAATGCCAACATGCAGAAGGGTTGACATGATAGAGATGATGCATACAAAAGGTTGGCAATAGAGTTGAATCAATTGAAGGAACAGATGAAAGAACTTGAAAAAAAGAATGAAACCCCAAGAAGATACAACGAGAGCTCAGTCAAGCTTGATGAGCAACTCAAAGCTCAAAGAAAGAACAAAGATCCCACCGAACTTGGGTTCACTGGTCAAGACACCAAAGAGATTGGTGAGTCATCAGGAGCCAACAAAAGCAAGAAGGAAAAGAAGAAACCGAAAGAACAAAAGGGTAAAAAGACCTTCAACATTTCTTGCAAACACTGTGGGAAACTGGGCCATAAAACAAGCAACTGCAGAAATGCACCGGTCAAGCCAACTAATAGTTACTGCAAAAACTGTTGCAAGTATGGCCACAAGACCAATGAATGCTGGTCGAGTCGCACAAGTGTGTCCAGTGGAAGCAGAGGAAGCTTCAAGGGTTATTGCTACGCATGCAACAAGTTTGGACACAAAGCTGATGAATGCAAATTCAAGACAATGGCATCCAGATGCCTACCGAGACCAGTATTCCCCAAAAGAAACAAGAACCGAAACACAACCAACTGTGCTAATTGTGGCATGCACAGTCACAATGACTCCTGGTGCAGATCACCTAACAATAGAAGGATGAATCCATGGAAGGCAATCGGAATAATATGTTACACCTGCAACAAAGTTGGACACCTAGCTAAAGACAGCAGGAACCGGTCAATGAACAAAAGAAAAGGATCGGTCAAACCGGTGGAGAAGACCTCATCTTCAAATGAAAAGAACAACAAAGAAAAGAAGACTGAGAAAGAAGTCAAGCAGATTTGGTTCAAGAAGGAATCAAAGAGCTCCGCTGAGGAGAAGACAGAGGAAAGATCATCATCGGCCGATGGTGATATCTCTTCAGCAAATTGAGCCTACAGGGGCTAGGGGGAACATGTAGCTCGTCTATTGTTCCCGGTAGGATTGGTGAGCAACCTACTCACTCAATCAGGAAGTATAACCAGACAGGTAAGTGTTAATCAACCGGGGTTTGCTCAACCGAAAAAGCCTAAATACCGGTTGGCGAAAAAGGAAAGAAAGGTTAGGTAAGGCAATTAATGCTGTAGCCGTTTAACAATAGTTACCATTTGGTAATTACCGTTATGCCCTAACCCTATATAAACAATGGAGGATTACTCATTTACTTTTACTTTGCAATTTTGTGATTAACAAATTCTTATGCTTGAGTAATATTCTCGTGCTTTGATCATCGTAAGATATTGTTTGTAAGACCGATCAAGTTACTTTCTATATTAACCGGTTGATAGCAATGGCATCTTCATCATCCGTCGCCAAGCTGATTCAAGGAAATCAAATTGATCGACCTGTCTACGATATTATGGTGATTCAAAACAGGATGAACAACATGACTGGTGCACTATCATGCGTGCCTGGTGGTGTTCTCATGATGGAAGTCGTGACCACTTTCATTCACGCCAAGCAGGAAGAACTGGGAGAGACATTCATCCAGAGCGAGTATCTCTCGCTATGTGAGGACGGAAAGCTTCCTGATAGATACACGAAGCTGGTGTCATCCGGTCTCATCAACGGAGTCAGCTATCCAACTATCTTCCGACCAGATTGGATTCGACTGGTTCTTAGTTGTGTGCACGATTCAGGGTTTTGGCTCCAAAAGGGAGCAACTACACAAATTACTAAGGAAGACTTGCATCGAGTGACTGGGTATAGTCAGGAAGGGGAAGCATTAACCCTAAGAACTATCTCCAATGCTATCATCACTAAGCTGACAAAGTCAAAATCCGATGGTCGACTTATGACCATGAACGACATTGAAGACGAAGGAGTTCGGTTAGCATTCGTTGTGATAGGTTATAAAATCTATCAGTCCAACAACTTGAACAGCATACCGGGAGGAGCCATTCATGCCGCTCACCAAATAATGTATGACAACGCCAAGTACGATCTCTGCGGAATGCTCCGAGGTCAAATATTTGAAAACATGAAGAATCTCGACATTGTAAAGAAGAAATCCATGAAGTACAAGACCCTACTGGTATGTCTTTACTTCTACTATGGAAATTTCTTCTCGGGAATTGGAAAGGTGACATGGGGAAACGATCGACTGGTTATGCACCAAATAAGTGAAATGGCCAACCAACTGGGAAACCAGTTCAGTAAAGTAATGACCGAATACTTTGAGGCATTTCAACTAAGAATGCACGCAAGGGAGAGGGTACCGTCAACCATTGTTGACTCATACAAAGATGATGTATGCTTTCTGGGTCTCCACCGATCATTGCATCATACAAGCAGTGGAACCAAGAACCGGATACGCTCCAGAATTGGGCTACGAGATCACCTCCAAGGCAGCTAAGGCATATGCAGATGCCTTGACCGAAGCTGACCTAGATCTCTCTGCATACCGGTTGGTACCTATGAAGAAATTCGGGATAATCTGAAGAAAAGAGCACCAATCAAGAACGTTTATATGAAAAGGACCCCCACACCGAAGAAGAAGCCGGTGATAGAACAACCCAAGTCTCAAAGGAAGAGAGCTCAACCGGTACCCAACACCTAAGGGGAAAAACAAGAGGAAACAGAAACTGAAGAAACAGTTCCTCGAGTCAGAAAGAGGACATCTGGCAAACTGGTGAAGGAGGGTCCACCAAGAAGGAGAAAGCCCACAATGGATGAATTTGTGGCAGGATTGAAAGAGTCTGGCGGAATGGGTGCTGTCAATAGAAGATATCAATTGGCCAATGAAGAAGATAGGAGAAAAATAGAGGAAGTAGTAGTTCACTGTATCTATAAATTCAACCTCTCTCCTATTGAACTTCATAAGGCTGTACCTGATGATCTCCAAGAGATTCTTGAAGCTAGGTGGAAAGCTTCAATGGACAGAGAAAATGAGTTGATGATTCGAGCTCTGCTTGAGGTCCAGAACCATCTTACTCTGGAAGAGGCCACTCACCAAGCTGAACCGCATCAGCAAAATTTCCTGACAAAGAAGAGGATCGGTCAAATGCTTATAGGAGAAGCTAAGAAGGTTCATGAGGAAGGAGTAGCAATATGGACCAAACTCCTTCAGACCTAGAAAGAAGCAGAAGAAGCACACCAAAGGGTAACTGAGCCACCTGTCATCGATGCCGGAAAAGGACAAGCAGTACTTGGAGTAGAAGTACCGATCAAAGAGAAGATTCCTACCGGACCGGTCATCGTCAACATCATCGATGATAAAGGTAGTGATCCAGCTCGCCCAACCGTGCTTATCTCTCCGGATAAAGGTAAGACTCGCACTATGACTATCAATGAAATAGTTGCTGAGGTGATGGATTTTGGAGAAGTAGATAATGCCGCTAGATGGTATAGTGTGCTAGAAGAAGAGGATAAACAATCAGTCATAGTAGCTATAGTGGAAAATTTTATGGATTACCACAGAACTCCAAGGGACTATAGGTCCAAGTTTCCCCTTGAACTCAATGCTAGGCTAATGACCAAATGGAGAACCAGTCTAGGCATCAACACTAGAATCAATAAGGAGACATTGTCTAAGGTTAGACTTGGTCTCAGTGAAGAGAGAATCAAGCTTCTACTAGAGGAAGCATCAATGAACTTGGATACCAAGTATAGAGTTGCCAAGATACTCAATAGGTATGAAAATGAAGTCTATAAAGAGACTCTAGATTTTTGGCAGCAGTATGATTTTAGTGCACTTGAAGGAACAGGTCCTTAGGATCAACCTGAACAGGCACAAGAACCACCGGTTCAATTCACTTCTCGTGAAGAACCTACAACTGGTGAGGAGAATAGTCATACAGAACAGTTCACATCTGGTGAACAGGTGAATCTGGGAGAGTCATTAGTCAAGATGACCACCGACAACACTACAGGTGTTGAAGAAGAAATTGCTATGGGAGATCTGCATATAGCTGAAGAGCAGTGCTAGGAAAAAGTCCCACCGGAAGAGCAATTTCTACAAGAAGAGGATGCTCAACCAGAAGTTGAAGTGCAACTGGAAGTGGAAGCACAAAATAAGTAAGAAGTATCAGCAGCAGAAGTCCTACCAGAAGAGGAGGCACAACCGGAAAATGTGGCATTACCAGAAGAGTTAGCCCAACTGGGAAATGATGAAAACAAACAAGAACAACAAAATGAACAGGAACAAGAGTTGCCTGTACACATTGAGCAAGCACTATCGGTAGAGGAGCCTACACACAAGGAACAGGTAGATGTTCCAAGCTCATCCTCATCCAAGAGGAAGCTATCTTTTGCAGTAGATACTGAAGCAAAAAGGAGCAAGGCTACCAAGACTGTGGTTGACATTAACAAAATGTCAACAAGGCAGCTAAAGGTGCTAACAAAAAGGAAACAGGACATGGTTCTAACAAGTGTCAAAAATATCCTGAGCAACTTTGTACTTGATGTTGACATCGATGAAGATGAACCTGTAATAGATCAATTGGTAATATTAGCACAAGCAATCGGAGAAGATCTAACCGATCCAGAGATAGTGGCAATTGATCATTACGAGAAGAAGAGAATAGAAATTCTCCACAAACAGGTTGAGGAAATAAAGGTCACACTATCTACCAATCTAAGGGTACTTCAACAACAAATTCAAGTTGCAGGAAGTTTGATGTCCAGAACTTCAAATTTTGATGCTTTTATTCAAGATTTCATTGAGAAGTCAACAAAGACTTAAGAAGACAAAAGAGCTCTGTATTTCCAGTTTGACATAAAGTACAAGTCTGCAACAGTCTTCAGCAGAGAAATGACAAGCCTAGCTCTCATTCTGAGAAAGACATCTGGAGAGAAGACAGAGAATCCAATATATTATTGGATTTCAATTATTTCTGGCTCCCACATTTGATCTAATGCAACAAACTACAACAGATGCAGAGAATTTGCTTGGTGAGCCAGACTACAAGACATGGAGAACATTATTGTTTCTCTCAAAGCAACACAGAAGAACATTGAATATGTAACCATTCATTGGAACCCATTTCTTCACTGAGCAAAGACAGTATACAAGGATATCTTCACAAAGCTACAAATGTAAAATAAAACAGTGAAGCTAAACCCTTTGTCCTATGAAGGCAAAAAAGGGAAGAAGCATTGGGAAGAAGAGAGAGATCAGGACAGAAGGGAAGAAGCAAGGAAGAAGCTCAGAAGAGATACATGACAGAAGAGCTAAAGTACCAGAAGCACCAGAACAGGGAAAGTCTAGAATAGGGGAAGTATGCAACCAAAGGAAAGAGAAGTCTATAGGACAAGGTATTATTTGTGATGAGTAAGTGAGTAATTGAGTAATGAGTAATGGTTTTGCCACCAATGACAAAGGGGAAGATTGTTAGCAATTTAAGTCGTCATTAGTGAAGTTAGATGCAAACACCATTCTCACCGGTATAGGTACAACGAAAGATCACTCATATTACTTTATAGGCATCGGTAAACTATAACAAAGTGTATGCACCAGTAGACGAAACAGAGGATATGCACCGGTAGACCGAACAGAGTGCATTGTACCGGTCTTATATTGCATAGAGGGATGGATCGGGGATACCAGTCAAACAACATGTCTATCCGCACCAGTGAATGCGGAGCTGTTTAAGTGAAAATCGGAATATGTAGAGCATCCACCGTTTAGAATTGAAGTTAGCTTTTTAACGAGAGTTAGTTTTATTTCTACACGGATGTTTCAAGGTAAACTCAAGATTAGAACTCAAAGCTTTTTGTTTTGTTGCATGATTTAGGGACGAGTTTACAGCTTGACGGTTCTATGAGTTAAGGGTTTCATTGAGATGAACTTTTATATAAATACAGGTCATAGGACGCAAGAAAAGTTGTTGTTGATAGTTGTTGAATATACAGAGCAAAAGAAGATATCTTCTAAGAGAAGAGCTATAGTCACAGAGGTGAAAGGCAGAAAGATTCAATGGCCAGGCAAAACCGGGAAAGATCAACAGGTATGATCTAATCAGACAAAAAGTGTCAAGTTAAGATCATTGCTTTTGTATTGTGAAAGCATTTTAAAATCCCTCTATCAGGGTGAATCCTAATAGCTCCTTTGTAAAAATCCTTTAACCGGGTAACATCTTTGTTGATGTTGAAAGTCCTCTAACAAGGGGGCTCCTAACAGAGTTAAAGTCTTAACCGATCTTCTACCAAATCCCTTAACCGGGTAGCACTCTTACAAGTGCTTTGTAAGCTCCTAACAGGGTGTCTTTATTACTGCAGTAGTGAAGTTGTGAGCTCTGTCTAACCGTGGTTTTTTCCATCTAACCGAGGGTTTCCACGTATACATTATGTGTTTATCTGAGGATTTCTATTGATGCTTGTGGATGATTATTTACATTCTGCTTATCTTGCAAGAATCTTTATACAAGTTTTAAATTGCAGTAGAAATAGTATTTACTGATTCACCCCCCCTCTTAGTAACCGGTTAGGAATAACAAGCTTTTCTTCTTCTTTGAGAAACTTCTCTGTTTGTGAGAAGATTGGCCTTTATTCTTTTTGAAACCTTCCTCATTTTTTTGATCATCCTTGGCATAAGGACACTTAGCAGCAAGGTGCGTGATTCTTCCACAGTTGAAGCACTTGAAGGGTAACTTCCCTTTGTGCTTGCCAAAACTTATTTTTAATTTCTTGACCATATTTGCAAATTCATCGATGTCACTATCTGATTTTGAACATTCTTCTTTTTCCTTTTTAGTTGCTTTAAATGCTGCCTCTCTCTCTTCATATCTTCTTCGCCGCCCATCTTCATTTTGTAAGCCGTTAGAATACCATGTAATTCATCAATTGTAATGCTACTAAAATCTCTTGCTTCTTCTATGGTAGAAACTTTTGCATTATACTTCGAAAGTAGAGATCTTGAAACATATTGTACCACAACAAAATCTTTTACTTTTTCACCTAGACCTCTAATTGTGCTTATGATCTCATCAACCCTAAGGAGATAGTCTGCGATTCGCTCTTCTTCTCGCATCTTCAAACTTTCAAACCTAGCCTTGTAAGTTAGCAACTTTGCCTGCTTCACCTTATCATCTCCTTTGTATATATTTTTTTAACTTGTCCCACATTTCCTTAGTTGTCTAACAATGCATTACTTTGACAAATTCAGTGTTAGACAATCCACACAAAATAGCATCCTTAGCCTTAGCATTGTTCTCATAATGTTTCTTATTAGAAGGATCAGTTATAGGAGGTTTCATAGTATAACCATTTTCTATTGGCATCCAAACATTAGCAACTCAAAAGAATTGGAGCATACATCATATGGATATGAAAAGTGTCTTCTTGAATGAATGTACTTATAAGAAGTATATGTAGAACGACCACAAGGTTTTGAAATGGAAGGAAAAGAGCATTATATCTAAAAGTTGAAGAAGGCCTTGTATAGCCTCAAGCAAGCACCAAGAGCATGATATTTTAGGATTGATGGATACTTTCAAGAGAATGGCTTGAAGAGAAGAGTGATCCTACCCTTTACTACAAACAAAAGGTAATGATGTTCTTATTATAATTTTGTATGTTGATGATTTATTGTATCTAGGTAGTAATTCTAAGATGATGGATGTCTTCAAAATTGCTATGAAGAATAAATTTGAGATGAAAGACCTAGGTCTCCTGAAATATTTTCTAGGAATGGAGGTTTACCAAGTAAAGATGAAATTTTCATTTGTCAAATGAAGTATGCAAAGGATATGTTGAAGAAGTTTGATATGGTTAATTCTAACCCATCCTTCACTCCTAGTCCTCATGGAGCTGTGTTGTGTAGAGATGATGGTGCTGAAATAATTGATGAGACAATTTATAGAAGCCTACATCTGGAAATTTGTATCACTACCTCCCCAATTTGTACCACTAAAGCCTACATCTGGAAATTGTTTCTCTTTTGGTTCTGGTTTGATTGCTTTGAGCTCAAAACAACAGAACATTGTTGCCCTCTCATCCACAGAAGTTGAGTATGTTGCGGTCACCTCAATAAAGGTACACAAGCTCTTTGACTTAGAAAAAGTTTTAGAAGAAATTGGAGAGAAGCAAATTCAGCCTACAATGATTTTTTGTGACAGCATGAATACCATCAAGTTAGCAAATCATCCAATCCATCGTAGTAGGACAAAACATTTTGATTTGAAGTATCATTTCATCCAAGATTTGGTGCAAAAGAAGGAAGTGGAATTGAAATGCATCAGCACTCAAGAACAACTAGAAGATTTCTTAACCAAGGCAGTTGCAACAATTCAATTTTTGGCACTTGAAGACCAAATTGTCAGTCCTCTTAGCATCAAGGGGGAGTATTTAGATAATTGATTCTGATTTCTATGATGGAATTCAAAGACTTGCAGTTCGACCGTCATTTATTGTTGCCAATCCTCAATCCTACATGTTGCTTTGTTTGACTATTAGATGAGTTTCAGTTCGTATTAGTTTTGTTTTTGATATGCTTGTAGTTGAGGAAATAATGTATACAATATTGCACAAGCAGTCAGTTATACAGTATACTCCAAAATAAACTTCAATGATTATTTGTTAAGTGCAACATTGTTGCAATATCATGCTATTATACTTCTAGAAATGTCAATAGATACATTAGCAAGGACATTTAGAGTTAACTTAAGCAAGAAGTTAGAGAACTGGAACTTAGAAATAGTGTGCTTTAGAGAGTAAACCCTAAGAACAACAACAATGCAAAAGACACAAGTAATTGTAGTAATTTAAATTATCTGTTCATTTATCAAACCTGATTCCACTAGAATGTAAAGCCACAAATTGTAACTGTAGGTCAGATCCCACTGACAATGCTTGGAACTCCTGCATTTATGTCAAAACCCCATAAGATTCCTTAGGGCTTGCCTTAGAAACAAAAGCTAAGCTAAGTTATCAGAAGTTTCCAATTAAATGCAACAAAGTGCTTACAATTGAGAACAATGACCAACTCTAGGTTCACACTGTGTCCAAAGAACTATCCCAAGCTCTTCAAATTGCTCCACTCATAAAATTCCAACTCTTTATCTCACTCGCTCACATATCAGTAACAAATGATTTGTGCACTCCTTAAATAGAGTTTGAGATGAACTCCCAAGCAATGCACTTATTGGGACCATGCTTCCTTGAAGGGACTGCAAATCAAATGGGATTGATGCGGCTTTAACTTCAAAGATTTATGAACTCCGGTTAAGGAGCGAGCTCTGCAAGCCATTCACATTTTTGGTTCAAATTAATCCAGAAAATTTCCACTAATTGAGAAACCTTGTTGGTATGCTAGAACTGCATGCTGAATCGGGATGCAATTGGCACTTTCGTTTGCATTGAACACCAACCTTGGGGGTCAAATTCTAGCTGTTCAGACTCGAGTTCGTAAGTAGCGCACTTCTAGGTTGTTGCACACCTAGAACATCAAAGCAGTCGGAACAAAAGTAATGCAAGCTCAACTGTTTGAATGAAGACATCACCTTATACTCTCTTCCCCCTAAAATGGGTGGTACCCTTGATGCCTGTGCTTGGCTCTCAAACCTTTGAAAGTATCTTGGCATAGGAGGTTGAGAGCATGACTTGGACTAAGTTGAGTTCCCTTAAAGGAACTCTAGAGCTTTTTCTTTATGACACTAAAGTGATTCAGCGTGTTCCTTGGTAACTTCATCTCTCGATTTGCCTTCCCATGAAACCAAAAATTGTATGTAAGCTTTCTTTCAAAACCCTTGGGTCCTCATGGCAAGTACTTCACTCACTTTCTGTTTAGGGCGATTAGCCACATTAGTAAGGCCAAGATTCAGAATGTTGCGCACTAGATCATCTTGATTGGACTGGTGCGCTCTTAACTAGCTAACATGGAACACCAGATGCACTTTCGGGTGTAGGGGTGGGTTCAATTTATAAGCCACTAGTCTAATCTTCTATATCACTTTGAAAGGTTCATCCCATCTACAAATCATGGAAGAACTCAAAACCCTTGGGTGTTTTGAGTTGATTCGGGTGCATCCTTAAGAGGTCTCTATATCCAACTTGGAACTCACTTTGCCTCCAGTAAGCATCAACAAAATGCTTCATTCAGTAGCTGGTTAGTCAAATGGTAGGATGCTAAATCCACTTGCCCATTCCATTGCCAGATGTACTTTGTTGCTTTGGATCTTGGACCTAGCTAACTTCTCAAGGTTGTGTGCGGCGTTGGTGGTTGTTGTCTAGAGGCTAGTTGGAAGGGCGAGTATGGGCTTACACTTTATTTTTGTAAGTTGTAGCTGAATTGGGCAATATCCAATAAATAGGGCCAATTGGATTGATCCACATAGACATATTGTCAAAGGTAGTCCTCCAAGACTCGATTGATTTGCTCAGTCTGACCATCTATTTGAGGATGATAAATTGTAGACATTAAGAGCTTTGTTCCCATCAACCTAAAGATCTTTGCCTAGGAGTTTGAGGTGAACCTCAGATCATGATCCGAGATAATACTTAGGGGCACGCCCCAATATTTGACCACGTACTTAAGAAGTACTTAGTGACCAATTCTACAAGGCAAGGTGATGTATAGGGAACAAAAGTAGTGTATTTTGAAAAATGGTCGACCACAACCATGATGCTAGAAAATCCATTTACCCAAGGAAATGGCATTATAAAACCATGCTTATTGAAGCCCAGGGACGCATGGGCATTGACAAGGATTGTAAGAGCCCACCCAATAACTGGGTCACGGTCTTGTCTTGTTGACAAGTCAAGTAGGTAGAAACAAAGGTCTCAACATCCTTCCTCATGTTAGGCCAAAAGAAGCCTCTTTAGCAGAGCCAGGGCCCTCTTTTGTCGAGGGTGTCCCACCCAAGGGGAATTGTGGCACTTAGTCTCAACTCTTTTCATAGCTCCTTCACTTGGGCCCATAGAGTTAGTTGTCAGTGAAATATAACAAGTTGTTTTGCACATGGAATTGTTGAGTTTGGCCCAACTTCACTTGTAGCACTATTTGATGTGGCTAAGAATCATTCTCTAAACCTTCCTTTATCTTGTTCAGGACATGATCAGCAATAATGACTTGGCTAGCTTCAAAGCCAACTTGTTCCTGAATAGCAACGAGTCTTGTCTTTCAACTCAATGCATCCACAACAACATTGTGGCACCCAAGATTATAGTGTTAATGTTTGTAGCCTAAGTCGAATGATAAAATGATTAAATATTATTATACTGTTGTGAGGTTTTCACACCATCGCCCCAAAATATTTGGGGACCCCCATTTTTTTTGAGCAAGCCTTGACAATTTTTCTAGATCCGGGTATTTGGGTGCCTTAGCGAATTTTTGGGCGATCCAGAGGTTTTGAAATGAAAATTTTACACCTTGGATGTTTTTAAAGTGCCTGGGGGGGTATTGCTTGTTTTCACCTTGTGCGAAACGTTGATTTTCTTAAATGGTCGATTTTGTCTTTAAGCCAAATGAAATTCAATGAGAACATTTTCTTTTCAATGTTAGAATAATATCTGGCAGGGCAAATTTGCAAAATTTTCAGACTAAGATGAATTTTGAAAATTGATGAAATTGAAGAACTCGAGATTTTCAAAATTTAATTGTGAAATTGGATATTTTTGGGAAAATCTTGTAAATTTTTTTTGGTGGAGAAAAATGGAAATTAAAGAATAAATTTAAAGTTGCCAATTAGAGATAATAAATTGCAAAAATAAAAAAGGATAAAATTGCCAAATGGAAATTAAATTGCAAAATGATTTTTGGGTTGCAAAATAATAAAAATTAATTTTGGTTGTCATGATTAAATGCATTAAAATTATATTTTTTGGGCTAAGTGTTTGTAATTTAGAAATTTAAATTGGGCCCCTTTGTGTGTTAAATTCAACGTATTTTAAGGCCTAGGAGGTGTGAAATTCAAGGCAAGTTATTGGGTCCACAATGGGGAGGGTTTAAAGCTATATTGGAGGCCTAAATGACCTTTTTTCAAAATTTCAATTTTAGGGCCTATGATAATTTCGGATTTGGCTAATTTAAACCGATAATTTTGCACTAGGTTGACCCAATTTTAAATTAAAATAAAATCCCCTAGGGCTGGGCAATTTATTTCATTTAATTCATGTTTAATTTGGCAATTTTAATTTTTTGTTTTTCCCTCCTCCTACAAAGTCGGCCTTGCTTTTTTGGAGGCAAAATTTGGTATATAAGGGGAGCTCTCCCCCACTTCATTTCACCATCTCATTCACTTCTCTCCTTTTCTCAAAGCAGAGCGAAAAAGCAGTCCGAAAAAGCAGAGCGAAAAAGCAGCCCGAAAAAGCAGAGCGAAAAAGTAGTCCGAAAAAGCAGATCCGAAAAGCAAATTCGAAAATTGGAGAGTTTGATGAAGAGAAGAAGCTTGAGTTGAGGCAAATCAGATTTGTAATAGAAGAATTTATTGATAGAAGATTCATAGCAATCAGATTTTGAGAGATTTTGAAGGGAAGAGATCCTCTTGTGGAGACAAATTTTTTTTGAGAATCAAGCTAAGCCAATTACAATTCCGGGAGATCAAGAGGAAGTTATCAAGCCAAAGAAAACCAGTGAGTGGCCTATCTTTTCCTCTCTCCTTAATTGCTTTCATTTCATTGGTGCTAGTTTAGGTGTTGAAAACTAATTTCAAGAGTAGAGTTAGGTGTTTGGTTAGTAGGTTGATTACTCGATTGTCTTGATTAGCTTTTTTCCCTCAAGTTCTTGCTTGCATTTCATCTTAGGCGAAGATTTGGAGTGATAAGTGTAGCCCATCTTAAGGCAACGGCGGGGAGTGATAAGTGTAGTATTTCACCTTAGGAGGAAGATTTGGAGTGATAAGTGTAGTCCATCTTAAGGTAACGGCGGGGAGTGATAAGTGTAGTATTCCACCCCTAGGCGAAGATTGGAGTGATAAGTGTAGTCCATCTTAAGGCAAAGGCGGGGAGTGATAAGTGTAGATTGCATTATTGCATCTCATTTTAGGGAGAAGATTGGAGTGATAAGTGTAGTCCATCTTAAGGTATCGGCGGGGAGTGATAAGTGTAGTATTCCACCCCTAGGCAAAGATTGGAGTGATAAGTGTAGTTTCACCAGCATTGTAGAAAAGGCGGGGAGTGATAAGTGTTTAGGATGGCTGATGTTAATGCAAGCAAGTGACCCAAAGAAATTAATGCTGAAATAGGAGACAAGGAAGTCATGATACCCAATTCCAACTTCCGCTCAAAATTGAAATACGTTGGAGACACCAACATTGGTACCTTTGATATGATTCAATTAAGAGAGAGGTTGAGAGACAGCTAGTCCCCTGTGGCAAAGAAGATCAATCAATATGGATTTGTGCAAGGAAAGGTTCAATCTACCCCAGCAGCGGATATGATACAGCAGGATTAGTTAACACCAAGTCATCAAGGCTCACCCGATCAGATCAGCAAGTCAGAGTGCAACAGCTTCATCGTGCTTCTCAGTCGGATCCCAAGCTATGCTGAAGGTACACAGTTTGATCCTTGGATGTTTTATTTTATTGAAGAGATTGAGAATGGTTAAGGAAGATTGATTGGATTAGGATCACTAGCATGAATTTAGAGTTGCAACTTAAATAGTACAAAATCGGGGGCAAATCTACATGGGGTCCTACTTCTTCAATTCGGGTGCAAGACTACTAGTGATGCTTTGTCAGTCAAACCAAATCTAATCTTGGGGAGATGCATTGCATCACTATGGTTGAGGCAAGTACTTATGCCAAAAGGGCAAGGTTGTGGCAATTCGAACAGTTGAAGGCAGTCAAGGGTTAACCAAGGAGGAAAGCATTGTGGAAGCAGTTGATGAACTCAGTGATGGGCGGATTGTGGAACAATCAAGGAGATATGGTGAGGGTAGGTGCCCCAAAACCCAAGGTTATTGAAACAAAGATGCATGCATGCAGATCAAATCCAAATAGGAAGGTTAAAAAATGGCAAAGTATTGAAGTAAGGAGGAAAGTGATTGAAAGGTTGAGAGAGGTCAAGTTTGATTTCAAGGCGGTGGCTAAGAGCAAGGCTCTTAAATTGCACAAGGTTCACATCCAGGCAAGCCACCAAGATCAAGGCAGGGTTACCCCAAGTGCATGGAGACCTCACCCTTTCGAGGTCAGGACATCAAGTACAAGCAAGTTCAAGTGGTGGTGAGAAAATTTCTAAGGACAAGCTCAAGCATCCAAGGCTTTACCTCATCTCAAGGATTAAATAAATTTATAAGATAAGGTTGATGAGGTGGCAATTTCATGTGCATGCAATCAAATCATGCCAAGTGTCCTATGTTCTCATTGGTTGATAGATTATTGTAATTTTCTCATTGGCCCACAAAGTTGGTGCCCTCATGTAATTGGTTGAAAGATGGTAATCCTAATTAGGGTTTGTAAGGTTTAATCTTGGCCCTTGATTTTGCCTCTTAATCTTGGCCACTCGTCGTAATTTTGAGCCTCTATATAAGGCCATTTGTACTCATTTGTAAAGGGGTTATGTTGGAGAATTGTTGCCAAAATACTATCAAAATTGTTCTCTATTCATTGTTGTGACTTGCATGGTGGATATACATGATCATTTTGGTGTATTTGCATGGTTCCTCTCATCTCTCAAATTAAAGTAGGATTTCATTTCATGTTGTTAAAGTAAGAATAGAAGTAGATGATTAGTTGTAATGGTGATGTTGGTGAATGTTTGATGAGGATCTTATACTAGGCCACTAGCATCTTGGCGGCTTGTCAAGGAGCCTTGTGTGGTAATCTAGTCAATTGCTCCCAAGTTCTACTTGCATTTCATCTTTCCGCTTGTACTTCAAGTTGGGTTGGAAGATAGGTGTTAGTGTGAAAATCTTAAGAGTTTCCCTTAGAATCATCGCACCAATGGAGGTAGCGCCGTTGGCAAGTCTTCATTAGGTTGATCCCTGTCCATTTGCCAATCTTTCCATTCAGCAGTAGTGGTAGAAGTAATCAGTAACTCTGTAGTTGAAGTTGAGTAGTTGAAGTTGAGTAATTGAAGTTGAGAAATTGAAGTTTGATAATGTTTGAAGAGCAAAGTTGGAAGTGATATAAATTAAGAGATCCTTTAAGTATACATCACTCCCATTATCATCATAGTAAGAATTCAACATCTTTGAATGAACAACGTAAGCCCGCCGAAGTGATTACCAGCAAATCACATTTATATAACTGAGTTAGTATCCACAGGTGTAAGGAACCTTGGAGTATTCTTATATACTTTTCAAGAGAGGGTTGAGTGTTTGATACGCTGTATCAAGTATTTCAATTGCTATATGTTATGTAGTGGTACAAAACTCACATCAACATATACATATATTGATTAATAATAATATTTTATATTCACATATATCTTATATTATTACTAATCAATTTATGTATAGTATTATTTAATATTAATAATATTGTTATTATTATAATAATATTATTAAGGCTGACTAAACATTGAAATTGATTAAAACTGATAATAATCGAACACCAAATGAATTGACTATTGGTGTCAACTTCTATTCATTATTTGGTGTCGATTTCTATCGACTATTGGTGTCAACTTAAATTGTAACCATTATACGGTGATTAACTTCCATCATAATCGTGATGTCTTATATTAATGATAACAATAGTTATCGGGCCTTGACACATTGGTGTTATCGCTGATGAAAAGTTGCGACCCATTGTGAGGCAGCATTCCTGTTGGAAGGCATGCCTCCTCATCATTCTATATATGCTCTTGAGATGCACGATCTAAGAACACACAAAAATAATACAGTGCAAGTACAAGATCGTGCATCTCCATACTCACTAAACAATATTGATATATATTTCATTTGTATAATTTGCCATCGAATAAAACTACAGGTTGCCAATTGAAGAAGTGACACTTATCTATATCAGCAAATCATTAATAGTTCAAGATCATAACAACAGATTGGTATTGACATCTCCAGCAAGATTAATTGGTACACTCTGTCCTTGTCTTTGTAACATACAGATTTGCTTGGCAAATAGAGATCAGTATAAATTGTATCTTTGCTTCATTTGATATTCCTACATATATAAAGTGAAAAATTAAAAGTAAACTTCACACTAAATAATCTGATTACTTTAACATATAGATGAGTTTGAAATTGAACTCAGCAAGGTATTCTTGCCAACAAGCCTAATTCAGCATAGGTTTGGCTTGGGTCTTGAAGGAAGTGGAACTAACATTGTCAGTCTTCACAATGAAGGAGACTCCAAGAAGATAATGTCTCCAAACTCTTAGACACTGGACAATCACTATTATTTCCTTTTCATGAGCCGAGTAGTTTCTCTCGTGGTCATTTAACTTTTGGGACTCAAAAGCTACAGGGTGCCCTCCCTGTATAAGAACACTGCTAATTGCAAAGTCAAAAGCGCCAATCTGAACGTCAAAAGGTTAACCATATTTTGGCAAAGCTAGCAGGAGCTCAACAATCAACTTTTCCTTAAGCAACTAAAGGCTTCTTTTTGCTTAGCGCTCCATTTCCATGCTCTATCCTTCTTCAACAAATCGGTTAAAGGGGCTACAATCTTCGGATACCCCAAAACAAACTTCCAATAGTAGTCTGCCAATCCAAGGAATTGGTGCACTTCGTTGTGATGTCCCCTATTGAGACTAAAATTGAATGATAAAATATAATAATAAAATTAAAATAAACCAATAAACTAATATATCATTAATATAATATAATATTATTATATAAATATTATATAATAAATAAATAATAATAAAATGTAATTATAATATAAACAATGATATTAATAATCATTGTAAATCGTAATTCAAATAAATAATAATTAATAATTATTATTATAAAAAAATAATTATAGAGGCATATCTCTAATATCTAAAGGTCTCAACCCTTCAACATGCCAATCTATATAATGGATATCAAATCCATTCCTTCCGAATTTTATATATATAGGGGAAATAAATAAAAAGGAGAAGAATAATAATAAAAGGGGATTATTCAAATTTCAACGGAAAACAAGAAAAGAAATGTAGGAGAAAATCAAGGAGGAAATATAGGAGAAGATCAAGGAGGAAATGCAGGGGAATATTAAAAGGAAAGAAACATTGAATAAACTAAAAATAAAGACATTGGAAAGAAGGTAACTATATCTTTGTTGAGTAAATTTATTTATAAGAATTGCACGAGCTAAATATTAACAATAATATGAAATATAGTAATATTGTTATCAAGTAAACTTACATTTGAAATAACTTAACTCAAATATATTGATAAATAAGTAACTAATATATATATAATATGAAATAAATACATTATATAGAGAATTATGAATTCTCGTGATTATAAGTATAAAATTATTTAATAATGAATTTTCATGATGATAGGTTATTGAATATAAATTATATATTATTTAGAATAAGCTTTGAATTAAATATCAAATATGTTATATAAGTTTATCCTTATATTTACTATTTATATACTTAAGTGGAATCAGAACTATGGATCTTGGCATGTATGCTTACTAATATTTTTCTTATACAGAAGATAATAATATATACTCAGCTAATTCTATAACAACTCAGTAATCACTATTAAGGGGATAGGGAGTATATGTAAGAAGAGGCAGGTAAATTGGTCACATGATGGAAAGATCCCGAGATAGGTAGAACCTTGAGGGAATCCACTTGTAGACTGTGCAAGCCTCCTAACACAGTAAATCCACCATCTTTATTAAGGTCTATGATCAGGAGTGAAGTAAGGAATTAGAACTTAAATATATATTGTGAATTAGAGATTATTCTTAATATGATTTAAATGCATAATGATGTATGATAATTATTGGGGATTGGCATTCTCCTAGTATAAAACATTACAAATTACCATTCCCAAGAGAAATCCAAACACTAATTATGAATTTTAAGACAAATCAAGTAAGGTCCAAATTGGGGACATTACATTCATGAATGTTCTAAAATGGTTCCCATTCTTGAATTGCCCTCAGCTTCTTGGGATTGGGCTTCAACAACCCATGGCCAACAATGTGACCAAGAAACTGCACCTCCATTTGTACAAATGAGAACTTTTCCATTTTGACAAAACAACTGATTCTACTTGATCAGCTTGAACACTTCTTACGAGTGCTCTTTGTACTCTTCCAAGGTCCTGTTGAAGGCCAGTATGTCATCAAGATAGACAACAACGCAGTGATGTAGCAAATTTTGAAAAATGTCATTCATTAGAGTGATGAAGTTAGTGGGAGCATTCGTGCTCAAAGGGCATCACAAGGAATTCAAATGCACCATAGTGCATCGTGATTGCAGTCTTTTTCTCATCTCTCGAGATGATCCTATTTTGATAGTACCCTTGGCAAAGATCTAACTTCGTGAAATAGTGGGCCTCCTTTAGATGATCAAATCCATCAACAATCAGGGACAGTGGGTACTGATTCTTGATTGTGAGCTCATTCAAAACTTTGTAGTCCACACATAATCGCAAAGACCCACCCTTTCTTTCTTTGGAAGAGTACTGATTCTTGATTGTGAGCTCATTCAAAACTTTGTAGTCCACACATAATCGCAAAGACCCACCCTTTCTTTCTTTGGAAGAGTATTGGAGCTGCATAGGGTGATCAAGAGGGTATAAGGTATTTGACCTCAGTAAGCTCTAGTAGTTGCTTTTTGAGCTCCTACATCTTTAGGGCAGAGAGGCGATAAGGAGCTTGAGCTGGTGGGTGCACACCAGGCTCAAGTTCAATCTTATGATCAACATGTCTCCTAGGAGGGAGCTCTTTGGGCAGTTGTCCTGACATGACATGTTTGTAAGCTTCAATGACTTCTTGGACTGCTGCTAGGTTAGATGCTTTGGCTTCGACTTCTTCATCCCACTTGCCAAGTAGAGTTGCTAAATGTAGCTCCTCCTAGTCTTTATGAGCTGCTCTTTGGAGACTCATAGTACTACTGCTGATTATCCTTTTCAAATTCTCAGCTTGGACAGTTCAGGTCATGCTTGGGTGAGTTGGATCTATGAAGATGACACACCCTAGGTTCAATGCGATGATTGCACAAGCTTGCCTTATGAATTCTTGACCCAAGATCATGTCAATGTCTTCCATCTCTGTCACAACCAAATTTACAGGTCCTTGGCACACACCTATCCGCATGATCACATTCCTTATGTCACTAGAGACTTTTTGTGTGATATTGTTCACAGCTTTTAGCCTTGTATGAGCTTTAGTCATTTTGAGTCTGAGTGCCTTAGCTTTATTCACAAACATGCTGTCATGAGTAGCTCTAGAGTCCACCATTGCTAACACCTTTGAATCTCCAAAGTATGTTTTCACGTAGCACAATTTGTGCCAAGCTACTAATTCTTGTTTGGTGTTATCAAGAGGAGCTCCTTGGACCGTGAGTAGCACTAGACTCCACCATTGCTAACACCTTTGAACCTTGAAAGTATGTTTCCAATTAGCACAATTCGTGTCAGGTATTGATTCTTGTTTGGCGCTATTAAGAGGAGCTCCTTGGACCATAATCAGGAGTTGTAAAACTCCCATCTTCGGCATCTTTTGGTCCTCAATCAAAATAGCTTTGACTCTAGCTCAATCCAGGCATTCATTTGCCAAGTGGTTGGGTTGACCACATATGAAATAGTTGTGCTCCTTATCTTTCTTCTCTTTGGGAGCAGGGGCTAGATTAGGCTTCTGAGTTGGAGCGTTTTGGTTCTTGTTTCCATCATTTTGGTTCCGCTTTTGGTAAGGCACACCCTGACACTTTGTATCCTTTGGATGGAAGGTCTTGCGCTTTTTACCATTATCTGCCTTAGAGCCGCAACCTTTGGTAGCATTGCCCTTGTGTTTCAAAAGATGGCCAGCAACAAGGATAACCTTGGACAAGGTATAAAATATTGTCTTTGGAGCTCTACTTGTGTCCAGGTTTGCAAGTTTTTCATGACCAAATAGAGCTTCTCAAAATCATTGAGCTTGGTACTCTCGAGGTCCAATATTTGAAAGCTTTGAACATAATCCCTTATTTTGCCCATATGCTTTAGCTCATTGAACTAGGCCTGGACAACCCAATCCAAGTTGCCTGGCCTGAATTGGTCGTGCAAAGCAGCTTTCAGATTAGACCAATTTTTGATAGGGGCTACTAGTTTTCCATTGTGCTCATCCACAACGCAGACTCTCCACCGCAATTTTGCACTTCCAGTAAGAAAATCAACAACTTTCTTCACTTGAGCCTCATCTAATTGACCTGGCATGTTTGAGAGCATTTCATCATCTCAAAAGAAATTTTCAAAGGACTTGTCATCGTTTTAGCCATCACAGCTTTCAATTGGAGCAACAGGCTTGAGGGCTCCTTGGGAGCCTCCCTGGGACAAGGTATATTGCAAACATGACGCTATGGTGTGTTCGAAGTTCTTGTGATGAGGAAAAGACTGCAAACATGACATATAAGATATACTGGGAATTGGCTAGTGTGATATCTCTTGTCAACCACCATCAAGGTACGCTCAAACTTGTGGAGGGAGCTGGATGAAGTCAATACCCTGTACCTACAATAACTCAACACACTTCAAGGGTACCTGTGCTTATGTAAGAGTCGAAACCCATACAATTTCCTCGAACAATGTTAAGCATCATAAACATGAAAAAAGTTGAATGATCATACATGAGCATAATCAGCTAAAATAACAACATAATAAACACACTATAATAATACAATAAATGTCTTGTAAAGTGCACCATCCATATGCGAAAACAAAAAGAATGGTGGTATGCACAATCTTGAATAATCATATGCAAGTATTGATATATGGATCAGATCTCAAAATAAAAGTGTAAGAACACAAATAGGAGAGGTGTTACAACTTAGTTATTTTGACTAAATTTTGTTTATTGTATTATACATCTAAATAAATAATATCTTCCTTAATATTTCAGTAGAGATAAATAGACTAAATAATCAAATGAGTACCCTATGAGTAAAGTTTTATTGGATTTTCCTATCTTGATATAAAAATAAAAATACTTTATATATCTTTTCAATGTTTGACTGACATTAGATATCAAGGGAAGAGTTCCTATTCCTCAAATTTATCATCAAGATGATTTCTTATTATTCACCAATGGTTTATAGAGATCATGCCATAGACATTGTTGCAATTATGTTAGGTGATAGACAACCATAAATCAAAACTCCAAAAGCACCTCATTTATGCTTGGGATGGAGAATTATGAAAACATTGGAAAAGGTTAGTTGTCCCCCCCTCCCCCCTTTATGGGACTTCTCGGGATCATCTAGTTGACATGGCTAAAATTGATGCTTGTTGGGTCTCACCAGATGTGGGGTGGCATAAGTCAATTTTGATGGCACCTCGCATGGTAATCAAGGGAAATGGGGTGTTGGATGTTTCATTAGAGACCATAGGGAAAGGATTGCTTCCGTGGCAGCATGCAAACAACCAGATGGAATAAAATTTAAATGATGAAGTCATGATTCAGGTTGCTTTAAGGGGGATCCAATTATGCCAAAAAAACTAAAATAATAAATAAAGTGAGTTTGCATTGAAGGGGACTCTTATTACCATCAATACTATTTGAAAACAAGGGACTATGAATTTGATACTTGCAAAATATATTTCTCCAGTTTGGGATTTTTTGGCTCATTTTGAGGGCTTTACCATTGGGCATGTGTAGAGGAGGAAAGTGACGTGGCAAACAAGTTGGCGAATTTGGCATTAGACATGCAGGGCTATAATCTAGTTGTTGATTTAATGAGTAGTTGGCATGTCCCCTCTCTAGATTGTCTTTTTTGTTGAATTTCACATTAGGTAGAATGTAAAGTATGAAACCAATGCTGCTCTAGAATAGACTTGAGAACAACATCTACTTTTAATCATCTATTACAAATACTAAATACTTCTCCGATATCCTAGGATAAGCCAAAAGAGAAAATAAAGTAGATTACTTTTTTTGACATTCAGTCATGTTCACTTAGTTATTTTACATCATGTTGTTTTTTACTTGTTAGCTTGGGATACATACCCAATGCATTAGAGGTTTAACATTTCTAGGGCATGGATCTGATAAGAACACTTCTGAAAGCAGCCTCAAGCTAGTACTGTTTTGGATTGCTTGTTTAAGGAACACCAGTCGGAGTAAATTAAATCCAACATATATAGACAATGAGCAAGATTTGACGGATCATCACCCTCTTCATTATGAGGGTAAGATTAACTATTTGAATCCCTTTCAGTGGTCATTAGTATCAAGATCAAAGAATATGTTAGAGACACCCAAATCTACAAACATTTGTACGCTATATTCCAAATAGTGCATCACATTGTACAGATTTTCTTGTAACTCCATGACAATCCCATGTAGTGACAAATATTGATGCTGGTTGAATAACAGGACTTCAGAACCCTTATCTCGAAAGGTTAAAATTCAAATATTTTTCCTTCTTTTCATTCATGATCATAGCAACCATCGGTAGAGAGACTTGGATTTGACATTCTAATTTCTAACTACCATTTACATTGTAGACCTGATTTGTCTATGAGAATCCAACAATTTTTATCATTATGGAATATTTGTTACCATTGAACAGAGCAAATTATATTTTGATGAGTTCAATTCATTTTGTATTTTCTTTTTTGGTGCAGGAAGTGTGAAGTCCCTTATCAGTTTGCCATGTTTCATGTCGCATGCAAGTATACCTTCTGAAGTGCGTGAATCCCGTGGATTAAGTGAAGATCTAATACGCATATCAGTAAGTGTTCCACTCTTGTGTCTATTTGTGGTTAGACTCCAGAAACTATTATTGATGTCAAGACTGATGATATTTTTAAACAAGCAGGTGGGAATTGAGGACGTGGAGGATCTGATTGCTGATTTAGACCAAGCAATTAACTCAGCAGTTGTCTGATATTGATAGATTATGGAAATTATTTATAGAACATTTGAGTCATTGGCCTTTTCTAGAGAATGCCAGTTTATGTGCCAATTGTGATGATATATTAAAAAATGCAATGTACTGGGATCCATGTGGTGAACTTCCTTTCTCTTCAGCTATGTCTTCTGGGAACAGTGTACAGAATATTCAAGTTTTTCACCTCTTTTAGAAATTAATGTCAATTTGCTATGATGTATTTGTGATGTACTGGAATCCATGAACACTTCATATTCACCTAAGTCAAAATGCAATTGCAGCTTTAAAAGAACGTTAATTTTAAGATCTTTTGTTGGTACTGTATATTAGAGATGAAAAATATACGGTTCATCTCAATACAGGGATATGATAGATGCAATTGAGCATTTACTGTCTCTAATCTGCGACAAACACAGGGAATGAAACATGGCAAGATTGTTATTTTACTAGATAGGTGTGAAGATACAAGGAATCTCCGGTCATGGCACCATATTTTTGTAAAGCACAAATTGTAAAATAATTTTCTGATGGATTTTATTCTTCCCTGTTCAGATAAAGTGTGATAATATATATAATATTACAAAATGAAAAAATATTATTAGGCATCCATTTTATAAGAATACAATATACTCCCTTAGCAGTTGGATCTCAGTATAGAAATGGGTTCCTGGTTATTTAAGTACTCACTTGTCCTTGGAACTCTTAATAGGAATGTTAAATGGCACCGTTCAAAGGAAAGATGAGGCAGTAAGACAAAGCACACAACTAACTATTAGAAGCCTTGGAATAAGCTGTAGATTAGCTCCAATAGTTTTGTATACATGCGTGTGCTTTAATATGTGCATGCAGCTGAAACTCAAATTCGTAACAAGTCATAATTAGTGGCACAAGTCTCGGATTAACCATGTCTATTTTACGAGGCAATACATTAGTATCACCTAAAATCTCTCTAATGTTTGTTTGTTTTAAGTTTCTATTATTAATACAAAATATGCTTTAGCTATGCATCTAACTTACTGTTAGATAAGTTGAACTGATGTCGATGATTTGTGTCATTTACTGATAAACACACGATCAGTAAATATTTAGTCAACTTTCATGTTAAAAATCTAACGAATAACAGCTTTTGTCAATGCATGTATTATTTTCAAATAAAAACATAGTGGATTTCAGTATTTTTTTATGATGCAACTCATCATTATATTCGAACACAATTATACTTGGTTGAACAATATTTCTCTGCTAAACGTTTATTAAACCAAATAGCTTCATCTGTAGTAGTTTAAGGAAAGACTGTTCTATGAAATACTAGTCAAGGCAACGGTAAGTAACCTCTCCCTACTCCATGAAACCACATTATATGACATGAAACAAAATCCTGTGGTTGACTTTCGAGTTGTCCTATTAGTATGACTTGCTTAAATAAGAATCCCATAATTAATAAGACACGAGGAGTTTGTGTCTCCCACCAAATCAAGCATCATACTTTTTAAATATTGAAAAGTCCTTGTAAATTTAAAATTTTTGATGTAAATTTTCTTCTAATATCTTATATGTTAACCCTATGAAGAGAGGTAGCTTCCATAAATCTCATCATTGGGTTTAGTTGAATAGCTTTATTTAGCTGTTTTTTTTTCTTCTATATTACCTTTTCTAGTCTGGCTTTGTTTTCCAATATCATTCGCTATCCTTCCAACTTAAGAAGGTGGGGAAGGATTATATAATCATTGTGAATCATATTACAAAATATATTCTTTTCATTAGTAAGAAAACGATAAGACAATGACAGAAATTTGTAGATGAAGACACGGATGGTCAAGTTCATTTGTCCTCTGGAACTTTTGAGTATTACTTTGATATCTATGAAAACTAGTATAAGCAAGATAGATAAACAATACCCTCAGTGAATAATGAGTGAAATATTGAACAGCAAGCCATGTGAATCGTGATATGCCTATTCCCTATGGCTTCCAGGGCTTTTCTTCCTACGTAATAAACAGCACAAGCGAGGTCTCCATATGTTAACCTAATATGTTCATGTAATGATGCAATCATGAACCTTTCTCTATAATACACTCTTTTTAACAAACTTTCCCATTCATCCTATGACCGCTAATTCATACCCTATTACACTATAGATCGCATGTTGATGGCTTGCAATTTTTTCCTGTTTTGCTATATGATCTGTCCCTTTCTAAAAATAATTGTCTATACTTGTATGGCCCTCTAATTCACACCTTGTTTAACAATCTGTTCTATTCTTCAAGCCGTAGTTAATCCTTCTATTGTATCTTTTGCAATTTGTTTTTCTTCAAGTCTCTGAATTCCAAATAATAGGGAATCCTTTGGGAGGACTATACTTTTTTTTTGTTTTTTAAAGTCTCGAATAATTATGAATGCCTTAATAAACAATTCGTATTTCATGATCAACTTGAGAAAGTCTTTTTAGAGTCTAGTGCATATCTAGACTTCACTACTCCTTTTATGTTTGGTCCAATCGCAATCGTTGATTAACAGGGTACAGGTCTGCATATTTTTTTTGAATATTTTATAAATGAGTTCAGTCCTAAATTATCGATTTCCACACATCAACGTAGATTACACATTTAAAACGAAGTATGCGTGTTAGACCTTACTTCATTCATATGTTTTTCTACCGTGAGTTTAGTATAGAGCCCAATTCAGAGATGACAATATAGAAGGGAGCTTATGCACTAAATAGATAAAAGAATAATAGTAGTAAATATATAATAGGAGTATAGAAGAGGAGGTCATGACAACATACTTTATCATGATTAATTATTAATATTAGATTTCTTTTAATAATATCAGATTTCCACAATCTATTTTAAATGTGTGCGCGTTTTTCGATTCGATTGTGTGTGTTTTTAGTATCAATGTTTCGAATCACACTCCGTGATCCATCATCAGGAAGAGAGAATGCAAGAATAGTAAAATAAAAGGTCATGGAGTGTGATCCGAAATGTTGATGCTAAAAACACACAATCGAATCCAAAAACACACACATTAGATTTCTTGACTCGCTGAATTAGACTATATTTTGTTAGAGGAAAGGGGTGTGACATCCTCCCTCTTGTATTACGCATTATCTGATGCCTCAAAAAGTAGGCTAGTGGAGAAATCTTATTTGATATTATACATCCACAAAAGGTGGAAAAGTGATAAAGTGACAAGTCCACCAAAAGTGGAAGTCCTACTTAAGGTGGAAAAGTCATAATGTGATGTGATAACACCACCGAAAGTGGGAATATTCCTATGTGGTCCCTAAGTAAACTTAAGTAACATGTGTGTTTAGAACCTAAGAGAATGACTTACAAGGTGCAACAATTAAACATGTCAACATTCATTTTCCTCATTGTGCATCCCAAAACCTATTTTCTAGCCCTCAAGTCCCATTTTGGGCCACGAAACCAAATTTTGATTCTTGCTCTCCATTTTGGGCCCCAAAACCTAGTTTTGTTGTTTCTAGCTTTGGACCCCGAAACCTATTTTCAATGGTGTAGACACATTGTGGGCTTTATAACCCATTTTTGGTCTTTGACCCCCATTTTGGGTCTCATAACCAATTTTTTATTTCTCATTGCACAAACCTATTTTTGGTGGTATATTGGGCTCCAAAACTCACATTTGATTCTCGATTCCCTTTTTGGGCCTTGGAACCCATTTTTGGTCCTTAGCTCTCATTTTGGGGTATGGAATCCATTTTTGGTCCTTGGTTCCTATTTTAGGCCCCAAAACCTATTTTGGTCCACACTTGCAAGTTTTGGTCCCAAGTCCATTTTTGCTCCTCACTTCTAGTTTTGGTCTCCATAGTGTGCTACACGTTTCCTTGTTGCTAACTTGGGGAGATGCGTGCCAATATATTTAACGTATGTGGCTACATAGAAAGATGTGCTAAGTTGTTGTAGGTCCACTCTATCTCCTAGTTTGGATTGATTTCACCACAATATTTTTGAGAGCGACTTGATGAAGTGATTACTTGTTTTTTTTGTTTTGACTGACTTAATTCAATATTTTTCTTCTTCGTGGAGTATACATATAAAAGATCAAATCAGTTGCAAAAGGTGTGAATTGAGACAAAATGAAATTGAGGCAACAAAAGTGTATGGTGAAAGTTTTGGAGCCAAGTTGCCTAACGGTTGTTTGAGGTAGCATGTCAAGAGCACCTACATTCTAAGGAGACTACTGCAAGATGTTAGTTGAAGGCTTATTCAATCTATTTCATATTCTCATGTATCTTGTGCTAAGATAGTGAATCTCTACAACGGGTCCCTTGTATCTTTCTCTCAGATAGTGAGTATTTGCAAGACATTAATTAGTGAGTAATATGCTTCCTTAGGTAGTGAGCCTTAAAAAAAACTATAATACTTGTTCATATATTATGAGTTTTCTCAATGTGGTTCTTCCCTTGTTACGGGTTTCCACGTAAGTATGGTGCTCTCTTGTGCTTTGGTCTTCACTGCTTTATCTTTGATTATTGTCGATCAGTTTAAATGTTTTGTAATTGAATTAGTTTAAGTTTTGTTTGAAATGGATTCACACCCCACCAGTCTTCATGTATGTTCAATAGAAACATTTTGTAATTGAATTAGTTTAAGTTTTGTTTGAAATGGATTCACACCCCACCAATCTTCATGTATGTTCAATAGAAACAAGCTATCATGACATCATGGTAAAACTATCATGCTACAAGTCCTAGCAATTGACTATCCAGACACTATAAACATCATCTATCCTCTAATCTCTAAGCACTTACCAATGCACAAATGACTACAGACAAGACCAAGTAACAACATTTGCTTCAAAATTGAATAAAATTTGGTAGATATAGACACTCGACATCTAAGTCATCCCATTGCAATTGACAGATTGGATATTCTTACCAATCACATAACTCACAGATCCAAACAATGAAACACACAAACTCATCATCATGTTAATCTACAATTTTACAATCATTTAAACCACGTGACTCAAACACCAAATCAACATCTAATTTGATTTTCTAAACAAGTCATCATCCAAGTACCATAGTCAAGGAACCAATCAAAACTCTATGAGATAAGAAACCTTCTAACATCAAACCAAATAACTACCAAACCATCAAAAACTTGATCATATTATGTTAATGCATAAGTGTACTTACATAACCATGATACCATATTCATCACCAATGTTTTATCTGCACTCAATTATCACCCATAGAAGACTCCAAGTCTCAAGCAATGTCCAATCATGTCGTCAAAATTGAAGATAAACTATGTACCTAATGTATGCACCCTAAAATGGTCGCCTAGACTTTGGGCCCCCATTCTGCAATTTTATCAATATCCTGAATCAATATTTTCAAAAATCAACATTTTCAATTATATCAATTTCCTTGATCAAATCCTATGCTTTCATCATTTTTTATTATTCTATGGGCTAACCATTTTATCCTAAGTCTTTATTTAATTAAAAAGAATATTTCCTCCCCTTTTATTAAATAAAAGCCCTCACTTTTCCTCTTATCCTAAGTTGCACAAATAAAACATCATTCTTATTTTATAAAAAAGGGAAAAAAATACTTTTTGTCTCATATGGACACAAAAGTCAACTCCTATTTTTTCATTGGAGGATATTTGTGCACAAGGATCAAGCTTCCATTTTTCTCCACCGTTGATTAAGTCTTTTGCCTCTTAATCTCAATGGTCCATTTCACCTCATTTCTTATAAAAGGGGAGCTCTCCTCCTCATTTTAGGATCATGTTTTTATGCTATTGTTATGCTGCAGGTTTTCTAGGTCTATTTGGAGCTTTCTTGAAGACATTTTTGCATCCAAGCTTTGAAGATCTTTGTTGCATTTCATTTAGTCTCATATTTGCTTTCATAGTTGCATTGATAATGGCATTCTTAGCATAGATTTCCTTTTATGCAATAGTTTAATCTCACATAGCCTAATTGGGAAGGTTGTAATCTTTGTACTTTCCTTTCATAGCATAATTTGTACTTGCACTTTCATAGAGTAATTTGCATACTCATATAGCTTGCATTTGCATTCATATTGATTTCATTGGAGATATTGGCACTCTTGCCCTTGTCTTTTATTTGGAATCTCTCATTGTGTGGTTGACTAGCAAGGTCATGAGTTTATAGCTCTAGCTAAGAGCAATTTTATAAATCTTGCAACTCCATGCATAAAGAGCTATGAATCGATTTGTGAGGGCTTATTCTTGAGTTTCCTTGCATCTAAGGATTCATAGAAGTGTGGTCACTGTTTCACCATACATTTCTGGCGCCCACTGTGGGGCAGAGTGGATAGACTTTGTCCTTTAGATTTATTGCATTTTTGTGATTTTTCGGATTAATTTGTGCATATCCTGTATTCTCTATTTTTTGTCTCAGAATATCGCACGACACTTCTTAGGATTATCGTGCGACATTTCTCAGTATACGGGTGCGACACTTTGCGCAGAGGAAGAATCTCCCGCATGTATTAAGTTCTGTCGCCTGGTATCGTGCGATCTGTCGCCCGACTTTTATACAGGTTATCGCCCAGACTGATAAGTATCGCCCGAATACAGAAAGCTCTGTCGCATGATTCTGGTGAAGTCTGAGGTATATCGCTTGATACAACAGAGAGCTAGGTTTTGAGTTTTATCATCCGAATTTGATCACATTTAGTTTGCTGGTTTAGTTTACTGCATTTAGACAGGTTTAATTTGCATTTCTTAGTCTAAATTGATCAGGTTTTTGCATTGCTTTCATTTAGATTTTGGTTTTCCTAACCCTAGTTGTTTAACAAGTTGTGGTTGTTGGAGCTTTGCTTGAAGGAGATTGCCATAAATTGCATGCTAAAGGGCTACTAACGGTTTGTAGGGCTGCCCAAAGCATAATCAAAAGTAAAAAAAGAAAAATCTTCAAGTGTTTGTGATTTATTTCCTTTCAAGTGTGGCATCTACTAATTGTTTTAGGAACTTTAATACCTTGTGAAAGAGATTTTGAGGTGGTAGGAGAAGTATGCTCTTCACCTTTAGGTGAACCAGAAAATCTTGACCCATCTTAAGGTTTTGGAAGCAAGGGGGTAATTGAATTTGCTTGGTGTGTTTGGGAGAAGTTTTTGAGATAGGGGAGTATGCTCTTCACCCTTGTGGTGAACCAAAAACCTTGAACCTCAAAAATCATCCATTCTTTGTTTAGTTTAGGATCTTTTAGCGGGCCTGCTCTTGAGCAATCAAGAGGAACGAACCAAGTGGGGACAAGCTTATTGCCGACTATTCTGACTCACTATAATCTCAAGGCTATCGAGGACACAAAACTTTGGTAGACATAACACTTGTCTTCGCTTGATGAGAGTAGCTTATGGGATTGCGACCATGGGGAAAGCATTGAGCAAGAATGCTTAAGGTACTCTTGAGGCCGCGAGGTCCTAGTCCTTTATGAGGAGCAAGAGGGGTGTTATGAACGGAAGCCCTTACTAAGAACCATAGGTTAGAAGCCACCTTTATTTAGCCGCTTATCTTCTTAGTGCAATGATTGATCCAAGTGGACTAACTCGGATCACCCCAAGATACTCACCATATGTGTTCCTTTGGTTGTGTTATTTGACACTTCCACGACAAAGCCAATATCTCTTGTGGGCAACCACTTGGTGTGAGGCAAGGGGGCATTAAGTTGTGGGCTAAGTTGGTAAGTATTGAGCCTTGTCTTGTAGGTAGATATTGCTCGAAGTGTTTTCGAATGTGCTAAACCAGTGTAAAAGTTCTCGCATACAAACAATCAGTAGCTTCCATAGGGTGCAATTTTACTTTTTGAATATCAAAGTGTTTGTCTTGGCAAGGTTGCTTTTGCCCTTGTTTCAAGTATTTGGAGACATGTTTGATCCCCTACTGTTTGCAAACCTGTCCAATTGCTGTTGAATTTGTGATTGACATCAAACATTTTCACCCTAACATTCAAAAAATCCAAGATTAGACCTTAAAACTTGAAATTTTGCACACATTTGGTCAAAAACTACATCAACATCGCCTGCTTAAGAGAGAAACATCGTATGATACATCGCGCTGGACTGTGTCACCTATCAGTGGTTAAGTCTGTCGCCTGGCCGTTATCAGGTCTATCGCCTAGTAAAAAATGAAATATCGCCCAGTATTAGGTATATTGCCTGGTTTGCCTGGAGTCTGTCGCTTGAGAATTTTCAGCAATATTCTCAGTTTCAGTCATTAAGTTGCCTTTAGTACGACTTGACCTTTGAGTAGGTTATCTGACCTTGCTGTTAGAGACCTATTTTGACTGCAAATTTTTGATTCTAGCCTTCTAGGGACCATTTCAATTGATTTGCAAGGTTGTCTTGGAAATAATTTGTCAAGTTAGAGAGTTATTCCTAGTGAAAAGTTTGTCTTTAGAATTGTTGATTACACCCTTGGAGAATTTGGATCCTATTATTGTCCAATTCATTTTCAATTTTAATTTTGGCTAAGTCCAACCTCCTGATTCAAAAGTGCAAGGGTATTCACCCTTTGATTTGAAGCACCTCTTTGACAGTGTCGGTGATGCCTTTTATTTTCTATCTTTTCATTTTCTCTTTGGACAATAGAGAATCTCAATTATCCTAGGTTGGAAATGACACTTTGAGAGATTGACCTATCACTTAGAGTTTCTTTCTTTCATGTCAGTTACTACAAGATATCAAGTGAATCAAGGGAAAAGATCCCTAGTTATCTTTAATCAGTTACCACCAATTAGAACACATCAACAACGTAAAGAAAAGGAACCCCTCTTTGATCAGTCCCCTAGGAGTCAACTAGAGGTTTAGGCTAATCCTTGTGAGGAAGGTACACCTAAGACACACTACTCATCAGGCACAAACATGAGTTTCTCAAACATCAAGAATTCTAGAGAAGATATCAACCACAATCTTCAAGAAATGTTTTCAAGTTTCAGACATAATGATGATGATGACCTCAAATATAGTCCACCAAGGTCACCTCATGATAAATCAAGATATTGGGATCCTCAACAAAGAGTAGAAAGACACCATAGGCATAGTCCTTCGGAGTCAGGATCCCCACAACATACTGATTGCAACAATGATTTAGAATATCATGTCAATGCGGCCAACTTACTCAATGCATCTAGACCTTCATCTCCAGCTAGGGAAAACCCTTGGCATACTAATGCTAGATTGAGGGCAATTGAAAGAGCTAAGCAAGCTTATAGAGATGAACAAGCTGCGAAACAGGAGAAACTTAGGAGATTGGAAGAAGAAGAGAAAGTCTTGTTAGAAATGAAGAGAAGAGCGTTACAAGAAGAAGAAGATAGGTTGTATGCGCGACAACTTTAAAGACAATTTGATGGAAGGAGGACTAATGGTGGAACTGATTCTCCACCATCAACACCCTCTCAAAGTCCTAAGACTAGAAGGAGGTCTAGGACACCCTCAAGATCACCAAGTCCAAGAGGAAGAAGAGTTTCAAGAGTTGGTCACAATAGGAGAAATTCACCTCCTAGACTTTCTAGACAACCCTCCCAAAGAGCACATCATACTTCACAACATGGGGGGAGGTATGTTAATTTGGACACCTTAGACTTCATGGCTATTCAACAAGAACCTTTATTTCAAGCCTACTTCGAAAGGTATGTGGAACATAATAAAGATCAATTCCTAGAAAGTCTAATTAATAAGGGTGTAAGAGTCCCCTTTGATTTTGATGTGGATAGAAAGGTAAAGAAGCAAGATCCATCCACAAATGAAGTGATCAAACAATTGCAAAGAGATGTGGACAACATGAGAGCTCCCAAGAGTACTTTCAACTTGGATTCTATTTGTCCCAATCCTATTGACAAGAGTGTTGTAATGATTGATTTTCCTAAGAAGGTGGAGTTTCCTACCTATGACAAATATGATGGCATTGGTGACCCTCATGATCACGTAAGGCAATTTTATATCATGATCTTCTCTTTCCACCATGAGGATTCATACTTAATGAGATTGTTCCCTAGAAGTCTCAAGGGACAAGCTATGGAGTGGTTCACTAACCTTACTCCACCAGTTAAAACATTTAAAGAGCTTGTGGAAAGGTTTGTACAACATTTTGCCTATAATTTGACATGATCAGTTACCGTGCTTGATTTATGTAAACTGAAGAAAAATCAAGGAGAGTCATTTGTTGCATTCTTGCAAAGGTGGAGACGTTTATGCGCAAAATACCCAAGGACAATCCCTGAAGAGGAGAGAATTGCCATTATTGTGAGCAATTTGGTTCCAGAACTAAGATATGAAGTCAAAAGATTCCTTTCAACTCTTTTGACACTATGGTTGAAGTCACTTGTCGCATTGAAGATGTTTTAAAAGAGCAAGGAATTTTGGCTATATCAACAAACAATAGCAATAGCCAAAACAACAACAATAACAATAAGGACAAGAAAAATAACTATTGGAATAAGAATAAGCAAGTGGTTAATGATGGTGTTGTTGATGCACCTCAACCTAAAAGTGAAGTCCTTAATCTTTCGAAGGTGGTACAAGCCATGAAACTTCAAATGTCTTCAGATCAACAAGATGGCAAACCAAAGTATCAAGGAAAGGCAAAAACAGAGAAAAGGCAATTTACAAAACTTGGGGATTCCTATGCGGACATCTTTAAGACACTCATTGCTCATAATTTAGTACAACCTCAAGACCCTTCGAAATTCCGCATTCTAGATCCAAAACCATATTGGTGGAATGAGAAGGCGTATTGTGTGTATCACAATGGAATTGAACATGATATAGAGAACTGTTTCAAAATCAAACATCTTGTCCAAGACCTCATTGAGAATGGTAGATTGCAAGTGGATGGTTTAACCTCAAATTTTGATCATAGGGCTTTTAAAGAACCCTTGCCAAAGTATGAGAAAGGAGAAGGTTCCAACAACAATAATAAGAATGGTAAGGCAGAAATCAACTATACATACACTAAAGCTGATAATGTGATCAACATGCTTGAGGTGGTTGTAGAAAATTTTAATATGATGAGAAGAAAAGATTCTTATGATTATGATGATGATTCAAGGAAAATTCCTAAAGAAGGACCCATAGTTGTGTTGAGAGGACCTAACTCACATAGGGAGTCTCAGTCTCTTCATGCTGTTACTAGGAGTCAAGTTAGTCAACCTCCTATTGTCATTAGAGGTCCTAACTCCAGCAAGTCTAAACAACCAATGACAAAGGGTGTTCTTCCTAAGCCCACCGTTGGTCCTGATTCGAACTATAACCTTGTTGATCAATTACAACAGACACTAGCGTAGATATCTATTTTTGAGCTTTTGGAATTGTCCCCAAGGCATAAGTGTGTCCTTGAGGATGCTTTGCGAGCGGCTAGTGTCCCTAACAACTTAGATATTGATCAATTCCAGAATATGGTCAACCATTTGGCTAGCCCTCATTACCTCACTTTCTCAGAAGAAGATGACAAATCCATCAGTCACCCACATAACTTGGCCTTACACATAGAAGTCATGATTCATAAAACCCGTGTCAGGTGCATATTGATAGATGGGGGTGTAGGGCTAAATATTTGTACCATGAGTTTGTTGAAGGCTCTAGGATATTCTGAAGAAGTCATCGACACGAGGAAAAAGATCACAATCAAGGCATATGATGAAGTAGAAAGAAGTTCCAAAGGATTGGCCATTTTGCCTATTCGCATTGGCCTAGTAGAAAAGGATATCTTATTTCAAATTTTTGATGTTAGACCTTTAGCCTACAACATTTTGCTCGGTAGGCCATGGATTCATGAAATGCAAGCAGTCCCATCAACATATCACCAGTGTGTTAAGTTTCCTCATAATGGTGTAGAAATTTGCATACCTAGAGATAGTACTTTGTCAATTAATAACATTTTTGCTGGATCACATATACCTTTGAATAGGGAAGCTGACAGTTCTAGTATTCCACTTGAGAAATGTGAGAAGTTTAAAACCATAGATCTTGGGATGGGAGATTATAAAATTGATTCTTTTACAAAATTGCTAATCTCTCCTAGGTCTTATAGGAAACCATCACCAGATTTGAAACCTTCATCATCGGCTATGACATTGTTTGGAAAGTTTGTGGAGTCTTCAGTTCCTATTCAGGAAGAAAAAGAGGAAGTTGCCGTAAGAGACTAGATCTACCATGAGGAAAAGTACCAACACAATGAGAATTTTTCTCCTTCACCTAAAGTTTATGGTAGAGGGTACACATTAGTGAAAAATATGGGATATTCGGGACATGGTCCCCTTAGTCATAGATTGGATGCCAAGTCTGAGCCATTGGATCATACTTTATTTGCACGACACAACAAATCCACAATAGGTCTAGGTTTTGAAAGTGATAAACCAAAAGGTACTGCTATCCTAGCTGCGACAGATAGTGATTCTGATTCTGAATACACACCTAATCTTTATAACCAACAAGACATGACAGAAGATTGTGTGCCTTCAACTGATCTCCTTTGGGGGGAATTTGAAAATTTGACAATTGATAGTCCTCCTATCCCAGCTGCGATGGATAGCGACTATAGGAATGCTATATTAGCCATGGAAGGTGTCATCACCTCAGCTGCGATAGGTGATAATGATTTAGATACTTTTGTGGTTCAACAAATTCCTAGAGAAGGGGAGACTCTTCAAAATTGTGAGGCTTCTACATCACGAGGCCCAAATGTTGAAAATTTAGAAATAGATTCACATGAATTTGAATGGGATTCACTTTCAGATGCAACCATCGACTTGGATGTTGATGTTATTCAAGCCTATAATGCCCAACCCGACGCAGTTGATGAGCCTAGTGTAGGGCTAGAGGATTGGACTCCTTGAATCGCCTTAGTGAACGATACTTCGTTAGGATGGGCGAACCCCGATTCGGGTACTTTAGAAGGGAACTTGATAAATCTTGAATATATGGTCACCAAAAATGACATCCATCACATTTACAATGTTGAACTAGTCATAGACCTACCTATTGTCAACCACCATTTAATTGATTGGTCTCGAATTTCACAAGAGCCACAACTATTGACTTTTCAAAATGATTATGAGATCGCATGTTACCTTAATGCCATTGAGCTAGTAGTGTCTTCCACCAGTGAGCCGACTACAAGCATGATTGAGCCTGATATTAAGTACCTCATTCACAAAATAAATGAAAAAAAGAAGAAGAATAGGTGTTCTGATGGTGAAAACCACTTTTTGGCGGTATCAGAACTGAAAATAGTAAAAAGAAATGACATATCCGAAGGTGAAAAACTTTTTGAGGCACCTAAGGATGAGGTACTTAATAAATTTCCCAGTTATTTTCAGGACAGATCCTCAGTGTTGATTGAGCCAACAAAGCCAGTAAATTTGAATTCAGAAGAAGCCCCTCAGATTGTTCATCTTGCTCAGTCCTTGTCAGAGGAAGAAACTAAGGCATATGTGCAATTCCTACAAAAGAAAAAAATCAATTTTGCATGGACATATTCAGACATGCCAAGACTTGACACTAATCTTATTATGCATCATCTATCTATAGCTCTAGGAATAAAACCAGTGAAACAGAGACTCAGAAAAATGCATCCACATGTAGCTCTCCTTGTCAAAGTAGAATTAGAAAAACTTTTGAGAGCTGGATTTATCAGAGCCATAGATTATGCAGAATGGATCTCAAACATAGTACTAGTTTCCAAACATGATGGGTCCATTCGTGTAGGCACAAATTTTAGAGATTTAAACAAGGCATGCCCAAAGGATGATTTTCCACTTCCAAATATTGACATGATAGTGGACATGACAGCGGGTTATGAAATATACTCTCTAATGGATGGATTTAGTGGATATAATCAGATTAAGATAGCACCCGAAGATCAAGAGAAAACAACATTCACTTGCACATGGGGAACCTATTGTTGGAATGTCATGCCATTTGGATTAAAGAATGTAGGGGCTACCTATCAACGAGCTATGACAACTATATTTCATGACATGATGCATAAGAACATGGAAGATTATGTGCATGATACCTTGGCAAAATCAAGAAAAAGGGATACACACCTTACAGATTTGGAAGTAATTCTAGATCGAATGGAACAGTTTCAACTTAGGCTAAATCTGAAAAAGTGTGCATTTGGTGTCACCTCAGGCAAACTTTTAGGATTTATCATTTCAGCAAAAGACATAGAGGTTGATCCCGAAAAAGTCCAAGCAATTCTAGATATGCCACCTCCTCAAAATATCAGTCAAATGAGAAGTCTTCAGGGATGTTTTCAATCGATTAGGAGGTTTATTTATCAGCTTGTAGATAGAGCGCAACCCTTTAATAAGACATTGCGTAAGGGTGCTTCTTGTGTTTGGAACGAGGATTGTCAAAAGAGCCTAGATCAGATCAAACAATACTTGGCTAATCCTCTGATCCTAATGCCTCCTATTCCAGGGAAACCATTGATCCTATATATTTCAGCTACAGACACTTCCCTAGGAGCATTGTTGGCTCAGTTGGATGAAAATGGAAAAAGGGCCATATACTATATAAGTCGTACCCTTGTGTCATATGAGGTCAATTACAATAACATTGAGAAAGCTTGTCTTGCTGTGGTGTTTGCTTCCCAAAAGTTGCAACATTACATGCTAGCTCATACTACCCATTTAATTGCTAAGATTGATCCTCTAAAATATTTTCTTAGTAAGGCTGCTCTTATGGGTAGGCTCGCTAAGTGGATGATGGTATTATCAGAATTTGACATAGAGTACATTGAAAGAAAGGCCATAAAGGGGCAGGCTATTGCAGACCAACTTGCTGATTTTCCAGTTAAGGATAGCATGCCTATACAAGTTGAATTTCTTGATGAACGTATATTGCATGTCACATCTCGCACTTGGAAAATGTTCTTTGATGGCTCTAATATGCAAAATGGGTTAGGTGTGGGGATATTATTTGTTTCTCCACATGGATATACTATACCAAAGTCTTACAAATTACTCTTTCCATGTACAAACAATATAGCAGAATATGAAGCATTAACAAATGGCTATAGAATGGAATATCACTGAGTTGCATGCTTTTGGGGATTCACAATTGATAATTAATCAAGTCAATGAAGAGTATCAAACCAAAGATGACAAGTTAATACCCTATAAGAAGATGGTTGATTCTTTGAGACACTATTTCACTTTTGTGACATTTCAGCAAATCCCTAGGACAGACAACAAGGCTGTAGATGCTATGGCTACATTAGCTTAACTTTTGCAATTGGAGTAGCATGAGTCCCGATTTGAGTTCCTAGTGGAAGAACTACGTTACCCTATCTTTGATTCACCTGAAAGTCAAGTCATTTGTACCCTTGTCACACATGAGTCCTCCCGATATGGTGCTATCTATTCATATCTTCGTGATGGCATCATCCCTAACACTTTCAACCGTTCTGAACATAGAAATCTCATCCGCAATGCCTCTCGCCACACCCTTATTTTTGGTGATCTGTATAGGAGGGGTTTTGATGGGATGCTTCTTAGGTGCTTGGAAAAGGAGGAATCCGACCAAGCGTTAGTTGACATTCACAAGGGCATTTGTGGTGGACATTCTAACGGTCTTGCCATGGCCCGTCGATTGCTTAGGGCGGGGTATTACTAGCCCACAATGCAAACAGATGCAATAGCTTTCTCTAAGTCTTGCGAGAAATGTCAAAAACATGGAAACTTGATTCACGCTCTAGGTAGGGAGCTAATTCCTTCTGTTTCTCATTGGCCATTTCAGTGCTAGGCCTTTGACCTTGTTGGGAAAATTCACCCCAACTCATCAGGTGGACATAAGTTTATCATCACAGCTACTAATTATTTCACGAAATGGGTAGAGGTAGTCCCTCTTTCTGTCACCTCCGGCAAAACAATTTCACTCTTCATTCTAAATCATATTATTTGCCGATTTAGAGTGCCTTCTGAGATCATCACTGACAATGGAGGTCAATTCAAGAACAAGGACCTAAAGAATCTATGCAATAAGTTTAAAATCAAGCAACATTGGTCCTCCATCTACTTTCCACAGGGAAATGGACAAGCAGAAGCCTCTAATAAAACCATTCTTAAGATTCTTCATAGGACAATACACAAGACTGGTAGGGATTGGCACTTACAAATTAATCCAGCACTATGGGCTTACAGAACAAGCATTCACACACCTACGGGAGCCACTCCTTTTGCACTTACTTATGGCACTGAAGTGATATTACCTTTAGAAGTAGAGATCCCTTCACTCAGAGTCTCTCTCAAAGGTTCGATTATAGATGAGGATTACCGCGCCATGAGGTTACAAGAATTAGAACTTCTAGATGAAAAGCATAAGGCTTCATTTGATCATATGAGATTCTATCAGAAGCGTATGTCCAAGGCATTCAACAAGAAGGTTCGCCCTAGAGAGTTTCGGATAGGTGATCTTATTTTGCGAGAGAATCCTAAGAACCAACATAATAGAGAACAAAAGGGTAAATTTGAACCTAATTGGCTTGGACCATACATTATTACAATAGCTTTTGGTACAGGTGTATATTTATTGTCGAAAGAAGATGGAGAACAACTCCCTGAGCCCATCAACATTTTGCACCTAAAGAAGTTCTATCCTTGATGCCCGTTTCTATCTGGGGGCATCCTTTGTACATATTTTATTGATCTTGAAAAAATCCCCAAAAAATGATATATTGTCAAAAAAATCCTAAAAAGTATCAAAAGTCCTGAAAAAAAATAAATTAAAAAAAAATAAAAATCCAAGTGGTGAAAACCTGGAAACAGGCGCTATTTGAGGCCTTTGCACCCTTGTCTCTTAGCATGCATCCTTGACACTTAGCCATTCTCCATCATGCCTTGACTTTATTTGACTTGGTCTGGAATTGGTCTTTATCTTTGTCTAGGGGGCATAACTGTTGGCATAGGTCCTTTGGGTGCATTTGTCTCTTGGGGCATTTCGCAACAGGTGTTTTTCAACACCACCCCAAACAGTGTTTTTCAACACTACCCTAGCATCGAGTGTTTCTCAACACTTATCAGGTGTCTTACCTACCAGTCTAGTATGATGCAATATTGCTCATTTGCAGATGTGATAATCAAAGTTTGACTCTATGACCAACACACACACACTTAAATAATCAATTCAATTGAGATATGTTGACTTTATTTTTCTTTGTGTGCTGTCTATGAGAATTTTTTTGATGAGTGGTCTCTCCCTGAGAAGTCTTCAATGATGCATAGCTAGAAGACTGAGGGTATGAGAACATGTTTTATTTCTTTATCTGCTTGTGGGTATATTTTGTTGGTCCTAATTGTCATTAGCATTTATGCTTGATCCACTTGACACCTAGGATTTACAAGGTATTATCCTTGACTGTTTTACGAGTGCATGCTTATAGCCATCTTGACCTTCTTGTGTCTTGATGCAAGCATAATCTCGCTATAGCAAACTTAGGTAATCTCACTGCACTAGTCATCTTGACCTACATGTCTTTGGTGCCTAGGTGGGATTCCCACATCTCTATCTGATATAGATCATATTCATATTCACATAGTCATACTAGTGTGTATTGTATGATCTTGCGACGCTACCAATAACGCTCGATGATGATAATTAGATGTCTATGAGCGTTGTGACCTTGCAAGTCAACCACTTTTCATAGTAGCTTGCATTTTTAGGTTCATGTTAGATTAGTTTTGCATCTTGCATATGGAGAGAGCTCTCCTTTTCATCTTTCATGGACTTTTTGGTTAGCTGCGCTCACCTTTCGCTTCTTCTCGATCATGTCTTTCACCTCTTGTCTTTCAAATCACATCCTTTTCTCTTCCTAGCATTTTAACTTTTTGACCAATTTTCAAAACACCTCAAAATTGCATGAAAATTGCACCTCTAGCTAATTTTGACGTCCTAGATCCATTTTCAGACTTGAAATCAAAATCTAAGGTCATCTTGATAGTAAAAAATGTATTCCAAAAATTTCTCTTTCTTTTGTGCAGTTGACTAACCTTTTGAGGCATAATTCTTCGATCTTTGATGGAATTTCTTCCTTCCATGTCTCTCAACCTTCTAGTCTTTCATTCACCCTACTCCTTTTCTTCTACTTCATCAACCTAGGGCATGTTTTCACTGCCTAATGGTTATCCTATTGAACTTATTCTCGATTGTGATTTCATTATGATTTGATCAACTTTTTATCAGTTTTATGTTCCTCTCTACCTGATTTCGATTTCGATTCTGAGGGGGCAGTACCTATTGGATTTTAATCATTGATTCCTTGATTTTATTGATTCATCTATCTTTCTATGAGCTTTCGCTCAAGCTTGAGATTCTTATCTCTTATTTTGGATATGATCCCGAATCGACCCCATGTCCAGAATTCTTTGTCTATGTTTGTTCGGGTGTGATCCCGAATCGACCTCACATCTGAGTTGTTTTGTGAATCCAGATTGATCTCACATTTCAATTCTTCTTTGACTGCATGTGTTCCCAGATCGATCACACATTAGTCAAAGAGGGGCAAATGTATGCACCCTAAAATGGAAGCCTAGACTTTGGGCCCCCATTCTGCAATTTTATCAATATCCTGAATCAATATTTTTAAAAATCAGCATTTTCAATTATATCAATTTCTTTGATCAAATCCTATGCTTTCATCATTTTTGATTATTCTATGGGCTAACCATTTTATCCTAAGTCTTTATTTAATTAAAAGGAATATTTCCTCCCCTTTTATTAAATAAAAGCCCTCACTTTTCCTCTTATCCTAAGTTGCACAAATAAATCATCATTCTTATTTTATAAAAAAGGGAAAAAGCACTTTTTGTCTCATATGGACACAAAAGTCAACTCCTATTTTCTCATTGGAGGATATTTGTGCACAAGGATCAAGCTTCCATTTTTCTCCACTATTGATTAAGTCTTTTGCCTCTTAATCTCAATGGTCCATTTCACCTCATTTCTTATAAAAGGAGAGCTCTCCTCCTCATTTTAGGATCATGTTTTTATGCTATTGTTATGCTGCAGGTTTTCTAGGTCTATTTGGAGCTTTCTTGAAGACATTTTTGCATCCAAGCTTTGAAGATCTTTGTTGCATTTCATTTAGTCTCATATTTGCTTTCATAGTTGCATTGATAATGGCATTATTAGCATAGATTTTCTTTTATGCAATAGTTTAATCTCACATAGCCTAATTGGGAAGGTTGTAATCTTTGTACTTTCCTTTCATAGCATAATTTGTACTTGCACTTTCATAGAGTAATTTGCATACTCATATAGCTTGCATTTGCATTCATATTGATTTCATTGGAGATATTGGCACTCTTGCCCTTGTCTTTGATTTGAAATCTCTCATTGTGTGGTTGACTAGCAAGGTCATGAGTTTATAGCTCTAGCTAAGAGCAATTTTACAAATCTTGCAACTCCATGAATAGAGAGCTATGGATCGATTTGTGAGGGCTTATTCTTGAGTTTCTTTGCATGTAAGGATTCATAGAAGTGTGGTCACTTTTTCACCATACACCTAACACTACCAAATTCCAATAGTGAAGAATACCTATACACATGTTCTAGGATGTACCAAATATAATAATCAAATGTAGCATCACAAATATCTTATAAAAACATGCACTCATTCGACGTTTCACCTCTTGACTTGACTAGATGCTCACACAACCACACCCCAAATCATAGACACCTATAAGTGATGAATTAAGATCAGTACTCTTCATATTCATCAAACTGTGAAAATAACAATACTATTTTGTAGTATACTCCAAATGCTCTCCAATGCCTTTTCAAATTTTTTTTAAAAATTGATTCTATGTGCAAAAGTTTTCTCAAAAATCGTGAAAAAGAAAACAACCAACTTCCAAGCTCAAAAAATTGATCCAAACAACAAAATAATGGAACCAAATACATACTACTACATAGTGCTTGGAACCAACTTTCTAACAAGTATAGGAAGCTGAGAATCCGACAACCTAGGAGAAAGTTATACTTGTTTGAAGGAAATACCCAATTTGGTTATATGGGCAACTTTGATGGACTCCAATTTTTATCTAATCTAATTAAACTTTTCAATTCCACAAGACACACATGTGTATGTGTGTGTGTACACACACACACACACATTGCAGGTTAATTTTTCAAAGCAACAAGATATATTACATTTTTATTTTATTTTCTTAGACCAACAAATTTGATGGTTGTGTGATTCTACATATGGCTAAACCCTCAGATTTGCAATAAAGCCTACAAATGTATTTCATACCTTCTAAAATCTCAAATCTTGCATGCATAAGCACAACTTCAACTTTGCATCTAATCTACTTAAGATAGGGTTATAACTCAAAATCAAAACCATGAAAATTCTAATACCACTTGTTAGGAAATAATGCATCATATCTAGTTTCATTTAATGCATTTCCTACATGAATAACTATTATGCCAAATTTAAATAGACAAGTCACAAGATAACACAAGATATAGCTCAGGAAAAGCCTCTTGAGGAAAAACCCTCAAAAGCAACCATATGCCACCATATTCTTCAACAATAAAATAATGCAAAGTACTCATAGAGCTACATAAATAGTTCTAAAATATCAAACCTCTCCCATGCATCCTCTACGTGTCCAAGCATGAATCAACCACACTTCACATATACACTCCTAAAAAAGACTCCCTAAACCACTAAACATGTGCTTGCTTATATAGATTCAAGCTCACACAAATACAACCAAGTGGTAATGTAAAACCATGTGACTCAAAACCATAAGTTTACAAAATGATTGACCCCAAATTTAATATAGGTACTAAGTTTTCACTCCATTAATATTTCCTTAGAGAGGGACTCATAGTGAATATATTTCTCAATGATACAATACAACACATAAAGAGGCTCTAAGAAAGTTAACTCCTAGAGATCCAGGTCCATCTAGATTCTCATAGGTACACCAAACACATAATAACAACATAAACATTATGCAATGTGTACAACACCTTATCCTAACATTTACCAACTTTTTTGGAGATGTTATTATCTTTTTAGAATTTAGGGAGTTCTAGTTGGACAAAGAACGGTTGTCTTAATTGATAATGGTGCTACCCATAATTTTATTGATGAATATTTTATGTTCACAAAATGATTGAAAGTAAATGAGTTTGAAGGTTTTAATGTTTCCATTACAAATGGATGAACTTGTAGTGTTATAAATTGCACCTTATGCATTTATGATATTTGAGCATTAGGCCTAGTGCATTTACAGTGGAATCAACAATCAAGCATTTGTATTTTGACATAATGGGTTCTAAAAACAAAGCAATTATGACCCCTGGCCCAAATTTGTAGTTGATTTGGTTGGATAATGACACGACATGTAGATGTTCGTATGGCACACATTCATCCCCAAAATATTTCATTTTTAAAAAGCACATTCCACATCAAACCAATTTTTATATGCATCCCTTCTTTCAAAGGTATTTGAAATGACTACCATTGCAAAATCTAAGAAATTAAATTCTCCATCCTTCTCATCTTTCACTCTCTAGCATCGCAATCTCACTCTTGGCTCTCAGTCATATCTCTATAGCAAAGCTCTATCAAAATCTACGCTTTATCTAGTGGTAACTCATTCTCCTCATCTATGCAAGAAATGCTATCATCTCAAGAGAGGGGTCTACATTGTGTAACACTATCTCTTCCCTCTTATCCATACATCTAATATATTATCTTAACAATACATGCATTATTTGTTTGTATTATAATTTTTGTTTGATGGGGGTTCTCCTGTATTAAGAAGGGTTTGTTTCTATTACTTGTCAATATCATTTACCTCATGCAATAAGGGTTTTCCTCCATTAAGAAAGGTTTATTTCTATTTTCACATCTCACGTAATAAGGTTTTTCATCCATTACGTGAGGTTTGTTTCTATTATGTTATTGTCTATTGATTTTATGCAAAATCTATCTAGTTGTTTGTGGAGGTAGAAACACCAAAACAAGGTTTTGACTATGGCAAACCCATGTACAACCCCCCCAATTTTTTTTATTTCTATGTGTATATGTGGCAAACATGTCTACAAAGTGAAAAAGAGTGTGTAAGAACCAACTATGGGTATCTTTCTACTTTTTTTCATTGAGACTACAATGTGGTACACATATGTCCCCATGACACATTGGTGTCCAAGGTCGAGATCTTGCTAGTGTCAAGGTAAGTATTTTATAATCCCATCTTTAAGTTCATGTAGTCAGAATATTTCCAGCTTTCAATATTTATTAGTTATTTCAATATCTATTTTTGGCATTCAATCGATAGTTGTTTTAGTCCAATCTAGTTAATTTTCTTTTTTCACATTATTCCATTTAAGTCTTCAATTCTATCTTGTCAATTAGTGTCATTGATCACCCTAGCTCACTAGAATGCTAGTAGAAGTGAGGCAACATAGGTACATTTTACCTTTAGGATCTTGACATCCTGAGGGTAGCAGATTTCGTACTCTACATTTTGGTGAACCCAATGTGAATGCCTCGATGTCATGTCTTGTCCTTTCAAGGATTTAACGCTTTCAACAAGGCATTGTTGAAGGATGACTTTGATATGTTATATGATGCCCTAAATGAATTCTTAGAGGCATATCCTCATATCCCAAAATCTACTAAATGGTTACCACATTTGGATCCCCCTTCTTTGAAGGACAAAAGGTTTGTAAATGTTATTATTGTTTCTACGACTCCTTCAAATCTTAAGAGATCACTGACTCGTGTGATTGCTAATAGCCCTTCTCCTAATAACGTTAAATCAATTTATGGTAACTTATTTGGTAATGATTCTCCATATAGTTTCACCAAGTTCACTTGATTCAAAAATAATTCTTATAATTATGTTTCTCATAACTATAATACTAGAAGGGATAAAGATAATGTTAGCTAGCCAAGTGTAGTTCTATCGCCTCCTCAACTAGACCATCCACAAGCACCTAAGCCTATGGCCAAGAAACCAAGTGACTATGATCTTATCAAGCAACTTTGAGTTACTCCCACCCATATCTCACTTTGGGATTCTCTTCAAAAGGCCTTGGTTTACTATGGTATGCTTAAAGAAGCTATTCAAAATATTTTGTTACCCTCTTTTACAAGACCAACATAAATAAATGCATTATTGGAAGTGAGGAATCTAGAAAACCCATTGATGATAATATTCTATGTCAGTTATGTTGGTATAAACCAAACCCTCATTGATACCACCTCGACACTCAATGTCTATAGTTTGGATCTACTAGCTAAGATCAAGGTGGATAAGAACTCTTTGGTTACATCTTCATTATTCAATTGTTTCTTTGATAATACTATATTGCCTTTGAAGGTTTGAAAAAGCAAGATACCAACCTTGGTATATGCTATACCAAGGCCTCTTCCTTACAATATTCTTCTATGTAGACCTTGGCCTTATGCCTTGGGATTTGTTTCATCTACTTTGCATGGTTTTGTTAAGTTTTTGGTAGACAATTAGGTGATCATACTTAAGGATAATCCTGGCACCATACATTTATGTTCTCAAGCACACAAACTTTCCAAAACTATATCCCATTGACATCTTCCAACATGTTGACATATGTATCATCCTAAATTGTAAGAACCTATAATTAGATGCTCAATTAGGCCCCATTTTAGCATGTATGAGCTCCTACATTGATTGTCGGTACTCCAATGCAACACTATCTACATTTTAAACTTTTTCTATGCATTCTCGACTCTCAAAACAAATTTCATCTGCTTTTAATGGGAAGAGGTCCCCCTACCTGACCTCTTCCCTGGGGCTTGTCCTAAAATTCAAATTGGGAGCTCATCCCATTATTTAAGAAGGATTTATAGATTCCTATCAGACTCCTTCAAGTTTTGAGCCCCAAAATGTTATGAGAGTTATAAAAGAAATCCATCTCTCCTGATTTTGATATAACATGATAAGAGTTCAAGAGCTCTCCTAGAATTTTGTATCCAAGCATTCTCAAGCATTCTAAGGAAATTTCAAGACAATTTTCTCCATGGATCAAGCTTCTTTTCCTTATTGAAGGGAAAGAAAAGGAGTTTACAATCAAGGAAGAAGATCAAAGTACATGAATTTACAAGCATTCAAGTCTTCAACTCTTTAAGTCATCATTCTTGTTAGCTTGTGGTGACTAATCAGGAAAGTACTATCCAGGAAAGTACTGTACACTTTTCCTCCCGACCTCGCCGGGGTTATTTGAGGCCGACTACTTTTTCGGTTATTTGGGCTGACTACTTATAACTCATTCTAACCCTAAAGCGGGAAAATATTGTATAATATGGCTTAGGGTTAGGGATTTTTACGATGTATGATTTTAGTACTTGTGGCAGAGTTGGGCTGTATGGGATTACGGATTGTAATCAGGTTGTAATCACTGGATAATAATAATATTGGACTTGCTGTTGGTGGACGTAGCCCAGGGATTGGGTGAACCACGTTAAATCTGTGTGCCATTGTGTTCTATTCTGTGTGGTTTATTATTTTCTGATATTAGTTATATTTGCACATAATTGTTATTTCTGCCTTGTTAATCCTAACAAGTGGTATCAGAGCGAGGTTATTTCATTCGTTCTTTCATCTATTCTCTGAAGCAGGTCTCACGAGTCAGTGGGAGAGTCTCTCGGTTAAGTGGGAGAAATGGCAGAAGAGGGTAGGCTGAAGGTTGATAAGTTTAATGGGCAGAACTTCTAGTTATGGAAGATGCAAATGGAGGATTATCTCTATCAGAAGGATCTATGGCGGCCATTAGAGGGAGTAGCCAAGAAAGAGCAATCAATGTCTCAGGAGGATTGGGATATTTTGGATAGGAAGGCACTGGGGAGTATTCATCTATGCCTGGCACAATCGGTGGCATTCAATATTACTGAAGCAAAGACAGCTAAAGATCTGATGGAAACCCTAGCGAAGTTGTATGAAAAGCCTTCAGCTTCAAACAAGGTATTTCTTATGAAGCGTTTATTTAATATGAAAATGGTAGAAGGTGGATCAGTTATTGATCATTTGAATGAGTTTAATATAGTTACAAGTCAATTAACCTCAGTTAAAATTACTTTTGATGAAGAGGTTAGGGCTCTCTTGATTTTGTGTTCTTTGCCAGAAAGCTGGAATGGCTTGGTAATGGCTGTTAGTAATTCTGTTTCTGGTTCTAATACCCTAAAATATGATGATGTTATTGGTGTTATATTGAGTGAGGAAATTCGTAGGAAAAGCTCAGGGGCATCCACATCGGGTAGTGTATTGAACACAGAAAGTAGAGGCAGAACAAGAGATAGAGGAAACAACTCTGGAAATCGTGGGAAATCAAGAGGAAAATCAAAGGGAAAGAGGTCCGAATCTAAAGGGCCAAATGATTGCTGGTACTGTGGAAAACCAGGTCATAAGAAGAAAGATTGTTGGTCTTGGAAGAAAGATCAAGGAGACAAAAATGATGGAAACAAGGAGGCAAATGTGGTAAGTAACAAATCTGAGGAGGATGCTTTGCTCTTGTCCTTAGAAAGTATTGATGATTCATGGGTTTTAGATTCTGGGGCTTCATTTCATGCTACACCCCATAGAAGTTATTTTGTTGATTATGTCCAAGGGGATTTTGGGCTAGTTTATTTGGGAGATAATGAACCCTGTCAGATTGTTGGAAAGGGAAAAATTAAGATTAAGTTGCAGAATGGGAATCATTGGCTACTACAAGAGGTAAGACATGTTCCAAGGCTGAGTAGGAATTTAATTTCAGCAGGGCAACTGGGTGATGAGGGTTGCACAGTTACTTTTAATGATAAAAATTGGAAGGTTTCAAAAGGTTCCTTAGTAGTAGCAAAAGGTGTGAAAGTAGGCACCTTATATCTTTGTACAGGTCATACTGTTCCTTCTACTTTAATTGTTTCAGAAGATAATGAATGCTCAGGAACAGTGGCTGCAGTTGAGCAGGAAGAACATCAAACTGTTGCTGTAGATTTTGACACAGCACTGTGGCACAACAGACTCGGGCACATGAGTGAAAAAGGTATGAAATTACTTCATTCAAAGAAAGTTTTACCTGGTCTGAAATGTGTCAATATGGATTTCTGTGAAAGTTGTGTTTATGGAAAACAAAAGAGAGTTAGTTTTGTGAAGAGTGGGAAGGAAAAGAAAAATGAGAGATTAGAGCTTGTGCATACAGATGTATGGGGACCAGCTCAGGTATCTTCCCTTGGTGGCTCTTTGTATTATGTTACATTTATAGATGATGCAACAAGAAAAGTATGGATTTATTTCCTTAGACAGAAATCTGATGTATTTCAAACTTTTAAGAAATGGAAATGCTTGGTTGAGACTGAGACTGGTAAAAAGTTAAAATGTCTCAGATCTGATAATGGTGGTGAGTATTGCAACATAGAATTTGAAGAATATTGTTCCTCTAATGGTATTCGTAGGCAGAAAACTGTACCAAGGACTCCACAAGAAAATGGAGTGGCTGAATGCATGAACAGGACAATAATGGAGCGTGCAAGGAGTATGAGGTTGCATGCTAGGCTGCCCAAAAATATGTGGGCAGAGGCAGTGAACACTGCTGTTTATTTAATCAATAGAGGCCCCTCTACTCCTTTGGATTGTGGTATTCCAGAGGAAGCATGGAGTGGTAAGAAGGTGAGTTATTCTTTTCTCAAAACCTTTGGTTGTGAAGCTTTTGCACTTATAGATTCTGAAAATAGAACCAAGCTGGAAGCTAAGTCAAAGAAATGTGTATTTGTTGGGTATGGCATTGATGAATTTGGTTATAGGCTTTGGGATTTTGAAAATCATAAAATTGTAAGAAGCAGGGATGTCATATTCAATGAGAAAGTATTGTACAAAGATCTGTTGCTGCAGCATGAGAAGAAAGAAAATGACTATGTAGTACTGGATGATACTCCACAAGTTCATGTTCTAGTAGTTCCTTATGCTCCGCAACAACAGCAACAACAAATACCACACACCCCAGTGAGTGTTAGACGGTCAACAAGGCTAAGTAGACCTCCAGAAAGATTTTCTCCATCTTTGTATTCTATTCTGTTAACAGATGCTGGTGAACCTGAATGTTATAATGAAGCTGTGCAGGTGGATACAAAGCTTCAGTGGGAGTCTGCAATGACAGATGAAATGGACTCTTTGCTGAAAAATCAGACATGGGATTTATGTAAGTTACCTGCAGGTAAAAGGGCTTTACAGAATAAATGGGTTTACAGGATCAAAGAAGAGGATGGAGGTACGAAAAGATTTAAAGCTAGATTAGTTGTAAAAGGATTTGCACAGAAACATGGTATTGATTTTGATGAGATATTTTCTCCAGTTGTTAAAATGACTTCTATTCGTACTGTTTTAAGTATTGTGGCTACTGAAGATTTGCATTTAGAGCAGCTTGATGTTAAAACAGCCTTTCTTCATGGTGATTTGGATGAAGAAATATATATGGTTCAGCCACAAGGATTTGAGGTCAAGGGTAAGGAGAATTTGGTGTGCAGATTGCAGAAAAGTTTATATGGCTTGAAGCAAGCACCTCGGCAATGGTATATTAAATTTGACACTTTTATGAATGGGCATGGATATAGTCGGTGTCATTCTGACCATTGTGTTTATTTTAAGAGGTTGGATGATGACAGCTACATTATTTTATGTTTATATGTTGATGATATGCTTGTAGCTGGGTCTAACATGGATCACATTAAGGGGTTGAAACAACAGTTAGCAAAATCTTTTTCTATGAAGGATTTGGGGGCAGCAAAACAAATCCTTGGTATGAAAATTTGTAGAGATAGAAAAAATAGGAAATTGTCTCTATCTCAGGCTGATTATATTGAGAAGGTGTTGCAACGTTTCTGTATGGAAAATGCCAAAGCTGTCAGCACACCTTTGCCTGGTCATTTGAAATTGACTAAGGATATGTGTCCCAAGACACCAGAAGAAGAGACTAAAATGTCTAAGGTACCTTATGATTCAGCTGTAGGGAGCTTAATGTATGCTATGGTATGTACTAGGCCAGATATTGCACACGCAGTGGGAGTCATTAGCCGTTATATGAGTAACCCTGGTATTGAGCATTGGAATGCAGTCAAATGGATTCTCAGATATTTGAGAGGCACATCTAGTAAGTGTTTACACTTTGGGGGTTCTACTACTACTGTACAAGGCTATGTTGACTCAGATTTGGCAGGAGATATAGATAGCAGGCAGAGTACTACAGATTATATATTTACTGTTGGTGGGACAGCAGTGAGTTGGATTTCTCGACTACAAAAGGTGGTTGCTTTATCCACTACAGAGGCAGAGTATGTTGCTGCTACAGAGGCAGCCAAGGAGATGATATGGCTTCAATTCTTCATGGAAGAATTGGGACATCCACAACAGGATAATTTTCTACATACAGATAGCCAAAGTGCCATTCATCTTGCAAAGAATTCTGCTTTGCATTCAAAGACAAAACACATACAGTTGCGGTACCATTTCATTCGATCAGTTTTGGATGATGGACAGTTAAGGCTGGAAAAGATTCATACTGATGATAATCCAGCAAATATGTTTACAAAGGTAGTAACCAGGGAGAAGTTGAACTCATGTTCAGCTTCAGTTGGTCTTCTAGACTAAACAACATAAAGGAACAACTGAGTCCAAGGTGATTCAATCCAGTGGGAGCCTCATGTGGGTAGCGGTATTGCTACAGGATCAGTCTCCAAGTGGGAGGTTTTTTAGTATAGTGTGGATACTGATCAGTCACCAAGTGGGAGATTGTTAGCTTGTGGTGACTAATCAGGAAAGTACTATCCAGGAAAGTACTGTACACTTTTCCTCCCGACCTCGCCGGGAAATTTTTTTTTGAGGCCGACTACTTTTTCGGCTATTTGGGCCGACTACTTATAACTCATTCTAACCCTAAAGCGGGAAAATATTGTATAATATGGCTTAGGGTTAGGGATTTTTACGATGTATGATTTTAGTACTTGCGGCAGAGTTGGGCTGTATGGGATTACGGATTGTAATCAGGTTGTAATCACTGGATAATAATAATATTGGACTTGCTGTTGGTGGACGTAGCCCAGGGATTGGGTGAACCACGTTAAATCTGTGTGCCATTGTGTTCTATTCTGTGTGGTTTATTATTTTCTGATATTAGTTATATTTGCACATAATTTTTATTTCTGCCTTGTTAATCCTAACAATTCTCTCTTTCCATAAAGCATTGTGGAAAACTACAACATCCATTACACAAGGTTTTATCTTTCATGATTTCATTTTAGGTTTTTGTATGGAGTCAAAGCTATTGCATCAACATAATTGATCACATTCAAAGAAGCATTTTCATTTCAAAGGTATAATACACTTTATTTTTAAAATATACCATCTGCTATATGATAACAAACTTTCATTTATTTAATTTCATGATTGACTCCAAATCGGGGTTTGACTGAGGCAAACCCATCTCTACACAATAATTTTATCCTTTTTGTGTGTGCTGGTATAGGTAACATTGAAACTGGCTCGAGTATGGGAAGTTCAGGACCTCATAAACAGTCTACAACTGAGTTCAATAAAAAGTACTAAGAACATGTCAGCCCAGGCAACCTCTTGTTGGGAACAAGTCGCCCTAGGCAACCTCTTCCCTCCAAAACTATATTAAAATAAAATAATAGGCTAGTTCCATCTTCTAGTTTCTCTATACATAGTTATTTGTTTACTGTTAGTTTTTCAATCATTTCCTCTACTTCATCTTGGTTCTCATATCTCCTTGTCATTTTTTCCATATTAGTAAGGGAATCTTGATACCCATTCAACACTTGGACCCTTCTAAGCCTACTGGGTTATATCTCCTTCCTAATATATAGTAGGAAATATTATTAATTCTCACACTCCCCCCCTCCTCCCCCTCACCCATCCTCCTCTTTGGTGCCACCTAAGATGGACACTTAGGAGGAGGTTTTCCCAAAGGAAGATACTTTAGAGAAGTATGACCCTCCAAAGCAGAATTCTCCTAAGGTAGAACCAACCAAGGTAAAAAGTAATAAGCCTACCAACATTGAATCAACTTCAAAATCTCTTCAACTGAGGTCAACACATGTTTGGGTGATGACTAGGGAATCTTATACTTTACCAATTCACATATCAACGAATAGAAGGTAAACCCCATCCAATTATAGACTTGTAAAATCTCTTTCATCGTGGCCATAAAGGAATATTATGCTTCTATAAATTCAAGTGATGCTTACTATGTTGATGATATTTTCTATACCAATCCCCCAAGTTCTAAGGAACTCCAATTGATCTATGGACTTGGGTATAATTTAGTTTCAAAGTATGGCTGTGACGGGAGAGGTTGCATTCCTAATGCGGAAGGTATCTGAGTTCCTTTTGAATCTAAGCTCAAACACCACAAAAATGGGCTTGGATACCATACTACATCCCAAAAGGAAAAACCATGTTTGACTATCAACATGATTATTGTCAAACTGCTCTCTTTCAAGCTAGTTATCCAGATTACATTGATACCAATACAAGCTCCAAGGAGGTTCCACTAGAAATTTTAGCTTTGAAGGAATCTCTAGAAGAATTCTTAGGTTTTTACATTAGTTTTTCATCATATCACCACAAATTTTGATTCCCTTCTTGGAAAATCAAGCATACTTTGGACAATCTATTAAAAATGAAGATGAGGAGGACACATTGTCTCAAGATAGTGAAAATAATTCAATGCCACATTCTAAAGAGTTTAATACACTCATGAAAGGAGATACTACTGATGTCTTTATGGATTCAAAAATCCTCAAAAGGGTCATAAATATTGGTAAGTGCCTCTCTAAAAAGGAAGCTAAGTCACAACTGATCTCCTACATCAATACTCTAATGTTTTTTCTTGACCATACGTAGAGATGCCTAGTATTGATGAGTCCATAGTGGTTCATACTATCATGTTACATCTTGATGCATAGCCTATAAACCAAAAGGTCCAAAATATGAATCTTAGGGTTTTGTTATTTGCTAATATTGAGATAAAGAATCACTTGAACATGAGCTTTATTTTTCCTATTCATTATTCACCTTGGATATTGAAATAGTTCATGTTAGTAAACCTAATGAGTGTATTCAAATATGCATCAAATTTCAAAATATAAATAAGGTTTCTTTAAAAGATGATTTTCCACTACCTAATATCATTATGATTGTAGATTTGATGGAAGACCATGCATTACCATCCCTTGTGAATGGATTTTCAAGTTAGAATCAAATTTGTATCTACCCTAAAGATTAATACAATACAACCTTTACAACCCCTTGGGGGACATTCTACTATGTGGTCATGTCATTTGGGTTGAAAAATGTTGGTGCAACCTATCAATGTGCAATGACCCTAATCTTCCATGATTTTATCCATAAGATCCTAGAAGATTACGTGGATGAAATCTTTGAAAAGTTGGTCCTTCATCAAGATCAATGTTAACAACCTTTGACTTATCTTCAAGAGCCTCTAACTCTACAAGATGTGACTAAATCCCCTCAAGTGTGATTTTTTTATATGAATAAAATTAGTGCAATTGTTAACATGCCTCCACCTAAAAATATCTCTCATCTTTTTAGTCTGGAAGGAAAGATTCAGACCATACAAAAAAAAATCTCAGATGGTTGATTGTACACTTCTATTCACACAACTAGTGAAGAAAGATGTGCAATTTAGATGGGATGATGAGTCTCAAGAGGCTTTTGATTCCATCAAAAGTTATTCAGCTAATCCTCCTATCCTAATGGTGACTATGCAAGATAGACCCTTTTTATGTATGTCTTAGTGTTGCCCAATGCTTTAGCAACCTTATTGGCTCAATATGATGACAATGGTAAATAAAAGTCATCTATTACATTAGTCATGTTCTTATTGATTACAAAAATCCATACTGTGCAATGGAGAAGTAATGTCTTTCTCTCTCTTTTGCAACACAAAAGTTAAGGCATGACCTAATACACATGATGACTCAAGTCATAACTAAGAACAATCTTATTAAGCACTTATTCTCTACGGTTGATCTCACTAGGAGATTGGAAAAGTGGGTAATGTTTCTTTCTAAGTTTGATCTCAAATTCGTAACTTAGTAACCCATCGAAGGTCAATTTTTCTTTGATCAATTGGTGGAAGCTCCCTCACCTAAAACATTCCCAACCAGCTAGGATTTTTTTCCTAATGATAATCTATTCATAATTGATCGTATTCTTGGGTGGATATGTATTTTGATAGATCAAAATGTCAGACTAGTTCTAGAGCAGGTGTTATCCTAGTTTCACTTGATGGTAAAACAGTCAGTCTTTCCTTTTTCCTTGAGTTTCATGGATATTTTGACTTAATTATGAATGAAACCATGGGAAGATATTGTGTTAAGTAGTCAAAGTTGTCTTAGTATTGAGATTTGACCTTGAGTCTTCTTGATAATTTTTCACACTATACCATCGATAGTATTCCCTTGAGAGAAAATTACCATGTAGATGCAATGGAAAATATGACTTCCCTTGTATGACCTAATTATCACATGGGTAATTAAGTACTAGTTTGTTGTCCAATTCCTTCACTCTCTTTTTGTATTAGACAAGCCAAGCCTTGAGAATCTTATGTGCTTTTGCATAGTGTTTACTAGAATTTGTACCTTTATAGGGTTAGTATTGTAAATAATTGAATAAAATAACTAAATTAACCACAAAGGAAGAGCTATTTTAACAAATAAAGACAATTAAGCACTCTATGGATCTCTAACTAGGGATATTAATGGTGAAGCTCTCACCAAGCCTCCATTAATGACAGTCCTAGAATGAGAATATATGATAAAGCAAGCTAAAATAGTTCAATTCCAAATTGAAATGCTTAATTAACTTCTAAATTTTCCTTCCTAGCTCAAAATCTCAAGAGGTTATATGAAATTCTCAGATTTGTGGATTAATTATGAGTGAATTATCCCTTGATTTTATAGGATTTGGCAAGGGTAGGGGGTGTAATTGGATTTGATCAAGGTTGAGTTGGGGTTAAGTCCTTGGTTCCAGCCTTTGGAGATAATTTAAATGGATTGTCCTCAAAGCTTGGGACAAGAAGACAAGATGAGTGGACATGATGCTCTTTCAAATTGAGTGATTGAGATTCATTTTGGCTTGATCCATGTGAGCTCTTTCCTTAAATCCTATTGTTTGAGGCTTTTTCCTCCCATGTGGTGTTGAGAGAAAATAGGACTTAATTAATTGAATTTAATAATTTATTTAGCCATGTGTACCCCTTGAGTGGGTTGATTTGATTTTGAATTGAACTATACAATTAATTTTATTTAATTGCACATTGATTTAATTTATCATGATTTGGTCGATTTAACTGGAATTTATGGATTTGATTTTTAATTAAATTGAATTAGAGCTTGATTTGAATTTTGATAGGCTAAATGCCTGTTTTGATTCAATTGCCTTGATTCCTCCTTAGTTTTGCCTTGATTAATCACATGGATGATCCTGTCCACTTTTAGGTGATTACAAATGCCCCTCTTTGAGTCATCATGCAAAGTGTGTCGATTCAAAGAATGTTTTGATCCAACTTGATAAAAGGTCCTGATTCCATCGATGGTCGATCTTGATGTTCGATATGAGATGCAGATTGTGATGATAAGATTGATACAGTTATGATTGATTTGATATTTTTGATGGCTGATTCGATGATAGATTGCCTGATATGGTACTTGATTTGATTTGATTTGATGTTTGATGCCCCATTCGATTGATTAGCTAAAAAATTCCTGATAAAAGATTGCATTCTAATTTGATGGTCATGCCCTTGATTCGATGTTGTTGTTGTTTTTGTTGATTATCTGAGTGTATGCCCCCTCATAAATGAAATGAAATTTGATAGATGTTTTGAAACAGTTGACGGTTTAGGTCAATTTGCATTGATTAGATCAAATTATAATGAATTTTGATTTCATTTCTGATAATGTTTTTGTGTCTGCGTGATGACAAATGCCCCTGATTTGGTTGAGTTGGTGAAAAATTTGGGTCACTGGGCATTTTCTGGTCAAAGATTCCCTTTTTAGGTCAAAAGGGCCTATATAAAGGGGTAAAAAGTCACTTTCACTATTCATTTTCACTTTTACAGTTAAATTTTTCACTATGAGTCCTCCGAGCTATTTGAGATGGTGATCCTGATTTGTGAGCACAGGTTCAAACACGGGTGATGATTTCAGTGGCCACTGACCTAGGGACCTCCAGTGAGTGCTTGAACCTCTCAGATTTCAAATTTATGCATTGGATTTCAGAAAAATCAAATATTTCTTAGAAAAACCCTATTTTTTGCATTTTATTTTTGAAATAGTGTGTTTGATAAATCTTTTAGCACGTTTGATTATTTTTTAGCGCTTCCACGTATGAAAATAGTGCTTTCGCGAAGCAGAATTTTGCTTTTGCACACCTATTCTAGGGCACAAAATGCATTTAATTTTAACTTTAGCACATTTGAATTTCATTGCGCTTTTGATCTTTTAATTGGTGCTTTCAAATTTTTAAATAGTGCTTTTGATAAGTTTTAGTGCGTATGCTTCAAACAGGGCATTTGATAATTTAGAAAGCGCTTTTAAACATTTAAATAACACTTTTAAATTTTAGCACATTTAAGAAATTAAACAACGCTTTTACCTTGGTAGGAAATTTTTTTTAAATGCCTTAGTCAGTTTTTTGATTTGTTCAGTGTCATTTTTCAGTTGATTGGTGTAGGTAATAAACCTGATTTGATAGCGAGTCGTAGGATGTCAGTTTGAGTCAGTCATAGTCTAAATGTTTGATCATCAATCTAAGTTTAGATGATGGATGATGATGAATTTTCCATCCTCTCTTAATAGAATCAGGAAAATTGATTGTGGTTTGATATTTGTAAATGTTTGATTGACTTAGGATAATTCAAATGATAACTAATTTCAAATATGATGTAATTGAACTTTATTTTTTGCTGGAAGTGCTTAAGTTGCTAGGTGTTTGTGGTTCATACCCATTGCCTTTCAGTATGATCGATGATCTGACCAGTCAGGATCAGAGAGAGATCGACCGATGTGGATTGTCCTTCCTTCTGGTTCTACCTCAATTTTGAGTGAATTAGAGATTGATTACTGTTATGGCTGAGAGGTGGTACTTAGACCATAATATGTTCCATTTTCCTATGGGTGAGATGACCATCGCCCTTGAAGACGTGTACTGACTGTTGCGTATTCCAACTCAAGGAGAGTTGGTATTCTACGATCAGGTCTATGATGGTGCAGCATGTCGATAGGTCTTCTAGGATCCTACTATTGGTGATGATTACATTCAGTGGTCTCAGTTTCACTCTTTTCCTATTTTTCTAGTGGTTCTAGGTGCATTGATAAGAGGATTCCTCTTACCTGATAGACAGGGTCATGGATTTGTGGTTGGATGGGGTCCTATTATAGAGGACTTGTTGGTGCATCCTTGACAGTTTGATTGGGGATTGTGTATCTTAGTGCAACTCTATCATGGGTTGCATACAGTTGTATACAGATGTTCCTCCACTCTCTCAATAGGGGGGATATTACTTCAGCTTTGGACATGGGAGAATCTCCCAGTGACACATCTTATTGCAGCGTGACACCGAGATCCAGGTTGGCAATTCGCTTGGATGTATGAGGGGATGGTAGTGCAGACCCATATGGGAAAGCTAGATTACTGGTGTCGCGTGATTGACGATAGGGATCAGGTTGTCTAGCGGCTTTATTTGGGTTTGAGCCATGGCTAGAGGATGATGGTGAGCTTCCATATATGTTCTATCCTTGTTGGATGATTGGTTGTACCCCTTATATTATAGAGATATTTTTCTTTTGGAGGGTACTACGACAGTATGGAAGGACACATGGTATGCCCTAGGACATTGCCATGTATGCTCAGGTTCAGGCCGAGAGATCACTGTGGGGTCCTATTGTGGATTTTAGGATAGATCTTCAAGAGATACAGGATCTTGGCTATTTTTCATGGGCCATGAGAGAGGATGTCATTGATGCAGGGATGACAGATGATTATGTAGATTGGTTCGGTCAGAACCCATTTCCACGATTCATAGATCCAGCTAAGCGGGTACCTAGTATTGATGAGGAGTTTGATGGTGGTGGGGATGATGACGAAGATGATGGGGATGATGGGGATGGTGGTAGGGGTGGGGGTAGGATTCAAGCACGACATGGACGATAGGGTCATCAGGCAGCCAAAGTAGGGAGAGTTATGATGCCAATTATTGTTGCTGCTCCCATTCCTCCTAGGGGTGGTGGTCAGGTGAGGGGTCATGGCGTTGATAGGGAATTACACTAGGTTGCCAAGGATCTGATAGGTAGATAGGATCACCATAGGGCTAGGTGTTAGAGGAATATGGATGCCCAAGTAGCACAAACATTATTGGATCAGGCACAGGGCTAGCCGACACAGGCTCCTCCAATTGTTCCAAAAGTTGTTCCTTAAGCTCATCTAGTACAGGCACCTGCTTCTACTTCTACTTCTACTTCTGCTTCTATTTCTACTTCGATTCCATCATCTTTATCACGTCAATCTTCTTCTTCTTTTATTCCATCGCTATCTGTTCCATCTTCTTCCATGCCTTCTTCGACCATGCCTCCACCATAGACTTCTACTACATAGGCTCCTAGCATAGCTGCACCAGAGGTTCGAGCTTTTCAGTTAGAGATGTATGAGGTTAGATAGGAGGTTAGGTAGTTGATTTCTATGATGGAGGCCTTTATGGTAGTGATGAGTCAGCATGGGTTGCAGCCAAGCTCGAGTCGTCCTCCTGATAGTGCTCCTGGTCCTGACGGTGCTGGCGGTTCAGCTAGTTGATTTATGATTTGAGATGATTCATGTTATTGTTGTATATGATCCATTCTTTTGATAAATTGAGACATTGGACTCTATTGTATCTTTTGATTAGTCGATGTTGTTTATGTTGATACTTTGATACTTTGATAGACTTTGATTATTTTGATGTTGCATTATATGATCGTTCCATGGACTCTGATACTCGTTTATTTTTAAGATGATGATACCATAGACTTTGATACTCATTTTTGATAGATTTACTATATATGATGTCATGATGTGTTGGATCTCCTTTTTTAGGTGTTTTACTATGATATGTAAATTTATATGATATGTCTCCTATATGCTTTGTTTTATGCTTTTCAAAATATAGTTTTATGATGGATGCATATGTTCTATTGATGCTTAAATGGTTGTCTTATGTATGACATAGAATAGATGAATGGATGCAATATGAACTTAATGATGTGATTTAATGATTAATGATATTATGGATGTAATGGATATATAGATGTGTTAGATGGATAATGCAATGGTTAATGCTATGTAATGATGTAATGGATAATGGATGTATTTATTTTGGTATATGGATGCAATGCAAATGTGATGGCCCTATATTGATGTAATGTATAATGATAATGGGTACTTAATGATTAATGTTATATGTGATATAGATGAATGATATTGCAATGCAATGATCCTAAATGAATAATGCAATATGCAATATTTTTGAATTAAATGATATTATTACAATATGAACCTAATGATGAATTAAAATGGTTTTAATGGATGTATTGAACGTTTACTAATGCAATGCACTTAATGGATTGACATGAATGATTAAAATAATGCACCCTAAATGAGATGAATTTTAAAACGAATGCAACCTAATGCAATGAACTTTAATGAAAAATGATTTGAAGGATGAAAGCAACCTAATGCACTTAATGAACTTAATGAAAATGATTTAAAGGATGTATGCAACCTAATGCACTTAATGAATTAAACTCTATGTAAGATATGAATGATGAATGCAACTTAATGTAATTAATGTTATGAAATGGTTTAAACTATATGGAATGAACTTAGATTTAAAATGAATGCAAGCTAACACGAATCTAACAAATGCTCATGACCTAATGGAATGCACCATTGTTTTTATTATTATTTTTGATTTCCAACACACTTGATCACATATAGTTTTTGATGCTCATTTGATTTTTGATTTGACTACACCCCCTTTCTCTATTTGCAATTTAATTTTCAGGCTAAGAAAGGAAAAATACATTAAATGCATTTAATCTAGGATGTATGCAACTAACTGTCATCATTCAAAACTTTGGAGCTTATATTCATCATTGAGCCATTTTTAGAATCCCATTTTAGTACAACCATCACTAGTTCAACCATGATGATATGAATACTTTTTGCACCTCTTTCGTTGCTTTCCCATCTCTTTTTGGTACAACTATCACTGATTGAAGCCAATCATGAGAGTGTGAATACCGATTTTGTCAGAGTCTATGTTGCAAGTGGATTTTGGTATCATGATATTGAACATCAAAATATCCAAGGTATCCTTTTGCATAAACAAACAAAAATCTTAGTTTTATCCTATGTACAAGTCCTTGATGATTCTTTGATGGTCATGTCTTTAGACAAATAATACATGCTTTAAAACTTTGATTTTAAGACAGTCATTCAGAAATCCATAAAATATCATACTTTCATCATAGCTTGTTTAGTTTAAAAACTTTCATCGATTCGCTAGAAAGACATGATTTTATCAATCAGGTCAACACTTAAGAAAAATTTTGCAATGCTTTTCAAATCCATATTTCAAGTGTATTTCCATCCATTTCATACTTTTAATCCTGATAAAGGTAGGGTCATGTAAGATCTCAGATCAAATTTTGCGTTTGGTTCAAATTGGATTGGGATGAAGATTTGATTAAGTGCTTCACTTGCATTTTTGATGAATTGATTCAATGATTGATTGAAGTTTAATTTTGATGAATCCTTCCTCCTTTAGAGTAGATTGCCCCCAGCTTGATATGATTTCAATGTTGGACTTAGGTAAATTGGCAGATTAGGTGACCAAAATCTTGAGGTACTTGCAAATGCAACTGTGAGGTTTTATTATGCAATATATACAAATGCTAGTGAATGCAATGTTTACAAGGATGACTGCTAGGTATGCGACTAACTTGGACTTTCATTAATGGCACCTGTTTACTAGGTTTTCACCGATTGAATGGATCTCACTTTCTTTTTCTATTTTTAAAGGTTTTTCCTTTTTTTGCTACCAAGGCGCCTATTTGCTAGGTTTTCACCAAGGCACTTTTTCTCTTTTTTTATTTTTTCTCTTTTTCCAATTTTTTTCTTTTCATATCATCAAGGTGCCTATTTTCTAGTTTTTCACCAAGACAACATCTTTTTGAGGATCATATATGAATATTTTTGGCTTTCTTCATGCTCAATTTTCCATTATTTTTTATCTTTTCTGCATTTCTGATTTGTTTTCTCTTTTCTATTTTTCAAATGTTTTTGGTATTTTCAAGATCTCTTTTGACTATGTATAATAAATAGGATGCTTTCCATTTGATTTTCTAATACTCTTTTTCTTTATCCTCTTTCATCTACTTCATGTGTAGAACCTTTTGAGATGAATGCTATTGATAGGTTCTTGTAACTCTTCTCCATCACAATCAACTAACTTATAGACATCGGTCCCAAAAGATGAAGTTATCACAAAAGGTCCTAACCAGTTTTCTTCCCATTTTCCTTTCTTTTCCCTTTTTTCTTGATTCTTGGGATTCTCTCGCAAAACTAAGTCACCTATTTGGAATGTTCTTGACTTGATGTGCTTGTTATAAGTCCTTGACATTCAGTTTTGATATACTTTTAAATGATCAAATGCTTGTTGTTGTTTCTCATCTAGCAATTCTAGTTCATGCAACCTAGCAACTCTATAATCTTCTTCACTTATCAACCACCCCATGTAAAGATACCCTTAAGGATGAAAGTTCTACCTCCAAAGGTAAAACTGCTTATGTTCCAAAGACTAAGGAAAATGGTGTAGCTCCTGTTGGCATTCTGATACTTGTCCTATAAGCCCATAAGGTTGGGTTTATTTTTATATGCTAGTTTCTACCTAAATTGTCCACAGTTCCCTTCAATATCTTCAAGACATTTTTATTTTTTGCTTCAGCTTATCCATTACCTTGGGGGTAATATATTGATGAAGAGTGATGAAACATTTGAAATTTTGTGCATAACTCCTTTAGGTCCTTATTTTTGAAGTGTTTTGCATTATCTGTTATGATGGCATGAGGTACACCATATCTACATATTATGTGATTTAGGATAAACAAGGATATCTACTTTCCTATTGCAGTTGATAAGGGTACAACTTCCACCCATTTGGTAAATTACTATGTTATCGTGATAATGAATTTATGACCATTTGAAGATGGTGGATAAATCAATCTTATTAAATCTAGACCCCATTGATAAAATGGCCAAGGTGTCATCATAGGATGAAGCTCTTGTGTGGGCACATGTATCAAGTTTCCATGATATTGACACTTTCTACAAGTTTTAGCAAAGTGACAAGCGTCTTTCTCCATCGTAGGCCAAAAATATCATATCCTAAGAAGTTTCTTAGCTAGGGTTAAACCATTCGAATGTGACCCATAGATCCCCTCGTGAATTTCTTGTAAGGCTATATCTGATTCCTCTTTCTCTACACATCTAAGAAGAATTCCATCTAGACTCTTAGGATACAATGTGTCAGATATTAAAGTATAATGAGCAGCTAGTCAGATAAAGCTTTTCTTTTGGTTCCTAGTTTGGTCAATGGGTACAATTTGGTCTTTTAGGTAAGTGTAAATGTCTTCATACCAAGGTGATTCATGTGTTGTTAGCAAAAAAATAGTATGAGGATGGGTAGGGTCAAATGCGGGTTGCTCAACTTCTTCTACCAAGAATTCATATTTGGCACTTTGATCTAGTATTTGTAGAAGTGATGCCAAAGTTTCCATTGCATCTGTTGCTTTATTCTTCTCTCTTGGTACTTGCTCAAATGTGATAAGAGTGAAGTATTTCTTGAGATTCTCAACCATATTCTTGTAAGGTATCATCTTGTCATCTTTCATTTGATATTCATCATTAATTTGATTGATAACTAGTTGTGAATCTCCATATACTTGTAGTTTTGTCACTTTCCACTCTAATGCTAGCTTAAATCCAATGACCAATGCTTCATACTCAACTATGTTATTTGTGCATGGGAATAGCAATTTTTATGATTTAGGAATTGTAGACCCTTGAGGAGTAATCAAAAGTATGCATGCTCCTGATCCATGTTGTGTGTAGGAACCATCAAAATATAGTTTCCATGTTTTTGCTTGCACATTCACAATTTCAGAATCTGGAAATTCCACTTGTATTGGGTGGTTATCTTGTAATGGTGATTATGCTAACTGATCACCTATGACTTGGCCCTTGATAGATTTTTGATTCACATATTCTATGTCGAATTCACTTAGCACCATGACCCATTTGGATAGTCTTCCATTCAATGTTGTTTTGCTAAGAAGATATTTCAAGGGATCTATCTTTGCAATGTGTTTAATCTTGTGGGATAACATATAGTGGCATAATTTTTGGGAAGAAAAAACTATGGCCAAACATGCTCTTTCGATGAAGGTTTAGTTTAACTCACATTTTACCAAAGTTCTACTTATGTAGTAGATAGCCTTTTCTTTTCCCGATTCATCTTCTCGTGCCAAGAGTGCCCCTAATGAATGCTCGATCGCTGAAATGTATAGGATCAAAGGCTTGCCTCTTATAGGTGGCATCAAATCTGGAGGGTTCATCAGATATTTCTTCAACATGTTGAAATCTTCTTCACATTTTTCATTTCATTTAAAAACTATGTCCTTATGCAAGAGTTGGGTAAAATTATAGCACTTTTCTGCCAATTGAGAGATGAACCTTCGTATGGATTGGATCTTGCCTTGGAGAGATCTCATCTGATTGATGTTTCTAGGTGCTTCCATTTCCATGATGGCTTTGACCTTAGCTGGATATACCTCTATTCCTTTTGCTGACAGAATGTACCCTAGCAACTTTCCTGATTGGATGCCAAATGCACACCTCTTCGGATTTAGCCTTACTTTAAATTATTCCAATCTTTCAAATATTTTCTCTAGGATTGGTAAATGTTTATCTCTTGAATGATATTTTTCAAGTATATCATCTACATAATCTTCCATTAACTTATGCATCATACCATGGAATATTTTTGTCATGGCTCTTTGATATGTTGCCCCGACATTCTTTAGACCAAAGGGCATAACATTCCAATAGAATGTTCCCCATGCACATGTAAATGTTGTTTTATCTTGATCCTCAGGTGCTATCTTTATTTGATTTTAGACACTAAAACCATCCATAAGAGAGAACATGGAATGTCCTACTGTTAGATCCACTGTTGCGTTTATGCTTGGTAATGGAAAGTCATCCTTAGGGCATGCAAGATTTAGATCCCTAAAATCCGTGCAAATTCTGATGGACTTGTCTACTTTTGAAACTGGCACTATGTTTGAAATCCATTGGAAATAATCAATGGCTCTTATAAACCCAACTTTTAGCAATTTTTCTAACTCCACTTTCATAAGCAAAGCTATGTGCAGATGCATCTTTCTCAATTTTTGCTTGACTAGTCTTGCTCCTTTTTTTATGTTTAAGTGATGCATGATTAAATTTGGATCTAATCCTGGCATATCATCATAAGATGACACAAAATTGATTTTCTTTTCCTTGAAAATTTTGATTAATTCTTTTCTTTCCTCACTAGATAAAGATGTTGCTAAGTGTACGATCCTTGGTTCTGATTCTGATCCAATGTTCACCTTTTCTGTTGGTTCGATCAAGATAGGAGATCTTTCCTCATAATGCTTGGGTAAGGTATCCAAAATCCCTTCCTTAGGCACCTCAATTAGTTTTTCACCTTTGGAATCATTCTTTATTTCTTTCTCTTTTTGATCTAATGATGCCACAATGTGATTTTCAACATTAGATTCTTTCCATTTTTTTTTTAATTTTTATCAAATTAGGAGTTTGGATACCTTCATTTGCCTCTTCTTCCTAATATTCCATGGTAGAAGAAGGTTCAACATCATTTAAGTATTGGGACACCAAATTGTCATTCAAAAAGGTTGGGAGTATGGTAGGTTCGATGGAATCCCATTCAATTAATTCCTTGTAAATGAGGGTCAAAGGATCAATAATTTGATTTAAGTCAATAGGATTTAAGGACAAGACTTCATTGGAAGGTTTGAACATTGTATCACTTAAGTCTATGACATGTTCCTCTTCAAGATGATCTAAGGAACTAGGGTCAAAATCCTCCTCACTAGAATCCACTAAGGTTTCTATTCGATAAAAATCTTGTGGGTTAAACCTAGTGTTAGATTCTTCCATAGCAGGTCTTCATGATGGGACATAGGGTTCTCCTACCCATTGATTTATTTCAATTTCTTGAATGGGTACATTATCTAGAACCACTTGGCTTGAGCTTGAAGCTTGATTTGGACTTGATTCTGCAATTGATTCCTTCCCTTTGCTAGGAGTGTAAGTATGAATGACATCAATACCTTTATCTTGACATGATTCATTGGAAAAAGTATCACATTCCCACTCATTTGAATCTTCATCACTATGTGACTCTAATTGTAATATTTGATCATAGACTTCAGGTAGTTCTTTTGAGTATACCCTTGTTCTAGGTAACCTAATCCTATCTTCTCTTTGTTGTCTCTCCACGTCATTTCAATGGGTTTGAGGAGTCCTTCATTTCTTGTTCCTAAAGGTCCTTGTCCTTTATATCCCATTTTTTTCATAATTTGAAATCCCTTCCCATACTGATGTGTGGAAATGCTTACATTTTGTATGCGTTTCTCATGGGTACTTGGTTCTTCATCTTTGTATAACCAGTTTAGGATATCATTGTCCCCTTCCTCCATGAATGATGATGTATTAGCACTCACAAAATGATCATTGTATTTATGAGGAAAATTAGATGGCTTTTCATATGACCTTAGAGATAAGGGTAGGTCCATCATGGATAAGGAGTATTCACCTACTCCCTTTTGTTGGATTTTGCATTGTTTCTCAAATTTATTCATCATGTGGTCCATCTTTTGGTAATGAGCCTCCTTAGTGTAGATTTTAATGGATCTATCTTGGTCTTCTTTCTTTGTCTCAAGAGAACTCTCCTCACTAACCTTTTCTTTCCCTTTTGTCGATGTAGCTAGGTTAGGGGAATTTTGGATGTTTTCAAAAACTTATTCTTTTTCTTCTTTTTCCTTTCCCTTCAAAGATGGGAGATCTTTAAAGCTTTGAACTTGCTCTATTCTTAGGGGTATGGACCCTTCTACATTATGTGGGACTAGAGAATCATTGATAGGTTTTAATTTATTATAATATTGGAAGGGGTTTGAGTCCCCGCTTACCATGATTTCCTGCCCTAGATAAGGGAATTTAAGACATTGGTGATAGGTAGAAGACAATGCTTGCATTTCATGAATCCAAGGTCTCCCTAGTAAGATATTGTATGTCAGCTTTAGGTCTAGGACTTGACAAGTGGTTTCCTTTTGCATTGGGCCAACCCTAATAGGAAGTACTATGACACCCTTCGAAGATCTTTCTTCATCATTGTAGGCTTTGATAGTTATCTTTTTCTTTGGGTCAATAGCCTCCTCAGAAAATCCTAAGGCTTTCACCAAGTTTAGGGTACAAATATTTAGGCCATCCCCTCCATCAATCAGGACTCTTTTTACCCTATGCTTATGAATTAGAACCTCTATATGCAAAGGCAGGTTTTGGGGATAATTCAATGACATGTCATCTTGCTCAGAAAAAGATAGGTAATGAGGTGCAATAAGATGTCCCACCATATTTTGAAATTTATCTACCTCCAAATTTAGAGGTACATTTGTCTCCACCAAGGCTATTTCCAGAATTTCCTTGTGAGTTGGTGAGAGTTTAAGAAATTCCAAAATAGAGATTTGAGTAGGGGTTCATTGTAATTGATCTACCAAATTATATTGTTTTGATGATGAATATGGAGCTTGATTTGGTAGAACAATTCTTGGAGCATTAATAGGTAGAGTAATCTTTGAAGATTTCCCCCTAGTCACAACATTAGATGTTGCTTGCCTTGGCTTTTCTTTTACCACAATAACATTTATGGTTCTTTCATCACCACTTAGAGCATTGATTGTGTTATCATAGGTATGACAAAAGTTGACTTTCTCATTACCCCTTTTATTATTTTTATTAGCCTTTGATGACTCACCCTTCTCATGGTTTAGAAAGGGGTTTTTGAAGGCCGTATGATCTTCATTGTTTTGGGGCCCTTCAACTTTGATTGTACCATCATAAATTAAGTCTTGCACCAAATGTTTTAACTTCATGCATTAATTGGTCTTATGACCCTTATTTCGATGATACTCACAATGGTGAGAATCATTCCACCAATTCGGTTTAATTTGGGATTCATAGGGCCTTAACTTGGGTAGCGTAATGATCTTGTTGGCCACCAAATTCCTTAACACATTCTCCAATGGTTCACCTAAGAAGGTGAATTTTCTCTTTTGATAAGAGGAAAAGAATGGTTTAGGCTTGTTGCCATTATCATTATTGAAGGGATTATTATTAGAATTGTTGTTGTTGTTGGAATTAGAATTATTAAAAGTTGTTTGATTTACATTGTATGTTGAATTTTCTCCACTTGATAAGTTAAATGGGGTAGCCTTCAAGGTGTGAGCTTCCACAACCCCATCATTCACAAGATTTTTTTAATTATTTTTTAACCATAGCTTAGGTATATCATTGTGATTATTGGCTCCTTTATTGTTGGTATAATTATATATATAATGATTATTACTAGTATTGGTGTAGGGTTTGTTGTCTTTGAACAATTTGATTTCACCCCTTTTGACCAATACATCTTCAATCTTAATCCCATTCTCAATAAGTTTTTCGAATGTAGGAGGACATTGACGTTGGAGCCTATAGTTCATCTCCATATTTAAATTATTCATAAATATCTCCATCTTCTCCTTTTCAAGGATGCTTCATGGGTACCTTGAGAATACGGTCCTCCACCTTTGAAGGAACCCTAAGAAAGATTCACCATCCTTTTATTTTGTATCACATTGTTTTAGCATGGTAATCTCATGTTCAATATTGTAGGAGTAATGAATTACAAATCTAGAGGCTAATTCCTCAAAAGTCTTGATCCCTTGCGGAAGTTTAGAGAACCATTCCATGGCTTGCCCTCCCAAACTTCTTGGAAAAAGTCTCATTAAGTACGTGGGGTTATGCATAAATTCAATAATTAGAGCGCAAAACTCTCTAAGATGACCCGTGGGTCTGATTTACCCATGTATTTATCATATTTAGGAAAAAATGTATTGATAGGAAAAGGTGCCATGACTAAGCTTTTGTTGAATGGGAATGGACACAAAGCTTCAATAGAGAAAGGTTTAGGCTCATCGGCCTTTTTCATTAGGTCTATTTGAGTTTGGAACATTTTTAGTTGTTGAGTCATCGCATACATCTGGTTTTCCTCTTCTTTTATTTTCTTGAGTCGATCCACATCATAGTCATGTGGGAGCTTTACCCCTACTTGGGCTAGATTTAGGAAAACTTTCTCCCTATCTCTATCTATGAGTTTGTCCATGACTTCAAGAAAATAGGTATCTTGAGCCACTCTATTAGCCCTTTCTTCAATGGTTTCTTTAGGCTCATGATTAGCATTATTGATGTTATCATTGTTTCCTCCTTGGTTGTAATCATGAAACGTGGAATTTCGATCCATTGATTCAAGTCTTTTTTCAAATAAATTTGGGAGACTATCCCCTTGGTCGCGATCGTTGAAAAGACTTTGATGTTCTAATTCAAGGACCTCATTTGCAATGCAAGTTCTATCTTCTCTTAAAGATAATTTGAGTTTGTGAGAACGTGTAGAAACTGACATTCAACAAAGTTAAATTTTGAATTTGATCCTCAAGTTGGTAATTATTGATTTTTATTGAAGATATTAAAAATATAAGAGGAGATTTGTAATGGATATCTCTTTCACTTGTTCTATGTGTTTTTCAAACACAAGAATCACAAGGAAACTTATTCTTTTTAACCCCCTACACAAAAAGTATTTGAATTTGTAGGATGTTATCATGGGTTTTTGCACAAAAAGACACTTCAAGCAATCTACCTAGCTCAAGATTTGGTTCGTAAACATGGCTCTATAATGTAGTCTTTGATAATTTAACAAGGTTTTAATCAATATTCCATTCAAAATGGATATTAAATTTTCATCCTCCAAGTATATTAAGAGGCTTCCCACCACTGGTATGTCGGAGTTTTGTACAATCCCGAAGGACTACTCAAGGAAGTTCAAAAATTTAACACACTTTTGTCACACACCCCATTAAGGATGCATGTATTTCTTTTTATAGTGGGTTGGATGATCGCAAAAAAGGTGATTGTATCCCACTTTGAGCTATCCCTCTCACTGGCCTCGTTAAGGCAAATCTCAGGAGGTGAGCCCAATTATTGATCTAGCATGTTCATTTGAAAGCAATAAAGTGGAATGAAGAGACAGGTTCTAGGAGTTTGATTCACCAAAAAGGTGAAGAGCATATCCCTATCTACTTCTCAATTCCCAAACACAATTAACAATGTTCAATTTCCAACCCACTAACTAATGAGAATCGAGTATTGCTACTATTTTCTACAAACAAGGGGTTTATTTGATTATGTGCTTGATTTCCTTAACCTTTCCTTTTAATCAAAGAGTTTAACACTTTTGGCATTTTGATTCACTTAGAAAGTGAAGAGCATAGGCCTAATGTTAAATTTCCTCAAACAAAGATAGGCTGTTTTTAATTACTAGATTTTGAAAACAACAAAGCCACAATTTAAGTAAAAAAAATGACTAAGTTTAGGCTTACCTTCAAATGAAGCTAGCTAAGGCTAGGGGCATTTTTGATTGATTTTTTCATTTTATGCTTACCTAGTGGCTATAGCTCCTTTCCAATGTGCTTTTCCTCCAACAAGTTAGTCAACACAACCATCAAAAGTGAAGAAAACAAGATAAAATTGAATCTAAAGCCTTATTTGTCAAATTTAAGAAAAATTTGATTAAGGTGAATAAATCCAATTCAATGAAACAAAATTTGCCTTATATGCTTCTACAAATTTGAGATAATGTTCATGTACCTTGCTTTCTTGCTGAGAATCTTCAAGAACCAGCTTAATGTGAGCAATGTTCTCCTCTTTGATCTTCTTTGTTAAAGCTTTTCCTTCTTGATTGAATCTGCTCTCTGGTTTTTTTACTCTTTTATGATCTATCATCCTGCACACAGAGAGAAAACATTTTCTGACAGTTAGATTTTGTTTATTTTCAATTTAAGCAAAAGCACTACTAAATCTATTGAAAGCGCTACTTAAATGCTCAAACGCGCTAAGGATCGAATTAAAAGTGCTAAAAAAAATAGTTAAAAGCGCAGAAATAGAGAGTAAAAGCGCTGAAATCCTATGTAAAGGTGTCAAAAATACTGCAAAAGCATTGAACAATGGGTCAAACGTGCTGGCAAGTCAGGGAAAAAGTGCTGAGAGAATAAAGATAGAAAAGAGAAGGAATCAAACGTGCTAAAACTCTGTGTAAAGGTGCAAAAATTTGTCATCAAGGTGTTGTTTTAGGTATCATACGCGCTGGAGAACCTGTCAAAAGCATTGTAGAAATGATCATACACGCTATTTCACCTGCCAAATAGAGAGTTAAACATGCAAAAAAATTGAAAATATAAATTTTCTAGATTTTTAGAAAAGTGAAGCCTAAAGCCCCATGGTGGGTACCATTTTGTGTACTAGAATTTGTACCTTCATAGGGTTAGTATTGCAAATAATTTAATAAAATAACTAAATTAACCACAAAGAAAGAGTTATTTTAACAAATAAAGACAATTAAGCACTCTATGGATCTCTAACTAGGGATGTTAATGGTGAAGCTCTCAGTAAGCCTCCATTAATGACAGTCCTAGAATGAGAATATATGATAAAGCAAGCTAAAATAGTTCAATTCCAAATTGAAATGCTTAATTAACTTCTAAATTTTCCTTCCTAGCTCAAAATCTCAAGAGGTTAGATGCAATTCTCATATTTGTGGACTAATTATGAGTAAATTATCCCTTGCTTTTATAGGATTTGGCAAGGGTGTGGGATGTAGTTGGATTTGATCAAGGTTGAGTTGGGGTTAAATCTTTGGTTCCACCCTTTGGAGACAATTTAAATGGATTGTCCTCAAATCTTGGGACAAGAAGACAAGATGAGTGGACAAGATGCTCTTTCAAATTGAGTGATTGAAATTCATTTTGGCTTGATCCATGTGAGCTCTTTCCTTAAATCCTATTGGTTGAGGCTTTTTCCTCCCATGTGGTGTTGAGAGAAAATAAGACTTAATTAATTGAATTGAATTTATTTATTTAGCCATGTGTACCCCTTGAGTGGGTTGATTTGATTTTAAATTGAACTATACAATTAATTTTATTTAATTGCACATTGATTTAATTTATCATGATTTGGTCTATTTAACTTGAATTTATGGCTTTGATTTTTAATTAAATTGAATTAGAGCTTGATTTGAATTTTGATTGGCTGAATGCCTATTTTGATTCAATTTCCTTGATTCCTCCTTAGTTTTGCCTTGATTAATCACATGAATGATCCTGTCCACTTTTAGGTGATTATACATAGATTCAGGGGAATGGTTCTATGACATCTATGCTATCTTGAGTTTGGGGACTTTCCTTATGATGCTAGTAAATTACTTGTGCTTGGATTTGAAACCTCTCATCTCGATACATAATCTTATCTAATATTCTCTATTGAAGATCCTATCATTTTTTTCTCTTACAATGTCTTACTAATCTCGATATACTCCTTTCCCTCTATGAAGCACATTCTAGTTCTGCGGATGGGTTTTTAAGTGGTAAATACTTAGTACATAAGTTGATCCATGTGTGATAATACTAAAAAATGGAGTATGATTCCTTTTATTTTGTCAAGAAATGTCCATAATATCAAAAACATAGTAATCTATTTTGAGCTCCCACACATGAACTTTGAACTCAAAGCTCTCCTTGGCCATTTCAAACCTAGGGTTTGGATATCATTGGAAAGATATATTATCTTTCTTCTAAAAGGCATACCTTTGTCATAATAGCTATTGATTACTTCACAATGTGGGTTGAATTAGTTCCGCTAAGATCCACCACCTTTGAAGTGATATGGGATTTTCTTCTTAGTATCATTTCTCATTTCAAATCTCCTTCAACAATTGTTTTAGATAATGTTACTTCCTTTAGGAATAAGTAAGTGAATAAATTCCTTAGGAAATTCCATAATTAGCATTGCTTCTCTACACATTAATATCCATAGTCTAATTTCCAAGATGAGTCTTTTAACAAGACCATTAAGAAGATCTTGTGTAAGATTGTAAACAAGAAGGGTAAAGATTGACATATTCAATTGACCTTATGCATTATGGGCCCATCACACAAGTGTTTGTATGACAACTGGAACTACACCCTATAACATAATGTATGGTAGTATTGCTATCATGCCTCTTGTATTGGAAATCCTATTCTTGTGGTTTTCCTAGAGATGAATTATTGATAATGACACTTTTGTTAATCATCACCCGAGCTAAAGTTTCTTGATGAGTGTTTCCTTAAGGTCCTTCAACATCTCTAGGATTATCAAATTTCCTTTTCTAAAAAATACAATCAAAATGTTCTATCTCAAAAAATCAAATTTGGTAATCTTGTTCTCTATGAGAACCAAAGAAACATAAATGTACCACTTGACCAAAGTAGGAATCCCATCCCTAATTAGTTAGTTCTTTATGTCATTACCTTTGTTTATGGTTCCAATTCCTATGGTCTATTTGAAATGGATGGTATGTTGTTGAAGGAACCTATAAATGTCATGCACTTGTGTTGATGCTATGCATAGATTCTCCCTATTTTCCATATATGTGATCCTTGGTGTCTATCATATTATGATAATTATTTATGGCATTCCTTCATCAAACAAATTCTAGATGCATTATGTTATGATGTGTATATGCATATGCATGTATGGGTTTCGTGTTCAGGATTTTTTCATACATATATGTGTGTAAGATCTCACTAGATGCATAGTATAAGATTAGCATCTATATCAACCCATATCATTAAATCATCGTATTTAATCAAATGTGTGTGTAACATATATAAATACTAAATAATAATTCTATCTAATCTAACCATACATACAAAGAACATCCATAACATACATGAAATCAAATGCAAGTATCCACAAGTAGGCATGATAGTTAAACCAAAATCTATATATGTATATCATCAATATATTGTTAGATAACTGAGAGGGGGGTGAATCAGTTATGTTCGGTTATCCTATAGTCCCAAATTCATTTCAAATGTATAGTACCAACTTTAAACAAACAAACTAAATAGCTCGGTAATAACTTGTGTGTGACTTGCTGATTAATTAACTGACTGTCATATAATGTAAACCAAATAGTAGTTAACATATACAGATCTAACCGTTTACCGTAATGTGTAAAGTAAAATATCAAAACATCACATCCATACACATTTAATAGTTGATTTTTAACGTGGAAACCCTGTTAAGGGAAAAAATACATGGGACCAGTAACCCAAAATATTTTCACTCTTCTAAAGTGAGCTTGGTTAAGAGCCAACCCTATTAAAGGTTAAAAACACACTGTAAGGTGTGACTTTGTTAGAGGATTTATCACTAACAGTTCTTTGTGACCATACATTCACTTGGGTCAACAAGAAAACAAGTAACATTCATAGAATATCAATAGAAAAATAAAGATAGTTAAGTCTCACTCGGTTAAGAGATTTTGACTATAACAATGGTTAGAAAGCAACAGCGTATGACCTGATTCAAATGCAACTTGTTTTTCTCATATTCATATCTATGCTAAGCTCAATATCATTTTGGTCATCATAATCTCTTCATTCTCATTCTTCCTCTTACTTTTTTATGCTCGGTTATCTCCTTCTGTTACTTGGTTTGGTCTATAGAATCACTTGGTTCCCACTTCAACCTGTCTGACCAGCTTTACATGTATGCACCAAAAATTTGCATCCCTCATGTGATATTCTCTCCCCTCTTTTTGTATTTCTTGTCTCATATAGACATGTAAACCGTTCTCATTTCAACCATAGATTTTGCCTCTTAATCTCCATCATTGGTTTTGCCTCTTTAACCTTCCTCAAAACTTGTTCCTTAAAACATTTTCAATCTTCATCATCTGATAATCCTTGAATATTTGTAGTCATAGATCTTCATAATTTTTTTTTTCTTTATCCTTGGAATCTTTTAGATTCTTCTAGCTCATCATCTTATGTCAGAAATCACATGTTCCTCCTTATTTCTCCCTCTCGGTCAATACTGTGATATGTCATTTTCTTCCTGCTCAGTTAATACCACACTCAGTGTACACTACATCTCAGTGTACACTAAGTTCTTCATATACCGACCAAAGTAACTTGTATACTCTTGATCTTCAACACTTAGTAGAATCATGTAAGTCAATCAAATCACTGTCATATTCTCATAGAATCATCAATAAGTTTCCCAATGAATACCTTATTCATAACTTACTCGTGCATCTCATCTTCATGCTAATATCTCCTTTCCTGCACCAACATCACCTCCTTCAAATGTTTGCAACTATCATGATAAGTAAAGTCAAAACTATTTGACATCAATGACAATATAACAACTGATCTAATGTCTCACATATACCTTAGTAGCTTGGTGATCATCATCACATTCTCTCATTTTAATCTCCAAGTAGTCTATCAGTTGTAGTTCTAACATATATATGTTTCAAATGTACATGTTTTATATCACTACAGAAGCATGTGTTATTTTTATGCATGTAAATAAATATACATCTCAAAAAGAATGATATACATCATATCTATCTAGATATATCTCTCTATAAAAAATATATGTATCAAATCAAGATCCAATCAAAGCATGGTTCCCTGAGCTTGCTACTACTTATGGATCCTATTCTTGACATGGTTTCTGAATTGAAATAGACAAGGAGCAAGAAACTAAGGATTTCTATGTGTGAATCCCTCTCATCTCAGTAATATTATTTTAAAATTTCATCTTGCGATGTCTCGCCTCTATTTCCTTATGTACTAGCCAACACACTCAGGGGTGGTCAAGGTCTCTAGTGGTACCACTCCATGCTATATTGACCTACTTTTGGAGGTCATAAACTTGGTTTTCTAGGGTGTCAGATGCCCCTTATTACTCTATGTCTATTCTAGTACCAGGTCTTTCTTTGCTACTATTTTATCCCTCTCTTAGAATGGCATGCATCTCCATGTCATGTTGATCCCTCTTCCCTATTATGATAGAAAGCTAGGAATATCTCAATACCATCTCAACTTAGGACTCCTTGCAACTTATCATGAGTTGTGCTACAATCTCAAACAAGTCCACATGATTCCTCATTTTCCTAAATGACATTTATGTATCTAGAATGAGACCCTAGATAGGTACCTATTAGACCATCTCCTCGAGAAAAAGGAATATGAATTCAAGACATTGTTTCATTCCATTTGTATACATAAATAGATAATATCATGTTAGTATCTATATCATCATAATCTAAGCTACATCTAATATTGATAGTCCCAACCAGTGCTAAGAGGGGAGGGGTGAATCAACACCTTTAAAACTTCATTTTAATATATTTGATGAAGTATACTTAATTGTAAGCTAAACAGATTCAAGCATAAAATAGTATCAAGAAATCAATCACATAGTGACACCAGATTTATCACGTGGAAACCCAATTTGGGTGAAAACCACGGTGTGAGGAGACCTCACAAATTTTGCACTCTTCTAAAGTGCACCTTGTTAGGAGCCTTCCCTATTAGAGGATTACAACACACTATTAGATGTGACCTGGTTAAGGGATTTGTTACAATAAGGTCGGTTAGTGCATGCCTGGTTAGAGGACTTAGAACAACTTTCAAGATGTCACCCAGTTAAGGGATTTGATACAAGGGACCTGTTAGAGTCCACCCAAATACTGAGATTTAACTATTTTAGTTGTTAGAAAATAATACAGGGATTGACCTTTTATAAATGGCTTTTCTTAGCCTGATAAGATCTCTATTACACTCAGTTAAGAAGCATCACCAGTCACCACAGGTGTGTTCTCCTTCACTATTGTGCTTCTCTGCACACTCTTCTCACTTCCTCTATTTTCTATTTACCCTAGCTTCTTTAGCGTACAGGTTCACTCTTTTCTCTGGCAGGATTAAGGAAACCTCTATTCTCAACAGGAAGAAGAATATATAGAGTTCTTTCCCTAATCGCGCCTCTCATGCATGACCTAAATTACAGATCCCTTTCAGATACATCACTAGGTGGAGTATTAGTTCACTGAGGAAAAATTTGATGCATGCTCTTGCTTTATCTACTTTAGAGGAAAAAAAATAGATGTGTGTCAAGCATCATTCCTTCACAAGAGATAACTTCTTTTTTTAAAGCCACAAACTTTAGCTTTAAAACCTTTAAATGTGCCTTGAACTGATCACCATGATAAATCAAAGTCATCTAGATTTAGTGCAATAAATCCTGGTCAAAGAGTTGGTTCAAACAGATAGTTGACTATGACTTCCTTAGTTCATCGTATCATACCAAAGTCTTTACTTGATCGGTTGAGATCCTCATGTTGTGAACAGGGAAGAATTTTGACCTATCACTTTTCCTTTCTTAACTTACTAGTTACACCCTTTTCCTTGGTTGTGTTATTGACACCGATTGCATCCCTATCCTTGATTGTATCCTTCACTTAGTTGCAGATGCACTTTGCTTAGTGACCGATTTCTCTTGATGAGAAAATTTAGTCTTTTCTTCCTTGCATAGTGTTATCGGTTGCCACTAGTTGCCAAACTAGCCTCTTTACATACAGATATCCTTAGATCTTTGAACCTTAGATTGAGATGAAAAAATATCTCCTTTTTCTTTTCTCTTTTATCAATCAATAACAATACTTAATTGTCATGTACCGGTAGCAGGCTTACCAGTTTCCATCTCTTGATGCCAATAATCTCCCCCTTCGACATTGATGGCAAAATCTTAACAGGCAATCATGTCACCTGTCCTATGTGCTTGTACCTCTATATCATTACTACTACCATTGTCAGTCATCTACCGGTTCATAGCTATTTCCAAACTCTCCCCCTTTTGACAAAAATGCCAAAGGCTAGTCAAAAATACTACCTTAATGTAATCTGCTCCCCCTTTGAGCAGAAGTCCTTTTCATTAGTCCATGAAAGATGAGGTGAAACCCTTTGTTGAAGCATAATGAACTGATGATCACCTTTTCTAGTTTACTGATGATTAGGAAGGGGTATCACCCCTAGTTTACCTCTGAGATACTCAAAAGTGCTCTTTGGTAGTGGATTTGTGAAGATATGTGCAATCTGTTCTTTTGTGGGAACATACTCCAATCTTACCTCCTTGTCTTGTACCAGCTCTCTCAAGTAATGATACTTGATGGCAATGTGCTTTGTCTTGGAGTGCATGATAAGGTTTTTGGATATGTTTATTGCACTGGCACCATCATAGTAGATTGTAATTAGTTCAGGTATCTATTCTTGGATTCCTTCCACTAGTTGTTTGATCTAGATCACTTGTGTGCAATTGATTGCAGTAGCAACATATTTAGCCTCTGTAGTTGACTATGAAATGTAGTTCTATTTCTTACTTGTCTAAGACACAATCCTCCCATCGAGAAAGAATGTTTCACCACTTTTTCTCTTTCTATCATCAATATTGTCAGTCCAGTCTGCATTAGTGTAAACCTTTACTTGGAAGCCTCCCTTATGAGGAAACCACAATCCATACTCCTCAATACCCTTTAGGTATCTAAAAATTCTCTTTACTGATATTAGATGTCTCTCTTTGGGGTTTGAAGAGAATCTTGCAACTATGCCAACAACATGTGCAATGTTCGGTCTACTGTGTACTGCATACTATAATTTCCCTATCATGGACTGATACAATGTTTCATTCACTTCTTTTGCATCATCTTCCTTTGATAACTTGAGGTTAGTTATCATTGGTGTACCAACTGGTTTGGATTCTTTGAGTGCAAAAGTCTTAAGAATTTATTTTATACATTTGGACTGAGAGATGAAATTACCTTCTTGTAGCCAATGGACCTGTAGTCCAATGAAGAATTTTATGGCTCCTATCATAGACATCTCAAATTCTTGCTTCATTTCTTTAGCAAAGGCTTTTCTCATCCTATCATCTCCTCCATAGATGATGTCATCCATAAAGATTTATGCAATCAAATTCCCATCTTTTCTTATTTTGAGATACATATTGATGTTGTCCCCAGTTCTTATGAATCATATGGTTAGGAGGTATGAGTGCAACCTCTCATACCAAGCTCTTGGAGCTTGCTTTATCCCATAGAGAGCCTTTTTTAGTTTACAAACCATACCACCTTTTTGTGTAGATGTGAAGCCCTCTGGTTGCTCAATGTAAACTTCCTCCTCCAGTATTCCATTTAGAAATGCAGACTTGACATCCATCTAGTATACTTTGAATTTCTTGTGAGAAGCATAGGCAAGAAGAATTATTACTCCTTCCAATCTGGCCACCGGTGCAAAGGTTTCTCCATAGTTCAGTCCTGCTTCCTGAGCATACCCTTTGTAGACTAGTCTTGCTTTATTTCTTATGACTTTCCCTTCTTCATTTAGGTTGTTCCTGTAGATCCACTTTGTCCCAATGAAATTCTTGTCTTGTGGTCTAGGCACAAGTACCCATGTATCATTCTTTTCTATTTGCTCAATTTTTTCGTCCATGGCCTTGACCCAATTTTCATCTTCTAGAGCTTCCCTAGTGATTTTGGGCTTTATACAGGAAAACAAATAGTTATTCTCTTTGGCCTTTTTCTTGGTCAAGAAATTTGTATGTTTGTCACCAATTATATTATCAGTGAAGTGATATGTGACATACCTTGGAAGAACCGGTCTCTGTTCCCAGATAGGCTCTTCCAGTAGAGAAATTTCTTCATCATGGTCATGAACAACTTCTTGTTCACCATCTTGTGTTGGCCTATCAGCTTCAGGCACAATCTCCTACTCTAGATGTCTATTCATATGTTCTTCTCTTTCATCTTCGGTTGTTACTACATTGAACTCAATAAGATTCTCTTCATTTTGGCCTTCAAGACTATCATATTCATTATGACCGTTCTTCTTAATTGGTTCTGAATATTCATCAACTTTTACATTGATGCTTTCAATTATTTTTCCCATTCTCTTGTTCAGACATCGGTAGGCTTTGCTTTTGGTAGAGTAACCCAAAAATGTTCCTTCATCACTCTTGGGATCAAACTTTCTAGAGTACATATCTCTTTTGATGTAACATTTACTACCAAAGATTCTAAAGTAACTTACACTAGGAGTATGATTGAACCATAGTTCATAGGGGGTCTTATCATTTCCTTTCTTGACTTGAACTTGGTTCAGTGTGTAGATAGTAGTGCTGATAGCTTCTCTCCATAAGTGATGAGGGAGATCCTTCTGAATCAACATGGTTCTTGCACAATCAATCAGCGTCCTGTTTCTTTTTTTTGCCACTCCATTTTTCTAAGGAGTCTTTGGTGCAGATAGCTGCCTCTTTATGCCATGTTTCTCATAGTAGTGAGTGAACTCTTGAGAAGTGTATTCTCCTCCTCTGTCTGATCTCAGATAGTTCAAGCTTTTACCTATCTCCTTCTCCACTCTAGCCTTGTAGATTTTAAACATGTGAAATGCCTCTGATTTCTCTCTAAGAAAGAGATTCCACATCATTCTAGAGAAGTCATCTACAAAGAGCATGAAGTACTAGTCTCTGTAGTAGCTCTTTTCTCTCATCGATCCACAAAAATATGTGTGCACAAGATCTAGAACATTTTCAGCAGAGAAAGATTTACAGTTGAAAATTGTTCCTGTTAGTTTTCCTAACTAACAATCTTTACCAACTCCTCTGTTGGGTTTTTTAATCTCGGGGAGTCCTCTAACTAATTTATTTTTGCTTACTTTGACAATACTATCAAAGTTTATGTGGTAGAGTCTCTTGTGCCATAACCATGTGTTGTCTTCTTTAGATATAAGACAAATTTTTCTTGATTCTCCTTTGATTGTAGCTATGAGACATGCTCCTTCCATTGAACCTAGATAGAATAGATTACCTTTGCTCTATCTATCAGTTGCAACATGAGCTCTAGATTGGTTCTTGACTACATAGGAACCTTGTCTAAATTCCAACAGGAATCCTTTGTTGTTCTATTGTGAAACACTCATTAAATTGTACTTTAGTCCTTCAACCCAGTACACATCTTCACAGACAACATCATTAGTGAGTGTAATAGAACCTTTTCTTTGATGACATAGGGAGAATTATTTCCAAAGCTTATTGATCTGCTATCATTGAGCTCCAAGCTGATAATTTTTTTCTTATCACCGGTAATGTGGTGATTACAGCCACTGTCAATGATCCAATCATCATGCTGATGAGATCTTGAGATAAGTGTCATTTCACTTACGATTGGACTCTCCTCTTTTATTGCAACAAATGCAATTTTTGGATCCTCGGAGTCTTCAGATTCATTATATGTGACTCCTTCCTCTACAAGATAGCATTCCTTCTTTTCTTTTCTCTTGAACCGGTCTCTCTTATCTTTATTATCATTATCAGGACATCTTGCAGTAATATGTCCTATCTTGTTGCAAGAGAAGCATTTCAAAGGAAACTTTCCTTTGTACTTCCCTTTTCCTTTGGGGAATCTCCTAGCGATGAGAGCTTCAAACTCATCTTGCTCTATCTCTTCTGAGAGAAAATTCTCAACAAGATTACCAATCTTACTGATAGAGCAGTTACTAGTTTCTCTTCCCTTTTTGGTGGAAGAGATGTTGGCAGAAGACTTAAAAGATGCTTCCTAAATGGGTAAGTTATTATTGAAATTATTCAATTCAAATGTAGTCAACTTACCAATTAGGGAGTCTAGGGTGACTTGATCTTTGGTGACTGATCTGAGCTCTTAAATGGTAAAGATCTTGATGGCGTACTAAGGTCTGAGCATTCTCATTATTTTGCTAACCACCTCCTCATCACTAAGCTTTCCTCTAATGCTTTTGATGGATTTGATCACTTCTTTGATCCAATTGTTGTATTGTTCAATGTATTCTCCCTCATTCATCCTCATGTCATTGTACTTTCCTCTGAGGCTTTCAACCTTGGCTCTTTGAACATTTGGGTCCCCTCCATATACCAGTTGCAGCTTAGCCCATATCTTTTGAGTCAAATTTAGGTGCTCAATCTCAGCATAGACATGATCAGGTAGTGTGATGGCTATCATGTCCATAGTATCCCTATGCTCAATTTTGATCTTCAGTACATCAGGTGTCAGGGTGCCAACAGGTTCACTATAAGCAGTGGTAATATGGGTCAGATATTACTAAACCGGTTACTGAGAGGGGGGGGTGAATCAGTAAATACTTTTCTTATAATTTAATTCAAAACTTGTTTAATTATCCTTTATTGATAAGTAGAAAAAACAAATATTCACAAGCATAAAAGAATCACATAGATCAACACAAGTATTTATACGTGGAAACCCTCGGTTAGAAGGAAAAAACCATGGTGAGATAGAGCTCACAACTTCACTACTGTAGAATGAAGGTTCCATGTTAGGATCTTACAAAGCACTAGTTAAGGTGCTACCTAGTTAAGGAATTTTACAAAAGATCTATTAAAATCTTAACCCTATTAAGAGTCACCTAGCTAGAGGACTTTTAATATCAATAAAGATATTATCTTGTTAAAGGATTTTACAAAGAACCAATTATGTCCACCCTAATAGAGGGATTTCACATTTCTTTCACACCTTATAAAAGAAATGATCTTCTATGACATTGAATGTCTGATTAGATCATACATGTTGATATCTTCCCTGGTTTGCCTAGTTGTTGATCTCTTCTCTCTTTCACCTCTGTGACTATAGCGCTTCTCTTGTAAGATATCTATCCTCTGCTCTATGCAATCACCAACAATAAAAACAACTTATCTTGTGTCATATGAGCTATATTTATACTGACCCATAGAACCACCAGGATGTAAACTCATCCATAAATTATGCAACACATAAAAGCTATGTGTTCTAAACTGGAGTTTACCTTGAAATCATCCGTAGAAATAAAGTTAACTATTGTTAAAAAGCTAATCTTTAGTTCTAAGTGGTGGATGCTCCGTGTGTACCGATTTCTCCGTAATATCCATTTTTACCTCCAATTGGTCTATGGATTTCGCTGCGGATCTTTATGTAGTTATGACCGGTATCTATCTCATAACCAGTCCACCCCTATTATGTAATATAAGATCAGTACAATGTACTTATTCGAGTCTATTGGTGTATACATTTTGTTTCTATTCTATCGGTGCCTTTAAAGTAACGTGAGTAAATTACCGGTGAACCTTTACCAATGAGAATGGTGTTTGTAAAATACACTAATGACAACTCATATTGCTAACAATATTACCCTTTGTCATTGGTGGAAAAACCATACTCGCTTACTTTTCATATTTTATACCATGTCCTGAGGAATCCTTTTTCCTTTTCTTTATTTTCTTTTTCCTTCGGTGGCATACTTCCTCTATTCTAGACTTCTCTTGTGCAAATGCTTTAGCTCTTCTCTTCTGTATGCAGGACTTCCCCTAGACAGACTGTTGTTTTTCAGCTCTTCTACTTAGTGCTTAGTCTTCTTATGTTTTCTTATCTTCCCCTTTTTTCCCCTAGATTACAAAGGGTTTAAATTGGCATCTTGGAAAAAATGTCTTTGTAAATGACTTTTGTAGATGGAAGAAAAGTGTGCCATTGACTGATTACATGCTCTAAATTTGATTGAGCTGCTTGTAGAGAGACAATGGTGTTCTCCATATCTTCAATAGTCTTATGTTTTGGTTCTTTGATGAGATTCTCAACATTCTTTGCAAATTTTTGCATTAATTCTAGTGTAGGAGCTAGATACAACTAAAATCCAATGATGTCTTGGATTCTCTTATTCTTCTCCTCAGAAGTCTTTCTCAGAATGAGAGAAAGACTTGTCATTTCTCTCCTAAAGCTTGTTGCAGACTTTTTCTTGATGTCATACTGAGAAGACAAAGCTCTTATGTCTTCTATAGCCTTTGCTAACCTTTCTGTTAGATCTTGCATGAATGTATTAAAATTTGAAGTAGTGATCATCAAATTATTGCCAACTTGTAAGTGCTGATGAAGAATACTTAAAATGGTTGATATTGTTACCTTTGAATCTGTAATCAATTTATTGAGAATTTCAATTCTCTTCTTTTCATAATGATCAATTACCACTATTTTTGGATCGGTCAGATCATCACCAACTATTCTTGCCAATACTTCCAGCTGATCAATGACCGGTTCATCTTCATCAATGTTAGCATCTGGTACAAAGTTTTATAGGATGTCCTTTACTTTGGTCAGAACCATATCTTGTTTTCTTTTAGTTAGCTCCTTCAACTATTTTGTTGAAATTTTGCTGATGTCAAATATTGTATCAGTTGCTTTACTTATTTTGGCTTCTGATTCTTCAGAAAATGAGAGCTTTCTTTTGGATGAGCTTGGAAGAGTTTTCGGTTCATTTTGGCTAGGTGCCTGTTCCTATTGAACTTGCTCATTCTATCCATGTAATGGTTGTTCATGTTCCTACTCTTTTCCCTGTTCTTGTTCCTTTTGAACTTGCTCATTCTGTCTAAGTAACGGTTGTTTGTGTTCCTACTCTTTTCCCTATTCTTGTTCCTTTAGAACTTGCTCATTTCCTCTTTTCCAATACTTCTAGTTGATCAATGACCGGTTCATCTTCATCAATGTCAACATCCAGTACAAAGTTGTATAGGATGTCCTTTACTTTGGTCAGAACCATATCCTGTTTTCTTTTAGTTAGCTCCTTCAGCTGCTTTGTTGACATTTTGCTGATGTCAACTATTGTATTAGTTGCTTTACTTCTTTCGGCTTCTGATTCTTCAAAAAATGAGAGCTTTCTTTTGGATGAGCTTGGAAGAGTTTTCGGTTCATTTTGGCTAGGTGCTTGTTTCTGTTGAACTTGCTCATTTTGTCTAGGTAACGGTTGTTCCCGTTCTTGCTCTTTTCCATGTTTTTGTTCCTTTAGAATTTTCTCATTTCCTCTTTGGTCCTGTTCTTCTGGTATTTTTACCTCTTCCGGTCTTGCTTTTTGTTGTTGAACTTCCCCTTCCTGTTGCACTTCTATTTTAGCCATAGCATCTTCCTCTTTATGAAAGTGCACTCCTAGTGGGGCTTGTGTTTGTTGTTGTTCTTCAGTTGTATGAAGATCACCCACAACAATTCGTCCATCACCTTCAACTGATCTGTTAGTGGGAATATTTACAAAATATTTTCCCAATTTGACTAGTTCACCAGAAGTGAACATTTCTATGGGAACTTCCTATTCACTAGTTATTGGAGCTTGAGTTGTAGTGAACTGAACAGGTGGATCATTTATTGTTGTTGTTTGATCCTAAGGACCTATTGCTTCAAGATCATTGAAGTCATATTGCTGCCATAAATCTAAAGTCTCTATGTAGACTTCATTCTCATATCCATTGAGAATCTTAGAAACTTTGTACTGTGTATCTAGGTTCATAGATGCTTCTTCTAATAGAAGCTTTATTATTTCTTCACTTAGACTAGGTCTAACTTTTACCAATGCTTCCCTATTGATCTTTGAGTTTATTCCTATACAGGTCCTCCATTTTTTTTGAAGCTTACTATTTAACTCTAGAGGAAACTTGCCCCTATAATTCGTAGGAATTCTATTGAAATCTAATAAACTTTCAACAAGGGCTTTTATAATTTCTTGTTTGTCTTCCTTAGCTAATACACTATACCATTTAGCTGCATTATCTATTACTCCAAAATTTGTCACTTTAGCTACAATATCATTAACAGTCATTGTGTGAGCCTTACCTTTTTCTGGAGATACTAGAAGTGTTGGATTGGTTGGTTCATCATTGATGTTAACAATGACTAGTTTCTCTACTCCGAGTACACCTTTTCCTTTCTCAGTGTCAGGAACTAGTGGAGTTGTAGTCCTTTGGCATGCTTCCTCTACTTGTTGTTGAGTCTGGAGAAGTTTGGTCCAAGTAGACACACCTTCTTGATGAACTTTATCTACCTCTCTAATAAGCACTTGACAGATCCTCTTCCTTGTTAGAAAACTCTATTTGTGCAGATCAGCTTGTTGAGTAGCTTCCTCCAAAGTGAGGTGATTATGCACTTCCAACAAAGCTCATACTTGAAGCTCTTTTTCCTTGTCCATTGAGGCTTCCCACCTAGCTTTAAGTATCTCATATAGATCTTTTGGTACAATCTTTTGAAGCTCAGAAGGAGAAAGATTAAACTTGTGAATGCAGAAAACAATACCTTCTTCAATCTTTCTTCTATCTTCATCATTTCTTATTTCATACCTTCTGCCCACTTGTCCTAACCTTCATGTATCCTTTATTCCTGCTAGTAATTCATCAATATTTTGTCTTTTCAGTCTTTCTTTAGGCTCCTTCACCAGTTTGCTTGAACCCCTCTTCCTTTTGATTAAAGGAATTATGTCCTTGGTTTCCTCAAATTCTTCTTCTTGAGTGCTCGTCACTGGTTGAGCTTTCTTTTTTTGTGCCCTTGGTGGTGCTGTCACCAATTTCTTGTTCAGTGTAGGGGTCCTTTTGGTGTAGACAATTTTTATTGGTGCCCTTTTTTTAAGATTTTCTTGAATCTTGATGAACGTACCAAACCAGTTGGTAGATAGATCCAAATTTTCTTCATCTAGAGCATCAACATATGCTTTAGCAATTTTGGCAATGATCTCATATCCTAGCTCAGGAGCATATACTTCTCTCGATTCCACTGCTTGAATGATGTAGTGATTGGTGGAAACTAGAAAACATACATCATCTTTATATGCTTCAACAATTGCAGACAACACCCACTCTCTTGCATGCATCTTTAGTTGAAAGGCATCAAAATATTCATTCATAATCTTAGTTGACTGGTTTCCCAGTTGGTTAGCCAAATCAATTATTTGGTGCATGACCGGTCTGTCGGTCTTCCATGCTACTTTTCTGATTCCAGGAAATAAATTTTGATTATAGAAGTAAAGACATACCGGTAAGGTTCCATACTTCATAGATTTCTTCCTGACAATACTGAGATTCTTCATGTTTTCAAATATCTACCTTTGGAGCATTCCGCAAATATCATAAGTGGTGTTATCATGCATTATCCAGTGTGCAGGATGTATGGCTCCATCCGGTATGTTGCTGAGATTATTGGATTGATAAATTTTATAACCTATCACTGTGGATGCAAACCGAACCCCATCATCTTCAATGTCATTCACTGTCATGAGACGACCATCATATTCAGATTTCATTAGCTTTGTGACAATTGTATTTGCAATGGCTCGTAGCATCAAGGCTTTCCCTACCTGACTGTATCCAGTTACACGATGTAAATCCTCCTTGGTTATTTCTATAATTGCACCCTTTTGGAGCCAAATCCCTGGATCGTGTACTTGACTGAGGACTAGTCGGATCGCATCTTTTCAGAAGATGGCCAGATAGGTGACTCCGTTGATAAGACCGAACAACACCAACTTCACATATTTGTCTTGCAGTCTTCCGTCCTCACACAGAGAGAGGTAATTGCCCTGAATGTAAGTTTTTCCAAGTTTTTTTTTCGCATGGATGAATGTAGTCACATCTTAAGTCATAAAGACTCCCTCTGGTACTGTTGACAAGGCTCTAGCCATATCAGTTGATCAATTTTGTATCACCACAATATCATATGAAGGATGATCGACTTGATTTCCCTAGATCAACTTCACAGTAGCGGATGATGAGGCCATTGCGAATAGTTTGATTCACAGAAATAAGCTTTGATCAGTCTTAACAAATAATCTCTCACGATGATCAAAGCGCAAGAATATTACTCACAAAAAATCATTAATTTCAATGAAAGAAAAGTAAAAGTAATGATTAATACTTCTTTCTTTTATAGGGTTAGGTCATAACGGTAATTACCAAATGGTAACTATTTGTTAAATGGCTACAGTAATAAATGCCTTACCTAAATTTTCTTTCTATTTTTCCCAACCGATGATCTAACTTTTTCGGTTTAGAAAACCCTAGTTTATTACCTCTTACCTATTTGGTTCTCCTTGTAGATTGAGTGAGTCTGATTCTCACCAGTCTTACTGAGAACGGTAGATGTTCTATTGGTTCCCTCTAAGCCTTTACGACTCAGTTTGCTGAGGAGATATCACCTTTTGCAGATGATGTTCTTTCCTCTGTGCAGCTCTTTGATTCCTTTTTTAACCAAATTTGTCTAACTATTTTTCTAGTCTTCTCTTCCTTATTGAACTTCTCATTTGAGGATTAGATCCTCTCCACCGGTTTGACTAATTCTTTCCTTTTGATAGATGACTGGTTCCTGCAATTCTTGGCTAGGTGTCCAACTTTGTTGCAGTGATAGCAGACTACATAGGCTTCCTTCCATGAGTTCACCCCTTTTGTGTTGGGTGATTTGTGTGTGTGTGAAAATTGTACCTAGCTGTGGACACAACACTTTAGTAAAACATTAGAGGTTAGCAAAATTGAAATCTGTAAATAAATGAAACTAAACTAACCAGGTGATTTACTGCCTTCTAGTGGGTGCGAGTATGGTATTCTCATATTAGACTGAGATCAGTGAAAATGCAACACCTAAACAAAGGATTTGAATGCAAAAGATGAATGTAGATTAATCTTTTTTTTTTTTGGATTTCGTATGCAATTAGATGAAAAATTGTATGAATCTAATCTAGAATTGAATTGAAATGATATGCAGATTTAATCTAAGAATTATGTGAATTGATATGAAAACTATGCAAAGCTATGAAAAACTATGAATTGATCTCACAAAGTTGTCTATCGCAAAAGCTTGATTCTTCGTATGCAATTTCACCAAAGTAATTGTGCAAATTCGAGAGATGTAATTGTGAAGAGCCGAGCCTTGTTTTTATAAAAATCTAGGGCTTGAGGATGCATTGAGAAAAATCATAAATCACTCTTGATAAAATTAGGTTGATTTTTGAGTTAACAAGAAATCAGAATTAATTAACTCACAAAATCATGCAAAATCATGCAAAAACAACTTTTTGACTAAAATCAGAAGTTTAGATCAGCTTTCAACTCAAAATAGATGTTGAGTTTCAAAAAGATAACAACTTGAATTGATTTTTTGATTTAAATTTTAACTGCTCCTTCAAATGAGCACAGATAATTATGAATTAATTAAATAAATAAAGTGATTTATCTTCAACTTAACTGATTTTTGAATTAAAATAATTGATTTATGGGTTAATCAATTATTTAATCAAACTTTTATTCAAAACTATATCATTAAATATTAACAACTGACATTAATTAATTAAATAAGAATTTAATCAATTAGTCATAAGATTTTTTATTTATTGTCAAAATTAAATAATATAATTTAGGAATAAATATAATTAAATCTAATTAAATAATTAAGTGGCAGTATTAAATTAATTAATTAAATATTCAGAATATTCAATTAATCAACTTTAGGATAAATATGATTCATCGCCAAATAATTTATTCAATCAAAGATGATTAGGATAAAGTAGGAATATTTCAAGGAATATTCCCTGATGTAGAATTAGGATAATCAATTAGTGTTTTGATAACTTGATGTGCAGATGTGCCTTAGGTTAGGACTTTTATGTCAATTTTGTTTGATTTAATGATGTAGGAGGTTAATGAACCTATAGCCCATTTTTGGGGTATTACATTTTTCCCCTCTTTGAATCACTGTGTGAAGTGTAGTGGTTCAAAGATTAGTTTGTGTTTGATGTTGAAACTAATTTGAAAGATGAACCGATTCTGAGACAGAAACCGATTGAAAGATTAGAAAAGCTAATTCAGGTCCTGGTTGACCAAGAATCGTGATGATGTCAACTATAGCAGCAATGAACTAGTGATTATGGAAAAGTAACAAAATGCCTGATTCTGAACCTTATGATTACGAAGAAGTGAGTGACCTGACTTCAGACCTGATTTTCCAAAGGAATCAAAATGGTATCACATCTGAACCCTTCAGTTATGAAGAACCAAGGAAATAACACTAATGAACCGATGGTTACAAAAAGATGATATAGTTTACAAGATAGATTAGGATACCAGATTGATATGGATCTCGATGGATCTGATACGCCCCAAGCAATGAGGTCTTTTGGATGAATCAACAACTATACGTGGTTTTTGTCTTGATTACTGAGGAAAGATTTGGTTTACAGATTTGATTGATGTGCAATACCATGCCCCCTTCAGGATGAAAATCAAAATCTGACAAGAAAAGTCAACATTGAATGATTTAGAAGCATGTTAATCAATTGTAGAATTGGTTGTACATGTTTGGGAATGTGTTCTGAATCATTTAGAGGTCGTGGAGACCAAGTTTGACTAGGTTTGACCATGAGTTGACCATGGGTGACCAAGTTGAAATTTCAATAGTTTGATGTCAGATAATCAGTTAAGTTGAATTCTAGATTTCTGTGATGATTGAAGGTTGATTACGCAAGTAGTCGGTCGTCTTAGGTCTGAAAATTTTAAATCATGATTTTGACATAGTAAATGATCAAATATTTTGATTTTGATCTCGAAAATGGGTTCAAAACATCAAAATTAGCTAGGGGTGCAATTTTTGTGGAAAACGGAGCACTTTGAAAAATTAGGTCAAAACCTATATAAGTCCTAAAAGGGTCATTTTCATTTCATTATTCACTTTTTGACTTTTGTGAACCTTGTGGAGCCCACTGAGAGAAAAATGGAAAACCCAATAGTTCCAGTCTCCTCACATCAATTCAATTGCAACCAATAGTACCAGTGACCTCCCCAGTATGGGAACCTGGTAAGTGGACCTCTGTGCCTATCGGTGAATTCAAAATTTGCATGTTTTTAGCATTTTTAGATCATTTTTGTACGTATTTTAATTTTTGAATTTTTGTAGCATAGAAACTCATACGACAGTCCTCTGGGACTCGTATGACTTTTCAAGTTTCTGTAGAGTGTCATCCCAGAGGTATAGGAAACTCATATGAGAGGGACCTATGTGTTGTATGACATTTTGTTGGGTCCCTCAAGTGTCGTACAAGAACATATACTTTGTCGTATACCCATGAATTATCGTGTGGCAACTTGTAGAAACTCATACAAGTTTTGATACCAGTCTTAAAAGTCGTATGGAAAATAGAGAGCATTTTTCACACACTTAAGTCAACTCTTTGATTTTTTTGATTTTATAGGCTGATTTCTTAGCATTTAATGTACCTTCTAAAGTAGTCAACTTTTCAATTCCTGTATGTATAGCCTGATTTTTGACCAAGTTACTGATAAGATACCATGTTTCTATGTTGTGTAGGTCGTCTACCCTAAAGTACATGTCTGTATATCACACTTGACCACTCAGAGACTCTGTGTTTCACTTCCTGATTTGATGAGGGTTCACTTAGCTACATGTGGTTTCAACTATCTGATACGGTTACCTGAGATCCAGGTGAACCACAGTTTACTTCATTGATAGAGAGATTTCATTCAGAGACACAGACTTTCCATCTGCCTACTAGAGAGCTTATAGTTACACCAAAGGATGTATATAGGATTTTCCATATTCCATTCCATGGTCTTTGTCCTGACTATGTGAGTTCGGGGAACTCCAGTTTACATGCCTTTAGGAGATTATTCGGAGATGATACACAGCTGACTCAGTCTATATCATGGGAGTCGCTAGTTCAGAGATATGGGCACACACATAGACTTGAGTGCATCATAGCAGGTATGATAGGTGGTATTATCATGTCTGATCATCAACAGAATGGTCTCTTGATGGGTTGTGTAATCACCCAAAAATGGTCATCTAGACTATTAGCCCCTTTCTAGTATTATTTGCTAAATTTATCAATTGCTTATTCTTGATCAAATCCTAATTTTATCATTTATTCGATTCTATTCTATGGATTAACCATTTTATCCTAAGTCTTTATTTAATTAAAAGGAATTCCCTCCCCTTTTATTAAATAAAAAGCCCCACTTACCTTTTATCCTAAGTTGCACAAGTAAAGCATTATTCCTATTTAATAAATAAGAAAAAAAGGCTTTTTGTCTCACATGGGGACAAAAGTCAACACTTCTTTCTCATTGTAGGAGACTTATGCACAAGGATTTCTCCCACTTTCAAATTCCACCCTTGATAAAATCTTTTGCCTCTTAATCTCCATGGTCCATTTATCTTTAAAAGGAGAACTCTCTTCTCATTCTAGGGGCCCCACTCTTGATGCTAATGTGGTGCTGTAGGTTTTCTTGGTGCCATCGGAGCTTTTGAAGAACTTGTTGCATTTTAGTCATCATATTTTCATTATAGCTTAGTTCTCATGGCATTCTTAGCTTAGTTTCCTTTCATGCTTTAGCTTAGTTCACATAGTTTAACTAGTAATGGCTTGTAACATTCTCATTTCCATAGTTTAGTTGCATTCTCATTCTAGCATAGCTTGCATTATATTTTCATTGTGGTTCTTGAAGATATTGGCATTCTTTCCCTTGTCTTTTTGAATCTCCCATTGCATGGTTTACTAGTAAGCTTGCATGCTTAATAGCTCTAGCTGAGAGCCCTCTAAACACCCTTGCACTCCATGCCTAGGGAGCTCTAGGTCACTTTTCAAGGTTTCCAATCCATGGATGCCCTTGGAATAAATGGCTTAGAGAAGTGCACATTTTAAGTGTACATTTTTGGCACCCACCGTGGGCTAGAACAACTCTGTTTTGCCTTACTTTTCTTGCATTTCCGCTTCATTTTCATCACTGTTATCTTGTTGTTTTGGCTATTTTTTTTGTATTTTCTGGCAAAGTATCATACGACATTTTCATAGTGTCATACGATAGTTTCTTACATATTCATGTGATACTTTTCCAGTCAAAAGTATCGTACGTTGATATAGAACTCTTTCACCCAGCTATATAACATTTTGTCGCCTGCAGGTAGTGCGAAGTGTCGCTCAGAACAAAAGTATCGCACTCCTATATTGTAAAGTATTGTGCAAATCTATGCCAACATAAACTATCACCTGGGCCTGGAAGTGACTGTTTTTGGTTCTTTTTTTTTGCAAGATTTGAGTTTTTTGCTTTCTGGTTTTTGATTTCCTATGTTAAGACAGAGATTTATTTGTAGATTATACTTGGTTTTTCTGTACTAACCCTTGTGGGCCTAATGAGTTGTGCTTGTAAGTGTTCTCTAATTGCTTGCATAGTTTGCTAAAAGAATGCATGTCAAAGCTTCAAATGCACAAGGGCTACTAATATTTCTTCCAAGGCTGCCCAAAGCATAAAAACCACCAAGTGCTTGTTCTTTCCTTTCATTTTTAAGTGCGGCATTATACTAGTTCATTTTCTTAGGCACTTAATATCTTGTCATTAGAGTCTTTTGGTGGTAGGATAGTATGCTCTTCATCCTTGTGGTGAACCAAAAATCTTGACCCACCTCTAGATTTTGAAAGCAAGAGGTTTAATTGAACATTTCTTGGCATGTTTGGGAAAGGCTTTTGAGATAGGAGAGTATGCTCTTCACCCTTGAGGTGAACCATAAATCTTGACTTTCAAAGGTTGATCCGCTCCTTGTTTAGTCTAGAATCCTTTAGAGGGTCTGCTCTTGAGCAATCAAGAGGAATGACCCAAGTGGGGACAAGCTAATACCCAACTATTCTAACCCACTATAAACTCAAGGCTATCAAGGACACAAAACCTTGGTAGCATAATACTTGTCTTCGCTTAGTATGAGTACTTGTGGGATTGTGACCATGAGGAAAATGCTAAGCAAGAATGCTTAAGGTACTCTTGTGGCCGTGAGGTCTGTTACTTGTTGCAAGGTAAGGAGTCCCTCCAAGGAGCAAGAGGGGTATTGCGAACCTTAGATAGAAGCTACCCAATTTTTCCAATTAACATCTTGGTGCAAGGATCGATCCTAGTGGACTACCCGGATCACCCCAAGATTTTTACACTCCCATCTATGTTCCTTTGGTTGTGTCATTGGCACTTCCATGACAAAGCCAATATCTATTGTGGGCAACCACTTTGTGTGAGGCAATGGGACATCAAGTGTGGACTAAGTTGTTGAGCATTGAGCCTTTGTCTTCTTAGGTTAGCAAGTGCTTGAATTGTCTTCACTGTGATCTACCCGTGTAAATGTTCTTAAACATCAAACATCATGGTAGTGTTCATAGAATTTTTTTTTTTGATATCCCAAGTGCATGTCTTGGCAAGGTTGATTTTTCCCTTGTTGAAGTGTTTTATGACATGTTTGATCCCTCACTGTTTGCAAACCTATCTATTTCTTGCTGTTACTACATTCTGAATTGAGAAATTGAACTTATCAAACTGCAACTTTGATCAAATTACCTTCAAAATAAGGTTTTACACATTAACTAGTCAAACATCGTGCAATACTAAAAAATTATCGCACCACTTGTCAGAGTATTATAGTGCAATACTTCACTACTGACCTTGTATTGCCCGAATGTTATATATTATATTGCATCAACTTCCTAGTTACTATCGCATTACTGTGTGTGAAATATCGTCTGGCCAAATTGTATCATCTTGCTATCCTGAAAACTATCGCACAATCATTTTGCTATCTTACCGCTGTCTGCAATCCAAAGCTGTCAAATTTGAATCTTAGTTTGTCGTAGACTGTCCTTTCCTATTCTTACCTAAATTTGGCCTATTATTTGCATGTTTAAGTTTGTTCTAGATTGAGAAAGATGAGTTAAAACTATTGGGTTTGAGCCTATCAAATGCTATTTTCGATCACTTGTCACACTACAGATATCTCTCTAGCTATTTGCTAATCGAACTTCTTGCTCATATCTTGGCTTGAGTCAATTGACTACTATAAATTCTTGAGCACCTTTGACAAGCCATCTCTATTGTCCTATCTTGACAAGTGATCTTTATTGGCTTTGCCTATCTCAAAATCTAAGAAACTTTGCCTCGTTCTATTACTCAAACAACATTTCTTTTCATGTTGGTTACAACTCAGTTTCAATTTGAACAAGGGAGTCACCCTCCATTCAACTATACATAGTTACCCTCTCCTACAAGATGCTCACGAGTGCCAGTTAGTGATGACAGTTCTAGCCCAGACAAATCTGAGGATTCCAAGGATCCCAAGGTCACCCCATGGTATAAAGGAGGCTTCCTTTTTTCTGCATTCGAGACCCCCAAAAGAAGAGATAGTGTCTCACTTACCATGATGAAACAAGAGAAATATCACCATTTGCAAGAACACTTTGAGCATAGAGATAACCAAGCATGCTTAGATAAAGAGCATAATAAAAGCATAATGGATGCTACTAGGTGCATGGCTTCAAGAGGAATGGCTCACGATCAAGCTGAGACTAGTGGTTATGAAAATAGATCTTTTTTTGGTACTAGTGGCAATCATGGTAACAATATGCCACCAAGGTCCCCTCCAAGACAAAATTTTTCTGCACCTTCTTCATGCCCTAGACCTCCTCCCTCTCATCATGAGGAAGAGGCCAATGATGACATTTCTAGTGAAGAACTTATGAGGTTTGAACAAGATGAGGCCTCCCAACATTTGATGCATAAACTTTTAGAGCTTAATGGAGATCAATACTTTCAATACATGTCTTCTAGAGGATACAAGCTCCCTCCTAGTTATGATGCCCACCAAATCATTCAAGAAAGAGTTCCAATTGAGTATGAAATCCTTAGAGAGGAATTACAATGAACGAACCAACGTCTTGCTCAACTTGCAATAGAAAAGGAACCTCCAAAGGTCTCTTTTGTAGAATCTATTTGTGCTCTTCCCTTTGATAGGAGTCTATACATGGTCCCATTTCCTAAGGATATTGAGGTTCCCAAATATGATAATTATGATGGAAATGGTGATCCCCATGACCATGTGCATCATTTTTATTCTCTTAGCATGGACTTCCTTCAAGAGGACACATTTCTACTACGGTTGTTCCCTAAGAGTTTAAGAGGACAAGCTCTGGAATGGTTCAAAAAATTGACACCCCCTCTCAAGACCTTTGATGAGTTGGATAGGCATTTCATTCAACATTATTCATACAACATTCAGAAGCCTATTACCATGATAGATCTGGGTGCTTTCAAGAAAAATCATGGCAAACCATTCGCTACCTACTTGCAATGTTGGAGGTCATTATATTCTAGATATCCTTGTCAACTTCCTGAGAGGGAAAAGATCAACATCTTTGTCAACACTCTCGTACCTGAATTATATTATGATCTAAGGAAACAACTATTTTCCTCTTTCAATGACATGGTTGAAAGTGCATACCATATTGAGGATGTTTCCATAAGGAAAGGGGATATTGTCATCAACAAAGATACCAGAGGTAATGGAAAGGACAAAAAAAAACCCTAGAACAGAAACAAATATGTTGTCAATGATGGGGTTGTGGATGTTCCTAAAGCTAAAGAGCCTACTTTCCACCTCTCCAACACTATCTACACAGCTAAACAACAAGAGGCTACCAACACTCAAAGTGCACCTAAACCTCAATATGTAGACAAACCCAAGAATTCATATCAATGATGAGTCCACCAAGTTGGCTGAACCTTATGATGTGATTCTTAAGACCTTGGTTGCCAACAAGTATCTTACGCTTCCTGACAATTCTCATCCCTTCAACCCACTAGTTAAGCCTGATTGGTGGAAAGAGGATCATTTCTACAATTACCATAGAAATAAGGGACACAACATGGATAATTGTTTCAAGCTCAAAGATGCTATTCAAGATCTTTTGGATGGAGGCATAGTTCTCACAAATGGCTTGGTTAAGAATTCTGATCACAAGGCCTTCAAAACCCCTCTACCTAAGTATGAAAAGGGGGATTCCTCTCAAGCAAACAAGAAAAATCATGATGCCAAGATCAATTATACATATACTAATGATGAGTGTGTGATCAACATGTTAGAGCCCATTGAGAGTGTTGTCATGATGAGATCTCAAGGTAATAGTGATGTCAATCATGATACACCTAAGTTAGTCTTGCAAAAACTTGATGGTTTATCTTCCTGAAGTGAGACACTAAATGTTGTTACTAGGGGGCAAGCCAAAATCATCCCTAAAACTACTCACAATCCCAAACAAGCCTCATCTTCTAAACAAGTGGTTCCTTTAGCCATATCTAGCTATGATCTTGTTCACTAGTTGCAATGAACACCAGCCCAAATATCCATTTTTGAGTTGCTTAAGCTATCCCCCTTACACAAATAGATCATTGAAAAGGCTCTACGAATAGCAAATGTCCCTGATAACATTGATCTAGATAGGTTCTAGGCTATGGTCAATCATATCTCATCTCCTCACTATCTCTCATTTTCCATAGAGGATGACGCATCCCTTAGTCACCCACATAATCTTGCTTTACATATCGAGGTCCAAGTCTACCATACTTGAGTCTGCCGAGTCCTGATAGACAATGGTATGGGGTTGAATATTGTTTCCTTCTATGTTGTGCAACAATTGGGATTGTCTGAATTTGTTGTAGATCCTAGGAAAAAGATCACTATCAAAGCATACGATGAAGTGGAGAGGTCTTCAAAGGGTCTTATTGTGCTGCCTATCCGAGTGGGTCTAGTTGTGAAAGATATTGTGTTTCAAGTATTAGACATCCCACTCGCATACAACATTCTTTTGGGTCATCCTTGGATCCATGACATGAAAGCTGTTCCTTCTACCTACCATCAATATGTCAAATTTCTGTACAATGGAGCTGAAATTGTGATTCCTGGGGACAATGCTATTGCCATTAATACTCTCACTGCCACTAAAACATTTGTCCCACACAATAGACCTTCTCATGATCCTAGTGCATCCCTTATTGCTACTAAGCAGAAATTAAAAATGATGAGTATTGGTATGGGTGAATACACATTGGATTCTATTTTTGTTATTGCTGTCTCTCCTAAGTCATATGGTAGATCTTCAGACAAGGTGAAGCCTTCCGCTTTCACCATGATAGTTTTTGGTACCTTTGTTCACTCATCCATACCCTTAGAGGTAGAAAAAGAAGAACAAGCTGTTAGAGATTGGATCTATAAAGTGGAAGAAGACAGTACAACAATTGCTACTCCCATCTCCCCTAGATGCTATGGTAAAGGCTACACATTTTTGTAGAAAATGGGCTATCAAAGTCAAGGACCTTTAAGTAATAATGGACATTCTCTAGTTGAAGCTTTGAGTCATATCGATGGTCAACACTCTAAGGATACCACTGGTCTAGGATATGGTGCCAAAGACAACCCCCCTGAATGTTCCAGAAATGCTCACATGATTAGTGACTCAGATACAAATATGGATGAATCACCACTATACACTATGGCCCAAGTGGGAGATGGTCTCCCTTCTACTTCACTCCTTTGGGGGGAAGAATGCACACCTAATGATGACACAACTGAAGCCTCTACATCTAGAAACAATGTGCATAATGAATTTGACCCTAGAGATAGACAACGTAGAAATATTGCGCAGTTACTAGAAAGAGCAAATCTCACACATAAGGGCATGGGTGCATCTACTTATAGGTGTCCTAAAACTTCTTGGTGCAAACATCCCAGTAGAAGTTCAATGATAGATTCAAATGAGTATGAATGGGACATTCTCTTAGATGGATCTTCCACAGTGGATATGGAAATTGTTGTGATTCATACTTATAGTGCCCAACCCAACGTAGTTGATGAGTCTCACGTAGGGTCTAATGAGTTTGATCCATGTATTGCTTTAGTGAACCATGATGGTCCTTCTATGCCAAATCTAGATCTTGATACTTTTGGAGCCTACTCTATAGGCTTGACTTCTCTCATCACCAGAGATGATACCTATCACATCAATAACCTTGGACCTATCACTTCGCTTCCTCTCATACACCCAAATCTTGTAGATTGGTCCACCCAGGATAAAAAATCTACATTGCCTTCCTTCCAAACTGACTATGAGATCATTTGTTACCTCAATGTCATTGAACCTGTCACCTCTTCCACTAGTGAACCCGCAACAAATATGATAGAATCAGATATCAAGTACCTCAGTCATAAAATCAAAAGAAAAAAGAAATGGTCAGATGGTGAAAACCACATTGTGGGGGTGTCCGAACCTCAAAATAGTAAAAATAAAGATGTATCTATGGGTGAAAACCTCTCCAAGGCACCCGAGGATGAGGTACTTGGTAGTTTGCCCAGCTACTGCCATGAAAGATCTTCAGTTCTGATAGAACCTACACAACCAATCAACTTAGGGACAGAGGAGTCTCCTAAGTTAATCCATGTAGCTCAGTCCCTCTCGGTAGAGGAGAAAGAACAATTCACCATTTTTTTTAGGAGAAAAAGATCAACTTTGCATGGACATATTCAAACATGCCTGGTTTGGACACTGAGCTTATTATGCACCACCTCTCTATTGCTCCAGGGGTAAAACCTGTCAAACAGAAACTCAAAAAGATGCATCCTCAAGTGGCATTATTGGTTAAGGTTGAACTTAAGAAGCTTCTAAAAGCTAACTTCATAAGAGCTATTGACTACGCTGAATGGATTTTTAATATTGTTCCTATTTCCAAACATGATAAGTCCATTCACATATGCACTAACTTTAAAGATCTAAACAAAGCATGCCCTAAGGATGATTTTCCACTTCCAAACATTGATATGATAGTGGACATGATAGCGGGATATGAAATGTATTCCCTTATGGATGGCTTCTTTGGATATAACCAGATCAAAATCACCCCTGAAGACCAAGAGAAGAAAACTTTCACATGTGCATGGGGTACCTTTTGTTGGAATGTCATGCCATTTGGTCTTAAGAATGCCAGTGCAACCTATCAGAGAGCTAGGACTACCATATTCCATGATATGATGCATAAAAACATGGAAGACTATGTTGACAACACACTTTCTAAATCACAACAAAGAAGCACTCATTTATCTGATTTGAGTTTGATATTGGGCCACATGGAATGATTTAAACTCAGATTGAATCCTAAGAAATGTTCTTTTGGTGTCACTTCTAGGAAACTGTTAGGCTATATCATATCAGCAAAAGGAATAGAGGTAGATCTGGAAAAGGTGCAAGCTATCATGGAGATGCCACCTCCTCACAAAATAAAACAATTAAGGGGTCTCTAAGGCCATCTCCAATCTATTAGGCAGTTCATTTCTCAATTAGTTGATAGAGCTCATTCTTTCAACAAGAATTTGCATAAAGGGGCTACTTGCATATGGAATGAGGAGTGTCAAAAGGACTTGGACCAAATCAAGGATTACCTATCAAAACCTCCTATTCTTATGCCACCTATCTAAGGGAAACCTTTGATACTCTACATATCTGCTACATCAAATTCTTTAGGAGCTCTCCTTGCACAACAAGATGATATGGGCAAAGAATGAGCTATCTATTACATCAATCGCACCTTGGTTTCTTATGAGATTAATTATACCAGCATCGAAAAAGCTTGTCTAACAGTAGTGTTTGTGTCCCAAAAACTTAGACATTACATGCTCACACATACTATGCAGCTGATCACCAAAATTGATCCTTTAAAGTACCTCTTAAGTAAAGTTGCGCTTACCAGATGACTTGCTAAATGGATGTTGATTCTTTTAGAATTTGACATTCAGTACGTAGAAAGGAAAGCCATTAAAGGACAAGAAATCATGGATCAATTGGCCAAATTTCCCATGACTAATGATGCTCCTGTTTAGATAGACTTCTCAAATGCTTCGATCGTGAATGTCACAGAACGTATGTGGAAAATGTTCTTTGATGGTTCTCATACACAAAATGGGGCTGGCGCTGGAATCTTATTTGTTACACCCCATGGATACATGATTCCTAAATCTTATAAGCTTCTCTTCCCATGCACCAATAATATAGCTGAATATGAAGCCCTTCTCAATGGTGTTAAGCTTGCCCTAGAATGGAGGATTACAAAATTGCATATCTTTGGAGATTCATAGCTTTCCATAAATCAAGTAAACAATGATTACTAGACAAAGGATGGCAAGTTGATTCCCTACAAGAAGATGATAGACTCGCTTAGGAATTATTTCACATTTGTTACATTCCAACAAATTCCTAGAGCTAAGAACAAGGCTGCTGATGCCATGGCTACTTTGGCATGCATTCTAAAATTGGAAGAACATGAGTCATGCTTTGAGTTCCTGGTGGAAGATTTGCATTATCCTACCTATGATTCCCCTAATGACCATGTCATTTACACTGTGTTTGGTCATGATTCATCTTGCTATGCTACTATATTTTCCTATCTCCAAGATCAGATTATTCTTGAAAATCTAACGCATAATGAGAAGCACCAACTCATCCGCAATGCCTCACATTTTACCCTCATCTCTAGTGATTTGTATAGGAATGGTCTAGATGGAACTCTCCTTAGGTGTCTAGAAATAGAGGAGTTAGAAAAAGAACTAGCTAAAGTCCATGATGGCATATGTGGTTCACACTCCAATGGTCTTGCATTAGCTCAAAAATTGCTTAGGGTTGGTTACTATTGGCCTACTATGCAAGCTGATGTTGTTCGATATGCCAAGTCCTACAAGAAATGTCAACTACATAGGAATCTCATTCATGCTCCTAGATGCGAGCTTATTCCCTTTTTTACATACTGGCCATTTCAACAATGTGCCTTTGACTTGGTAGGAAAGATTCATCCTAGTTCCTCAAGTGGGCATAAGTTCATTATTACAGCTACTGAATATTTTACCAAGTGGGTTGAAGCTATTCCACTGTCTGTAGCTATGGGCAAACATGTTGCCTTGTTTATCTTGAATCACATCATTTTCTGCTATGGTATTCCTTCTTCCATAGTCATAGATAATGGCAGCCAGTTCAAGAATAAAGACCTGAAACAATTGTGCAAAAAATTCAAAATTAAACAACATTGGTCTTCTATTTACTACCCTCAAGGGAATGGCCAAGCTAAGGCCTTGAATAAAACATTGCTGAAAATCCTTAATAGGACAGTGCACAAATTAGGCAAGGATTGGAATTTGTAGATCAATCTTGTGCTATGGGCTTATAGAACTTCTATTCGCACTCCTAGAGGTGCCACACCTTTTTCCTTGGTCTATGGTTCTAAGGTTGTCTTACCATTAGAGGTTGAAATACCATCACTGAGAGTCTCTCTACATGGTTTGATTACTGACAAAGACCATAGGGCCATGAGAGTTCATGAGCTTACTACTTTGGAGGAACACCGCAAAGCTACCTTTGATCACATGCACACTTATCAGAAGAGAATGTCTGATACCTATAATAAGAAGGTTCATCCTAGAGAGTTCCAGGTGGGTGAATTAGTCCTAAGAGAAAATCCTAAGAATTAGTAGCATAGAGATTAGAAAGGCAAGTTCGAGCTGAATTGGTTAGGGCCTTACATCATCACGACAACATTTGGGTCTGGGGCCTATCAGTTATCTACACCCGAGGGAGAAGAGCTTGCTGAACCTATTAATGTTCTACATCTAAAGAAGTTCTATGCCTAAGGTTCTTGATCTCTTCGTGTATATCTTATTGATCCTGAAAAAATTCCAAAAAAATTCATATATGATGTTGAAAAAATCCTAAAAAGCATACAAAGTCTTGAAAAATAGAGCATCCTAGTGAAAACCTAGCAATAGGTGCTTTGATGTCTCACCAAAAAAATAAAAAATTCAAAAAAATTCAAAAAAATAGAAAAAGTGCCTTGGTGAAAACCTGGAAACAAGCGCCTTGGTAGCAAAAATACAAAAAAATTATAAAAAGTCCTAGAAAAAATTTGCCAAGTGGTGAAAACATAGAAACAGGCACTGCTTGGGACCCTTGCACCTATGTCTATCAGTCTTGTGTGGTGCTCATTCACTCCACTTCTCTCTTTTTCTCTCCTAGCCTGGAATTGACTCATGTCTTGGTCTAGGGGGCATACATTGTTTTAGCTTATCTTGGGTCTCTTTGTGCATTGAGGTTTCTTGGGCAACTTGGTTCAAACAGTGTTTCTCAACACTTCCCTAGCATCAAGTGTTTCTCAATACTTATTAGGTATCCTACCCATAGTCTATAATGATACGATATTTCTCACCAATAGATGTGATACTCAAAGTTTGACTCTATGACCTACACACACACACTTAAACGTTTGACTTGCTGAGACTTGTTTGACTTTATTTCTTTGTGTGCTGTCTATGATGATTTCTTTTGATGAGTGTTCTCTCCCTAATAGTTTTCAATGATGCATAGGTAGAAGACTAGGGGCATGAGGACATGTTTTCTCTATTATCTGTCTGTGGGTATATCTTGTTGATCTTAACTATCATGAGCATTTATGCTTGTTACACTTGACATTGAGGATCTACAATGTATTATCCTTGACTATTTTTTCTACAAGCGCATGCTTATGGTCATCTTGACTTTCTTGTGTCTCGATGCGAGCATAATCTTGCTATACTAAACTTAGGGAACCTCACTGCACTAGTCATCTTGACCTACATGTCTTTGCTACTTAGGTGAGATTCCCACATACCTATCTGATACAGATCATATACCCATAGTTATACTAGTGCGTATTGTATGATCTTGTGATGCTACCAATAAAGCTCGATGATGATTATTAGATTCTAACAGCTTTGTAAGTATTGGTGTAATTAATATTCCTAATTACACTTAACTTAATCTTACTTAGGTTAATGCATTACATAGTAGTTTGTGATTGAGACACCTAGGAGTGTGCACATTTATTAAGCACATGGTGTAGGATAATTTCTACTTTAGGTGTGATAGTTGTCATCACATACCTCTTTGTGTGTGAGATCCACCTTTTGTGCTCTTATCACATTATCATCCTAATCCATTGCACATATTTTATTGCATAATGGAGGATGATCCACATTTGGTGGACATGTGATTACACCTAGCATAGGTGATAGATTATCAGCTTCTTATCATTGTCTCTTATCTCCTTTCCTATATAAGGAGGCCTTTTATGTACATTTTAATCATGTCCATGATCAATAATATCATTCTTGCATCTTAATGCAATTGTCTTGCCAATCTCTTGTGGAAGTTATCTTGGTCTTGCATTCGATCCTAGGGGTGTTGTAGAGTCACCTAAAACTCTAACATGGTATCAAAGCTCTCAAGGTGTGAAGACCTCTTCTCAAGAAGTGTAATCTTGGCTTGATTCAATTATGGGCATAGAATAAAGGTATTTGGACATCACCATTGCATAGTCTATTTGGAGAAAATTTGGGGTTTTGTATTTTGTGGCTTTTTATTGCAGGTCAATATTGGTGCTTGCTGGTGTAAATCAAAGGTTGGCATCATATTAAGGAGGTCCAAAAACCCCTAAATCAAATTTTATTTCATCCAAATCGGACACTCAAGGCCAAATCTAGAGCTATTTGAATTTTGGAAGTGCGGTGGCGACGATTCAGAAAAAATAATTTCAGAGGCAATTTTCAAACAGTGATATCTCAGTCATCTGGACTCCTTTTTTCGAGCAATGTTTTTTGTTTTGGGGTAGGATTTCATGATCTACACAATGGTTCATGTGGTTTCTGATCTTTGTTCCTGAATTTTTTTGAAAATCGCAAATCTCATTTTTTGCAACTTCTAAGGCCTCATTTGAGCTCATATGAACTCCTTTTTATGTGCAATTTTTTTTGAAAGTGCATAATTTTTTCTGTATTTTCTAGATCTGGAATCAGATTTTAGTGACTGTGACTAGAAATAGTACTTTCATAAATTGGCTTAGTTTTTTCATTTGTAATGCATAAGCCTTAGCTTGGTCTTTTGCATAATGATCTAAGTCTATTATAGCCTGATTTTGGAGTGTAATAATTTGTTGATCTCAATTTGTAATGAGAGAAGTGTATCATTAATGTAATCATGGGTTATGAAACACATCCTGCAGTAGTACTTTTGACTAGGGATAATTATGAGTCATGGGCAAAAGGAATCATCACACATTGTAGATGGCTTAATCTCTTGCCTCATCTTTATGGACTCATTCTTGAGCCAAAGTCACAGGGGAAGCAATATGTTTGGGGAGAAAAAAATGCTCATATTATAAATTTGATTATTAGTAGCATCAATTTGTGTCTCTTCTATGACATCTACCCTAGATTTAGAGGTGTTCAATGTCCACACATAATTTGGACAATCATTTGGGAGATTTTTGGTGATCCACATGTTCTTCCATTCCTAGATGATCTTGCTTCAGATTGCCTCATTCCTCTTGATGATGCAGATAATATTCCCTATGATGATTATACTTTAGATGCAATTGAAGAATTTGCAGCAATTGAGAGCGAGGATGATCCAGTGGCTCCTCCTGTAGCTCCTACTTCTCTAGTTGAGATCACACAATCATCTCTTGTTGGTGATTCCACTGATTCATTGCAAGAGATATCTATTTGTCTTCCTGATTGGGATTCTTACTTGCTAGATATTGGTTCATTATTTGTGGAGTCTCATATTTCAGATTTGGGAGACATACTTGAGGGGGTTTCTCTTCTCTTTGATGATAGTTTCATCATAGTTGGAGATACTTCTTCACATTTTTTGGAGATTGACATTCTTGATTCTTCTTCTTCACTTGGTTTGTCACATGATAATGATAGATTCTTTGAGATTGGAGAGGCCCATTCAGTCTTCAAAGATGCATATTTGGAGACCTTCTTCCTTCTTTCATTTGGATATGGATCGGTTCATGGCATCATCATCATACTTCATTTGGATTCCACTTCCTAGTTCCTATCCAGAATGGGAACCACACCTATATTTGTACTTGGTATATCTTCTTCCCAAGGGGAGAAATGTTGTTTGTATTCATTGGAATAGACTTTGTCTTCAAGCACTCACCATTTTTGTAGGAGATTCTTCATTATGGGGGGGATATCATGTCTCCAACTATCCTTCTTATGGGGGGATAATTATTTGTCTATACATGATGTATGTAGTTCTTGGGGGGTCTTGAGTACTCCATCCATCCATGCATCTTGTTTTCTTCTCTCTTTTTGGGGGAGGGTTTTTCCCATGAGGTTTTCCCTCTTTCTCCACTTTATGAGAGTTATGCATTTCATGTATTGCATTTTGTACATGGGTACCTAACATGGCCTAGTTGCTGGGACCCATCTTGCATTGTGAGTTTACGTGCATTCCCCTAAGTTGCACTTAAGGGGGGGTGTTGGTGTAATTAAATATTCCTAATTAAACTTAACTTAATCTTACTTAGGTTAATGCATTACATAGTAGTTTGTGATTGAGACACCTAGGAGTGTGCACATCTATTAAGCACATGGTATAGAATAATTTCTACTTTAGGTGTGATAGTTGTCATCACATACCTCTTTGTGTGTGAGATCCACCTTTCGTGCTCTTATCAAATGATCATCCTAATCCATTGCACATATTTTATTGCATAATAGAGGATCATCCACATTTGGTGGACATGTGATTACACCTAGCATAGGTGATAGCTTATCAGCTTCTTATCATTGTCTCTTATCTCCTTTCCTATATAAGGAGGCCTTTTATGTACATTTTAATCATGTCCATGATCAATAATATCATTCTTGCATATTAATGCAATTGTCTTTCCAATCTCTTGTGGAAGTTATCTTGGTCTTGCATTCGATCCTAGGGGTTTTGTAGAGTCACCTAAAACTCTAACAGTAACCTTTCAAGTAAACCACTTTTCATAATAGCTTGCATTCTTAGGTTCATGTTAGTTTAGTTTTGCATCTTTCATATGGAGAGAGCTCTCCTTTCATCTTTCATGGACTTGTCAGTCAACTGTGCTCACCTTTCACTTCTTCTCAATCATGCATTTTGCTTCTTGTCTTTCATATCACATCCTTTTCTATTCCTGTCATCACAAGGGGTTAATCTTATCATCATATATAAAGATCATTTTCAGAAACATGAGTCTATATCATAACATGAGAACTAAACATACATCCATGAGAGAAACTATACATGAGAATTTATAAGCATATATCATAAATCTAGTCATCTCATATATATATACATCATGATACAAATACAATGTGAGATCCAAAATTTGGATAAAGTCTCAAGACATGTCTGTACATCAAAACCCTAAAACTAGGACTGGCTCTCCTCCTCATGTGTAGGAGGTGGTGGTGGAGCCGGTGGTCCCATCCTATCGGTTGGCATGTCTAACCTCCCTACTCTCTCAAAGTAGAGTGGCAATCACTCACCCTCAGGCACAACTACTATGTATAATCCATGGTAGTAGGCCACCCGTGCTGCCTCCCTCCATATCTCTGCAGCATCATCCTATGCTACTCTCTCCCACCGATCTATCTCGACCTGCTCATCCACCAGCTACTAATCATGAATGGTGATTGTAGTTCATAGCTGCTGCACCTCAGCCTCTAAGGCCCGGATCCTAGCCTAGAGATCCCCTCCTCCTCTGGTTGTAGTCTAATCTTGCCCTAGATCACCCCATTGGTGAATTGGTCTCACTTACTCCTCCTCATCCTCCTCCAACTATCGGTGTGACTGTCTGCGGCCACCTGATCAAGACCCTTGGCCTACCTCCTACCTCCTCCCACCTCCCCCTCCTCCATCTCCTCCATCCCTACCTGGTGCCTATGGCTATGCATCTGGGACTATAAACCTAGGGAATGGATGTCTCTAACACTCTTCTATGTATGTTGCATTTGCTCCTACATCTACCATATCCGACAGGTAGTCCCATGGCTCCCACCACAACCCTGTTGTCTCCTGTTCTACCTAATGGTAAGCCAACATTGACATCCATCCCAGTGTCTCCTCCTCCCGTACCCTAGCATATGTAGTGGTCTCTACTGCCACTCTCTGTTGCCTACCAAACTGCCTCCACACTCGGGTAATCACAAAATGCTCAACAATCTCTGCATGCCTTCCTAGTAATGGCCAGCTACATAACATATACCCAAGCTCCCAATCCTCATCCCTCCACCACTCACACTACCTGTATGGCCTCCACTCAAATACTGTCATTTCATCTAGCAGCCTCCTGTAGTATGTAAGGTCCCGACTATGTAGTTGTGTGATGAACCCTATATATCAGTATATGTAGGGAGTCCTCCACTCCCAAGGCTGTACCCATGGTCGCACAACAACTATGTGATCCCAAGTCCATATCTACGCTAGGACGGCCCCGCATGCCCATGATCAGTTGTCCCTGTAAATGATCTTGTGCAGCTCATGATACATATTTGCAAGGATCAATGGTCCCCATGCCATCCATCTAGGTTGTGCCACTAGGTCTGCAACCAGTCTCCCCCAGCCTAGTGGGAACCCTCTCTGACTCTGGTCAGTGATCATAGCTTGTGCTACTATGGAGCACACATTGCATGGCACTAGATAGTCTTGATCATACTCCTCTATCAGATGGTCCCAACTGAGATGTCTATCTATGATGGTCACATCCTGGAAGAGGTCCTGAATGGCCTACCTCCCATGTGTGGGAGTCTGATCATAGTATACCTGTGCCAACAAAAAATCATGTCAATTTTCATCATATGGAAGCACTACATTAATGAACATCTCTACAAACATAATTATGCTCACCACATATCCATGGCTCAGTACATGAAGGATCTGGTAGACATCCTCAAGTGTGATAGTGGCCTCTCCGGTCGGCAAGTGAAAGTTGTTATGCTCACTATGCCACCTCTCTGCCAGTGCTATTAGTAATCTGTGGTTTGCCTGTATATGGGGCATCTACAACAAGTAGCTAAAACCCATCTGATTCAAAGCCACTCTCCCTAGATCATCCAGATCTCAAACATAGCACAACCCAACTAGTCACCCTTGGTGCTCTAATGATGAGCACTGCAAGAACCTCCTGCAAGCCATATACTCGTAAACCAAATGTCAGAACATGTCATGATGGATGTCCAAAATCAGTACAAGTAATCTCAAAAGCAAAAATTGTCTTTTCACATGTTATATTGATCAAATTAAAGTCATGAGATACTTCTTATTATACTAGTGCGACACTGTCTATTGATATTGAATCATGTGATACTTTCTCGTATAGTGGTGCGATACTTTTTCTTTGTGTGATAGTTCACACTTGAACACATGACATTTTGCCCAGGGTCATGCGATACCCAAGATAGCCATGTGACACTTTGTGGCCCCAAGAAATATCGCACGATATAGTATATAGTAGGTGTGTGATAATTTAAAAGTATCACATGATGTTTTACTAATGTATAATTTAAAAATTCAAAAAACATGTTTTAAATGCAAAAAATGACTCAAAACAACTAGTTTTTATGAAAACTTATCAAGGCACCATACTGAAGAGGTTGGTTGTGCAATCAACCACACTTGAATCGATGTGTGTGGATGGGAATGCCTACCTGCTGAGCCATAGTCTCTCTCAGATCTCTCAAAGTTCTCAAAACTCACATAAGACAAATGAATTTGAAAATGACCTTTTCACCCCTTATATAGCTGTTTGACCTAATATGGCATTTTGACCTAGTTTTCAAAACATCTCAAAATTTTGTGAAAATTGCACCACTGGCTAATTTCAATGTCCTAGATCCATTTTCAAGATCGAAATCAAAATTTGAGTTCATCTTGATGGAAAAAATCACATTTTAAATTTCTCCTTCTTCTACGCAATTGGCTGACCATTTGAGGCTTGATCCTTCGATCTTCGCTAGGGCATCTTCATTTCTTCATCTCCATCTCTCTCAACCTCCTAGTCTATCATTCATTTCCTTCATTTCATCTCTCTGAGGTTTTGACTTTATCTTTATCCTATATCTTTCTTCGTCAAACCTAGTCAAACTGGGGCATATTTTCACTGCTTGATGGTTATTCTATTATCTTTCATCTTCGATTATGATTTCTGGTGATTTGATCATGTTGCTCTCATCTTGCTTCTACATTCCCTCTACCTCATTTCAATTTTGATCCTGAGGGGGCAGACATATCCTATCAGCTATTCTCCAAAGCATATGCTTGACCATTCCATTTGCTTTGATCTATTGTGCTTGACATGTTAGTTCTCATCTCAAGTTTTGATATTGTCCATCTCTTTCCTAAGTGTTCAGTACTGTCTCTACCAAGCTGACCATGCAAGATTCGCTATCTCTTTGCACTTGATTCTTTGGAGTCATATCGCTATCTATTGCCTTCTTGGTTGATCTATTCTTTGATGTAATGTGTTCCCAGATTGATCACACGTTATTCAAAGAGGGGCAAATGTAATCACCCAAAAATGGTCATCTAGACTATTAGCCCCTTTCTAGTATTATTTGCTAAATTTATCAATTGCTTATTCTTGATCAAATCCTAATTTTATCATTTATTCAATTATATTCTATGGATTAGCCATTTTATCCTAAGTCTTTATTTAATTAAAAGGAATTCCCTCCCCTTTTATTAAATAAAAAGTCCCACTTACCTTTTATCCTAAGTTGCACAAGTAAAGCATTATTCCTATTTAATAAATAAGAAAAAAAGGCTTTTTGTCTCACATGGGAACAAAAGTCAACACTTCTTTCTCATTGCAGGAGACTTGTGCACAAGGATTTCTCCCACTTTCAAACTCCACCCTTGATCAAATCTTTTGCCTCTTAATCTCCATGGTCCATTTATTTTTAAAAGGAGAGCTCTCTTCTCATTCTAGGGGCCCCACTCTTGATGCTAATGTGGTGCTGTAGGTTTTCTTGGTGCCATTGGAGCTTTTGAAGAACTTGTTTCATTTTAGTCCTCATATTTGGATTGTAGCTTAGTTCTCATGTCATTCTTAGCTTAGTTTTCTTTCATCCTTTTTCTTAGTTCACATAGTTTAACTATTAATGGCTTGTAACACTCTCATTTCCATAGTTTAGTTGCATCCTTGCATTCTCATTCTAGTATAGCTTGCATTATATTTTCATTGTGGTTCTTGAAGATATTGGAATTCTTTCCCTTGTCTCTTTGAATCTCCCATTGCATGGTTTACTAGCAAGGTTGCATGCTTAATAGCTCTAGCTGAGAGCCCTCTAAACACCCTTGCACTCCATGCCTAGGGAGCTCTAGATCACTTTTCAAGGTTTGCAATCCATGGATGCCCTTGGAATCAATGGCTTAGAGAAGTGCACATTTTAAGTGTACAGGTTGGGCCCCTATGGTTGCTTGTTTGATAGCCACTCCTTTTGAGTTGGGTTGGCGAAAGTGTATGCTGGCCCATATCTTCTCTGAGATGCATGAGATAGTGTATTAGGAGGGAAAGACATTTTCTTCTGGTGTGTTAGTACTTCAAATTTGGGCATGGGAGCACATCCCTGTATGTCATCCAATATGTCAGACACAGAGGCATCCGAAGGAGCCGATCATCTATGTTTATTCAGGATATGTGATACAAGTTCGCATGGGTATCACCAAGTACTGGAGATAGGTTCTTGATGATATGACCTTTTGTATATGGAGACCTTACTTACAAGTTGAGCCTTGGCCTACTATGTGAGCTCAGTTCACATACTTTTTTCAGAGTAGAGTACTGATTGGGTGCTCCACTTCTTGCATTGAGCATGTTCTTATCACATGGGTTTCGAGATAGTATGGCCTCATCCAGGATGTACCCCAGGAGCATGTTGCTTATGCACGACTACTTAGAGAGCTTGGATTAGGATGGGGCCCTCGATTATCTTATTCTTTATGTACATAGGAGTATAGTGGATATGTTGCTAGAGATTGGGATTACTGACTAGATGTTGTAGATGATGGATTCATTGCTTGGTTAGCGGAGCATCCTATGCATTGATTCTATGATCCGACATAACTAATTCCCAGTATGGAGGAGGCCATGGACATTATAGGTGCATCGATGGGTCAAGGCTAGAGGTGTTGAGATGGATAGATACCTATGCCCTAGCCTACACTTATGAGGTCAAGAGTAGTCATTACTCCACAGAGACCAGCAGGACATATGAGACCACCTCGCCCTACTAGTTCTATAGCAGGCAGGCCTACAGTTCTACATAGGAGATCCACTAGAGGGGAGCATGGCACTTTGGGTAGTATTGGTAGTGCAGATGAGGTACTGGGTCCTCAGTAGGATGTAGGTGCTGGTCTTGATCCTACATAGGTTGATACAGATTTTGATCTGGAAGCAGAGGTGGGACATCGTAAGGTGCACAGGGAAGAGACTGTTGATTAGCCAGGTGACACAGATATGCCTACTACAGATGCATATCCTAGTTTAGTATAGACTCCTCAGGAGATGATTAGGTGTTTGAGAGTACAGATTAGGGACCTAAGATTGCAGAGTGCCCGAATTGAGACACAGCTCAAGGATTCTAAGAGGCAACATGTTGAGCTTTGAGAGGAGAATAGGAGATTGCAGGTAGAGGTGACTCATCAGATAGCATGGAGTGCCTATTATGTCTCTATGTATTATGTTGTTGTACCAATTGCTCAGAGAGTACCCACCTACTCTCAGTATATGATAGCGTCCAAGGGAGCCAAAGCACCACAAGTTGAGGTAGTGCTAGATGCACCACCACCACCTCCACCGGATGTAGAGAATTAGATAGATAGTTGGTCTGTCTTGTTCTCTGATATTTTTTTGTCATTTTATCCATAGATATTGATCTAATCTAATAGCTCACATGAGCACATTCTGTTGTACCTTGTGCCAGTAGTGCACCCCTGACTATTCCAAGATTTTATGATATATATGAGATCGAGTTTTTGGTTATGACTTCATTTGTACTTGTCATGTTTGATTTATGATTATATCATGTGATGTAAATGCTATTTGTAGTGTAGAATGTATGGAACATGCAATGCAATGATTTCTTTCAAATGGATGGATTTATGCAAATTTAGTTGGTAGATGGAAAATGTATGACAATGTATGATGTTGATTATGCTATGCAATGATAAATGCACATGTATGCAATCTAATGGGATGAATATGATATGTAAATGCAGCAATACACATGATATGTTTTGCAGGTATTGATGAAGACAAAGTACTCGATCGTTTGTCAAAAAGGATGTCTAACCCAGGATGATGACTTCTTGCGATTTTGTGAAGAAACCTTCATGTGAGATTCAACTCTCGGTGTTAAGTTTAAGCATAGTTTTGAAGAATTCAATATTATTCAGCAATTGTGAGATCATGCAATCATGCAAAGTGCAAAATGACATGCAAAATGAAATGCAAACCTAAGACCTAGGACCTAGTCACTGATCATGTGTTGGTCATTTTCATCATTGAATTTTTAGGTAATCAGATAAATAAATACAACATCCACTAGTTAGGAAACTATGAATATATGAATATTGATTTGTATGTGTAAAAATGAATACAACGCCCACTGGCTATACAACCATGGACATATGAATATTGATTTTATTTTCAGAATGTCGAATTAGATATAAACACCAAGGTACAAGCGTCGGGATGACCTGAATATCATGTCCATTTTGGTATACTAATTTGTATAAGCATCAAAACATATACGTTGTGATGACTTGAATACGCCTTGTGGTACAAACACATCAAGAAATCAAGAGATCCTTCTGAATCCATTGTGAATTACCCGTAGTGACCCTTTATCATTCACATCCTTAGGCAAGATCACGTTTCACAGTAGGAGTAAGAATTCACTAAAAAAGACAATAGTTAGATCAAGCGTCTTGGAATTTTTTGGGTATCAATGGTCGAGGTACTCATGGCCATCCAATATGAGATGGAGGCTCTTATAGACGGACACCATTTCAATCAAGAATTTTCAAATTTGTTAGATTTTCACTCAAAGCAAAAAACAAAGAAAAGATTATGCCCCCAGTCATCACTCTCTAAATCCTATAAAGGACATCATCGAAGAGCTTGGAAGGACACAATATGCAAAAATCTCAATGCGAATCAGTAAGCATACAAGGAGATAAAAGAAAGTGAAGCATAGATTTTTTTCAGTTTGTGTTGATTTTTGATTGCGTTTGATTGCAAAATCCTTTCTAGAGAGGAGACTGACTGACTGACTCAGATGGAGCTTCAAAGGACCTTGATTGGATAGGACTCATTTGAGGTATACTGGAGACCATAGGATATGACATTGAGTTCCCCCAAGTTTGAAACAATGATAGGATATAGACGCTTGAGCTAATTGGTGTACAGACCGACTTTATTGAAAACAAGAATGTGGAAACAAACTGGGAGATGTGCATAAACTAAAGCAAGACTGAAAGTTGGGAAAGACCAAGATTGCGCTAATAGATGGATCATTTTGAACAAGTGGTACCCGCTTGCTGGGTTTTCACCATCTTGGCAGAGATTCTATTTTTTCTACCAAGGCGCATGTTTCCAAGTTTTCACCAGGGCACTTTTTCTTTTTCTCATTTTTTTGTATTTTTTATTTTTTTGTATTTTTCAATCTTTTGATTTTTTTGTAATTTTTGATATTTTTTGATTTTTTTGTGATACATCAAGGCACCTATTGCTAGGTTTTCACCAAGATGTTCATTTTTTTCAGGACTTTTTCATACTTTTTTAAAGATTTTTTTTTTAGGACATTTTTGAAAAGACTGAATGCCTTAGGCATAGAATTTATTCAAATGGAGAATGTTGATTGGTTCTCGGAGCTGTTCTTCGTCAGTCGTTGAGATTTTATAGGCTCCAAAGCCAAAAGTAGTAGTGATAACAAAGGGACCCAGCCAGTTGGGTTCAAACTTCCCCTTGCGTTCTCTATGTGATTGATTTTTAGGATTCTCTCTCAAGACTAGATCGCGAACCTGAAATTCTCTGTGTCTGACTTTCTTGTTGTAGCCTCTAGACATTCTTTTCTGATATACTCTAAGGTGATCATATGCTTCTTGTTTGCACTCATCTAGTAGTTCAAGTTCTTGCAACCTAGACACTTTGTAGTCATCATCAGTTACTAGATCATGCATTCTGATTCTTAGTGATGGGATTTCAACCTCAATAGGCAGTACCACTTCAGACCCAAAAAATAAAGCAAATGGTGTAGCCCCAATGGGCATTCTGATACTTTTTCTGTAGGCCCAGAGAGCTAGATTGATCATGAGATGCCAATCTCTTCCTATTTTATTAACTATGCGATGCAATATTTTCAATAGATTCTTGTTGGAAGCCTCTTCTTGTCCCTTCCCTTGAGGATAGTAGATAGATGACCAATGTTGTGTAATCTTGAATTTAGCACATAAATCATCTAAGTCTCTATTCTTGAATTTTCCACCACTATGTGTGACTATAGAGTGTGGAATACCATACCAACATATGATGTAGTTCAAGATGAACATTGATATTTGTTTGCCAGTTGCTTGAGTCAAAGGGACTACTTCTACCCATTTTGTTAAATAGTTTGTAGCTGTAATAATATGGGTATGTCCATTAGAAGAATGAGGATGTATGGCTCCTATAAGATCAAATTCCCATTGGTGAAAAGGCCATTGTGTAGTAAAGGGAATTAGATATCTCCCTGGTGCATGAATCAAGTTACCATGGACTTGACACTTTTGACAGTTCTTTGCAAACTTGATAGCCTCTTTTTCCATTTCAAGCCAATAGTACCTAGCCCTAATGAGTTTTCAAGCTAGTTTTAAACCATTGGAATGTGATCCACATATACCTTCATGGACTTCCTCTAATGCACATTGAGACTCTTCCCATTCTAAACATCTAAGGAGTGTACCATCTAGACCTTGTTTGTATAGATCTTTACCAATGATGACATACCGGGATGCATTGTGGATAAGGTATCATTTCTCATGGCGGTTGAAGGTATCGGGAATGATTTTTTCTTGGAGGTAGGAGAAAAGGTTTTTATATCTAGATGAATCATGACCAACAATAGTTCAGATCATGTGGGTTTCAAGGGAATCATATGTAGGATAAGATAGTGCTTCCACTAGGAACTTGTATCGTAGCTCATGTTCGGGCTAATGTAATAAAGTAGATAGCATTGCCATAGCATCAAAAACTTTGTTCTCTATTCTATGAATTTTCTCAAAGGTGATAGATATGAAATATTTCTTTAGATCATCTACCATTCTTTTGTAGGGGATTAGCTTTCCATCTTTTGTTTGATACACATCATTGACTTGGTGTATTACAAGTTGTGAGTCTCCATGAATGTGTAGTTCCTTTCAATTGCTAGCTTCATGCCATTAAGAAGGGCTTCATATTCAACAATATTGAATGTGCAAGGAAACTTTATTATGAATGCTTTAGGGATTGAGTATCCTTGAGGTGTGATGAACAATATGCCTACTCCAGATCCATTCTATGTATAGGATTCATCAAAGAATAACTTCCATGCTCTAGAAGAAAGATTCATGATACAGGAATTTGGGAATTCCATTTGCATTGGTGTATCATCAAACAATAGTGCGTCAGCCAGTAGATCAGCAATAACTTGGCCCTTGATAGCTTTTCATTCAACATATTCAATGTTAAATTCACTTAATAACATCACCCATTTAGCTAATCTACCTGTGAGGGTAGCTTGGCTTAGTAGGTACTTTAATGGATCAATCTTAGCTACCAAATGTGTGGTATGATCCAGCATGTAATGTCTCAATTTTTGTGATGAAAAGATCACAGCTAGACAAGCTTTCTCAATCATTGAATAGTTCTCATATGCTACCAATGTTCTACTAATATAGTATATAGCTCTTTCCTTGTTGTTCTCATCATGCTATGCTAGTAATTCCCCTAATGATGTATCTGTGGTGGAGACATATAGAATCAATGGATTCTCTTGGATAGGAGGCATCAAAATAGGAGGATTTGATAGATATTTCTTGATATGATTAAAGTTCTTTTCACATTCCTCTTTCCATGTGAAAGTCACTCCTTTATGTAATGTTTTCGTGAAAGGCTATGATATGTTTGCTAGCTGAGATATGAAGTGTCTAATAGATTGTACTCTCCCTTGTAATGTCCTCATTTGGCTGATATTCTTAGGAGGTTGCATCTCCATGATAGCTTTAACCTTTTTCGGATCTACTTCAATTCCTTTCTTTGAAACAATGTAACCTAGGAGCTTTCCAGAAGTGACACCAAAAGAACACTTCTTAGGGTTCAGTATGAGACTAAACTTCTCTATTTGATCTAGTATTTTCCTCAAATCATTTAGATTTTTAGATCTTATCATAGATTTAGCCAAGGTGTCATCAACATAATCCTCCATAGTTCGATGCATCATGTCATGAAAAATAGACATCATAGCTCTTTGATATGTAGCACCTGCATTCTTCAAACCAAATTGCATGACATTCCAACAGAAGGTACCCCACGCACATGTGAAAGTAGTTTTCTCTTGATCCTCTGGAGCAATTTTTATTTGGTTGTATCTAAAAAAACCATCCATTAAAGAATACATCTCAAAGCTCACAATCATGTCCACTATCATATCGATATTTGGTAATGGAAAATTATCCTTAGGGCATGCCTTGTTTAAATCTCTAAAATCTATGCATACTCTTATAGATTTGTCTAGTTTTGATATTGGAACTATGTTAGAGATCCATTCTGCATAATCAATAACATGGATGAATCTGGCTTTTAGTAGTTTCTCTAATTCAGCTTTTACCAAGAGTGCAACATCTGGATGCATCTTTCTCAATTTTTTCTTAAGGGGTTTGACACCTAGAGATATAGATAAATGGTGCATTGTAAGATCAGGATCCAACCCTAGCATATCTAAATATTTCTATGCAAAGTTGATCTTCTTTTCTATTAGGAATGTAGTAAATGCTTTCTTTTCTTCTTTTGATAAGGATTGTGCTACATGAATCAACTGTGGTTCTTCTTCTGTTCCCAAATTGATAGATTGAGTAGGTTCAATCAATACTCAAGATATGTCCTATAAATGACTTAGAAGGACATCAAATATCTCATCCTTAGGTGCCTCAGAGAGGTTTTCACCTTCAGATACATATTTTATTTTTACTTTTTTATGTTCTCAGACTACCACAAAGTGGTTTTCACCCTCAGAACTCTTTTTCTTTTTCTTTTTATTCTTTTTACAAAGATACTTGATGTCCGACTCTATCATGCTAACACTCAGTTCACTGATGGAAGTCATCATAGGCTCAACTGCATTGAGGTAGCAAGCAAGGGCATAGTCATTTCAAAAGGTATAGATACCTTGGCTCGAATTTGTGGAGGTTTGGTCAAGAAGTTCAGGATGTTGGATAGTCAAAGTGGGGAAAGATTGGGAAATAGTGTTTATGAATATGGATCTGTCATCATCAGTCCTAACCTGACTCTTGAGTTCGAAGGTGATATTACAACTCAAAACATTCAATTTGTGAATAGGCTCAATGTCATTGTGGGAGTCCACTTCAGCCATCGGTGGATCAAACTCGTTAAGTTCATTATTTTTCCCTAGACTTACGTTGGGTTTAGGTGCATATTGGTGAACAATATCAATATGTTTTTCTGTGATAAGCTCATCTTCCTCTAGAATGACTCCCCATTCATAGTCATTTGATTCCTCATCTATGCCTCTAGGAAATCTGAGAACATGTGTAAAGTCAAGATGGATACCCCAAGAAGGGTTACCCTCAGAGTCTGATTTGAATTCATACTCATGAGAATCTATCTCAGAATAGCTGCCACCTTCCTCCTTGTCTATTTGATTTTCCTCAAGATCAGTGGGTTCTTGTGGTGCAACTATCTTTTATCCCATAGTAGGTTCTTGTGTGTCTACTGTTATGTATGTGGAGCCTAATCAGACTTATCCACAGGGTCAAGGGGTAGAGCCCCTAATGGGGAGAATGACTTAATAATATTGTAAAGTGTCGGCCATCTATTTTCTATTAGTCAGAGTATTTTGCCCTAATTTTGTTATGTCAAAAATACTTGTAAAAAGGGCTTAGGGTTTGAGATTGAATGTATGAGGGATTATTGTAGCTTCCTATGGTGGTATTGAGTTGTAGGTTTCAGATTGTAATTGTTGGATAATAATAAAGATATTGGACTCACTATTGGTGGATGTAGCCCAAGGATTGGGTGAACCACGTTAAATTCTGTGTTATTGTGTTCTCTCTTGTTTGTTAATATTTGCATTTTCTGCTTATTATCCTAACATCTACATTGATGTTCTCCTTAGTTTTCTCTTTATCTTTAAGGAGGTCTAGTATTTCTTTAGAAAAATTCTCATAAGGAATGAGCTCATCAGTAGTGTCTGAATCATCATTGTCAGATTGTTGTGTTTGTTCCTTTATTTGAATTGCTAGTGATGGTTCAATCTGTTCTAAGACATGTGGAGAGTTTTTGCTAAGATAGAAAGGCTTCTTCTGATATCCTAGACCTGTTGTATTCTTTTTTGTTCGGCCACGATGGTCGAGAGGTGATAGAAGACCTTTACCTTGTAGTCCTAGAGGTCCTTTTCTAGTATATCCCATTTTTGTGATCAATTTGTCTCCTCGTCCATATGACTTGGAAGGAATTTTTGGTGTTTTAGAGTCACATGCTTGAACAGTTTGGGATTGAGACTCATCTTTGTATAGCCATGCGAGTATAGCTTCATCCTCTTCAAACTCTTTTTTGGAAATGTGTTCTGCAACAAAATTCCCTTTATAGGTATTAAGAGGTTCCTTAGATTCTTGTTTTGGTTGTTTTAAAGACTATCCATAAGATTTAGGTGAGATAGGGAGAGATGTCAGAGATAGGACTAGTTCCGTAGTATATTCTCCCATGCCTTTGTTTTTTATTTTGACTTCTTTTGCAATGTCTTCCATCTTGGATATCGATGCCATGTCTGTTTGCTTAGTGGAAGATTCTCTGTTATTAGGAACAAGTTTTTCAGCACTTTCTTTCAATGCATTGCAAGTTGTAGATAGGTCAGCTACAATCATCACCTCTACTCCTTCATAAGGAAATTTCACACATTTATGGTATGTGGAAGGAATAGCTCGCATTTCATGTATCCAGGGTCTCCCTAGGAGAATGTTGTAAGCCAAAGGTAGATCAAGAACTTGACATGTGATGTCTCTGATAATTGGCCCTATTTTGATAGGTAAGACAATTGTTCCTTTGGAAGATCTTTCTTGCTCATCATATTCCTTGATAGTTATCTTCTTTTTAGGATCCATGGTAGCTCCTGATAATCCCAGTTGTTTGATCAAGTTGTAAGAGAAAATGTTGAGATTAGCGCCTCCATCTATCAATACGCATTTGACATGATGGTTTTGGATTAAGACTTCAATGTGCAAGGGCCGGTTATGCAGATGACTCAAGGAGTTATCATCTTCTTTCAAAAAGGAGATATACTGGGGAGACGTTAGATGGCCAACCATAGTTTGGAATCTATCTAAATCAAGGTTGTTAGGAACATTGGATTCAAGCAAATCTTTATCTAGAATGGTTGTATGAGCTGGAGATATTTGAAGCAACTCAAACATGGAGATTTTTGCATTGGTATGCTGGAGTTGTTGGAAAATACTATATGATGTAGGTCTCGTGTCTTTAGGATTTGATGATTTAGGGGTAGCCTTCTGTTTAGAAGTAGATGAAAGATTAAAAGGCACCTTAGGGACACTTGATGAATCTAAATTTTAGCCTTGTAGATGCACTTGAGCTTGTTATCGAGTAACTACATTTCCTGATTGATTATCTCTATCATTTCTTACAATTGTGATGACATTACAACACTCAGATATGCATGGTTCAACCATATTTATGACAACATTGTTTCCAAAGTAGGCATAATTGACTTTAGCACCCACATTAGGCTGAGAAGATGAATCTCCTTGACCATGCTTTGGAAATCATTCCGTGAATGTTGTATGATCATTATTGCTTTTATGATTGTCAATTACGATTTCTCCATTATCAATTTTGTCTTGTATGATGTTCTTCAAGCATATACAATTATTGGTTTATGACCCTTATTGTGATGGAAGTCATAGAAATCATTCTCTCTCCACCATTTTTGTTTAGGTTCAGGATCAAATACTTTTATGTCCAACAGAGTTTTCATAGCATATTCCAAGGACTCTCCAAGAGGAGTAAACTTGTGTTTAGGATATGTAGCCCAAGGTTTATAGTCAGATGGCTTCTTGTTTGATTCTATTACTTTTGCCTCTGAGGCTTTGATGGCTTGGGTGCCAGTAGTGAGATTGAAAGTGGGTGCCTTAGATGGGGCACATATAGTATCAATAATGCCATCTGTGACAATGCCTTTATTCTTGTTCCAGTTTTTGCTTTTGTCTTTGGAACTAGATCTAGATTCATACTTGTCCTTTTGAAGTGATATGTCTCCTTTTTGTACAAGTACTTTCTCAATTTTGATTGCATTTTCTACCATTTTATCAAAGGATGTATGATTTTGTATTTGCAAATGGTAGTTGATTTTTGGAACAAGATTGTTGATGAAAATTTTTAGCTTCTCGATTTATGGAATGGGTCTAGCATATAGAGAAAAATTCTTTCTCCACCGTTTGAGAAAAGTCAGGAATGGTTCTCTTGAGTTATGTTTCAGATTGCAAATGTCGATCATAGTGACCGGATGTTGGATGTTGTAGGAGTATTGTTGATAGAATAGTTTGATTAACTCCTCAAAAATTTTGATTGTTGGAGGCATTTTTGAGAACCAATGAATAGCTGACCCTCCCAGAGATCAAGGGAAAAGATGCATTAGGTAGGTTGGTTCATGCATGATTTCCATAGATTGAGTAAAAAATTCTCTGGCATATCTTAAGGATCAGAGTTTCCATCGTACTTATCATATTTAGGCATCTCTACTCTTTCCAGGAATGGTGGCATGTACAAGTCTTTATCAAATGGAAAAGGGCATAGAGCCTCCATGGAGAACTCCTTAGGCTCCTTCTCTTTTTCTAGCTTGTTGAGCTTGACTTGCATGGCATGCATCTATTTCATCATGGCTGTGATAGGATTTTCTTCCTCATGTGTGATGATATCTTCAACATTAAAGGTTGGAGGAAGTTTAGCCCCTTGGCGAGCCAACTCTAGGAAGTATGTCTCTCTATCTTCTTTCAAGAAATGCCTCATCATTTTCTTGAAGTTATCATCATTTTAATATTGAGCAATTTCACTAGGCATGGGTTCTTGATCCGCACCATGTTGTGATTGACGTCCTTAGGAACCTTGGCTTGCGCCTCCTCCTTGAGACATAGTATTTTTAAGAGAACTACCAGGGATTGATCGATGAGGAGTTTCTTGATGACCTGTGTGGATTAATGTAGGGGGAGTTACTTGATGACCTGCATGGATTGATGTAGGAGGAGTGACGTAACCACCTATCAAGTAAAGATTTCCAAGAGCGTCTTCTACAAATTTAGTTGTGTCAAAAGGTTGATGAAATGTCTCAGCAATCACAGAAGATGCGTCTGAAGAGAATCTGGGTTTTTCTCCTTGTTTTTGTTGTGATGAAGCTCTAGTTTCCACCATTAACCTTGGGTGAAGCAAAAGAGCAAGATGAAGACAACTGAAGAATGACTTGATTCAAGAAGATCGAATGACACAACCTTGTCGAGATTGGATTGATTGAAGATATATTGGATGTAAATGAAGGATACTATGCTCTAGTAGTATGGGTAGACGCCCAAAAGATGGCGAACACGAGCTCACAACACTTAGCCATTTTTGTTGAAGACTGAATTGAAGATAATGTTGACAAGGTTTTGAAACAAGATAAAAAGGACTCAAATCGATAGATTAGAAGGCTAGATCAGACTCAAGAGACCACTTTTAGGTGAATAGATTGGATTCTTTCTAGTTTTTGCTCTGTTCCTGACACAATGATTATTTTGATAGAATCTGGAAGTAGGATGTAAAACTAGATTTTTGGCAATTTTGGCAAGTTTTTGGCAATTTTTCAAAATTCTCATACGACTTTCTCCAGGCTCGTACGAGTCTAGGTAGGCTCTGGCACGACAATTGACAAGGCTCGTATGACAGTTGACACCAGGGATTGATTTTCTTTGACTTTCCTGACAAAACTTGTACGACAATATACAAGCTCTCGTATGACAATCTGGGGGTTTTGATACAACTTTTGGTGGAAACTCGTACAAGTTTCTGAGACTCTAGGATGACTTTGGACTCCATAAAGGAATTTTGTGTCAGATTTTGCAATTTTTCAATTTTTAGAATCAGTTTGTTTGTAAGATTTTCTCTATCCAGGTTTGCAGATTTGTGTAACAATTCAGGATTGTTCATTTCCAAAGACCAAGTAGATATCAAACACGCAAAATAGAAAGCGAAGGAAGTAGTCAATCATCTGAAAACAATGAACAAGGGCAAAAGTAACCTTGCGCATGAACAAGCAATAGTGACTTATTGTGCTAATCCCTAAGAATGCTACTTGTGTATGTTCTCAAAAGTTTTCCAATAACGCACTTAGTCCTATAAAATGAAAATTTGGCCTTGCTAAGGTGTTTAGTAATGGTTTGACTCTACAACTTTTGTGACCTCAAGAGGGTGAACTCCAATCCAAGTGCACTAGGGTTTTGACATAGTTTGAGAATTTAATCAATCAGGAGCTGCTAGGGAGATTTGACAACCCAAAAAGAGACCACACTTGTGGAGATTTCTTCCACAAAGACATTTATATAGTGTTTGTTGCTACCATGGCAAAAATGGCTTACCGCTTGAGGTTCTGTCCACATGGTTGACGCAGTAAAGGGAATGTCCACTACTGTTCACCCTCTCTAAAGATGACTCACAAAAGATACCACATGGGGACTTGGTCTAGATCCAAAGATTTGAGTTTTTGATACTACCCAAAAAGGGAGTAGAGCATAATCCTCTAGCGTTATCACTTTTACCCAAACATAGCAAATAAATTAATTTGACATGCTAAGACTGAAATTATCTCACCAAGATCTATGATGTCAACAACTATGTCTATCGATCCCTCTAGAGAGAGAACGCATCGATCAAAAGCTGAGGACCAAACCGAGTAGAACGTGAGATAATCACAATAATACCTAAAAGGGGATCCTTCATCAAGAAGAGCTTCGCATGTAAACAAGTGAATGAAGCCCACTCTCTCAAGATCATCCATAAATAGTGTTCATAGGGCCTATTTATATGTGTAACAGATATGCAAAAGACAAATCTATGTTCGTTTTATAGCCCAAAATTGAAGTCTGTGATATGAAAGCAGAAAAAGTCACACAAGCTTGACACGTGAGAGTTCATTTTATATCCAAAATTGAAATGTTATCAGATGCAACAGAATACCTGAGTTCCTTGCAACCCGCTTAGTAGATTTTACATGTTTTTGCAATTTTGTTGCATTTTTCCAATCAACAAATCAACAAGTATCAATCAGAAATGGAAACTCTCGATTGTTAGGGTTAGCTGTTAGTCCAAATCCAAAAATCAAATCTGGAAAACTGCCTAAAAATCTGAAACGACAATTGAATTATGATGGCAAAACTCATACGACAATATGTTACCTCCTGTACAACAATCTGGAAACTCGTACGACAGTGGGTTTATACCCACATGGAAAAGTAGCTCCCAGATGACAATGTATAAGAATGAGTACGAGTCTTGAAAACACTGAATGTCATACGACACTCAGAGGGTTCTAGCATGACTTTCTGACAAAAATTGTAAGGAAAGTGTACAGACAGAAATTAAAAATCATAGTTTTGGCCAGAAAATGAGAAAAAATTGATAGAAAATGTTAGAATAGAAATGGAAACCCATTTCAGGGCCCCACAGTGGGTGCCAGAAATGTGTGTGAAAATTGTACCTAGCTGTGGACACAACACTTCAGTAAAACATTAGAGGTTAGCAAAATCAAAATTTGTAAATAAATGAAACTAAGCTAACCAGGTGATTTACTTCCTTTTAGTGGGTGCGAGTATGGTATTCTCATATTAGACTGAGATCAATGACAATGCAACACCTAAACGAAGGATTTGAATGCAAAATATGAATGTAGAATGAATGCAGATTAATCTATTTTTTTTTGGATTTTGTATGCAATTAGATGAAAAATTGTATGAATCTAATCTAGAATTGAATTGAAATGATATGCAGATTTAATCTAAGAATGATATGAATTGATATGAAAAATATGCAAAGCTATAAAAACTATGAATAGATCTCACAAAGTTGCCTGTCACAAAAGCTTGATTCTTCATATGCAATTTTGCCAGAGTAATTGTGCAAATTCGAGAGATGTAATTGTGAAGAGCTGAGCCTTGTTTTTATAAAAATCCAGGGCTTGAGGATGAATTGAGAAAAACCATAAATCACTCTTGATAAACTTAGGTTGATTTTTGAGTTAACAAGAAATTAGAATTAATTAACTCACAAAATCATGCAAAAATAGCTTTTTGACTCAAATCAGAAGTTTAGATCAGCTTTCAACTCAAAATAGATGTTGAGTTTCAAAATGATAACAACTTGAATTGATTTTCTGATTTAAAGTTAATTGCTCCTTCAAATGTGCATAGATAATTATGAATTAATTAAATAAATAAAGTGATTTATCTTCAACTTAACTGATTTTTGAATTAAAATAACTGATTTATGGGTTAATCAATTATTTAATCAAACTTTTATTCAAAACTATATCATTAAATATTGACAACTGACATTAATTAATTAAATAAGAATATAATCAATTAGTCATAAGATTTTTGATTTATTGTCAAAATTAAATAATATAATTTAGGAATAAATATAATTAAATCTAATTAAATAATTAAGTGGCAGTATTAAATTAATTAATTAAATATTTAGAATATTCAATTAATCAACTTTAGGATAAATATGATTCATCACCAAATAATTTATTCAATCAAAGATAATTAGGATAAAGTAGGAATATTTCAAAGAATATTCCCCGATGCATAATTAGGATAATCAATTAGTGTTTTGATAACTTGGTGTGCAAATGTGCCTTAGGTTAGGACTTTTATGTTGATTTCCTTCGATTTGATGATGTAGGAGGTTAATGAACCTATAGCCCATTTTTGGGGTATTACAATTTGCTCCATGAATAACTGTGACTGTGTATCCCATAGTTTGCACAATTGGTTGTGTTCAGGTTCTTGTTTTTCTTGGTGAATACTGGTCTCGGGGATCTGAATGCCATTATCTTTGATCTGCATTCTTCAGCCTTGTGTCCAAACTTGTTGCATGCATAACAATAGCCCTTGAAGCTTCCCCTTCTTCTACTAGATACTGATGTGGGGGTGGACTAGTATTTATTAGTCTTGTGCCCATACTTGCAACAGTTCTTGCAGTAGTTGTTTGGCTTTTCCGGTGTATTCCTGCAGTTATTTGTTCTATGACCTGATGTCACACAATGATTGCAAGAGGTGTTAAAGGTCTTCTTACCTTTTTGTGCCAGCAGCTTATTCTTATCCTTCTTGATTGTTTTTGCTCTAGAAGACTCACCAGTCTCTTTGGTGTCATTACCAGTGAATCCAAGACCGGTGTGATCTTTGTGCTTTCTTTGAGCTTTGAGTTGCTCATCAAGCTTGACCAAACTTTCATTGTATCTTCTTAGGGTTTCATTCCTTTCTTCAAGGACTTTCTTTTGTTCCTTGAGTTGATACACCTTGATCGCCAGTCTCTTGCATGCATCATCCCTATCATGCCATGCCTTGTGCATATCGTCATTTTCTTGGGTGACAATTAGCATATCTTCTTAGAGTTGTAAAATGATAAGTTCATTTGCCCCTACAGCTTCCTCTGCCTAGTTCCTTGCTTTTTCAGAGGCTTTTAATGACTTGAATTTTGTGTTTCTTTCATCTTTAGTTTTTCTTTTTTCGATCAGTTTAGCCATCCTCAGGGAATTCTCTTCTTACTCCCTTTTGAAATTAGCAATCTGACCGGTTAGGATCTGGTTCTTTTCCATAAGTTTAGAGACTACTTCTTCAGCTTCATTAGATCTGCTTTGACCAGAGAGCTCGTCAATAGTTTCATTGCTCTCACTAAGCTATATAGCCAGCTCCTTTCTTTTCACAAGGGATCTCCTCAATCTATTCTCTAGATAGGCAATGATGTCGTTGGCTTCCTCTAGTTGTTTCTGATACTGGTAACCCTCCATGATCTTTCTCTCAAGTGGTTAAGCTTTATATATGAGAGCCACAAGCTCTGATACCAATTGATATTACTAAACCGGTTACTGAGAGGGGGGTGAATCAGTAAATACTTTTCTTATATTGTAATTCAAAACTTGTTTAATTATCCTTTACTGATAAGCAGAATAAAAAAATTATTCACAAGCATAAAAGAATCATATAGATCAACACAAGTATTTATACGTGGAAACCCTCAGTTAGAAGGAAAAAACCATGGTGAGACGGAGCTCACAACTTCACTATTGTAGAATGAAGGCACCATGTTAGGAGCTTACAAAGCACTAGTTAAGGTGCTACCGGGTTAAGGGATTTTACAAAAGATCTGTTAAGATCTTAACCCTGTTAAGAGTTTCCCAGCTAAAGGACTTTTAATATCAATAAAGATATTACCCTCTTAAAGGATTGTACAAAGAACCGATTAGGTCCACCCTAATAGAGGGATTTCAACTTACTTTCGCACCTTATAAAAGCAATGATCTTATATGACACTAAATGTTTGATCAGATCATACCTGTTGATCTCTTCCCCGGTTTGCCTAGTTGTTGATCTCTGCTCTCTTTCACCTCTGCGACTGTAGCACTTCTCTCAAAAGATATCTCTCCTATGCTCTATGCAATCACCAACAATCAACAACACCTTATCTTGCATCCTATGACCTATATTTATACTGACCCATAGAACTGTTAGGGTATAAACTCATCCATAAACTATGCAACACATAAAAGCTATGCGTTTTGAACTAGAGTTTACCTTGAAATCATCTGTAGAAATAAAGTTAACTCCTATTAAAAAGTTGATCTTCAGTTTTGAGCGGTGGATGCTCCGTATGTACCGATTTCTCCACAATATCCAATTTTACCTCCAACTGCTCCACAGATTCCAGTGTGGATCTTTATGTAGTTATGACTAGTTGTGACTGATATCTATCTCATATGTAGTCCACCCCTGTTATGTAATATAAGATTAGTACAATGTACTTATTCTGGTCTACCAATGTATACATTTTGTTTCTATTCTACCAGTGCCTTTAAAGTAATGTGAGTAAACTATCGGTGAACCTTTACTGGTGAGAATGGTGTTTGTGAAATACACTAATGACAACTCATATTGCTAACAGGGTCCAATATTGATCTATGGTGGTCTTCATGTACAGCTTCATTCTACTGCACCATAGAGTAAAGTTTTCCTTTGAAAACTTTGGTCCTTCCTTTCTCATCATCTTGATTTTTTTCTTTATGTGGTTAAGCGATAAAGAAAATAAACTTGGCTCTGATACCAATTGACAGTCCCAACTAGTGATGAGAGGGGAGGGGTGAATCAACACCTATAAAACTTCATTTTAATATATCTGATGAAGTATACTTAACTGTAAGCTAAACAAATTCAAGCATAAAATAGTATCAAGCAATCAATCACATAGTGACACGAGATTTATCACGTGGAAACCCAATTTGGGTGAAAACCATGGTGTGAGGAGACCTCACAAATTTTGCACTCTTTTGAAGTGCGCCCTATTAGGAGCCTTCCCTATTAGAGGATTACAACGCACTATTAGATGTGACCTGGTTAAGGGATTTTTTATAATAAGGTTGGTTAGTGCCTATTTGGTTAGAGGACTTAGAGCACCTTTCAATATCTCACTTGCTTAATGAATTTGATACAAGGGACCTGTTAGAGTCCACCCAAATACTGGGATTTAACTATTGTAGTTTTTAGAAAATAATAGAGGGATTGACCTTTTACAAATGGCTTTGCTTAGCCTGATAAGATCTCTATTATGCTTAGCTGAGAAGCATCACCGGTCATGCAGGTGTGTTCTCCTTCACTGTTGTGCTTCTCTGCACACTCTTCTCTCTTCTTTTTCTATTTTCTATTTACCCTAACTTCTTTAGCATATAGGTTCACTCTTTTCTTCGACAAAATGAAGGAAACCTCTATTCTCAACATGCAGAAGAATATATAGAGTTCTTTCCCTAATTGCGCCTCTCGTGCATGAACTAATTTACAAATCCCTTTCAAATACATCACTCGGTGGAGTATTAGTTCACTGAGGAAACATATGATGCATGCTCTTGCTTTATCTTCTTTAGATGAAAACCAATAGATGTGTGTCAAGTATCGTTCCTTCACAAGAGATAACTCCTTATTTTAAAGCCATAGACTTTGGCTTTAAAACCTTTAAACGTGCCTTGAACCGATCACCATGATAACTCAAAGTCATCTAGATTTAGTGCAATAAATCTCAATCAAAGAGTTGGTTTAAATAGATAGTTGACTATGACTTCCCTAATTCATTGTATCATACCAAAGTCTTTACTTGATCGGTTGAGATCCTCATGTTGTGACCAGGTAAGAATTTTGACCTGTCACTTTTCCTTTCTTAACTTACCGGTTGCACCCTTTTCCTCGATTGCATTGCTAACACTGGTTGTATCACTATCCTTGGTTGTATCCTTCACTCAGTTTTAGATGCACTTTGCTTAGTGACTAGTTTCTCTTGATGAGTAGATGTAGTCTTTTCTTCCTTGAATAGTGTTACTGGTTGCCAAACCAGCCTCTTTACATACATATCTCCTTAGATCTTTGGACCTTAGATTGAGATGACAAAACATCTCCTTTTTCTTTTCTCTTTTTCCAATCAATGACAATACTTAATTTCCATGTACCGGCAATAGGCTTACCAGTTACTATCTCTTGATGCCAATAATTATATCAAAAACTCTATCTACATCATATGAAAATAACACGTGTACCTAGATCACTAATCTACCAATTTAGGTCTAGTGGTGATGCTTTTTTTATTGATGCCCAAAGGGTCCTCCTAGGGATCCTCATATGGGGTTCTTTAACTTGTGAAGACTATAGAGATATAGGCATTAAGAAATTGGCCTACATGGTCAAATAGATATGACCAAGATGGCTAATGGGGAAGCTACCCATTGTCACCGCATTGGCCTCTCATCCTTAAAATATTGTTTTAGAGTACTCTTGTGTGGATTCCTTGGTGGTGTAAGCTATGGGCTCCACTAAGGGATTTGAGCCACCTCCTCCTGACATCTCCCAATAATACTTGAGTTTTCCTTAGGTGCACGTATAGGGAAAATGGGGGTAGGACCTACTTGGACCCACCAAGCTACAAAACCCTCTGTAACACCAACATCATCAAGGTCTAGAATTGGTGGAAGGTCATCTTCTCTATGCTCTATTGGACTCTCTAAAGTGTTATCAATTTTGAGGTGTGGGAGGTCCTATTTCCATGCAACACTCCAATATGGAAGCACATAGGTAGGAGGTGCAATAGGTAGCATCTGCACCTAGTTAAACTATTGTATGCACCATAATAAATAGTAAGGTCCAACCACGACATAGTCATGGAGAAATATTAAAAATATATCATGTTTCATTTACAATATTTGGTCCTTGTCATTCACCAAGAATTCATACCTCGATAGGATCACTATAAAATGTCTCCTACTCCTACACAATTTATGATGAGCTTCCAAAACATGAGGTCACTAAACCTCCACTTGTCTCACCATAATGGATAAGCATGCGTACATGGTAGATGTCAATCAATAGGTTCTAGAAATCATACTGGCCAAGTGCATGTGATGTCTCTAACATCCACACCTATAGTAGGGTGTAGGTGTTCATACTTAATACTCGTGGTGTACACTCTTTCTAAGGTCAGAGTATAGATGTGCTAGCATACTCTTCCCCTAAGGACACACATGTCTGGTCTCATCCATAAATTTGATGTAAGGAATGAGGCTCCTTGGAAGATGAGAGCCTCATCTATTAGTGGCTACCCACAATACCATCACGGTGATCAAATTCTTATGATAAGTGGAATCTCAATTATACCCTACTCTAGCCACTATAGGTACACGTTCCTAGATTCATCCATGACTCTGCCAATACACTAGTATTGTCTAGTTCTTAGCTCTTTCATAGTTAAGAGAGTGTCTATGGTCATATGTTCTCCAAAAATGGGAAGATGTAGAATTTTATACATGCCTACCAAGGTAATGGTTATCTCCCCAGTGGAGAAATGAAAGGACATAGTATCCATGTCCTATATCCCCATCAATGCCATTAGCATGGGTGTGAAAAATCTCATCTTAGGAAGCAAGTAGACCTGCTAGAGGCCTACTTGTCATAACTTGTCTACCACACCTTCTGGTATCTCTTCCACTTTGTTGTAGACCATACTAAGTAGATTCCTTGTGGTATGGTCACAAAGCTCTAGCAAAGTTTGCAAGAAAATATAACATAGAAATATCATTCTATGCAATGATTAAGAAAGAAAAACTCTATCATTTCTAACTTTGTTTTTTTCCTAAGTCATTAATATGCATGTGCACCTTGAAGACACCAACACACTATTGTACTAGGACATCAATGTGAAACCTAAATGCTAACATGTCTAATAAATGTCAATATGAAAACCAATATAGGATGTGTACATAGATCCCAGATGAGCACATGAAATTGGGACACATTCCCTACCCTAATTTCTAAAAAGAGTTATAAAATACACAAAAATTGACAAAAGATGGCAAAATGAAGCCTACCTCTTTCAAGGGTTTGTCATACTTTAAGACAGCACACAAATCGTCAATCTTGGCAGCCTAAAGCCTCATTTGCAAGGAATTTTCACAAAGACTATAGAAAACTCACTAAAAATCCTAGGATGAATAGTGAAAATGACACTTCTAAGGGCCCACTTTGCTCATATATAGACTAAAATTCACCCAATTTTTTGAAAAAAATTTATGGCAATCTTGGCTCAGCTTCCTTCCTACTTTTCCCCACTTGCCGGGGTGAAAAATCTCTTTCTAGGTACTATCAATGATTCGTGTCTTGGCTTAGATTCAGATTCATACAGTGATGAAGACTTTCTATATTGTATCATGTACCATTATTTATTGCAAAACAAGATGTAAAGATCTAATTGTAAGCCCTCGGGCAATTTGATGTAATTGTATTGGAAATTGAAAGAAAGAAGCAATGTAATTAGGGAGGGGTAGTTTTAGGAACATTTAAGGGAATGTTTATTTGTAATTCATAAGGCTGTAAAAAAAAGAAATGTAATTATGTACCTTCTACCCTATCTCTCTTTGAATCATTGAAATGAAAAAGAAAAATGATTTTTAAATTTAAAGCTTATTTATGTTTTGGAAGTACAAATGAATTTTGTGTAGATAAGGTTAATGGGAAAAGAAATGAAAGAGGAAATGATAAATGTTCTTAGTTTATGAAAGAAGTAATATGTTGTTTATGCCTATCTCATTTCTAAAATTTAAATATTATGTGAGGTAGAAAAAAGAAAAAGAATTCATTAAATTAGTTAATTGAATTAATGGTTTTAATGTTGGTAAAAATCAATAAGGGAATCTTTAAGGACATATTCATATGTAGGAATATCAAATAAGATCTTAGTAATGTTTAAAAAAATATTAGTTACTTTTCTTGTACTTTAGACCTATTCCTTATGGGTTCCCTAGCAAAGACATTACATTTGGTATGAGAGCCCTAGTTGCTACACTAGGAGCTCTATGGTCTATTTGTGTTTAACTTAGTCATTTCTTCTCATTGAATATACAACCAACTAGTTACCTATACTTATGTTGTACCACTCTTCGAAGATGCCTCTCGTTACCTGTGGAAGAGCTAACGAAAGAAATCAGGAATCTTCTTCTAGATCTCAACAAGAGAGTTCCCATGGGGAATATGAGGGAGAACAAAACCAAGATAACCATAGGAATGAGAGTTAGAGTAATGACTCCAAAGGGGCTCAATTGAGACAACTTATGGCAACAAATTTTGCAAAGTCTAGACACCATCGAAAATATCATGATACATGAGGAAGAAAACCACTCTCACCATCATGATAGGGAAAGAGATAGAAGCCCTAGGAGAAGGGAAGCTATATCGTAATTTGAAGACAAGGATACCTCTCACATGAGGGATTTACTTAAAGTCAAGGTACCTCTCTTCTATGGTAATGAAGGGGGGTCCTAAGTAAAAACCTAGTTTTTTGACCTTGAGAGATTTTTTTTCATGCATCCCTTTAGTAGTAATGTGAAAGCTAGATGTACCATCATGAACTTGAGTAAATTTGCATCCACTCGGTGGCGTATGGAAGAGGACAAACTACAGGTTAGCATTAACATTATTTCCTAGGAATTGTTCTTAGAAAGTTTCAAAGATCATTTTATGTCTGACCAATGGAGACAAGGTAGGGTAGAAGAGTTTCACCACCTTAAACAAGAAAACATGACTGTTGAAGAATATGAGAGAAAATTTTGTGAACTTAAGCCCTTCAGAATATACAAAGATGATGGCCTTATTCTTTTTCAGCATTTCATAAGAGGTTTAAATGACTGCTTATCAGGGGATGTGGCAGTCCTTGAACCCAAAAGTCTATGGGATTCTATTACCAAGGCCTTTCTAGTTAAGAGGAAATTAAAATTAGGACGGGGTGGTCCTTTCAATGGCCAAGCATTTAATGTTGGATCAGGTTCCAAAGGGAACTATGATCAAGGGACTTCTAACTCCAAGAACCAACAATCATCCTTTAAAGGGGGACAAAATTTCCACAAAAAGAAATTTTAGAATAATAACCAAGGCAATGGTAAGTTTCAACACCCTCAGAACCATAGTAATAATCGAACCCGGCAAAGTATCACTCCTCAACCATCTCAAAATTCTCATAATTTTAATAAAGGGGGTTACCAACAATCCAACGCACCTCATGTGAAGAACTTTGTAAGGAACACTAGGTGATTTTCCCATGGGCAACAGGGACACATTGCAATTCATTGTCCTTAGTGCACCAAATTCACCAATAATCAAAACCAGGAAGCTTCATAACCAACTGTAGGAGATATTGGTCAGTCACATAGGGTGTTTGCCGCAGTTGAACATAGACAAGTTGACAACCAAAGAACAATCATTGAGACTACAGGTTTGTTAAAGGTTAAACCTATTTATATCCTATTTGACTCAGGAGCAACTGATTCCTTTATATCTTTATCTTTAGTAGAGAAGTGTGGGCTAGCGATTGTAGGGAAGGGAGTTAAGTGGTAGGTATAACTAGCCTTTATGGTTAAGATGAACAAAGACTTGTGTGTTTGAAATTGTAACTTGGGATTAGGACCCTTCTCTACCAAGTTTGAGCTTCGAGTGATTCCCCTTGGATCTTATGAAGTTGTCTTAGGGATGGATTGGTTAGAATCTCATGAGGCCGGATTAGAGTACAGAAAGAAGATCATTCATTACATAGATGATTTGGGGGAGCATAAAACTATAGTTGGAATCCAATGTCCTATATCACTTCAAATGATATCAGCAATGCAACTCAAGAAATGCATGAGAAAGGGATGCCAACTCTTTGTAGTCTCATTTAATGATTTTGTTGAAGGAGAAGGTATAAAAATATCACTTGATCACCCACTTCTTCAAGAGTTTTTTTTATGTCTACCCAACTGAAATTTTGGGGATACCTCCCAAGAGAGACATTGATTTCCACATAGATTTGGTGCTAGGTGCAGAACCCATCTCCAAGGCTCCTTATCGCATGACAAATTAGGAGCTAAGTGATTTAAAAGTATAGTTAGAAGAACTTTTGGAAAAGGTCTTTATTAGACCAAGTGTATCACCCTAGGGAGCTCCAGTTAGCTTTGTGAAAAAGAAGGATGGCTCTCTCAGATTATGTATTGACTATCGTTAGCTCAACAAGGTAACCATTAAGAATTGATACCCTTTGTTGAGAATTGATGATTTGTTTTATCAAATGAAAGGAGAAAAGGTATTTTCTAAGATTGATCTTAAGTTGGGCTATCATCATTTAAGGATTCACGAAGCTGACATTCATCGAACAACCTTCCATACTCGGTATGGACATTATAAATTTATTGTAGTACCTTTCAACATCACAAATGCACCTTCTGTATTCATGAGCCTTATGAATTGGGTATTCAGGACCTTCTTGGATAAATTTGTGATAATATTTTTGGATGATATATTGGTATACTCTAAATCAATGGAAGAGCATGAACGACACCTTCAGCAAGTGTTACAATGCCTTTGAGAGAATCATTTGTTTTCCAACTTAGAGAAGTGTGAATTTTTCCAAACAGAAGTTAAGTACCTTGGCCATGTTATCTCAGGGGAAGGCATAGCAGTTGACCCCACAAAGATACAAGCTATAGTAGATTGACGACCACCAATGTCTTAGAAGTCCATAGTTTCATGGGTTTAGTTGATTACTACAGGTGCTTCGTCAATGGATTTTCCAGGTTATCTCATCCCATCACTTCCTTGTGAAGGAAAGGAAATAAGTTCATTTGGACTGAGAAATGCGCATAAGCTTTTCAAGTCTTAAAAGAAAAGTTAAATAGTGCCCCGATTTTGGCAATACCTAACCCCAGTGAAAACTTTGTAGTTTGCGTAGATGCCTCCTTGGAAAGCATAGGAGCGGTACTAATGCAAGAAGGAAGGGTTATTTCTTATGAGTCTAGGAAGCTTAAAGACCATGAGCTTAACTACCCTATGCATGATTTGGAGTTGGCAGTAGTGGTTCATGCCTTGACTCATTGGAGACAATCCTTGTTAGGGCATCGATTTGAATTGTACACAGATCATCAAAGCCTTCAATACATTTTTATGCAGCCAAATCTTAATGCCAAGCAGCGCAGGTGAATGAAATTTTTATGTGAGTATGATTTTGAGGTCAGATATATTCAAGGAAAAGAGAATGTGGTAGAGGATGCTTTAAGTAGAAGGAGACATGAACTATCCACACCCTCTCTTTCTCCTGACTTGAGAAGTCAAATTTTGTAGACACTTCCTTTGGATGCTTTGGTACCAACAGGTAAAAGTAGAAATAGAATCAGGTAGGGCCTTAGAAGGGATATTCTTGGGTTATTCCTTATAATCAAATGGGCTATTAAGACAACAAGGCTGAATTTATGTACCACTTTCAGGCAACCTTCACACGGTCATCATGGCAGAAGCTCATTGTGATCCTTATTTAGCTCATTTAGGGGTTAAGAAAATGCATTCAGACCTATGACAAATATACTTTTGGTCAGGTATGAGGAGAGATATACAAGATTTTGTGGCTAGGTTCCTAGAATGTCAGAGGGTAAAGGTCAAGCATCATCATCATGTAGGCCTCCTTCAACCACACTTAATTCTTGAATGGAAATGGGATACAATATCTATGGATTTTACTGTGGGACTACTAGTCACATATCGGGGACATGACACTATCATGGTCATGGTTGATAAGTTGACCAAGGTAGCACATTTTTCTCCTGTGTAGTCATCCTCTACTGCCACCTCAGTAGCCAGGGTCTTCATGAAGGATATATTCAAGTTTCACGGTGTCCCTAGGAAGGTTATCTCAAATAGAGATCTTGTGTTCACTTCAAAGTTCTGGACCTCATTGCAACATGCCTTAGGGACTTAGTTGATCTTTAGTTCGGCATATCATCTAGAGACTAATGGTTAGATGGAGTGGGTAAATTAGGTACTTGAGGATATGCTTAGAATGTATGTGATGGACAAACAAACCCACTAGGAAGACTATTTGTACCTAGTGGAGTTTGCATACAACAACGGCTATCACAGTTCTATTGGAAAGTCACCTTTCTAGGCCCTTTATGGTCATCCTTGTCGTACACCTCTGAGTTGGGATCACTTAGATGACAATGTACTCTGTGGACCTAAAATGTTACAATATATGAAGCAGCAGGTGCAGAGAATCAAAGAGCACCTTGTGACAACTCATGATAGGCAGAAAAAGTATGTAGATGCTCACAAGGTTGAAAGACAATTTTTTGTTGGAGACAAGGTGTTTTTGAGAGTCTACCCACGTAAGAGCCCTATCCATTATAGAAAAGGTTCTAAGTTGCCACCTAGGTTTATGGGTCCATTTGAGATCCTAGAGAGGATAGGACCATTTTCTTACCAAATCACCCTACCACCTAGCCTCACACGTATTCATGATGTATTTCATGTATCTATTCTTAGAGAGTATATTCCAAATTTGACTCATGTATTAAATTGGAACACTTTACAGGTAGAGGATGAATAGTTGACTTTGGATCTAGTACGTATTCTCCAGCAGAAGACTTTGACCCTCAGGGGTGGTAGCATAGAGCAGGTAAGGGTCCCGTGGGATCCCAATGATGAGGTCTCAGCCACATGGGAGGACGCTAGCAGGCTTAGAGTAATATACCCATATTCATTTGTAGGCTTTCAGGAGCAAGCCTAATTCTAGGGGGACAAGATGTAATGCCCACCCTAGTACTCTAATATTTTGGATTGACAGGGTCATTACATTTAGTATTATGGATTATATATTTTTCTTATTTTGATTTGATGATGAGACATTTTGAGCATATGTTTGGTTAATAAAACTGTTTTATGAAAGTAATAAATGATTTTCAATATTAGCATGAGATGTTGTTCATATGTATATGAATATATTTTTTTTGAAAATGATTCATTCTTATTTTATATTATGGAGTTATGATTATTTTGGAGCTAACCATACTAATCAAACTATGCTTTGATAATGATATTGTCTAATGTGCTTGTGGGATGAGGAGAGGTAGTCGGAGTCACTTCTACAGAGATCCACACAATGTCACACTCTCCCTCCTTGTCTGTCACGATTTTGTATATATATGTTGGTATACATGTTCTCTCAACCTGATGATGCAAGATGCAGATACAAGGCATTGACTTGACCTAGCTACACAGGTCTGAGTGTGCCTTCAAATCCTAAAGCATTGTTGTGTGGAGATATTGCCAATATACTCTCAAGGAACCCTTGTTGACTTAGGTTCTTGTTTAGGAAGTCACCTTAGTTGGTGGTTTGAATAGTATTATGATTTTGTTGATTTTATGTTTTAGAGTATGTTTTCGTTATTATTCCTTTATATATGTATTATGTTATTCTATCTTTTAAATATAAAATCGGATGTATGGATTATGTATTATATATGTGTATGTATATATGGGTGCACACATATATACCTACGCATATGTAAATAGTTATAAGCTATGTGTTCTATTTGCATGTATAATTTTATTTTATGCTTATAGAATAAATGATGAATTATAAATAAAATAAATGAGAGATGAATTTCTTATTAGTAAAACTAGCTTACCTAGGAGTTTTGAACCTGAGACCTCCTAGGAGTTAGGATAGTTAGTTTCCATTGGGCTATGTGAGTTACTTGAGAGTTCTTTTCACCTCTAATCTAGTTATGGTCTTGATAGGTAAAATATGTTAATAAAAAAATAATAAAACATTTAGTTAAGTTTACAGGAGTTGCTTTAATATTTGGAACCAACTATAGTAGTTGGAGTAGTTGCTTCCCGAAAAGAAACTCCTCCAACCATATAGTTGGCTACTAATATTTGGAAGAATAGAAGATTTGGGGATTGGAGGGAATTTGGGGATTTTTGGAAGAAATGTTGATAGTCTTGTTTCCATAATAAAATTGATAATAGAGTTTTAGTAGGGGGTTGGAGAGATTCTCAGAGAAGGAAGGAAGTTTTTGGTCTCAAAAGGATTTAGGGAGATTTTCTAGAAGTGTACACACAAAAGTAGTGCACTTCTATGAATCCCTACATGCAAGGAAACTTAAGAATGAGCTCTCACAAATCGATCCATAGCTCTTTATGCATAGAGTTGCAAGATTTATGAAATTGCTCTCAGCTAGAGCTATGAACTCATGACCTTGCTAGTCAACCACATAATGAGAGATTCCAAATTAAAGACAATGGCAACAATGTCAATATCTTTAATGAAATCCAAATGTATGCAATGCAATGCAAGTAAGCTAAGAATGAGAATACAATCTAGTCTATGGAAATAAAAGTATAATGCAACTAATCTATGAAAGGAAAGAATAAATATGACCAATTCCTCCTATTTAGACTATGTGAGATTAATCTATTGCATAAAAAAAAATCTACTTTAAGAATGCCATTATCATGCAACTATGAAAGAAAATATGAAATGAGATACAACAAAGTCTTCAAAGCTTGGATTGCAATAGTGTCTTCAAAGAGAGCTCCAAATGACCTAGAAAACCTACATCATAATATTAGCATGAAAACATGAATGGATGCCAAATGAGGAGGAGAGCTCTTCTTTTATAGGGAATAAAAAGGAATGGACCATGGAGATTAAGAGACAAAAGATTTAATCAACGGTGAAAAAAAATAGAGGCTTGATCCTTGTGCACAAATATCTTCCAATGAGAAAATAAGAGTTGACTTTTGTGTCCATATGAGACAAAAAATACTTTTTCTCTTTTTATAAAATAAGAATAATGTTTTATTTGTGCAACTTAGGATAAGAAGAAAAGTGAAGATTTTTTATTTAAATAAAAGGGGAGGAAATTCTTTTTAATTAAATAAAGACTTTAGGATAAAATGATTTTATTATTTAATTAAAAGAGATTTGTAATTAATTAAAAGGGAGCATGTTCTCTTAATTAAATAAAAATTTTATTTTTTTCTCTTTTAAATTAAATAAGGCTCAAACCTTAGGAAATATTGAATTGATTATGATTTGATCAAGAAAATTGATATAATTGATAAAATGTTGATTTTTGAAAATATTGATTCAGGAATTAGATAAATTGTTGAATGGGGGCCCAAAGTCTAGGTGACCATTTTAGGATGCATACATTTTCCCCTCTTTGACTAATGTGAGATCGATTTGGGATCACATGCAGTCAAAGAATGAAGTTGAAATGTGAGATTGATTTGGGATCACAAAACAACCCAGATGTGTGTTCGATGGATGGGAACACATCAGGACAAGCATAAGCATAAGCTGAAAGACAAGACCAACACCGTCGCTGCTAGGTGTAAATCAAGCCTCAGATAGAATTATCACCATCGCTGCTAGGCAATAATCAAGTCTGAAAAATAGGAGATAAAAATTGAAAGACAAAATCACCACCGTCACTGCTAGGTGATATTCAAGTCTCAAAAATAAGAATCTCAAACTGAGCTGAATGATAAAGCTGAATCAAAGATTAAAGCTGATGGGTACTGCCCCCTTGGAATCGAAATCGAAATCAGATAGAGGAGAATAACAAATTGATAAACCTGATCAAGTCACAATAAATCATAATCGAAGGATGGAGCATGATAGGATAACCATCAAACAGTGAAGATATGCCCCAGGTTGACGAGGTTTGATTGAAAAAGATATAAGATAAAGATTAAGTCAAACCTCAGAGAGAGGAAATGAAAGGGGTGAATGAAAGACTAGAAGTTTGGAAGACATGGAAAGGAAGAAATTTCATCAAAGATTGAAGAATTATGCCTCAAAAGGTCAGTCAACTGCGTAGAAGAATGAGAAAACTTGGAAACACGACTCGGATTTCAATTTTGAGTCTGAAAATAGATAGAAAATGATGTGATATGAAAGACCAGAAATGAAAGATATGATCAAGAAGAATCAGGAAATGAGCATAGTTGACCAACTAGTCCGTAGATGATAAAAAGGAGAGCTCTCTCTATATGCAAGATGCAAAAACTAAACTATGATGAACCTAAGAATGCAAACTACTATGAAAGTGGTTGACTTGCAAGGTCACAACGCTTATAGACATCTAATTATCATCATCGAGCGTTATTGGTAGCGTCGTAAGATCATACAATGCACACTAGCATAACTATGTGGATATGAATATGATCTTTATCAGATAGAAATGTGGAAATCCCACCTAGGCATCCAAGACATGGAGGTCAAGATGACTAATGTAGTGAGATTACCTAAGTTTGATATGGCGAGATTATGCTTGTATCAAGATACATGAAAGTTAGGATAACTAGAAGCATGCACTTGCAAAACAGTCAAGGATAATACCTTGTCAATCCATAGTGTCAAGTAAGACCAGCATAAATGCTTATGACAGTTAGGATCAATGAAATATACCCACAAGCAGATAAAGAAATAAAACATGTTCTCATACCCTCAGTTTTCTAGCTATGCATCATCGAAAACTTCTTAGGGAGAGACCACTCATCAAAGAAATCTTCATAGACAGCATACAAAGAAAACAAAGCCAAACAAGTCTTAGCGAATCGAGCGTTTAAGTGCGTGTGTGTTGGTCATAGAGTCAAACTTCGAGCATCAAATTTGCTTAGTGAGAAATATCACATCATACTAGACTATGGGTAGGATATCTGATAAGTGTTAAGAAACACTCGACGCTAGGGTAGTGTTGAAAAACACAATTGGGGTGGGTGTGACTATTTTTTAGAATTTAAAATTTTTTGATTTTTTTGTATTTTTTGAAATATATAATTTTTTTGGAGAGACATCAAAGTGTCTATTGCTAGGTTTTCACTAGGATGCTCATTTTTTCAAGACATTATATGCTTTTTAGAATTTTTTCAGCATCATATATGAATTTTTTTTGAGAATTTTTTTAGGATCAATGAAGAATATGTACAAAGAATGCCCCCAGACAGAATGAGCATCAAATTTGCAGGCAAGATCATATCGTGTAGTCCCAATGTTTAGCAAGGTGGAGAACAAGAGGGATTAGCAAGCTGGTGGAAGAGATGAAAGACAAGATAATGAAGGAGAATGAAAGGTAGAAATCCTCAAGGGAAACTCCTCAAGAGCACCCAAGCTAGGGGAAGATTATTAGGTGAAGCACATTTGGACAAGCAATGAAAGACCAGCATATGATAAGTCACAAAAGCGTAATGCAACAGAAGGAAAGGATGCAGTCCAAAGGAGTAGACATGTCAAGAGGCTTCATAGCATCGTGTTTTACTCTTTTTTATTAGATCAAGACCAAAGGGGAATAGGATAGCGATAGGCTAGAATGAATGAAGGAAAATGAAAGTGAAGGCTAAACATGAAAGGAATGAAAATAAGATCATCATAAGATAGCCAAATGTTCGTGCATAGGTCAATATTGTCAAGATCAAAGAGCGAAGATGAAATAGATGAAACATGTAGAAGAACTACGCATGATGCCTGGTTGCCAGGTTTTCATCACGGTACTTATCCAAGGTGCCACAAGGGAGTGGTTTTCACCATAGGACGAATTTATTTCTCTTTACTTTTGCTACCAAGGTGTCTGTTTCCAAGTTTTCACCATGACACATTTTTAATTTTTTTCATTTTTTCATTTTTTTTTTTCTATTTTTTTTCATTTTTTTTATTTTTTTTAGAAGAAGGCAAGCTTTTTAGATAATGCTCCTTGAAAGGATAAACCATGATATGCCAAGGATTCAAAATTATATGCTAAAAAATGTTGATAGGGAAAGGAAGATAGAAGAGAAAAATGGAGGATAAGATTTTATGTAAAGCGAATGAGGTTGGAAGATAGCAGGAATAGGCAAATGAGAAAAAATGATAGAAGGTAGAAGGATAATGAATGAAGGGATTGTATTGAAAGGGTAGATGGGAAGGAAGACAAGATCAACGTCAACACACACCTTGAAGGGTGGCGAGAAGATGGAAAAAATGTGAATGAAGGAATACGAGAAGGAATATGGCGAATGGATAGAAGAGGTTGCGGTTTAGGCGCATAAAATGGAATAATGTTTTTGGAAGAAGATAAAGTGGAAGCCTTTGGAAGCTTGAATGTCAGCTTCACATTTTGCTCAACATTAGACTCTTTAAAGAGAGACTTTGGAATCCATATAGCCATAAGCTTTGTATTTCTTTTTGATGATTTAGAGAGAATATCTTCAATGATAGATTTTGGAACCCATACTTGCCTTGTAGTTTTCTTCTTAGATATCTCTTTGGACTTTATGCCTCCATGTCAATTAGAGGAGACATGGTGATCTTCTTTTTTTTATAGATTTTTGTGTTGCTTATTTTTCTTGTATTGAACATTCCAGTTACTTCCAAAAGATTTGGGACTTGTGGAAGAAGAAGGATAATATGACTAGTTTAGATGGGTGGATGGATGAAAAGGATTCAAGGGTATGCATCTATGTTGATCTTGAGGAAAGATAAGAGATGGAGGGACGTAAGGACCCAAAATGGATGATGAATTAAGAGAATTAGAAGGTGAAAGTGAAGGGACATAAGGACCCAAGATGGAAGGCAAACATGAAGCCCTTAGTATTGGTGGAGGAGATCCAATGATAGACATGGAAGATGCAAAAGGATAATCAATAGTTTCATCAACATCTATATGAGAACCAAGGACATCAACATCTTTAAAGTGAGCATTAGGATTTGCAATAGGATCATGAACATCTTGAATATGAGCAACTTCTTTGATAGGATTGTTCAGAGCTTGCAAAGACTCGGGAAGAGTAGAAAGCGAAAGCGAACATGGAATGGTAGAACAAGAAGATGGAAGACTTTGATCTTGACAAAGATCTTTGGATAGCGTAAGCGTATCATTTTGCTTTGAATTTTCAATAGGCTTAACATTGGAAGTAATGACACCATTTTTAATAACCTTAATGGAAGTATCATCTTTGGAAAGTGCAAGTGTAGTAAGGTTATTTTGTTTATCAATAAGCTCAATGATGTGAGTAGTAGCTCGATCTTGCTTAGGAGAAGATTTAAGACATGGTGGAATGAATGAGGAAGGGCGTAAAGGATCAAAAGAACCATGAAACGAATGAGAGATATTATGAACAGGATTGGATGACATGGAGGGTTCATCTTTTTTTATGTTCTTTTTTTAATCATTTTTAGAGTCCTCTTGACATGGAGCCACTTCTAAGGACAAGGAACCGGGTTGGGATTGTATGGAAGACTTTGGAAGAGATGGTGAAGGACTAACTGAAGTAGGCATTATAACACATGAAGACTTAGGCTCTTCAGGTTTAGCATTATTGAAAGTATTCGCAGCCAAGTGAAGGTTAGTTTGAGTTTCTTTAAGAGGTAGCCCTTGAGGATAACTATAGGGAATCTCATGAAAAACATTAAGACTTCTGTTGAATGAAAGATTTGTGAAAGATTCGGAAGCTTTAGTAGATGTATGGGTATTGGATGAAGTAGGGGATGGAAGGGAACCATCACAAGACAAAGGTTTAGCATTAACATGATCTTGCTTGAGAGTGCAATCTTTATTTTCAACATGAGAGTTCTTAGAGGAAGGATTCTTATAATATTTACGTTTCAAATCAGCATGGTGCATTTTATATTCTTCAACAGTAGTAGCTGGATTATAATCAAGGTATTGTTCACAAAACTCATCAAAGTTTCTTTCAAAATCTGAATCATACGGATCACCATCACGATCTTTCCAATATGAGGACCCATTTCCAGTAAGCACAAGGACATGACTAAGAGGACTCTTAGGAATAGAGGTGTCATAGGTATCACTACATTGTCCATCATCATAGTCATCATAGTCATCATAGGTGGGTGCGTCACTCTTCGTGGAAGAGGTATCATAAGGACTTTCACATTGCTCATTATGGTATGTCTTGTGAAGAGAAGTAAGACTCTTTGAAGAAGTAGAAGAAGAATGAGATCGTAAAGAAGAGGAAATTGAAGACTTGGTGTAGGAAGAGGACTTGGATAATGAGAAATTCGAATAATGTTTAGAAGAGTCATGATAAGATTTGGAAAATGAAGAATGTGAATAGTGTTTAGAAGAATCGTGATAAGATTTAGAAGATGAAGAATGTGAATAATGTTTAGAAAAATCGTGATAAGATTTAGAATGTGAGGAATGATGAGAAGATTTAGAAGATGAAGAATATTTGGATGAGATCATGAGTATGATTCTAGCAAAGGTGTTTGATTTAATTGATTTTTCTTTTATTTTTGTCATAAATTCATTACTCATGAGAATTTTGGAGGAACAACACTTTTCAAATATGTCAATGAGCTCAAGATCATCTATTCTTAATAAAGATTCTAAAACTAGATATTTGAGATTCATGGTTCTAGAAGAAGAAGAATCAAGCATAGGAGCAATAGAAGAGATAAAATAGAAGAAAATAGACTAGATAATAAGAGGAAAAGAATCAAGAAGAAGAGGAAGAAGAAGAAGAATTTCTCATGGGAATATAATACTTTAGAAGAACATGGAAAATGGAGAAGAAAGAAGAAGACTAAGATTCATCTTATGTAATTGATACCATAACGTTCGTTGAGATGTTGAGCAACATGACAGCACCTAAGATCTGACCTAGACTGACCAAGGAAGACCAAGCTTCTAAGGAGAACTCACTACAGCATGACGAAACTTAGTTTCAATATTCCAATTAGATCTTTCAAAAGATTTTGCAATGATGATCAAGCACATAGAACAGCAACCAAGGAGTTCAAGCAAACAGTCTTCAAGCAATGGGCAAGGGACAAAGCAACCTTGCGCATGAACAGAGATAGTGACTTAGTATTCTACTCCTTAAAGATTCTACTTGTGTATGTTCTTAAAAATATTTTAGCAGGCACATAGAACACAACAACACCTTAACAAGCTGTCTACAAGGATACACATGACTTTCTAAGAGGAGTCTTTGATATACGCAAGGTACGTGAGGTCCAAATCCGTAGACGAGAAGAATTCGAAATCACACAGCCAAGGGGAGACAGTAACCCAAATCTCCTCCTTCACTTCTCAAAGGTATAAAGTTCTTTGAGGCTTAGCCAAGAGTGATATCAAACTCAATTCCCAAGAGAGGTGTCTTTCGATTCACCTCCCGCTATTTATACTCCCCTGGAACACAGGAGTTAAAGTCATCCCTTGAGGTGGTGTGTCCCCAAGAAGACCTTCTAAAAATAAAATTAAGTAATTCACTATCAAAAGTATTTAAAACACTAAAGGTGGAACACTTAACTCTTCAAGTAAATGTGAAGCGAGTCCAAAAGTGGAACATTTAACTCTTCAAGTGAATGTGAAGTGAGTCCAAAAGTGAAACATTTAACTCTTCAAGTGAATGTGAAGTGAGTCCACAAGGTGGAACATTTAACTCCTCACACAAACTCAAAGTGAGTCCACGCCTTAGAAAACTAATGAGATCAAGAAAGCATAAAAAGGGGGAAACTTTGTGAAACACTTAACGCTCTTTTCAAGTAGACCCCTCCCTTATGTATGAATGTTGACCTTGCATCCAAAGGGCGAAAATGATGGATGATTAGAAATAAGCGAGTCCAACAACCTAATTTAGCTAACAAGATCAATCAAAAGTACCCCAAAGTTGCTTATCAATACTACTCACAAATGAAAAGGAGTTGAATCAATGGAATATTTAACTTTCCAAGCAAACATAGAGTGAGTCTACAAAATGGTGCATTTAACTCTTTATGTAAACAAGGAATGAATCCATGCACTCAATCATTCAATGAGATATTTGATATTGGAACAAAAAATTACTTAAGGTTTAAACACAAGCATTCACTTACACAAACTTGTATGAAAGCAAATTTATGTTCATTCATTTCTCATTAAGAGCATCAATTGAAATGTGTTCTATGAAAACATGTAAACACTCAAGCCAAACACATGAGAGGTTCAATTTTAATTCTAAAATCTAAATATTGTAGAGATGGAACAAAGTAGCTCAAGTTCAACGCTTTGTTTTAAGCATTTTCCATGAAAGCAAGAGCACCTTCAAATGAACAAGACAAAAAAATAAGCAAACAAGATATGCAATGTATATCCAACTTATGCAAACCCTAAAGTTAGATTTGAAAATCAATTTTTAGGAGCAATAATAGCTAGCAAATAATCTAAATGATAACTCATATCATGCATTGAACAATGAAAAATAAGTTCATACTCATCACAAAAGTTTTTTTTTTTGCATTTGACCTAGTCAACAAGATCTGATTTTTTTGATATGATTTCAGAAAAAAAAAATAGAAATGCAAAACAAAGACCCATGCTAAAAAATAAAGAGCTTTCCAAAAATGTAAAAATTTCAGAAAAATCTCTTTATTTGTGCCCTAGAGACCCATTTTACCAAAATAGACCAATTTTTGTAAATCAATTATTTGAGCCACTATATTGCACCCAAATTCAAAATATAAAGAATGGACCTCCTGTAGAATTTGAAGAGCTTTCTGAAAATGTAAATTTTTTTGAAAAATATGCTAATTTGCACCAAAAATTAATTTTTTATAAAAAATCTAGAAAAAATTATAAAAAAATAAAAAATATCTCAAAAAATTTTGAATTTTTTATTGGAGCTTCTCTGATATGTCACCAACTTGGAAAAAAAATTTTAGACCAAAACACCAAGCCGTTTGAGAGATATGATCAAATCATTCAAATCTAGGATTTTCCATCTCCAAACAAATCTGCACAAGGGTTAGCTCCAAAAATAATCAAAACCAACATGCAAGAGGTGGGTTGCCCCACGGTGGGCACCAAAAATGTACACACAAAAGTAGTGCACTTCTATAAATCCTTACATGCAAAGAAACTCAAGAATGAGCTCTCACAAATTGATCTATAGCTCTCTATGCATGGAGTTGCAAGATTTGTGAAATTGCTCTCAGTTAGAGCTATGAACTCATGACCTTGCTAGTCAACCACACAATGAGAGATTCAAAATCAAAGACAAGGGCAAAAATGTCAATATCTCTAATGAAATCCAAATGTATGCAATGCAATGCAAGTAAGCTAAGAATGAGAATGCAATCTAGTCTATGGAAATGAAAATATAATGCAACTAATCTATGAAAGGAAAGAACAAATGTGACCAATCCCTCCTATTTAGACTATGTGAAATTAATCTATTGCATAAAAGGAAATCTACACTAAGAATGTCATTATCATGCAACTATGAAAGCAAATATGAAATGAGATGCAACAAAGTCTTCAAAGCTTGGATTGCAATAGTGTTTTCAAAGAGAGCTCCAAATGACTTAAAAAACTTGTAGCATAATATTAGCATGAAAACATGAATGGATGCCAAATGAGGAGGAGAGCTCTTCTTTTATAGGGAATAAAAAAGAATGGACCATGGAGATTAAGAGACAAGATTTAATCAACGGTGGAGAAAAATAGATGCTTGATCCTTGTGCACAAATATCCTCCAATGAGAAAATAAGAGTTGACTTTTGTGTCCATATGAGACAAAAAAGTATTTTTTCTCTTTTTATAAAATAAGAATAATATTTTATTTGTGCAACTTAGGATAAAAAGAAAAGTGAAAATTTTTTATTTAAATAAAAGGGGAGGAATTTTTTTTAATTAAATAAAGACTTTAGGATAAAATGATTTTATTATTTAATTAAAAGAGATTTTTAATTAATTAAAAGGGAGCATGTTCTTTTAATTAAATAAATTATTTATTTTTTTCTTTTTTAAATTAAATAAAGCTCAAACCTTAAGAAATATTGAATTGATTATGATTTGATCAAGGAAATTGATATAATTGATAAAATGTTGATTTTTGAAAATATTGATTCAAGGATTTGATAAATTGCTGAATGGGGGCCCAAAGTCTAGGCGACCATTTTAGGGTGCATATAGAAAGGACATCCATCACCTAAAACTTGGAAGAAGGTGTTGTAGATTGCTCAACTTTGGAAGGGATTTCTCTGCAGGACTCTAGGTAGGGTCTGGAACTGGGGAAATCACCTTATTGTATGAAAATATGTGTGTGTGTGTGTGTGTGTGTTTTTAATTATATATAATGTTCACATGGTCTGCAAAGTGTTATTGTTAAGTAATATATTGAATTGGATATGATGTTGGAAATATTTAGTGTATTCAAGATGAATGGTGAATTAAATGATAGAAAATCTCTTTCAGATTTCTTCCTGGGAGGGTTATTGTTGTATATATGGATGTGACATAGGGGCAGGGTAGATTCAAGTAGATTTGACTCAACTTGAACCAACAAACAAGTCCTGCTCAAAGATACACACAGAAGCAATATAGAAATCACATACAACAGTATAAACACAGTGGATATAAGGCAAGGCAACTAACAATACACTGGTACAATTATCATAAAATCATCAACATGCCCGATTGTGAGGGCTTCCAAGTTTCGGCCTTATACAATGAGAATTATGAATTCAAAGTCTTAGCTTGCATATTGTCTTCTCTTCTACTTCTACTACTCTTCTACTATCACCATCTTACCACCAACTAAACCACCTAAGCTTCTTATATAGCTAGCTAAGCCATAAGTCGGTCAGTCATACATTTAATTACATTATAGGTCCACTTAGGAAGAGAAACCAAAACTAAAGAAAGAAATAACACATGTTGCGCAGCTACATTTAGGTCCATACATGATCCAAGAACATATCCTGAACTTCACAAGATCCAATTCCCTCAAAAGGAACTGCACAAGGCTAAACACTCCACGTTTCATGCGAAAATGGTGGAAAATCGATACCTGAGGAAAATGGCGATAACTTCCAGATCCAAATGAATTAGGACGTGTGCTCTTAGGAGAATGCTCAAGAATAGGTCCACAACAGTCCATTAACTATGCAAAGCAAGAAACCAACAGCAACAACGACGACAAAACAAACAACAGATAGGTACAAGAAAACAAGAAATATTTTTGGTGATGCAAGATTGCTCAATACCCAAGATACTCCTACATGAGGATGTTATTAAGTGTTTTCTTCTGTATATGTATGGTTTAGGGAAGATTAGGGAAGATTAGGAAGGATTAGGAAGATTTGTTTGTGGTTTTTCCTTCTTGTTCCTTATGCGGATTTTTGAAATCAATTTTTAATGAGTTTTGGTTTCTATTATACTAGGGATGTATTGTGAGTTGGAGAGGGGTTATGGATGTGGTATTGAGAGACCTTAACCAGGTCCATCTCATAAAACCATCCCCAAACACCCTCCATACTTCACTTTGGTCATAATTTTAATTTGGGTCAATTATGGGAACTTTGGAGCTAGTTCTCGTACGAGTAAACAAGTCTGAACCTATTTACTCATACTAGCCTATGATGATACTCGTATTGGCCTATGGGAGTACTTGTATTGGCCTCTGGGAATACTCATGAGAATTTTGGGTCGTGGGAATCCAGTTTGATCACCTTACGGCTTGGGGTTTGGTATGTGTCTTCTATTTTTTATTCTAATCTTTGTCTGCATCATTTCACCTCTCTGAATGTTAAAATTAATGCATGAGGTTAATCACAATGTTTTACTTAAGGTGTCTAGTGTTTAACATCCTTGTTATGATTCTTTTTATGCACATGGATAAGGTTAGGACTCATCCTGAGGGCTTGAGTGCGCAGGAGAGTTTCCTAAACCTATGAATCTAAACATTTGAAGTATTTACCTTTCTTTTTGGCTTGTATTGGGGTAAGGGACTAGGTACCCTTGGTGAGTGGCTCACCATAGGTGTCGGGACCCAAAGTGGTTGTCAAGGGATCCTATGGGATGAATTTGTAATTAAGTGATAACCATAAAAATTAACTTGGGAAGGGGGTTTCAAAAGATAATGAAAGACATATAATGATAAAGTCCACATGGACTTGTTGGAGTACCGGGACCATGGGTAACTGCTAGGGTGGATCCTTAACATAAAAAAGGGACTAGGGTTACATGGTTGCTAGGGAGGATCCCAATACACAGGTTGTGCAATGACACTCACCTAGATGGTATACTAGAACCTTAAACTTTGTGTATAGTATGGTAATATTTTGTTGCTTATGTCTTTTCTCTTTTGGTATTTGACTAAATGATTATTTTTCCTTAGATTGCCTTAGGCCTTGAGAGTACCTTGGTTCTATCTCCTAGCACAGGGGGTAGAATTTCACAAGTTTCACATGGTTGGGTGACAAATCTCTTTCGAGTTACTGTCTGTGATTTGTGTCTTGGCTTGCATTCAGATTTGTACAGTGATGAAGACTTTCTATATTGTGTCATGTACCATTATTTATTGCAAAACAAGATGTAAAGATCTAATTGTAAGCCCTCGGGCAATTTGATGTAATTGTATTGGAAATTGAAAGAAAGAAGCAATGTAATTAGGGAGGGGTAGTTTTAGGAACATTTAAGGAAATGTTTATTTGTAATTCAGAAGGTTGTAAAAAAAAAAAATGTAATTGTGTACCTTCTACCTTATCTCTCTTTGAATCATTGAAATGAAAAAGAAAAATGATTTTTAAATTGAAAGATTATTTATGTTTTGGAAGTACAAATGAATTTTGTGTAGATAAGGTTAATGGGAAAAGAAATGAAAGAGGAAAGGATAAATGTACTTAGTTTATGAAAGAAGTAATATGTTGTTTATTCCTATCTCATTTCTAAAATTTAAATGTTATGTAAGGTAGAAAAAAAGAAATGAATTCATTAAATTAGTTAATTGAAATAATGGTTTTAATGTTGGTAAAAATCAATAAGGGAATCTTTAAAGATATATTCATATGTAGGAATATTAAATAAGATCTTAGCAATGTTTTAAAAAAAAATTAGTTACTTTTCTTGTACTTTAGACCTATTCCTTATAGGTTCCCTAACGGGAACATTACATTGCCCCCTTAAATTATTTGACTAAGTGTAATGTTCCTTGTCCCATATAGGCCTTGAAATTGATATTCTTCCTCAAACTTAGTTTTAAAACAACCAATTAGTAGCTCCGAAGCAAACAAAACATTGTAATTATTTTAGTTTTTGATCTGGTTTGTTGCAGACTTATAATGTTTCAGAGAATACAGAATTAAATACCAACTCAAAATCTCACACCAATTCTATTGTTCCAAGTGTGAAGAGACATGGACTCCCAAATGCTCCTTCAAATCATTATACACTTCTCCTGAAAAAAAAATCCTTCAATCAACAAATATGAAGTCACAGTCATAAAACATCCATCCAATGAGTCACTTCCCTCAGTTTAGCGATTATTTCATTTGATGGGGCATCGATGAATAATCGCTTGTCGTAATGCTCCCTATATTCTTCCAAGCATTTCAATGAAGGATTGTATGCCAAACTCATTTGAAGGAAAGCATGTCATTATTGCAATGTAAGCACATTTCTAAAGATTTGCAATCCCTACCAATTCATTGTGATATCTCCTTTACTTCCAAGGCTCTGTTGACTAGGCTCGTCATCAAATCCTATTTGATTCTGGAATATGAGGTGATCTGTTTGTGATCCTCGACTCCCTGGACTGGTTCGCACATCAAGTTTCCCTATTTGCTATGGACACGATGCTCAGACTCTTCAAAAATGTATAGTTATGAAGTTCTTCTGAATTTACCATATGAAGGCTTCCTTTAGAATTGACAAGGAGTATTTGAAGTGCTTTGAATTTTATTAATCTTTAGATCTCCGAGAACTTTTGGTAGTTACCTATATCTTCGATATGACACATATATTGTTGATTAGATTATAATAGACACCCGCTGAATATATATATTGTGATGCTCAATGTCTTGCATATATCTTGTTGTCTCCAATTGTTTGATTCTTATATATATTTGGTGACACAGAATGTTGAATCTTAATCGCACATTATACCCACCAGTCAAAGTGCATTGACACAGTTATACATGTATGCCGCTAATGCAGTAATATCTACCGGTGCAAGTATTAATCTGGCCAATGATGTCTATCATTGTTTGTTCCTGTGCATTATATCTCTTCTATCTTTCAAGAATATAATCGTAGTCCTTTAAATCGTTGAGTGTAGTCTCTGCAGTGTACCTCCAAATTAAGGGTCGCCAATGTTGAATAAGCATTTTGGTAAGACTATCACAGACATCAGAATATGAACTGAGTTTGCCATTGCAGAATATGATCATCGATCTTAAGTATCAATGCCACTCCACCAATGATGCTTTATGATTGCCCTTGGGAAGTATCAAACAGGCTATATAATTATTATTTTTTGACAAATTCAAAGAGGTAATAAGTTCATGCCCTGTGCTTGTATTTCCTAATTTTTATCTTGTTGTTGAGTATGATGCATATGGAGAAGATATAAGGGTTTTTCTAACACAGAGAGGACATCCAAGGGCATTTGAGAGCACAAAACTAAGATAAAGAAAGGGTATTCAATTTATGATAAGATAATATTGGTAATCATGCATATACTTGACAAGTTTAGACAATACCTTGTATGTGGAAAGATTGTGGTGAAGATTGATCAAAATATTCTCAAGTTCTTCTTGAACCAAAGGGATTTGAATGACCATCAACATAAGCAGGTAAGTAAATTGCAAGCGCATAGTTTTGAGATTGAGTAGATGAAAGGAAAATGTAGTTATGTTGATGCTCTTTCTAGGAAGTCTGTTCTATGTTCTCCATCTACTATTTTTGCTGATTGTAAGACTTCCATAATTTCAGAATATGACAAATATTCATTTGTTTCTAATGTTTTGGATGAGTTGGTAGAGGATGGGAAGTACGATATCATTGATGGGTTGATTTACCACAAGACATGATATTCTTGGTACTAATATCCAAAATTAAGAAGAAGCTATTGAGAGTTTTTTATGGCACACCCTTGCTTGTTCGTCAAGGGTATTTATAAGACCTATAGGTAGATCCAAGAGAGGTTTCATTCGAAAGGACTGAAAGAGGATATTGTTAAAAACTATCAAAGAGTGCTTAGCTTGCCAACATAACAAAGGTGAGAAATTTTTACCTACAAGGCTACTCCAACTATTACCAATTTCTGAATAAAAGTGGGACAACATGTCCATGGACTTCATCACAGAGTTACTAAGGGCTCAAGGTAAAGATTGTATTTATATAGTGGTGGATGGATTGACAAAATATGACACTTCCTTCTTATCACATTTGATCACAAGTAGCACAGTTATTTTTCAAGGATATTTTGAATTGCATGAGTTGCCTTCCAAAAGGTTATGAAGCTCACACCTAGCAAAAGTTATTATCCACAAACAGATGGACAAATATAAATAATTAACAATTGAATAAAGGGATATTTGAGATATGTCTCAATTCAGCAAAAGTGTCTAGGTGAAATAGATACACCTTAGAGAGTATTGTTACAATACTTGTCATCATATGCCCATTGGTATTCCTACTTTCTAATCTCTTTATGATTATGATGCACTTCATTTTTCTAATCTATTATTTCCTGATAGTAAAGTAGCTACAACCAATGACTTCATCAAACAAAGTCTAGATATTTTGAGGTCTCTTAAGGACATGCATCATGCGCATAATTAGCAACAAATGTATACAAACAAGACAAGAACATAAAGAGTTCTTAAGGTTAGGGATTTGGTTTTGTTAGATTACAGCCATAGAAACATCATTTTGAAATAAAGATGGGCTAAGAAACTCACTCAAAAGTACTGTGGACCTTACAAAATTCTTAGAAAAATGGGGAAGTAGCTTATGAGTTGGAAATTCCATTGAATAGTCAGATTCGTAACGTTTTCCATGTTTCATGTTTAAAAAAGGTTCTTGGATAAAAAGGGAAATTGATTTTGATTCTTGAGGTGTTAGAAATCAGAGAGGAAGCTAAGAAACATACGCATTATAGAGCATTTGATCAGATAGAAGCATTTTGCCTAATAGAGGATGCAACTTGGGAAGGCCTAGAAATACTCAAACATTCTAATCTTCATTCCTTGAGGACAAGCAATCTTTGGGATGGAAGTTTGTTATGCCCCTTTCTAAAATAAGCCATTTACTAAATATAGAAATCCAATTGTATGGAAATAACAATTCAAAATTGCAATATAATTTGGGAAATAACAACAAATTTAATGAGTCATATCTATCCCAAGAGAACATTAAATTGTTTTTTTCCTCTTTTGGGCATGAGATTTGAAGAGTTTCTCTTGGCACATAAACGATATTTTGGAGCATTTGTCGGTTATGAGGAATTTGTTAATTCATTGGTTGTGCTAGTAGGCGCTATGACATTTTTTAGGGAGATCACATTCCCTTCACATGCAAGCAATCTTCATCTACTTGGTGTTGGATTTGGATGCCCAAACTAGTCTTGGGAGTGGTTTTCATTTATGCATGGTTTGTCCAAAATTTTCATTATTCATTTTCGCAATCTTCTAACAAATCTTTGCTTGTTCTTTAGTGGTTGCAAAACCAGCCGAGAAAGAGATTGTTGGATGGGATATTTAAGGTTTCTAGGTGATCTAAGGACAGGAAGCGAAGGATTACCAGAGAGCAATCTCATCCAGAAATTACCCCTTGTGCTGAAACAGTTGAAGGTTTTCTACAAGTTTTTGGAATTTTGTTTGCAGGAGAGCTTCCGGCAATTTTGTGTGTTTTATTGAGTCCTGGATGCTCCTAAGTGTTGTAGAAGTTTATGGCACTCTTGAGGTCGTGGGGTTGCTTCCATTTATTCCTATTTGTTGTTATCTTGTCAAAGAAACCTTTGTTATGCAGTTTGGAAGGGTTCCTGGAAGTAGGTGTAATTTTCATGAGTTCTGACTTCATCGTTGTATCTGTTCTGAATGAAGCTACAGCAGATTGAATGGACTGATATAATAAAAATATTTTGAATAATGTAATGTATTTTCCATATAATATAATGTTAATATTCAGTTTGTGAGGTTATTTGCAAATCTGGGTTGATTTTCCCTAGTTGCAGCTGCAATATTGTTTCTGTAAAATTGTTGTTGAATCAATGTATTTTGCAAGGAGTTACAATATCGGTTTAAAATACATTTTGCAAGGGATATATTACAATGCATTTCATCAGTTCTCCACAGTTATTGAGACAGGTGAAAACTGCGTACAAATAGAGATGTATGTATCTTGCCATTTTGCCGTGATAATATCTACTGAATGAATATCAAGCCTTCAAATAGAAACAGGAACTTCTTCAAAACAATAAATATCCAGGTACAGCACTGTGCAACATTGAGACAGAACAATTAAATATAGAAGTTAATACCAGCTACGAAGATTTTGGTCAGCCAAAGAAACCACAAAAAGGAGATAGAAAATTTACGCTGTGAAACCAAATGCAAACAAAAGCCATTGAAAAGGATCTCTAAAAACCAGAAAAAAAAGCACCAGGTCTCATTCATCTGCAATAAAAAATAAAAGTGAACTGATACTACAGTTAGTTGAAGATTGCACACAGTTAAAAGTTTTACAACACTAATATTACAAATTACAGACAAATGATTGCAGCCATTTGCATCTGAGATTTTTCCATTAATTTACATTTATAATTTGGATATCAGTCACCTGGATATTGGCAGACACTTTCTCATGTCTATTAAACAGTTACACAAAAACATGATACATTAAGTTAAATTGTTGTTAAATGGTTTTAAAAAATTGACCAAATGTGTGGCTCCTAGAAAAATTGCAAGAAGTTTTAAGCTTTACCTGTGACCTGCAAAGAGTAACTTTAATTACAAAACTTGGGAAATATCCACAAAATTCTCCCCTTTCATTTGATTCAGTGTGTTTCAAATGATTAAAAATGCAATATTTGCCAAAATTATATACCAGATATTAACAACCAAAAACTAATGAAAACAAAATGCATGCTCCGTTTAATAAAGGAGATTGGAACAAATTGTGACAAGGCTAGACTGATATTAAATTTGGAATGTAAGTCCTCCTGGGCCATGGCTATCAAGGTAAGGAAGATTCAAATCAACAAAATTATCCAACCAGAGGAGAATACAATTAATGAAACCCAGAACCTTTGAACTGCTAGTGTTTTTCCAGCCCTAATGCCACTTTATGAGATATTAACCCACCAAGAAATGGAATCAATTTTGAGAATGTCCAAATTGTTATTTGTTGTGCTTATTTGGAATGGCAGATACACTTTCCAAATTACCTAATTTTGGAATGATGCATTATAGAACCTAAGCTAGAATGTGCAGTTTGGCTCGTTACAGTTCAATGTTGAGTGTCTGACTTGGCAGTTAGTTGTTGGTTGAGCAGTTAATCTCATTCACAGTAAAATGCTCCAAGAAGCCTTGATTATCAAAGGAGAGCTGGCATATGTCCATTATAAGAAAATTGATTTCAGTACCTATAAGAGGATGCACTATATACTAGCCAGCAGCCACTACTTACGGACTCAAGCTAATTTAAATTAAACAGGAAAACTAGGATAAAATCTGCAACAGCAATATAGATAACAATCACCAAATTACCTAATTTTGGAATGATGCATTACAGAACCTAAGCTAGAATGTGCAGTTTGGCTCGTTACAGTTCAATGTTGAGTGTCTAACTTGGCAGTTAGTTGTTGGTTGAGCAGTTAATCTCATTCACGGTAAAATGCTCCAAGAAGCCTTGATTATCAAAGGAGAGCTGGCATATGTCCATTATAAGAAAATTGATTTCAGTAACTATAAGAGGATGCACTATATGCTAGCCAGCAGCCACTACTTACGGACTCAAGCTAATTTAAATTAAACAGGCAGACTAGGATAAAATCTGCAACAGCAATATAGATAACAATCACCTGAATGTAAGACACCAACATGCTATGTGTACAAAGGCTATTAATTGCCACCTCTGAATATTTCATACTTAATGACTTTTAAGTTATATATATATATATATGAAAAACTTGGAGAATATTATTCCAGAAATGATGATTGCATCTGCTTTGACAAAGTATTGATTTTTCCATAAGCTGACATCAAAAAGCCACTCACCAAATTACTGAAAAATTAAAAAATCTGGAGCACAGCCTTGCTTCTTCAATTGATTCCTCAGTAGATACACTTTTTCCAATTCGTTTAGTATCTCATCCAGTATTGAAGATGCAATGTCAACTTTAATTTCCTTCCAGAAAGAGGCAATCGGAATTCTGACATATTCTGACACCCAGAGTAATGCCGACCATTTTTCCCATCTGTGGAAAAAGAAATTAGAATGTTATGACATTTCTAACCAAGCCCCTTGCTATTGTCTCATCCAGCATTCAAAAGGCAAGAAAACTTTATTTTCCCTGCAAATAGAACCAATCAGATTGTCAGAGGTTATAACAGGAGCAATGTAAGCCACTTTTACATTATAAAGCCTCATTCCAAAGTCTTATAGTCACAAATCAGCAAATCTTGTCAGACCTAAATTAAACTTGGCAGACCTAATTTTGACTTGGACTTGGAGACTAGGCAAATCTCAGCTAACTAAAAAAATACTTAATTCAAAACTTAACGAAACACAGCATCAGATGAGTTTTCAGCATGGACTTGCAACAATTCACTGCAAGTTCCATCCTGCAACTTATTAAAAATTGCCACAAGTGAGCAAGTGCAGTGGCAGCTCACAAGTTTTAAATTTATGCATCATCCATTTCACCATTCTTGCAATGGCCCTTAATCAAACTAATGTAGGTGACTACATTATCAGTCATTTAGCTATCATCTTATTTACAAATACCAAGACTGAAGCATAAAATATCATGTCAGTACAGCAGGAAGATAACCACTGTTAACATGTTACACAGAAGTACTCGCATTTCGCTTACCCTGTACTGGAAAACATCCTTTTCTAAGCAATTCATCAAACCACTATTAGCTTTTTCACTTGTGCTTCACAACAACTGCATCTCTAAAAGTTATAATTTGGCCAAAAACCTCTTTTGGGCAAGCTCTAAAATATTTCAGGGCCTTGATCATCCTGCCATCTTTGTCCAGTCCAATAGTTGTACTAAATGTCTCTGTGCTGAGAGGAGGGCCCAACATCGCCATTTGAACAAACAGATTTTAGCTTTAATCTATTTTGTCATCCTTGGGAAAAGACATATATCAAGATAGAATAATCATCTTCTATCATTGCTGATATTCATCCTGGAGCTTCATATGCTCTGCCTATGTTGTAAAGACCATCAATCAGTGTATTGTGTGCAATGGTGTCTGGAGAAAAACCATTTTGCATCATTTTGGCTACTAATCCAAGAGCTTCATGTACTCTGCCCTCCTTGCGCAGACCATCAATAAGGCTGTTGTATGTAATTATATTTGGAGCAAAATCAGCCTGTTTCATTGTAGCTACTAATCTGAGAGCTAAATCCACTCTACTGACCTTGCAAAGACCGTCAATTAGGGCACCATATGTAATAATATCTGGAGGATAATGCTCTTGTATCATCTTATCTGCCAATCCAAGAGCTTCATCTACTTTACCCACCCTGCAGAAACCATTAATTAAGGAAGTGTATGTGATAATATCAGGAGAACAACCATCTTGTGTCAATTTAGCTACTAGTTCAAGAGCTTCATGTACTTTTCTCTCTTTGCAGAGACCATTGATTAGGATATTATATGTAACAATGTCTGGAGAACAATGAACATGCTTCAGTTTACCTACTAATCTGACAGCAATATCCATTCTATTCAACTTGCAAAGGCCATCAATTAGGGTACTGTATGTCAGAATATCTGCAGAACAACCATCTTGTATCATTTTATTAGCTAATCCAAGGGCTTTGTTTACTTCACCCACCTTCCAAAGACAATCAACTAAGGTAGTGTACATTACAGTGTCCCAAGAACAACTACTTTTAATTGTTTTAGCCACTAATCCAAGAGATTCATGTACTCTACCCTCCTTGCAGAGACCATTAATCAGGATACTGTATGCAATAATATCTGCAGCACAGTCAGCATCCCACATTTTAGCTACCATACTGAGAGCTGACTCCAGTGCACCTGAATTCCAGAGACCATATATTAGGGTACTGTAGGTAATAATATCGGGTATGCAACCATCTTGCATCATTTTATCTTTCAAGTCAATAGCTTCATCTACTTTACCGACTTTGCACAGACCATCGATTAGGGTATTATATGTAACAATATCTGGATAAAAACCATCTTGTATCATTTTTGCTACTGATGCACAAGCATCATGTACCCTATTCACCTTGCAGAGACTGCTGATTAGTGTATTATATGTAATAATGTCTGGCCCAGAGTTAGCATGCCTCATTTGAGCTACCAATTTAAGAGCTGAATCCACTCTGCCCACATTGGCAAGCAAATATATTTGGGTAGTGTGTGTAATATAATTTGGATGACAACCATTTTGATTCATTTTATCAGCTAATTCAAGAGCTTTGTTTACTTCACCTGCCTTGTAGAGACCATCAATTAGTGTAGCATAGGTAACATTATCAGGTGCGCAACCATTTAGTAGCATTTTATCTGCTAATCCAAGAGCTTCATTTACTTTACCTGCCTTGCACAGACCATCAATCAGAGTACTGTATGTAATAACATTAAGAGAACAACCATCTTGTACCATTTTAGCTACCAATGCAAAAGCTTCATGTACACTGCCAACCTTGCAGAGACCATTAACTAGGGTGTTGTATGTAATAATATTTGGAGAAAAGCCATAGTTTACCATTTTAGCTACCAATCTAAGAGCTTCATCTATTTTACCCACCTTACATAGATGATCAATTAGGGAATTGTATGTAAATATATCTGGATAACAACCACTTTGTATCATTTTTGCTATTAATCCAAGTGCTTCATGTACTCTACTCTCCTTGAAGAAACTGCTGATTAAAGTATTATATGTAATAATATCCAGCGCAGACTGTGAATGCATCATCTGAGCTACTAATTTGAAAGTTAAATCCATTCTACCCACCTTGGTAAAACCATGAATCAGGGTTCCATATGTAATATAATTTAGAGAATGGCCATCACGTTCCATTTTATCTGCTAATCTAAGAGCTTCTTCTACTTTGCCCAACTTGCAGAGACCATCAATCAAGGAGCTGTATGTAACAGCATTAGGAGAAAAACCATTTTTTATCATTTTATCTGCTAAACCAAAGGCTGTGTTTATTTTACCTGCTTTGCAGAGGCCATCAATCAGAGTACTGTATGTAATAATGTCCAGAGAACAACCATCTTTTACCATTTTAGCTACTAATTGAAGAGCTTCATCTATTCTGCCCACCTTGCAGATACCGTTAACTAGGGTATTGTATGTAATAATATTCAGAGAACAACCATCTTTTACCATTTTAGCCATTAATCCAACAGCTTCACCTACCCTGGCCACTTTGCAGAGACCGTCAATTAGGGTATTGTAAGTTATAATGCTCAGAGGACAACCATCCTGCATCATTTTTGCTAGCAACCCATCGATTTCATGTACTTCACCCTCCTTGCAAAGACCATGAATTAGAATATTATATGTAATAGTATCCGGAGCACAATCAGCGCACCTCATTTCTTTAAAGAGATCATGTGCTTCCTCGATTAGACCTGAACTGCATAAAGATTTTATCAGTGTATTATACATTATGACACTTGGAACAAATCCCATCTCTTTCATTTCAGATAGAAGCAGAACAATTGTAGCGAGCTGACCATCATGACCAAGCCTACTCAAGAGAACATTGAATGGTGCTACGGCGAGGCAAGCCCTTTTACTTCTTGCTAAATGTAGAAGCTTCCGGGCCATGTTTGTTTCTCCAAATTCACACAAGAAATGAATAAATTGTGTACATTGTTTATCAGAACCTTTCTCGATTGTGTGAATTATAATCCCCTGCGCCTCTGGCAATCTATTTTGTGTAAACAAAGCAGTAAATAGCCGAGAGAGAGTAGTGTTATTGGGCACGAAGTTGTCTTTCAGCATTTCATGTAACAAGTTAAGAGATTTATCTATATGACCCTCATTTACAAAAACATCTAGCAGACAGTTATATGGATAGACATTAAGAATTGAGTATGTTGTTTTTACCTCATGGAACACTTGGACAGATTTGTGCACCATGCCTACCCTTCCAAACAAGCTAATGAGGCGTCCAGCTAAGCCAATATCAATTGAGCAGCCCTGGCATCTCATGATATTCAGCAGATTTTCTATTTCCTCCATATTATTCGGGTTGTTCTTGTGTTGGCTGAGGAGGACGTTCATGATGTCATGATATGCAGCTGAAGGAGAAGGTACTCCCTTACTCTGTGTGAAGCTGAACCTGAAACAGAAACCCCTCATCGTCATGTTTACCTGCCAACTCCACTCAAAGTTGTAATTGCTGATGGTCATTTTTGCAAGCAAGAGCGAGGGCTGCTTCCACATCAAGAATTTGCCACACATTTAAGTGGGAATTACAACTGCCACTTGATAAAGAGTAATCCTCGTATTGATTGAATGGAATTATTCATGTTGTCAATGGAGCAGGCGGCTATTTCACCCAACCTTTTATAAGGAGCATGAAAATTGATGGTAATCTTGAGAATCTGATGAAATACTTCATATGGGATACTGTTTCCACACAGACAAATGGAAAGGAAAGCTCTCAGTACCCTTTTCGTGCTGCCTGCTCTTCCCTCGTGTTTCAGCTTGTGAATCATTCACAATTCTGATCCAGTTTTGTTCTTCTATTTAGGGTTTTGGTTTGTTGAGTTGAGATTGACCGATTTCAAATTGTCTACTTCTCACAGGAAAGAAAGGTATTTTTATAGTTCAGGACACCAGTCATATGTTTTTTTTGGTCTACATATGATATGGGACTACCTCGTATTGCTTGTAGGAGGCACCTAATTGTGTTACAAACAAGGCCTACATATCCTACCTCTTGTGAGATTTGAACTTGTGACCTCTCTTTCAAGAGTACAAATTTATGCATCTTATTATTATGATTTTTATTGAAGATTATAATAGTTTTTATTCAAACCATGATGCTACAATTATGACACTTAAATGATCTCCTAGATGCAATTAAACATACATATGATCTATCAATTGTGTAAGATATTATACAAATGGTATAGTGGCCTCTTATTTATGATTTATGTCTTTTAGATGATATTTGAAATGGTTATCTAGCATTTGGCTTATTAGACAATTTTTTTCTTATCTATTAATTAAATTTATTTTATTATATTATTAATAATAAAGGGAAAAAATGGCTAATCACTCCAATTATGTCGACTACTTAGACATCGCCCTTCTCTAAATGAAAGGATAAAAATATTCATAGATCTAACTTATCATAATCATGAAATAAAAGTTAGTTTAAAATTTTATCAAAACGTTATGAAGTATATCAATCAAGTGAACATTGAGAAAAAAAGACATTGATTATTCTCATAATAAAAGAAAACATCTTTGTCATACATCTCATTAAAACATTAAAATATCTAAACTTCCATTTAATTTGTATAGCTAAAATAGGTTGTGATGTCCTTTCCTCAGGGAAAAAGTCATCTTCTTAATGAATTAATTCAACTTGATACAAGTATCATATAATAAAAAAGTTTTTTGTATATAATTGAAGGAAATCTCAATAAAATTCTCGTATTCCTCCTAGGTGGCATTGCTCTCAAAATATTGGTCCCACTAGACCTTGTATTAAGTTGATTCTATATTGCATAAGGTCTCAAAGACCTTGAGTATTTTGAGAAGCTTTGCTATTACCACCCTTAGGTCCAAACTTGTAAAGAACTCCAATCAAGAGCATGAGAAAAAATGGATATGTATTTCTTTAAATGAGAAGCATGAAAGAATTATGTGATTGACCAAGACCAGATGGTAACAAAAATATGTACATGATTGGGCTAATGACTTCTAGCACTACAAAAGGTCTTACAAATATGAGAGCTAATTTTATTGATTTGCTAAACTTTTATTAAATTTCTATGTGGTTTAACCCTAAGAAAAGCATTTCCTGTTATAAAAAACTACCTTGTAGCTATTTTCAAGTTGGCATAAGTCTTTGTCTATTAATGGATTTAGCAACCTTTGTTTTCTTAATTTAACTTATTCTTCCATCTTTATTAGCATGTATAGCCTGATGCACTATTTATCTTTTACTTTATCCCAACTAATAGGTGTCCTACATTTTCTATCACAAAGTTCTTCAAAGGAATCCATATTAAGTATAGAATGATATGAATTTTTATAGGTGAACTCAACTAAAGAAAGATAATCCCATCACTTATATAGTTCATCCTTTCAGTTTGTACAATAATCTTAAGATGATAATTTGAACTAATGTTCAAATGAGTTCCTAACATCAAAAATAAATTTTTATTACCTCAAAGGACCATATGCACATCTATATTTAAGATTATTTACTTTGGAACTCCATGGAGTCAAAAGGTTTCTTGAATAGATTTTTTTGTAAGGATCAACACACCATTAGTTAATTTTATTGATGTGAAGTGTGTTGAACACACATTGGATGCTAAGAGTGGGGGGCATGAATCAACATAAACCAAAACCTCACTTGAGTAATCAACTATCTTGAATATTCACCTCATAACACATTAAGCAAATAATGAACGAAAACAACAACACATCAACACCAAAAAAATTATTTGTGGAAAACTCAAACTGGGAAAAATCATAGTGAGAACTTGCTCACAGAGATAAATCACTAAATATATAATCTGATTACAAAGATAATAAGACATCACTACTCTAGACTTGCAAACAGAGGCTCACTGCCAATGAAACGCCAAATATAGATGGGAACTCAATGCTCCAGACTTGTAAACAAAGGGTCATTGCCAAAGTAGTTAAATATAAAAAAAAGAACTTGTGCACCCAAGACTCATTGTCCTAGGGACAATTTACATCCAACTCTCCACAATAGATGAAGAGAAAATCTCTTGATAATACAGGTGTTCTACACGACTTTGTCAACTTTGGCAATGCACTATCTCTACCTTAACTTCACTATCATAGAAACCTCATAAACTGAACTCTTCTCTTCCAAAAATTTGCTCATAGATCTTCACTTTCTCTCTCACTACTTGCTTACATTTTGCCAAAGAACACATTGTACTTCTATAAAAGATAGGTCATTGGAATTACAACAAGGTTAGTCATGCCAAAAGAAAATTACAAGTCAACCAAGACAAAAGAAAATATAATAAGTTCCCATGCCACTTAAGCATGCAAACTAAAACATAGGTCACACATAACATGAACCCATTTGGATAAGATATAAACATTAAATGCAATACTCAAACCAAAAACATGAAGCATGATCCACTCCATGAGAGAGAGGGGACCACAAACACATTACACATAACCCAATACTAGACCTACAATTACTGGAACAACTTCCATAGTTAACTCAAATGTGTAGTATCACATTGTCTAAAGAACCACATCACTTGCTAGTTGTCTCTAGACCTCCACATGCTAAGGTGAGGTCCAATCTCCATGTCAAAAGACATCACAATGCACTTATGGACTAGAACACAAACTGATCGTAGCCGCATGACTTGATAAAATTATTTTTGAATCACTAGGAACTATTTTTGAATTACCTGGAACTGTTTCTGAATCACCAAGAACTATTTTTGGATCACTGAAAAACACTACAACCAAGACCAATTCACGAATACAATAAAAATCACATATGCACATCTTCAACCTTACTTTCTATAGCAGAAACCTTTCAAAAATTGCAATTGAATAATTATCATCTTCAATTGCATATCTTTGTTACTGAACCACTGACTTTCAAACTTAAGATTATAACACCAAAGTACTGACATGATAGTGCTATGATTTTTTCCATCAATGACAACCAAACATATAACATATATTTCCAAGAGTTTCCCTCTTTGTCATTGATGGAAAACAACCACCAAAAATGTTTCATTAAGATATTATTTATTGTGAACTCCCCCTAACTAAAATAACCAAAATATTGTTTATTAATCTTCATACATTTCATTCTTCTATAAAACACATTATCAAATAAATATTTTCCTTATCTTTCTCCCTCTTTTTCCATCAAGGAAAAAAGCCAAAAACATACTTACCATTGCTTCCCTTGAGAAAAGCCACTAGCATCAGTCCAAAAGAAAAATAATAAGTTTGAAAGCTCCCCCTGGATAGATGCACCACTCTGATACACTTAGTTAAAATGAGAGGCAACAACCCCAAGCTTCTCCCTAAGAAACACAAAAGTATCTCGATCATATGATGAAATATTCTGGAACATATCTTCAATGGTCTTTAGTTCTTTAGATTAACTCTACATAGTAAGAATCTTTTCTACTAATATATTATCTTCATCTGATGAGACAAAAGAAACAACATGCTCCACACCAATAGTAGCCTGCATATCAATACCTACAGTTTCCTTTTGTTCACCAACACCTTTCCATTATTCTCTGTCACTGTCACTAGGAACAATCATTGGAGAAGATCATCTCTCCGTACTCATTCTTCTAACTTTATTTTCTTGTTTACCATAGAACAAAGCCTCTGTAGACATATTTCTCATTTTATTACCCTCACCTCTATCTTTCCCTTCTCTAGCAAAAATAGACAATTTTTTCATAGCTTCAATCCTTGTAGCACTAGTATCCTTTAGAATTTTGATCAATTTTCCAATAATGCCCATACATTCTTCCTAACTAATCTCACAGGACAACTCCATTTCCCAAATAATTATGACAACGTCATCCTTGTACCAATCAATTACCTTAGGAGGAATATGATTCCTAAGACACAAACTATCCTTCAACTCATCAAAGAATCTTCTACAATCAACAACATTGTTGATGTCTAACCACATCTTAATTTTTGAACCAACAAACATATCATTTCTCCAATCCACATTTGAACACAACTTAGTATGTACAATCTCTAATGAAACCTAACAACTAATACACTATTTAATGAGCCATACATTCACCTTTCTGGACTAAAAGCATAAATTTTAGCTCCAAAAACTCCTTCAAGGCTTTCTTCCATGTTGAGGAGATACTCAAGATCTAACCTAAAGGGGGGAAATAGATTTGCATGAAAACTCCCCCTTAGACTATGCATTATGTGTAATTTATCAGAAGAGGAAACATTACCTAGAATGGATGTCATACCACCTTTTAAAATATCTTTTGTTCTCTTCATCAAATATATATTATTCTTTGTTGGAAAAATGGTCAGCGCTCCCCTCAGGATTCGTGACATGGCTTAACCGCCTCATGTGTCTTCTATAAGTCTAGTGGTTGTATCAGGCATTAACAGGTTGATCTTTTGGTGCAACGACAACAACTGCTTGTAACAAGTGGTATCAGAGCTTGGTCACAGGTTCGAATCCCCTCGGGTAACGCTAAGGGGGAGATTGTTGGAAAAATGGTCAGTGCTCCCCTCGAGATTCATGACATGGCTTAACCACCTCTTGTGTCTTCTATAAGTCTAGTGGTTGTATCGGGCATTAACAGGTCGATCTTTTGGTGCAACAGCAACCACTACTTCAACATTCTTTCCTTTTAAGTCTTCTACAATCATCAATCGATCATCCTTTTGATACATTCTTTTGCAAAACCTTGCAATATGTCATGTCATGTTACAATCATAGTGAATCAAACCATCTTTTTTCTTTCTTGCAGTTTCATTATTCCTAACATTGATGTTTATTATTTATTCAACCTTTATGTATGCATATCCATTACAAACATAATAATATATGAAGTTCTTAACATTTATATTTATATTAATTCTACTTCTATGTTGAAAAGCCTTTTGTCCAAACTTATTTCAATGATAACATCTTCCATTAAAATCATAACCCTTTTTCTAACTTCTACATTCAATAGCTTTGTGTCCTACTTTATTGCAAGAAAAACAAACTCCATTAAAATATCAATACTTGGAATGACTAGGAGGAGGTTTTCGATTCATCAACTCCTTTTTATTTTTTTCTAATATCTAATCTACCTGCTTCCAATATACCATATCCTTTTTGTTTTCCATGGGTTTTCTGATTCTTTCTTTCTTTATTTCTTCAAGGTTCTTCAATAATGAAAATTCCACTTTGTCCTTCCCACCTTTTAATTATCTAAGTTCCATTTTGAGTTTCCCAACTTCAATTTGCAAAATTGTACAGTCTTTGTTTTTCTCATTAAGCTTTGTATCAAGTAATTCACTTTCATCTTTCAATTTGTCCCTTGGCTTCTTTGAGCTCTTTTTCCATTCTAGAGAATTCATCAATCTTGTCATTCAATGTTTCATCAAGATCTTCTATATCCTTCTTTGCATCTTCCATAAGAGTTCTTTGAAACACAATCTTATCTTTAGCCTTCTTCAAATTAAGTGTAATTCTATCCAGATCTACCAAAGTAGACCTTAATTGATGACCCATATTGACATCTTCATCTCAATCACTTTGTTCATTCATACCATTCAATTTTTTTTCAAATATGGTGTTCAAGACTCTGGATCAGCCTTAGGAAATTAAGCTTCTTCAAGAGGGAACTTGCTTTAACACCACTTGTTGAAAACTCATTAAATGTTGAGAGGGGGTTTGAATTACCATAAACCAAAACCTCACTTAAGTAATCAACTATCTTGAATAAAGGCTTCTCTTAGGTTTGTCTTTATCATCTTCTCTTTTATTTTTACCATATGCCCTTCTATAGTTTCTTTTTCATCATATGTCCTAGTATAGTTATATTCTATACTAATACCTCTAGATGCATAATGACCAATTCTTTCACAATTGAAACATTTAAAGGGTAAATTACCCTCATACTTTTTGATGCCTATCCTTAGTCTTCTCACAAGTTTTTCTTCTACATCATGATGGTCATTGCTTGTATTTGGTTCATCTTCTACTTTCTTACTAGTTTTGATCACAACTTCCTTTTTGACACTATCATGTTCAAATTCCCACATCTCAAAAGTAGAGATCACTTCATAGAGTTGATCCAATGTATACTTATCTATTTCATGACTCACCTTAATAACATATACCTTAGGAAGTGTTCTAAGCACTTTTCTCACAACTTTATTTTTCTCCAGAGTTCCACCACTAATTTCAATTATTCCATTTACTAACTATGTTAACTAATGTAAATAGCTATCAATGTTTTCATCTTCTAACATCTTCGGGTTCTCAAAATTGTACTTGAGGTTTGACATCTTGACTTGCTTGATTTTCACATGTCCCTCATAGATACTTTTTAAGATTTTCCAAAACATCTTTAACAAAATTGCAGTTCATGACCTTCAAATTTATTGAATCTTCTAAACCACTTATGATTGCATTCCTTCCCTTTCCTTTGTTCTTATTGTTAGCATACAATTTTTTCCCTTTTCTTTAAATCAATTTCAAACCACTTTAAAGAATGAAAAGAGAAGAATCTTAACACTAACAAATGAGTTGCTAAAAGCCAACTCTCTGCAAATTACAAGGTGCAGCTACCTTCTAGAAAGATTTTCAATATGTTCTTATCAAGCATAGAAAAATAACATCATGTGTGCTTTTCACCAGAAAACACTTAAGGAGAAACATTCAATTCGTCAACACGAAAAAGAATGTGCAGATTTTAGAGTAAATGTCTACTTCTATCACAATCTCAAACTTTGAATTTGTTAAATCTGAACTTCAATAACAATTCTCTCTGTCACCTCTAAGCATATAATTCATTCATATCATAGCTAAGCTTCATTCAACAAAACTTATTTCCACAAGAAAATAATTCACATCAGATAAATAGTAGTATTTAACATTTTAAAAGCTTAGACATATACGTAACACCATAAGATATTCCATACATTTTGTAATATCAGTATTTTGAAAACTTGAAGTAAAGTTTTTTAGAAAATAATTTCTATCAAACTCAGAGAGCCGAACCCATAAATAGTTTAAATTTTTTGCATAAATAGCCACGTAGGGCTTCAACAACTAACTTAGTAAAATTGTCTTACTTGAAAGTAAATCCTACTAACTCTAATAACTGTCCTAAGCATTAAGCATAAAAATTGGACTGGGAGCAAAAATGCCTTCCAAAAATTGCCAAGTGTCTCGGACGGTTAAGGAGTTGAGGTCGCTGCAAGCCGCGCTGCCCTCCAATCTTTGAACATGGCATTGAACGCGGAGATGACTGGTTGATGTGGCAAACTGATAAAATCAATCCTCTATTTCCAGACATCTTTCTCCCTTTTAACCTCAGCTATCTTTCCTATGTGCATAATCAAATGATCTTGATGAAGGATCATCATCGATTCCATCCGAGCAATCTTTGTGAAATGCTCGTCTGTAGGTGTCTTCATCCTTTTGAGCTTGTTGAACCAGGTGTTTACCTCTTTGATTACCTGTTCAACCATTTTATCTAACGCCTCTTGAGCTTCCTGGCACTGCTCATCAATCCACTTTCTATCATTAGAAATTATTTCTTTGATCATTTTCAGCCCCTTCATGAGATCTTTTACCTCGGAGATTCCCATAGCCACGGCGTCATCCCTCCATTCTATGCATTCTTTTATAACATAAAGAACTATGTCATCCAGTCTTGGTACTGGCCTCTCCATGAGGAACTTCTGCAAGCTGTACTCTTCAACTTCTTCAATCCAGTGGAGCTCCTTGGTCCAAGTAGTCTTTTTTAGCTCACATTCTTCAATGTTGGCTTCTACTTCCTTTACCAGGTGATCTCCTTCACTATGGGTTTGATCCAGATTACTTAGCTGCTTGACAACCTCTACTTTTACGTGCTCCACCCAATCATCAAATGCCTTGCTCACCACCTTGCTTCTTTGAACTTGGTCAAGAAATCATTGATTATTAGGGGATCTCATGTCAATGGAGGCTAGCATCTCGCTCAAAGGGAAAGGTTCAGGATGTTGAATGGCATTGATATACTGGGCCATACTCTTCATAGCCTCTTTCATTTCTTGTTTATCTTTGGCATCCTTCCAGACTCTACTAGCGATTTTCTTGTTTGATACCTCGAAAAACCTCATATTGGTGGCTCTGGTGTCTCTCCCTAAATCCACCTTGGATACTTGAAAATCCTGGACTGAAGCTTCTCCTTTAGCTCTATCCTCTTTAGGCTTTGCAATCTCAGCCATCCAGTGACCGCTGCTCTCATCGAAACCGATTCTAGATTCCATCTTCATTTTCTTAACCTTAGAAGATTTTCCCAGATACCTGCTTACTACATCATCAATAGGTACTGATAAAGGAACCATATTCCTTTTCTTAGCTATTGGGGTCTCCAACCATGGTGGGGTAGCAGAGGATTTCTTTTGAGTGTCATAATCACTCAATAGAGCTAACGAGTCTTTTGGAGTACCTCCTATTTCCTCTTGCATCTGTTGATCATCGACCATCTCAGATACCCTGTGGTCTTCAACTGAAACTACCTTTGGATCAGGGTCTGATGAATCTAAATCCATGATGACACTGGGAGTAACTCTCTATCTTTGAACCTTTTCTTTTACCCTTTGACTTGATTTGGTCACTCGGACTTCGGGTTCAAGCTACTGTTGAACTTGAACTTGAACTTGAACTTGCGAAGAAATTGGTTCAAGTTCATGTTCAACTTCAGGTTTAGCATTTCCTGTACAAGATGGATCAACACTTAAGTTAGTTAAAACATAAGTCCTCTTGGTTGAACTCCTCTTCTTGGTTTTTATTTGTTTCTTTGTTGATTGCAAAGGAGTAATAGGGGTTGTTTTCTTCACCAACCATGCTTTTGTTCTTTCGATCACCCTTTTCATTCTCTTATGCAAATCATCCTCTTCTGGCTCTTTCCAATCTAGCTCAGGAATTGGGAGGGCTTCAACCTTCACTGAATATTGGGAATCTACAACATCAACCTCACTGTCTTCTTTTATCCCATTTGTATCCATCTTTAGCTTGAAAATGATGATTTGCTTCAAAGTTAGCTAGGACTAGAGTCTTTTCCTTACCTCCAGTTCATCAGAATAGTTAACCCAAAAATCTTCTAGCTTAGGGATGTGCATGAACGTCTCTGGGACATTGATATTTGCTCCTGCAAAGCCTCTATAATCAAAATTAACCCTAGGAGTATAAGTTTGTAAATAGAAAGCATCTAATTCTTCTTTGATAGCCATAGCATCTTGGAAAATTTTGCATCTATAGTACCCTAACTCAATAGGGAAGAGAACACCCGAGGACTTCTTTGGGGTCCCAACCTTTTGTTCAACTAGAACAAGCTACCTGTAGCTCCATTAGGATTACATCATCTAAACAAAATCTAGGGAGCCGTAGGGGCTCTTCATCAAATGCTCCTACCCTCAGATAAGTAAATCTTGGAAACTATATAAAATGACAACCATAAACATTAATCACCTGCTTAGCTTCCTCAAAAAGCCTGCAGTTTTCTTTCCCTCTCAACTCAAAAACTAAGCTTTCTAAAAATCTGTCATTTACAGTTTTGAACACATTGGAGAACTTCTCCTTTTGTAAGCATGTGAAGTAATCATATATCCTCATATCACTTGTCCATAATTCGTGAGGTAATCCTTCCCAACCTTGGCAACTTGCTAAGACATAAACAAGGTAGGAAGACATATAAAATGTAGTCAAATTTGTCACGTTTAAGAGTTCTTTGTGGAGCTTTTTCGCTATCAGGTTAGCCCAATCAATAAATTTATCCCCTTCTATAATTTTTTGAATGAAACAGTACATCCTATTTTCCCAATGAAATGCATCGGGGTTTCCTTTCACCCTATTCAGAAGAAGCACCATATCGACTATATCTTTTCGGAAGTGTTCAATTGTCAGTGGCTTTGGCAGCCTGCTTCCTCCTTTCTCTAGTTTTGCAAGCCATACCTGGGCTATCAAGGAGCTATATTTTTTCTTATCGGCCTCATACACATGATCTTCTTCCTCATAGGTCCATGGTTCATACGATTCCTTGTCTGGAATTCTCAAGGCCGCCATTAATGTTTCTCGACTGATTTTTACAAAGATTTCTCTTGACGCATCCTTAATACATCTATTATTGGCGTCATATTTGTTAGCACACTCCAACACCAGTTCAAGGAAAATGAGAGCCGGAGGAAATGCAGGGGTTTCTAAAAGACCACTTCCCGCTAATTTCCTAGAAAAAGAACCCTCGAAAGAAATTCAGGCTCTATCACAAAGTTCTCCTAGGTTTGCATTCAACAAGAAGGTATCACCTATGTCTGGAAGAGAAACTAACAGGTGGGTTCTACTCTCCTCTTTCGGAAGTTTTGGACGGAACAACGACATCTTACCAAATATGAATAGAAAAGATTTGCAACATAGAAAAAGCCGCTGAAAACTAAAACTACAAAGGGGAAAAATAACTCACCAATGTACTGTGCACCAGCTTTCTACAAATTTCTCAATCCCAATTCCGTCGCTCCTTCTCCTTCACCAGACAAAATAATTAATAGACAATCCTTAATCATTCTTCATTTATTCATGAATGCCTTACAGGATCCTTAATAAATTTTCAGAGCATGTCCATAATAAATGTTTTAATGGAAGAATGATTGATTTGACATGTCTGGCTGAGCTTAATTAATCCACCAGCTATTTCGGCATGAATAACTCAATTCCTAAGGAAAATCCTTGATCACCATATCTGAATATTAATGGCTCCCTCTACATCACACCGTCAACTGTCATTTCCAATCTTTCACATGCACGAGCCATCTAGTTGAATGAGAGCATGTTGTACGACAATTTCCAAAACTTAATAAACACTCGGAGTGCTACAAATCATAAACCTTCTTTTTGGAAAAGAAAACAATCCCGTTGAATTCTCTGTGCATAAGTTGTCATATTACAAACGTGAACTTGAACTTGAACTAACTTAAGGTTCAGGACTAGGTTCAAGTTCAGGTTCATCTTTGAGACCGACAGACATTTTGAGGGATAGGCAAGCATGAGCATTTTAAGACTTGGAAGCAGTAATGAGTTGAACTTGAACTTGAAACAACTTATCAAAAGTTCAACTTCAACTTCAACTTAGAAACCTTTACTTACCAAGACTATAACCGAGATTTGAGAAAAATGAAGGTAACAATTGGCTCTGACTGGGGACCGGGACTGCTCAGGACTGAGGAATGAATCTAGAATCTCTATTTGACAAGACAATTTAAACTTTATTTGACTGGGCCAACTCACCACAATAAAAACTTCTACTCCTACAGACCCAAGCCAAAACTTTATATACAAGCAAGGAAAAGAAAATACTTACAAATGGTAAAGCTTGAGATCCTGCCCATTATAGGACAGGGGTAGTTCATCTCCATCAATGTATTTCAGCTTGAATGCATTCGGACCTAGAGCTTGTGAGATCTCAAATGGTCCCTTCCAGAGGGACTCGAACTTGCTATGTGCTCCTCTTAGCTCTCAACACTTATCCCAAAGAAGGATCTTATCACCCACCATAAATTTTCTTGGCCTAACACATCAATCAAAAATTTCCTTCACTTTCAGCTGATGACTGGTGATGTGATCAACTAACTCCTCTCTCTCTTCTTCTATTTTTGACAAATACAAAATCCTCTTCTCCAACGAATTTTGAAAGACTTCATTCTCCATGCATCTTTGCAACTTGGCAGAGGCTAATTCTAATGGAAGTGATAGTTGTGCTTCAACTTCGAAGACTAATTCAAATGGTGTCATACCAATAGCCCTCTTTAGAGAGGTTCTATCCACCCACAATGCCTCGTATAACTTCTTGTGCCAGTCTTTTCCCTTTTCATCTACCAGTTTCTTCATGATGTTTATCAAGTTCTTGTTTGTAGATTCAGCCTGGCCATTTCCCTACGGAAAATAATCTGAAGAGTGAGATAGATTTATACCATGATCATAATAGAAGATTTGAATCTCTCGGGAGGAGAAATTCTGAGCATTATCAGCCACTATCTTCAGGGGAACTCCAAATCTAGTGACAATGTTTTCTTTTAAGAATCTACAGACTATCTCAAAAGTGGTTACTTTAACTAGTATCACCTCCACCCACTTGGTAAAGTAATTAGTTGCTATCAAGATATGTGTGTGTCTTCCACTAGAAATTGGGTTGATTGGACCAATAAAATCTAACCCCCACTACTGGAAGGGTTCTTTGATAATCACAAATCTTAGCAGTAGAGCAGCCAACTGAGGCTTTCCTGAGAAAAGTTTACACTTCTCACAATTTTCCACCCACCTGTATGCATCTTTAAACATTCTGGGCCAATATTAGCAGTTTCTCAAGATCTTAAAGGCTGTCACAGAAGAAGAATAGTGCCCCCCACACGCTTCATTGTGAAATGATTGTAATAACTTCTGTTGTTGTTCCTTGTCAACACATCGTAGAAACATCCCATCCAGTCCCCTTTTATACAAAACATTATCTACTATGACATACTTTGCTGCCTTCAGCCTCAGATTTCTTCTCTCTTTAGCTGATAAGTGTTATGGAGGCTCTCCGTAGGTTAGAAAGAAAGCTACATCTGAAAACCATGAGTCATTTGTCGCTACAAACAGGCAATTAGGTAAATTTTGTGCTTCTCGATTCTTTGCCATCAGTTTACACAGGCCTTGACCTCTCACTAGCTTTGTAGGCTTAATTTCCAAATCAAATTCTTGCACATTTGCAACCCAGCTAGCCCTATTATTTACTACAACTTCCTGTTGAGTAAGGATGGTCTTAATAGCAGAATTCAAAACAAAGACCACAGAATGTGAATGAAGTATATAGTATCAGAATTGTTTGACTGCCTTCACTACTATGAACACCTATTTTTCTATCTGTGAATAACATAACTCATGTTTCTTGAGTAGGATGCTCATAAAGGAGATAGACACTTCTTCACCATTGTCATTCTTTTGTAATAGCACCCCAGACATTGTGTGCTCTGATGCATAGTAGTAGATGATAAAGTCTTTTTTGAAATCTAGGTGTATCAATGTCGGAGTGTTGGCTATGGCTTCCTTAATCTTACCAAATGATTTGACAGCTGGTTCATCCCACTTGAAATTCTACTTCTCACTTAACAGGTCTACCATCGGTTTTGATGTTTTAGCGAAATCAGGCACAAACTTCCTTAAGAAGTTAACTTGACCAAAGAAAGATTTAATCCCTTTTCAATTAATAGGAAAACACAACTGCTGGATAGATTTGACTCTTTCTAGATCAATTTTAATGCCTTCTTTTGAAACTAAGTGACCCAGCAACTTACCCTCCATCACATAGAAGATCGACTTCTTCGGATTTAGGGAAACACCATGATCCTGACACCTTTGCAAAACTTCTTTCAGGTCCTTCAGATGCTTCTTACGCCTCCTAGAGAATACTGTCATGTCATCCAAACAAATGGTGATGGTCTTGTTTTGCAAATGGCCGAAAGTGGAATTATTGGCTCTTTGAAATGTGGCTCCAGCATGAATTAAGCCAAAAGGCATTCTCCTATAGGAAAATGTGCCCCAAGGTGTGGTAAAGGCCATTTTGTGCTGGTCTTCCTCTGTGACACTGATTTGGTTGTAGCCTGAAAAACCATCAAGTAATGACTGTACACACTAAAATGGTGCACTTCTATGAACCATTACATGCAAGGTTTCTCAAGAATGAGGCCTCACAAAGCGGCTCATAGCTCTCTATGCATGGAGTTGCAAGGGACTATGCAGTATTTGCTCTCAGCTAGAGCTACAAGCTTGTGACCTTGCTAGTCAACCACACAACGAGAGATTCAAGTGAGGACAAGGGCAAGAGTGCCAATATCCTCAAGAATCACTATGAAAATGCAATGCAATTAAACTAAAATGAGGATGCAAATATGCAAAGTATTCTATGAAAAGGAAAGAACAAGTGTTACAAATCCTTCCTATTTAGACTATGTGAGATTAATCTATTGCATAAAAGGAAATCTACACTAAGAATGCTATTATCATGCAACTATGGAAGCAAATATGAAACTAAATGAAATGCAACAACAAAAATCTTGGATGCAAGAGTGTCTTCAAAGAAAGCTCCAAATGACCTAGAAAACCTGCAGCATAACATTAGCATAAAACAAGTGACCTAGAATGAGGGAGGGAGCTCTCCTTTTATAAGAAATGAGGTGAAATGGACCATTGAGATTAAGAGGCAAAAGTCTTAATCAGTGGTGGGGCTTAAAAGAGGAGCGATCTGTGTGCACAAGTATCCTCCAATAGGAATTGACTTTGTGTCCATGTGAGACAAAAGTGCTTTTTTCCTTTTTGTAAAATAGGAATAATGCTTTATTTGTGCAACTTAGGACAAGAGGAAAGGTGGGGCTTTTTATTTAATCAAAAGGGGAGGAAATATTCCTTTTAATCAAATAAAGACTTAGGATAAATGATTAGCCCATAGGATAAAAATCCAATATATGATCGAAATTAAGACTTGATCAAGAAATTGATAATGTTGAAAATATTGATTATTGATAAAATTGATTCAAGATTGATAAATTGAATAAATGGGGCCCAAAGTCTAGGTGACCATTTTTGGGTGCATACAATGACAACATTTCTGAGCCAGCTACCGTTTGAAGAATCTGGTCCATCATAGGTAAGGTGAAGTTATCTTTAAGGCTTGACTGATTGAGGTTCATAAAATCCACACATATTCTGATTTCTCCATTTCGCTTCCTCATAGGAACAATGTTGGCCATCCATGTAAAATGATGTATTGGGAAGATAATCCTTTCTTGAAGCATTTTGTCAATCTCTTTAAAAATGGCATCCAACACCTTTGGATTGTATGTTCTCAATTTTTGACGAAACGATGATGTACCGGGCTTCAAGGGAATATGATGTGTAAATTGTCCCTATTTAAAGTTCCTTAAATCATCATAGGTCCAAGAAAATACGTCACCATATTCTTTTAATAACTTAGTGAAATGACCTCTTTCATCTTCATCACAACACATACCTAAATTGACCATCTTGGGATTGAAATCATCACCAATATTAATTTTTTCATATTCACCTGAAGGGATAGTGTCTAGCATGTCAGGTGAATTTAAATAATAGTCTCTCCTATCAAACAACCTCTGTAACTCCACCAATCCTTTGGGTATAGAGTTTCCTTTAAGTTGAATCCCCTCCTCTGAAGCACTGGATTCCTTCCCTAGACAAAATTCATGGCACTCAGACTCTGATCCTTCATAATAATTGGTTGAAAAATTATCCAAACCTTGCATAAATTCATTTATTTGAGCATCATCTCTGAACACTTTCTAGGAATAGGAATTATCAGGAACACTAGGCCTATGGATCACTTCAATAGTGTAATGATCTTCTATAAAGTCTGGGTGTGGTATGAGCAAAGATGCTAACCCAGCAAGAGGATCTTCTCTTGAGTTATATTCCCTAGGAATTGCTTCAATTGAAAAGGCTTCAAACCACTCGAGTTCATCCCACACCCTATTTCTGTAGTGCTTCAATCTCTCATTCTTCACTGAAAACAAGTTCTTGACCTATTTGACAATAAGTTCCACATCCCCGCATGCATTTAAAAGTTTAATCCCCTTCTTCTTAGCTTCTTCTAAACCTAACAATAGGGCTTCATACTCTGCCGTATTGTTCGTATTCTCAAACTCAAGTTTGAATGAAAAAGGAAATTTCAGTCCAGCAGGAGAAATGAGGACTACTCCAGCCCCCAAGCCTGTAGAAGAGCAACTGCCATCGAATTCAAGAGTCCAAGGAAGTTCTTCATCTGTAGCCACTAGATTTGGAAGATTAACCTCCGATAAAATAACATAGTTAGCAAACTCGAATTCTTGATACAAGATCTGGGATTTAGGGTCTTTTGAGGGAAAAACTGTGTATTTGGATTTGGGTTCTGGAAGAAGAGTAACTTTCTTATTACCTATAGGGACTATGGCCTGGGACCAATCCAATTTTATTTTGCCACCTAGATCCCTACAAAAGGTTCTGCTAAGAAGAATACCGTAGCTGGCTGGAATATTAGCTACTAAGATGGTTAATTTCAATCTCTTATCTAGGAAAGCTGCCAAAGCAACCTGGGCATCCTTAATTTGACCTAGGAGTGGGACTTGTTTAGCATCCATAGAATAGCAGCATCCAAAGGTATCAGTCATAGGGAGATCTAATGCTTTGGCCATAGATGAAGGCATAATATTATCCGAAGCCCCTGAATTAATAATACAGTTGTTTAATTTGAAACCATGAATGTACAGAGACACATAGAAAGGTTCAAGTTTCAAGCCAAAAGGAATAGTAGGAATGGGCTTCTTGGCAAGCTTTTGTTCAATTGTCTCTTCCTTCTTTATAGGTTGTCCTTTAAAACATGCAATGTTTGTCTGTTGAGACTTAGGTTCAATAGGAGAACCTTTGACATAACTAACCAATTTGTCTAACTCTTGGAAATTCATTTTTAGATATTCTACAACATAAATTTACACTTTTGAAGTTTTACAAAAATCAACTATACTAAAAGGGGAATCAGATTCAGACCTTTTCATAACTTGTTCCTCTGGACTGCCTGCTTTTAGAATCTTTAGATGATCACTGACCTGCCCTTCACTACCTTTAGTTGCTGCATTTGTCTAATTACTCACTTTTCCTCCATGTTGTTTTCTTGTCAAAACTGAACAAGAGGTATCCTCTAAAGTTACCAATATGTCTTCCCCCCTTTCAGAGTCAGATTCATATTCAAGGTAAAAATTTCCAGAGTCGCTAGGCACCTCAGAGGATATGTCTTCAACAATCACCTTTGCCGCTGCTTCTTTCTTAGCTTCAAGTTGTACATGTCTTATGTTTTCAGGACATGAGACTCCCTCATGCTCATCGATAAGATGGAAAACACACATGTTGCTTTTATTTGGTGGAGGTTCAATCTGCAATCTCTGCTAAGCAAGAGGCAAATTAAATTGTTTTCCCGAGTTTGAGGGTCCCTGAGTTGGATATTTACATGGAATATTTTGATAGGGACTGGTAGTTTTAGGCAATTGTCGCTTTATGGTTATCAAGTCATTCATTGGTCTTTGAATTATAGGGTCTGACGATGAGGAGGTAGAAGGTTGAGAGCTGGATGTTTGAACATCTTTTCTCCATTTGCCACTTGTTATGAGATCATCCTCAAGTTCAATGGCGAGAGTCTGAGTAGCTGCTAAGGTGGCTGGCCTAGCTCTTTTTAAAGGAAATGCTACATCAGGAGGCATAGCATTTAATAAAAATCCTTTCTAATTTTCATCATTAGGTCTACTTGCAGCTGGAATCACTTGAATTCCCTTATTGAATCTTGCCACAAACTCTCTCATGGGTACTTGAATCTCCTTCTTCATTTTTACTTAACTAAATCAAAAGGGTATTTGCATCATCAACCGATTTAAACCTAGTCTCAAATGTTGTTTTCATAGAGTACTAGTTGGTAATGGAGGCATGTGGTAAACTATGAAACCACTCGACTGCAGTCTCAGTTAAGGTCAAGACAGAAAGCCTGACAGCCACATCTGGAGTGCCCATTGCTAAAAATCCGCATATTTATTGAAAGCATTCAAGTGATCCTCAGGGGTTTTCTTTCTATCACCACTAAATTTGGGTAGGATGTCACAACCTTTAGGTAGGTTTCCAAGATTTTCTCCTAAGCTTAAAGGTCCTACGGCAGCACCCCAGGGCTGATTCTATGCCATAGTAGATAAAATGAAATTCAAGGGCTGTAAATTTATAAAAGTGGGAGCTATGGTTCCTGGTGAGACCAAGGAACTAAAATTAGTTATAGGAGGAGACTTAGTGGGAGAAGAAGGTCTACTAGCGGTCTTATACTATCTTCACCTAGAAGGAGTCTAGGGCTTAAAATCAAGCTTAGCTAGATCTTCAAAATGAAAATCTAAAATACCTTTTTCTCTATCTCCCCTTGTAAATCTCTTCTCAGCCAGCTTAATTAACTGAAACAAATAAAAGAACCAAATATTCTCAGGGCCTTCGGACTGCCCTGTTAACTACAACAGCCTCCTGGGCTACAAGCAAGCCTCTGAGACACTCTCCAATTTCTTCCTCTTCCTCAAGGACTAACCTTACTTGGTGGTATTGCTGATCGTTCATTCTCAACTTCTAAGCTGCTACATTAAGGTCAGCAATTAAATCCTCTTAAGTATTAGAAAAATCTAGGCCTGGTTGCAAGACTGGAGGAAGTTCTTGTCGACTAGGGATAACTTCAGTGGGTAACACCATAGTTGATCATTAAATCCAAGAATATCAATCCTGGTCTATTCTTAGACGCTCCCCAGTAGAGTTGCCAAAAACTGTTAGCATACAGTTTTTTCCCTTTTCTTTAAATCAATTTCAAGCCACTTTAAAGAATGAAAAGAGAAGAATCTTAACATTAACAAATGAGTTGCTAAAAGCCAACTCTTTGCAAATTACAAGGTGCAGCTACCTTCTAGAAATATTTTCAATACGTTCTTATCAAGCATAAAAAAATAACATCATGTGTGCTTTTCACCAGAAAACAATTAAGGAGAAACATTCAGTCCGTCAACATGAAAAAGAATGTGCAGATTTTAGAGTAAATGTCTACTTCTATCACAATCTCAAACTTTGAATTTGTTAAATCTGAACTTCAATAACAATTCTCTCTGTCACCTCTAAGCATAGAATTCATTCATATCAAAGCTAAGCTTCATTCAACATAGCTTATTTCCACAAGAAAATAAATCACATCAGATAAACAGTAGTATGTATCATTTTAAAAGCTTAGACATATACGTAACACCATAAGATATTCCATACATTCTGTAATATCAGTATTCTGAAAACTTGAAGTAAAGTTTTTTAGAAAATAATTTCTATCAAACTCAGAGAGCTGAACCCATAAACAGTTTAAAGTTTTTCCATAAATAGCCATGTAGGGCTTCAACAACTAAGTAAAATTGTCTTACTTGAAAGTAAATCCTACTAACTCTAATAACTATCCTAAGCATTAAGCATAAAAACTGGATTGGGAGCAAAAATGCTTTCCAAAATATGCCAAGTGTCTCAGACAGTTAAGGAGTTGAGGTCGCTGTAAGCTACGCTGCCCTCCAATCTTTGAATGTGGCATTGAACGCGGAGATGACTGGTTGATGTGGCAAACTGATAAAATCAATCCTCTATTTCCAAACCTCTTTCTCCCTTTTAACCTCAGCTATCTTTCCTATGTGCATAACCAAATGATCTTGTTGAAGGATCATCATCGATTACATCTAGGTAATCTTCGTGAAATGCTCATCTATAGGTGTCTTCATCCTTTTGAGCTCGTTGAACCAGGTGTTTACCTCTTTGATTACCTGTTCAGTCATTTTATCTGATGCCTCTTGAGCTTCCTGGCACTGCTTATCAATCCACTTTATATCATTAGAAATTATTTCTTTGATCATTTTCAGCCCCTCAATGAGATCTTTTACCTCGAAGATTCCCATAGCCACGACTTCACTCATCCATTCTATGAATTCTTTTATAACATATAGAACTATGTCATCCAGTCCTGGTACTAGTCTCTCCATGAGGAACTTCTGCAAGTTGTACTCTTCAACTTCTTCAATCTAGTGGAGCTCCTTGGTCCAAGTAGTCTTTTCTAGCTCCCATTCTTCAATGTTGGCTTCTACTTCCTTTCCCAGGTGATCTCCTTCACTATTGGTTTGATCTAGATTACTTAGTTGCTTGACAACCTCTCCTTTTACATGCTCCACTCAATCATCAAATGCCTTGCTCACCACCTTGCTTCTTTGAACTTGGTCAAGAAACCATTGATTATTACAGGATCTCATGTCAATGGAGGCTGGCATCTCACTCAGAGGGAAAGGTTTAGGATGTTGAATGGCATTGATATACTGGGCCATACTCTTCATAGCCTCTTTCATTTCTTGTTTATCTTTGGCATCCTTCCAGACTCTACTAGCGATTTTCTTGTTTGATACCTCAAAAAATCTCATATCGACGGCTCTGGTGTCTCTCCCTAAATCCACCTTGGATACTTGAAAATCTTGGACTGAAGCTTCTCCTTCATCTCTATCCTCTTTATGCTTTGCAATCTCGACCATCCAGTGACCACTGCTCTCATCGAAACCGATCCTAGATTCCATCTTCATTTTCTTAACCTTAGAAGATTTTCCCAGATACCTGCTTACTACATCATCAATAGGTATTGATAAAGGAACCATATTCCTTTTCTTAGCTATTGGGGTCTCCAACCATGGTGGGGCAGTAGAGGATTTCTTTTGAGTGTCATAATCACTCAATAGAGCTAACAAGTCTTTTGGAGTACCTCCTATTTCCTCTTGCATCTATTGATCATCAGCCATCTCAGATACCCTGTGGTCTTCAACTGAAACTACCTTTGGATCAGGGTCTGATGAATCTAAATCCATGATGACACTGGGAGTAACTCTCTACTTCTGAACCTTTTCTTTTACCCTTTGACTTGATCTGGTCACTTGGACTTCGGGTTCAGGCTATTGTTGAACTTGAACTTGAACTTGCAAAGAAATTGGTTCAAGTTCAGGTTTGACTTTAGGTTTAGCTTTTCCAAGACAAGATGGATCAACACTTAAGTTAGTTAAAATAGAAGTCCTCTTAGTTGAACTCCTCATCTTGGTTTTTATTTGTTTCTTTGCTGATTCCAAAGGAGCAATAGGGGTTGTTTTCTTCACCAACCATGCTTTTATTCTTTCGATCACCCTTTTCATTCTCTTATGCAAATCATCTTCTTCCAGCTCTTTCCAATCTAGCTCAGGAATTGGGAGGGCTTCGACCTTCTCTAAATATTAGGAATCTACAACATCAACCTCACTGTCTTCCTCTATCCCGTCTGTATCCATCTCTATCTTGAAAGTGATGATCTTCTTCAAAGTTAGCCAGCACCAGAGTCTTTTCCTTACCTCCAGCTCATTAGAATAGTTAACCCAAAAATCTTCTAGCTCAGGGATGTGCATGAACGTCTCTGGGACATTGAGATTTGCTCCTGAAAAGCCTCTATAATCAAAATTAACCTTGGGAGTATAAGTTTGCAAATAGAAAGCATCTAATTCTTCTTTGATAGCCATAGTATCTTGGAAAATTTTGCATCTATAGTACCCTAACTCAATAGGGAAGAGAACGCCCAAGGACTTCTTTGGGGTCCCAGCCTTTTGTTCAACTAGAGAAAGCTTCCTGCATAGCTCCATTAGGATTACATCATCTAAACAAAATCTAGGGAGCCGTAGGGGCTCTTCATCAAATGCTCCTACCCTCAGATAAGTAAATCTTGGAAACTGTATAAAATGACAGCCATAAACATTAATCACCTGCTTAGATTCCTCAGAAAGCCTGCAGTTTTCTTTCCCTCTCAACTCAAAAACTAACCTTCCTGAAAATTTGTCATTTAAAGTTTTGAACACACTAGAGAACTTCTCCTTTTGTAAGCATGTGAAGTAATCATATATCCTCATATCACTTATCCATAATTTGTGAGGTAATCCTTCCTGGGCTCGGCAACATACTAAGACATAGACAAGGTAGGAAGACATATAAAATGCAATCAAATTTGTCATGTTTAAGAGTTCTCTATGGAGATTTTCTGCTATCAGGTCAACCCAATCAATAAATTTATCCCCTTCTATAATTTTTTGAATGAAACAATACATCCAATTTTCCCAATGAAATGCATGGGGGTTTCCTTTCACCCTATTTAGAAGAAGCACCATATTGGCTATATCTTTTCAGAAGTGTTCAATTGTCAGTGGCTTTGGCAGCCTGCTTCCTCCTTTCTCTAGTTTCGCAAGCCATACCTGGGCTATCGAGGAGCTATAATTTTTCTTATTGGCCTCATACACATGATCTGCTTCCTCATAGGTCCATGGTTCATAAAGTTCTTTGTCTAGAATTCTCAGGGCCACCATTAATGTTTCTCGACTGATTTTTACCAAGATTTCTCCTGACGCATCCTTAATACATCTATTCTTGGCGTCATATTTGTTAGCGCACTCCAACACTAGTTTGGGGCAAATGAGAGCCGAAGGAAATGCAGGGGCTTCTAAAAGACCACTTCCCTCTAATTTCCTAGAAAAAGAACCCTCGAAAGAAATTCAGGCTCTATCACAAAGTTCTCCTAGGTTTGCATTCAACAAGAAGGTATCACCTATGTCTGGAAGAGAAACTAACAGGTGGGTTCTACTCTCCTCTTTCAAAATTTTTGGATGGAACAACGACATCTTAGCAAATATGAATAGAAAATATTTGCAACACAAAAAAAGCTGCTGAGAACTGCAACTACAAAGGGGAAAAATAACTCACCAATGTACTACGCACCAGCTTTCCACAAATTTCTCAATCCCAATTCTGTCGCTCCTTCTCCTTCACCAGACAAAATAATTAACAGAAAATCCTTAATCATTCTTCATTTATTCGTGAATGCCTTACAGGATCCTTAATAAATTTTCAGAGCATGTCCATAATAAATGTTTTAATGGAAGAATGATTGATTTGACATGTCTGGCTGAGCTTAATTAATCCACCAGCTATTTCGGCATGAATTACTCAATTCCTAAGGAAAATCCTTGATCACCATATTTGAATATTAATGGCTCCCTCTACGTCACGCCATCAATTGTCATTTCCAATCTTTCACATGCACGAGCTATCTAGTTGAATGAGAGCATGTTGTAGGACAATTTCCAAAACTTAATAAACACTCAAAGCACTACAAAACATAGACCTTCTTTTTGGAAAAGAAAACAATCCCCCTAAATTCTCTGTGCATAAGTTGTCATATTACAAACGTGAACTTGAACTTGAACTAACTTAAGGTTCAGGACTAGGTTCAAGTTCAGGTTCATCTTTGAGACCGACAGACATTTTGAGGGATAGGCAAGCATGAGCATTTTAAGACTCTGAAGCAGTAATGGGTTGAACTTGAACTTGAACCAACTTATCAAAAGCTCAACTTCAACTTCAACTTAGAAACTTCTACTGACCAAGACTATTTAATCGGGATCTGAGAAAAATGAAGGTAACACTTATGTAATCTAATCTCATCAAGAGTAAGAGTAGCAAGAGAAATAAACCCTTTTACAATTAAGTCCCATATTTCAAATTCTAGAGAGTTCAAATATGATTTTTTCCTTATCTTCTAGAAGGTGTAGTTTGTGCCATTAAACCTAGGGACCTTGTAACTTCTTTCTTTTTCCATCTCAGACCTTCCTCAAGTGCTTGAGATACTCCTAGAGGAACCTCCCTCTGATACCAATTGTTGAACACACCCCAATACTGAGAGGAGAACTAATTTAGTCTTCATCATGTACTTACCTTTTTCAATCACAATTCCACATCAATCAACATTAACTAGATTAGCAAAAAAAAACCAATGAGCATCATGCACATGATAATGCCATATTTATTTGGAAAACCTAAGAAGGGAAAAAACATAGTGAGATCCAACTCATACCATTAAAAAATATATTTACAATAGTTGTTTTAGGCACACTTACAAGGAATCTCACAACTTTAAAATAAACAATTTAAGATTTAAAACAACAAAGATATCAAGATGGATATTGATTCAATATATCTTTTCTTCCTGATATCTATAATAATATTTCAAATATATTACACAACTTTGAAATAAATAAATTAAAACTTACAGCGACCAACCACATAAAATAATATATTAAGATGGATGTTATGTTATGAGTGTTCTTGATTAAATGATTAAAAACAACCCATACTACAAAGATATTGAGATAGATATTAGTATGCTAATCTTTCTACCTGATATCAATACCCATATTTCAAACATATTGCACAGCATTATAATAAACAATTTAAAACTTACAACAACCCATAATACAAATATATTGAGATAGATGTTGATTCACAAACCTTACTATCAGATATCAATACTAATATTTCAAACATATTACACATCTTCAAAATAAACAACGTAAAACTTACAACAACAAAGATATTGAGTTAGAGATTGATTCAGTATCCTTGTCACCTAATATATGTACAATATAAAATGGTGAGCAATGTTAGGATGTAGATCACTCACCAAATCATATTGTGTATTGGAATAAAAACCCACCCTTAAACAAATTTGATTAGCACAACCCATAAAGGATGAAGGGGTGTTAATGCAAGATTTAGGTAAAAGGGGGATTTAGGTATTTATTATTGAATAAAGTGTGACTGATATCTAAATATGATATGTAAATGATAAAATCAATGTAGATCAGATATGTAAAAGTAAGTGCAAGAGGAAAAGAGGAAGAATGAACTCACCTTGAAGCTAGGAGAGGAAGAGTAAACTTCAGATCAAGTATTGACTATTTGAGAGTTGTTAGAATTAGAAATGGTTATGGATTTAGCCCTCAGACACTTGTAGCTTTTAACTATGAAAATTTTGGATCCAAAGGACTATGTTGACTAAATTTGACCTAGTCCAAGAAATTTGACCTAGTTCAGGAGACTCCAAATCTAATGGATTATGTGAAGGATCTACAACTAGTTTTGTAACTCCTGAAATCTGGATCTAAAACTCCAAAAACATGTTCCCACACATAAAAAGAAGGGTAAAAAGGTTGTGGAAAGGGGATTTCCTTGGTCAAGTCCCTTTATAGGAATTAACCTTGAAATAAAATTGAAGTTGCATAAGATAAGATGAAATATAATCTAGATCTTAAACATAAATTACCTTATAAAGGTCAATGATGCAATGCCTCTAATGAGGCCAAAGATTTTCATATTTTGTTATTGTTGTGTCTAGGTATTTCTTATCCTATTTATGCTTAGTATTTGTTCTCATGTCTATTTTGTCTATAAACATTGGTAATGTTGGGTTGGTTATTGAACAAGCTTAGACATTTGGGTTTGGATGTTTCAAAAGACTTTTACTAAAACCTATACAATATGCAATATGTGATCATAAATATAGTTATCTATGGTTAATTTTTAATGAATGAATGGATGTGTGATTAATAAATGCATGTTGTATATCGTGGATATAATGTTGTTCTTTTTTTATATGATATTTATGATTCAAGATTAAGGTAGTTGAAGTGGTTACAAAGACAATACTCAAGCCTACAGCAAAAGCGGGGAGATAGATCTATGACCCGATCCTGTAGAAGAATTGATTGAATAGTTGGGTCGTAATAAATTACAGACATGGAATCATCAATGAGTTAGGAGACTAGGATATTTATTCCAAGATAATCTAGGGGAAGTGGATGCTAAATCTATTCCTTATATCTATGAATAAGTTTACTTGTTCTTAAATTCATGAACATGATGCTCCTTCTTCCTTGGATGTAATAAATTCCTTCATATCTTGTTGAGCACAGTTAGTTAGTAGTTTGTTTTATTTTATAAATAAAGTGCTCTTCTCATACACAATAACATGAGAAAGAGAGAGAACTATTATAGAGCACATTTGTTGTCAATTCTATAATAAACTAATTTTTTGATGAAGAAAGTAATGGAGTGTTGAGAATATATACTGAGAAGTGAGTTTCAGGATATACTCATTGAGGGGCCCCACTTAGTGAGTAATCACAATTATATTTAGTTTATGTTCTTATAAGTTTGTAGTTTGAGCTTTGGTGTTGGACTATTCCTACAACTAGTGGGAAGCCCATTCTTTATGACTGTTCCTGTAGCCACTGTAGGAAAATTAGCTCTTGCCTGGTAAAAACCAAGGTTTTCTTTATTTCAAGTTGTGTGTGTGTGTGTGTGTGTGTTTCAATTCAACATTCCATTCAGTAGTTTTTTAAGTTGTTTCCTTTAAATCTTTTGTTTTCTGGAGCCATTACTATGCAGTTAGATTCATTTCCAACATTTTTATATTTTTAGTTTTACAATGATAGAATAGCTTAGAGAATCCCATAATGCATATAATTTTCAAACATGTCTCAAGTATACATCCTCGAGTTGACTTGATTTTAATGTGTCTTCATAATGATGAGATAACTACTTCGCATGGATGTCCAATTCCTAAGTTATGGTTCTGAGACCTAGTTATGGGTCAAGCTATGAGAGTCTCTGAGTTTCTAGTAACTCTTTGTCATTTTTCTAGAATCGTAGTTTCTATTCAAAAAATTTAGGATTAGAAAGTTTGAAAAAATACCACAAGCAATAGTATAATATGGATTTTGGATCCATGAAGCATAAATCTCAAGAGCCAATATCATTTGAAGCAAGTTTGGAAATCAATGAAGACATGTTCCCTAGCATCATAGACGAATTTTTTTCACATATTGATGACAACATGTTGATTTATGAGGAGGCAAATGAAGAAAACCTTGTTTTGCAAAATGAAGAAATCACCATGCACAAGGTTGCTACTCAAGATGAATCTGATGTCAAATCAGAACTTCTACTTCAGAAAGAGAGCTACAATAAAGTGGAAACTAGTCCTCTCATGTAGAAAAGTAAAGAAGATATTGAAGAAGACCAATTTTGGGATGATTTAGAGGAGTTTTGCTTAACCTTAGATGCTAAACTAGCATCATTTGTAGTGCAAAACTATGAGCATCATAAAGATGGTGCAAAAATTTATATACTTGTATCAAATCAGTCACACAAAGTGGTCTTTACAAATCAAGAAGAGGATAAAGAAGCAACCCATCTACACAAAGCCAAAAAGGGGGGTTCAAAATTTTTTCTTTCACAAGGGTTTCCTATCAGACATCTCTTTCATATGCAGCAAAATAAATCATCACAAGTTATGTTTTCAATAAAGAAAGAAGCTATAATTGAAGATGAAGCTAAATATGCAACTACACCTAAAGGAGAAATGTTTTAGGTTACTTATGTACTTCAATACAACAGTATGTATCGTCAGAATGAAGTAATAAGTAAGTTTTTTAATGTCTTTCCAAAAGTGTTGTTATTTTTTATTAAGTTTCTACTGATGTCGTAACTATTTTTAATTTCCCATAAGCATGTAAAGCATTAGAAGTTGTTGAGAAGAGGAAGGTACTTCAAAGAACTAGTTAATGGTTTTTTTAGAGAAAGTATTATTTTCTTGTTAGTGTAGGTTAGGATAGGTTAGGGTAGGTTTTCATTCAATTAGTGTTGTTACACAATGTCTTGGAGTTAGTAGTTGTCTAGTCTAGTTTGTTTCCTAGTTCTTCTTGTCTAAATGAGTATTTTGGAGGAGTTCACAACTGATTAGTTTCTCATTTTTCAAGTCATTTTTCAAGGGTATAAGTGATTCAAGTCTCTAATTATGGAAGAGAGTCTTTGCATATATTGTCAAAAATCTCCATTAAGTAGTCCAACCCTCATGAATGATTACAAAATTCAACACAAGAAATCTAGTCCATATCATCTACAAGCAAACAGGCAGATAGAGGTTACCAAAAGGGAAATTGAGTTCTTTCTTACAAAAATGGTGCAAATACACAGGCAGAATTGGAGCATCTGACTTCTTGAAGCCATTTGGGCCTACAGAATGTACAACCTAGAAAACAACTACGACGTTCACACCCTTTAAGTTTCTCTATGGGAAAGCTGCCATGATGCCCATTGAGTTTGAACATAAGACCTTAAGGACAACATCAAAGCTCAACATTGATCTTCCTAAAGCACACCATGAATGACTCCTACAACTCAATGCTCTTGGAAAAATGAGGATATCTACCCTACAACACACATAATTAATCCAAAATTAGTGCAAAAAGTTGCATGACAATCACATAAAGTCAAATCAATTTGTACCTAGTGACTATGCACTGCTATATGATTCCTTCTTTCAAGAGAATCAAGGTAAGTTAACTACATAGTGGATAGGTCCTTATGAGATTCAACATGTTTTTGACAATGGAGAGATACAATTTACTATCATAGATCCAATCAACTTCAAGCTATCAGTGAATGGCCATCGACTTCACCTATACCATAAACCTGCCTCCAAGTTTGATTTCCTGAAGCAATTTGAAGAACAAAACTCACAAGTACTTTCCATAGTCAAAGGTGTAGACCTTCCTATAGCAAATCAAGAAGCATTTCCTATAGCTAAGCGCAACAACCTTCTTCCTACAGATTCTCTTTAAAGACTATGTCATTTGTCATAAAAGTTATTTTTCTCCATCATAATTTTCCACTCTACTTCATATTCATTTTCATCCATTTTCATTCCATCTACGGTTTCATAATCTACACATTTTCTAGTCATTTTCACTTACCATACAGCTGAATTATCATCCATTATGGCTTTGGTTCTCCAGGTATGCAAGATTCATTAATTTTTTACACTAAGTGTATTCATTTATTACAAATCTTAAAGTATTGGTGATACGATCATTATATTTCTAAACACCCAACGATTACCAAGTCAGCCCTCATGTGTAGACACATGCCAAAGTTTAAGTAGGGGGAAGGGTATATGTTTTTTTATCATAACCTTGTATGACACCTTTGTTGTTTCTTGTCCACATCAGTGAAGTACCACTCTTTCCAATCAACTTGTCATCAACTTGTCATTATAGTTGATTAATAAAATCCATTTACATTAAATGGGTGTGATGTGACTAACCATGAATTTGATTTATGAGAACCTTTTTTTTTAAAACATTAATAAACGATGCACAAACACTTGCATATTAAAACATTATTTTTTTATCATCTTTTTGAACACCTTTCTCTATCATAAATATTTAGAGTTCTTATTAGTTACGAGGGTGTTTAAAGAAGAGTTGTCAAGAAGAGTTTATGTAGTTAGTTGGGTTTAAATTTGGTAAGATTTCATGAATTTTTTTCATCCTTCAGACATATTTTTAGCTTAATTTCATAATTTTTGAGTTGAATTGTGGAAGTTTGATATAGTTTCAGAAGAGTTAATTGAGTTGACAACATAGTTGGTCAAGGGTTCGGAAAAATTGCAATGGGGGGTCAATTAATCTACCATGAGCCAGTTTCCCACATAGGTTTTTTACAAGATTATGAAGCAGTTTGATGGTTTAACAATTGTGATTGGTTGATCTATTTCCTCATGTTAAATACCTATGATAATGATTGTGTATTTCAATTAATGAGTTCATTTCATAAAGGTTAAGTAGAAGTGTGGGGGTTAAAGGTCATAGCCTCATAGCAAAGGATTGCAGAAGTAACAAGTCTATGAGCTACAATAATTCCATACCCTACTAACCATGATGCTCAGTCAGCTAGGGCAGAGTTCAAAATAAGGGAAGACGATCCTCCTTTGGAGGAAGCTTGCAAAAATAAAAAAGAAAAACTAGGTAATAAAAAACCTACTACTCTTTAGGATATTTATTTACTTCTTTACAAGAAAATACAACTTCAACAATCCTATGAGATAATGAGATGAGGAAATTAAAGAAAAATATTCAAAATAAAAAATAAGAAATTACACAGCTAGAAAATAAGATCACTATAGTTGCTGATTTAATTCCTAAACTGTTGGAATGTAGACCACCTCCAAGGGTGTATTCCCTTTGTTTAAAAGAATAATTTATTTTGTTTTATCTTATGAGAACACTTAGAGACCTTCCTCCTACTATTGATAACCCTAAATATATTTATAATTTGCATCAACATTCCCCATAATGGTTACAAAATTTGTTGTGTGAATTTTATCTGCATAACTATGTTGTCCCTTTCAATACCAAGTGGAATCCATTGTTATACATTGGAGATGTTTATTTGAGAGACTTGATGTCATGGGCATAGAATGAGATTAATTATGGGACCCAATGACAAGATTATGTTGATAGAGAAAAGAGTGATCCCTTACCACTAAGACCAGAGAGTGGGAAACCCAAGGAATTCTATATAGACTAGCTTCACCTCACAAATGGATTTAAAAACAAAACAAATAGAGTGAGCATTTTTTTATGTTAGGGATGTAGTTCATATAGGATTTGATAGAATGCCTTCCCATGTAGGAAGGAAAGCCTATTAGGGTATAAATGTACAATGAGACAAACTCCCTATAACACTAAGGAAAATAGAGCCACATAGTTCCCTGAATTTAGAAGAAGCCATGAAAAGAGGACCCTGGTATGTTAGATTGGGGAATTTGAGAAAAAGGTAACTTTGGTTCCCAATGACCTTTCAACCACCCATTTTAATGTGGCCTCTATATAACAACACGGACACAAAGGTGGATCATGAAGTTGAGATTAATAGATTTGGCCACCTAGAGAAGAATAGATGATTCTAATGGAAGATTCGGAGTTCCCTAAGTGGTGAGATAACTATTGGTGATTTCAGAGCTACTGCTAGGATCTAGAATCTCTTAGTGTAGGAGGACCAAAACAAGCATAGTAGGGGGCAATGATGAGCCCAAAGATTGTCATATTTAGTTATTGTTGTGTCTAGGTCTTTGTTATCCTATTTATGCTTAGCCTTTGGTCTCATGTCTATTTTGTCTATAAACTTTGGTAATGTTGGGTTAGTTGTTGAACAAGCTTAGACATTTGGGTTTGGATGTTTTATAAGACTTTTAATAAAACCTATACAATATGCAATATATGATCATAAATACAATTCTCTATGGTTATGTTTTAATGAATGAATGGATGCATGATTAATAAATTCATGTTGTATATCGTGGATATATTATTGTTCTATATTTCTATGATATTTATGATTCAAGATTAAGGTAGTTCAAGTGGTTGCAAAGACAAGACTCACTCGTGAAGCAAAAGAGGGGATACAGTTCTATGGCCCTGTCATGTAGAAGAATCGGTTGAATAGCTAGGTCATAAGAAAGTGCAAACATGGACTCATGAATGAGCTAGGAGATTAGGATCTTTATTCCAAGTGAATCTAAGGAGAAGTGGATATTAAATCTATTTTGAATAAGTTTACTTGTTCTTAAGTTCATGAATGTGATGCTCCTTCTTCCTTGGATGTAATAAATTCCTACCTATCTTGTTGGGCACAGTTAGTTAGTAGTTTCTTTTATGTTATAAATAAAGTTCTCTTCTCACATGTAGTAACATGAGCAAGAGAGAGAGAACTATTGCGGACCACACTTGTTGTCAATTCTCTAATAGACTAATTGTCTGATGAATAAAGTAATGGAGTGTTGAGAAACTATATTGAGAACTAAGTTCTAGGATATACTAACTAAGGGGCCCTACTTAGTGAGTAATCCCAATTAGATTTAGTTTATGTTCTTATAAGTTTTTAGTTTGAGCTTTGGCATTGGATTGTTCATCCAGCTATTGGGAAGTCCATTCCTTATGACTATTCCTACAGCTACTGCAGGAAAAGTATCTATTGCCTGATAAAAACCAAGCTTTTCTTTATTTCAAGTTGTGTGCGTGTGTTTCAATTCAACATTTCTTTCAATAGTTATTTAAGTTGTTTCCTTTAAAGATTTCATTTCCTATAACCATTACTGTGCGGTTAGATTCATTTCTATATTGTTATATTTTTAGTTTTGCAATGATAGAATAGCTTAGATAATCCCATAGTGCATATAATTTGCAGACCTATTTCAAGTATACGTCCTTGGGTTGACAATTTAAATGTGTGTTCATAATGATGAGATAACTAATTTGCATGGATGTTCAATCCCTAAGTTATGGTTTTGAGGCCTAGTTATTAAAACCATTATGGAAAGTCAAAAGCCTCTTTGGAGATGATCACAAGTGTTGATGCAATAGCTTGGAATCCACAAAAACCCACTAGGATATCATGAAACCAAACCCTTGAATGATGAATGTTGTAGTTTTCTACAATGTTGGATTGGGGAAGAAAGAGAAGAAGAAGAAGAAGACTTGAAATGCTTGATGGATTCCTTGCACTTGAGTCTCTTGAATGGACAGTGATAGTTGGCATGTGGATAGCTTGCACAATAGTGGATTGCTAGTGGATGTGAAAATGAGAGGGAGAGTGAAATTTACCTGATATAATTAAATAAATCAATCAAAAAAAGTTTGTTGTATGATCCTAAAACTTAAAAATAATATCTTTCAGGCCCCTTTTTATTTATTAGTTAGAAATGTTTTTTCCATGTTGGCCCATTTGTAACCCTTTGGGAAGTTTCCCAGAGCCCATTTATAAGGTTGATTTTGGCATAGTTGTAAGCATGGTGAATTTTATATTTCCTTTGTATTTGTGAATTCATGTCGAAGTTCAATTTTTGTATGTTGTTTTAGAGCTGCAAGATCCTCCCTACTCTGGCACTTACAGTTTCAGTGGACATCATCCCCCACCCAATTATGCCTATAGATCTCATTTATTGTTGTCATAGATCTATTTTGTGTAGAAACTCTATATTTATTATTGAAGGTTAATTTGAGCATTTGTGTGATTTCCTCCATTACAATTGAGTAATTTATTGAGTATTGTGTTCTTGAGTAACTTTGGTTCTAGCATACACTGATAACTTCTTAGTAGTTGGCTAAGATAACATCTAAAGACAATTCCAAAACACTGTATGAAAGTGTGTGAAGGTAGGTTTGAGCGAGCACAAAGAGGTTGGATATCGTACTACATCAATAACACCACATGAGTGACCCATCATTATTGCATGACATCCAATTCACCGTATGACAAATCCATCATTGTACGACATTAAACATCATATGGTAGAAGTAACTACCAACCCATACAATCAAGAGGAAAGTCCCACAATTGGGTGTGAGAAGGTTGCCATATGGAGGAAATAGATTATAGTACGAATACATCAATTGCTGCATAGACTGGCCAATAAAGGGGGCCAAATGGTGAGTCTTATGACAGAAACTACATTTAGGTCATCATAGTGGTATCAGATCTGGTAATTCTGCTAGCCTATTGAATAGTGGATGAGTATACACTAGAAAGAGGTACCATTATTTTGAAAAAATGGGGGAACCACTAGGTCCTGTCATGGAAGTCATGGCACTATTAAGGGAGTTGGCTAGAAGCCAAGCTCAGTTCAGGGAAACCATGGTCAGAGGTGAACAATGACAAAAACTCATGGAGGAGACAATGTGACAATTGTCCCTAGGTAGAAAAAATGGACATCATAATGGACATGGTGATAATTTGGTCACTATAAGGTCAAACACACAATGTTGACATTCTCAACCATTGATGCCAACATTTCCCAAAGAACAAAAGCACCTCATGAAGAGAAAGAGCCAACTTTCTAGGAGTTTCAAGAGTAGTTGAGACAAGACTAGAAGGATGCAGATCATGATAGAGATATATCCTTCAAGGATTATGTAGATCTTCGAATGAGATACTCAAGCAGTAGGAGTCATGGCTACTACAATGATGATATCAAATGAAAATTTGGCAAGATAAAATTATCATCTTTGATAGGACTAGGACGTTAGTGCGAGCATGGGTATAGAGGGAAGATTCCTACTTCCATCTTAACCCAATTCTTGAAGTTGAGGCCATAAAATTTGTAGCACTTCACCTAGAAGGAGTCACTCATGAATGGAAGAATCATGGAATCGTCACCCTCTACCACGTACGATCAAATAAATTCATATGCTAAATTCATGGAGAGGCTTATAGACTAGTTTGATAGAAAAGATCTTGAGCTCAACTTAAAGGAGTTCGCTCAATTAAAGTAATCCAAACTAGTGGATAGTTACATTATGGAATTCCAGAGATTGTCTATGTTGGTGATAGATATCTCAGAAAGGAGACTAGCGGCATTTTTCATAGACAGGATGATGGAACCCCTGAATGGTTGAGTGAAAAGGTTTTTTGGTGTAATTAAATGTTCCTAATTAACCTTTACGTGAGTTTACTTAGGAAAATGATTTTTCATGTTAGTTGTCATGTAGAAACCTAGGAGTTTGCATTTCATTTTAGCACATGGTGTAGGATAATTTCCACTTTATGTGTGAGATCCACTTTTAGTGCTCTTATCACATTATCATACTCTCATTGTTGCACACACTTTTTTGTACAATGGAGTATGATCCACCTTTGGTGGACATGTGATTACACCTAGTGTGATTGATAGGTTATCTCTTGCATATCTCCTAGTTGTCATGTATTGCCTATATATTCAGACACATCTACATTGTACTTAATCAATTGTATCAATTGGACATCATCAATTGTATCCATTATTATTTGATCATTATTGAATCAATCAATTGATCATATCATTTTTCCTATCTCTCTTGTACTATCAATTGAGCTTCTAGATCTTGGAATTTTCATTCTTTTCCTTAGGAAAATTATTATAGGGTTCAACCCCAACACACTCATCAAAGTGATTAAGAAGGCATGTGACATGGTCACATCTTCTTCTTCCAAAAATCATTCACATGCCAAACCACCCCTTGCCTCGAAGGAGAAAGATAACAAATCCTTTCTGAAGAAGCCATCATTGGATGAGGCCACAAGGTAGGAGCTTAGGAGGAGAAAAATATGTTTCACTTGTAGGGAGTTGTAAGATTTAGGGCATCAGTGCTTCAAAAAGGGGAATATCCATTACATTGAGGTGATGTTCGATGACAAAGAGCATGAGGAATTTGAGCCACCAAAAGAGGAGTCTATAGAAGAAATAAATCATGCAGAGAAAATTTCTACACTAGTACAGAGGGGAGGCATCATTGCGGCACTAGATGGCACCCCAAGATGTAGTGTGTTTCAAGTATGTGGTACACTCTAGGGGTGACGATTCATAATCATGCTCGACAGTGGGGCCATGCTCAACTTTATTAACTTATCACTTGTCACCCGAAGGGGTTTGCATACAACAGATCATGAAGGGTGATGAGTCTATAATTTTTCATGTTCATATCATTTTTTATATTACTTTTCCCTATGCCTACAATATCTTTCTAAGACATTTCCATACATTACCTTAATTTATGAAGCATTAATTGAGACTAATGATTTATTAACTAACATTTCTATGTCTAGCTAGTTAATGCTAAATTATACTCATTTATTATGATAAATGGTTATCATTAAATAATAAGTTTTTTCAGATGATTAACATTTTTTTTGTGAGATATTTGATTAATTCATGTTTTTGAAAAGAAGGAGAAGCAAGTTGACACTTGTCAATATTCAACATTTGTTGGAAATGCAAAAAAATTCAAAAATCAATTTTAATAAAATGGGCATATCTCACTCAATTCTTAATGATTTGGAAAGATGAAAAGGAGGAACAAAACATGTTAAAAAAAATTGATCTAGCTCAAAATATTTAATGAGAAGCACTCATCTGAAGTTGACTGAGTCAAAAGTGGTGAGTTTGAAGGCAATATAAATCCAGTTTTAGTAAGATGAGCATATCTTTCACATTTCTTAATGAAATCAATATTCTCAAGATGGTTTGGAAAGATAATAAGGAGCATAATCTGGTAAAAGAGTTTGAGATAACTCTCAATAATAAAGGAGCACGATTCGTTTGAAGTTGACGGTAGAAAAAGTGGCAACATAAAATCAACAGACTTAGTCAAACATCTTCCATTTATTGGAATCCGAGTTATAACTTGAAAATATGTTGGATATGATATGTATTTTATTTATGAACACCAAAAAATCTTCAAAATTTTGACTTTTTCGTAAAAGAGTCCAAACAAACTCTTTTCCAATCAGTCAAGAAGACAATTTGTAATAGGACTCTGCTTCTTAGTCTTTATTGTGTTGTCACTTAGAAGAATAAGTCTATTCCTTGTTTAAAGGAATGATCAAACACATGTTAAATGGTTGTTAGATAGTCAATAAGCTTATACATTTGAATATGTAATTAAGAAAATAATGTAGCAAGTGGTAGAGAGTCATCATTCTATAGAAGCAAATTGGTAACAATAGCAATAATTTTAATAGAAGCAATAGATTACATTTTCATGGAAGCATGTTACTTGTGTATGATGTTTTAAGGAAATATATCAGAGTTTAAATTATCTAAGAAAGGTCCACTTATGATAGTTTTTACCTTTGGTAGTTATAGAAGTAGAACACACAACAAACTGTTGTGAATCACATAGTTTCCTATCACCATTACTATACAATTAGATTTACTTTCAACATTGTATGTTTTCAATTTTTCAATGATATAATATCTTAGAGAATATTATAGTGCATATACTTTGCAAATCCATTTCAATTATACGTCCCCAGGTTGATAATTTAAATGTGCCTTCATAATGATGAGATAACTACTTAGCATGCATATCCAATACCTAAGTTGTGGTTCTAGGGCCTAGTTATTAAAACCATTAAAGGACACCAACAAAGGGTTCGAGTCAAGGTGGTGGGAGTAAATCTCTTATCATGCACTCATATGGCTTTGTAACTAAGCATCACCATGGAAAACTAAACAATGGAAAATGATTTCTTTGTGGTAGATTTGGATGATATAGATATCATATTGGGCATTCAATGGATGGAAACCCTTGACCTGTACACATAGAGATTCAAAAGGATGGAATTATAATTCAAAGTGGATGACAACAAGGTGGTATTGAGAGGGATGTCAAATGGTGGTATAAGGGATATTTCAATGAAACAAATGGAAGCAATTTTCAGACATGATGAGTTCGTTTGGGTGACACACTTCTTGGTCTCAATTGAACCATTGAGTGGTAAACAAGCATACTAATATGATGATGAGCTTCAACTAGTGTTGGGAAAGCACAACTTGGTTTTTTTAGACATTCCACCTAGTATTCCCCCACATAGAGGTTTTGAGCACACCATCGAGATGGAGGAAGGAGTCAAGCCTATTATCACCATGCCCTATCACCATCCTAAGAATTTTAAAGAAGAGACAGAGAAGATGATCCAATAACTCCTCAACAAAGGATGGATCAGCCCCAACTCTAGTCCCTTTGCATCCTTGGCAGTATTAGTAAAGAAGAAGGATGGGTCCCTCAAGATGTGTGTCTATTACCATTTTTTGAACAAGAAAACTATCAAGAATTGATACCCCATTCCCAAGATCGATGAAATGATGGATGAACTACATGGAGTAGTCTACTTCTCCAAAATTGATCCTCACTTTGGCTTCCACCAGATCCACATGAGGGAGCAAGATGTCAAGAAGACATATTTTCATTGCTACTATAAATACTACAAGTTCTTGGTCATGTCATTTGGGCTAATCAATGCTACAACCACCTTCCAATCCTACATGAACCACATCTTCAACAAGAAGTTGAATACCTTTTTGCTAGTGTTCTTTGATGACATACTCATTTATAGTAAGACATAGGATGAACATCTGAGATATTTGAATGAAATATTAGGAATCATGGAATCAAATTCATTATTTGCCAATAGGTCCAAATGTGAATTTGGAATGACCGAGGTCTTGTATTTGGGTCATGTCATCAATTATTGAGGGGTTCAGGTGCATCAAGAGAATATTCAAATAATTCTTGACTAGCCCCCACCCAGAACACTCTTGGAGTTGCACGGGTTCTTCAGACTGTGTAGTTACTATAGAAGATTTGCAAAAGAATTTTTACAGTTTGGAGCCCCACTGAATGATTTGACAAAGAGGGGAGCTTTCCATTTGGATGAGCAAGAATAATAGACCAACAAATTGAAGGAAATCATGAGCACTTGTTAGGTACTGGTACTACCATAATTCACTCATCCCTTCGTCCTAGAGTGTGATGCATCTAGTGAAGGCATTGTAGTGGTGCTAATGCAAGACTGTCACCCCATCACATTTGAGAGTCAAAAACTCTTGGGAGATGAATGAGTGTACTCTATCTATGACAAGGAGATGCTCACTATTATGCATGTGTTGGTATTTACTACAAGGATTGAATCTATTTGGTACCCGAATCAAAGATGAAGGAGAAGATTTTGAGGGAAGTTCATGACTTGCCTCTTGCAGGACACCCTAGGTACCTCAAGACATATAGGTGAATTTAAGAAAGGTTCACTAGGAAGGGCCTCAAGGATGATGTACTATAGTACATACAGGAATGTTCCACTTACCAAAAGCTTAAATCTGTGCATACCTTGCTTATTGGGTTACTTCAGCCCCTGCTAATACTTGATCAGAAATGTGAGAGCATTTCAATATATTTCATCATTGGACTTCTTGAGTGCAACAGAAGGATTGCATTTATGTCGTGGTGGACTGATTGACCAAATATGCCCATTTATTTTCCATTCCCACAAGATTTCAAGTAGATTAGTGGACAAGTTATTTTTCCCAGAGGTGTTTTGCTTACATGGCCTTCCGCAGAACATAGTCAGTGACCAAGATAGCCGCTTCCTCAACACCTTCTAGATGGATAGTTTTTTCTTGGAAGGTATAGGGTTTTCACTGAGTATGAGCTACCACCCACAAATAGATGGTCAAACATAGATTGTGAACAAATAGTTGGAAGTGATAAAAGAAGGTGTGGCCCATTGGTTTTATTTTGGAGCATTATTACAATACTACCTATCACATGTCAATAGGTATGTCACCCTTTAAGGTACTTTACAGTCATGAGCCTTCATCATTTATGGATATGGCATTAGGCGAAAGTCATGCACTGAGGGCCAAGGAATCACTATAGGAAAGTTTGGATATCCTAAGGTCTCTCAGGGATAACATCTAGAGGGCTCAAAATTAGCAAATGTTGATCAACACCAAGTAGAGTGGAGTTTTGAGGTAGGAGATTTGGTTTATCTTTGGTTACATCTGTACAAGCAATCTTCCTTGAAGAAAAGAGGTGTCGGGAAATTGAAGCCACACTTCTATGGCCCCTATAGAGTGGTTCAAAGAGTGGATGAAGTTGCCTATGAGTTGGAACTCCCATAGGGAAGCCAGATTCACAATATTTTTCATGTTTCTTTCGTTAAGAAGGTAGTTGGTCAACGTATCATGGTGTCTAAGGAACTCCCACCCATTGATGAAGAAGGAAAACTTGTTTGGGAGCCCACAAAGAACATTGACATCAGAAAGAAAAAACTAAGGTCGTGCATCATCAAGGAATACCTAGTTCATTGGAAGGACCTGTCGCTTAAAGATGCCACAAGGGAAGGTGAATAGATCTCGAAGCATCCAAGTCTGTAATTTCTTGTGGGCAAGCAATTCTTGGGCCAAAAGAACTGTAATGTCCCTGATGTAATTAAATAATTCAATTAAATTTTTTATTGTATGGCCTTGAAAGTTAAATAAAATATCTTTCAAGCCACTTTTTATTTATTAGTTAGAAATATTTTTATCATGTCAACCCATTTATAACCCTTTGGGATGTTTCTCGGAGCCCATTTATAAGGCCGAGTTTGGCATAGTTGTAGGAATGGTAAATTTTATAGTTCCTTTGTATTTGCGAATTACTGTTGGAGTTTAATTTTTTTATGCCATTTCAGAGGTGAAAGATCCTTCCTACCATAACACTTACAATTTTGGTGGGAATCATCTTCCTACTCTAACACTTACAATTTTGGTGGGAATCATCTCCCACCCTATTATGCATGTGGATCTCAGTTACTGTAATCACAGATCTATTTTGTGTAGAAACTCTATATTTTTTTATCAAAGGTTCATTTGAGTATCTATGTGATTTCCTCCATTACAATTGAGTGATTTATTAAGTATTATGTTCTTGAGTAACTTTGGTTCTGACATACATCGATAACTTCTTGGTAGTCAGTCGAGATAACAACCAAAGACAATTCCAAAACATCGTACGGAAGTGTGTGAAGGAAGGTCAAAGTGAACATGAAGGAGTTGGATATTGTACGACATCAAGGCCACTATACGGGTGACCCATAATCACCATATGATATCCAAGTCACAGTACAAAATCAAAAACCATACAACAGAAGTAAATACCATCTTGTATGATCAAGAGGTGGGTTCCATAATTGGATGTGAGTAGGTTGTCGTACAACAAAAATATATTATAGTACAAACACAATAATTATTGTACAGATTGGTCGGCAAAGGGGGCCAAATGGTGATTCTTCTGACAGAAACTACCTTTGGTTCATTACAAAGAGGTCTCCTTTTATACACATTTTGGGGCCCAAATTTTGCAAGGCCAACCCTGATTAATGATCTAAAAGATAAACCTTGCATCGGGCCTGGAGCCCACTAAAAAAAAAGCCCTAGAATAAGGTCAACTTAGGTTGACCTTGTCCATGACAAGGCCGACTTAAGTCAACCTTGTCCAAACACACTTCTTCTAGGACCCAAGGGTTAATGCCAAAAAAGGATGTTGAAAACCATAGCCCACCCAAAAATCAAGGCAAATCTATCTAAAATCCAAAAATGCATGTAAAGGACCTAAGTGAAAAATAAATTATGTGATTGGATAAAAGATGAGAAATCATGCATGGAAATTAGAGTCATTCTTGAGTTTTGAACAAATAATGTTGATTTGAAGGATGCAAAAGAGTTAGAAGGACGTGAAATCAATGTGGGAACCCATACATACTAAAATGGGGCTAAAAATGAGCACATAACAAAAGTACTTACTTTTTAGGATGGTACAATATCTATACTAACATTTTAAACATATTACACAACTTTAAAATAAACAGCTAAAACTTACAACTCATATTACAAAGATATTAAAATATATGTTGATTCACTAACCTTGCTTCATGATATTTCAAGAAAATTACACAACTTAAAACTTACAACAACTAATATATTGAGATAGATATTGATTCACTAACCTTGCTATTTGATATCAATACCGATATTTGAAACATATTACACAACTTCAAAATAAAGAACTTAAAATTTACAACAACAACCCATATACAAATATATTAAGATAGATGTTGATTGTGTTATTATTGCTCCTAATTATATGATTAAACACAACTCCTGTTATAAATATATTAAGATAGATATTGGTTCGCTAACCCTGCTACCTGTATTGATACCAATGTTTCAAACATATTACACAACTTTAAAATGAACAAATTAAAACTTACAACAACAACCCATATTACAAAAATATTGAGATAGATATCAATTTGCTAACCTTGCTCCGAAATATCAATATCCATGTCTCAAACATATTAAACAACATTAAAATAAACAACTTAAAACTTACAACAACAACCCATATTACAAAGATTCTACTTGATTTCAATACCAATATTTCAAACATATAACACAACTTTAAGTTAAACAACTTAAAACTTACAACAACAAAGACCCACTCTCCAACAAAGTGTATGTTGCATATATTGTAACTAACACACTCTTGAAGAAAAACACACTCTTTTGTACATTTCACATGAAACAACAACATTGTTTCAAGATTTATTTCCTCCATTGGACTGCAAATATACCTTGATAGAGATTCTATACACCCACTAGCCTTAGGGTGGTAGAAAGAGGGATCTCGATTCTCTTCTATCGACTAGGAGGAGGAGGTGCTTGTGGAGAGAGGGGCTCTTGTGAATGTTGTCCGAGAGAAGAAGGCACTCGATGAAGGCGGCAGCGAAATGAGCCTGCATGAGTAGTTGGAGCACACACACAAGTTTTTACTGCCCCCATGTTTGCCAATGAATCTACTGAAAAAGACCTCCTTATTGTCTTCAGATCTTTCAGATAACGAACAGTTGATAACACCCCATTATTCTGTTTCTTTCCCTCACTTGCAGACATTTCTAAGCTGTCCATTCTCTCTATCACCTGCAATTTCACAAATTTTTCTATCAGAAAAGAGAAGCAATAGGTCACTAAGCCAATTCTAATATCAATTCTTCTGCAGCAGATGATACCAATCTAAGGCAATTGCATGGCTGTAGAAAAACAGTTATGTGGGTGCAGGATTTTGAGAGAAAAAGATCGATTCTTGTGCAGAGAAAAGCTGAAGAAGATTGTGTGGAGAAATCTGGAAGTTTGGAAGAGAGTACAGATGTAGTGATGTCCGTTGAGAATGTGGTTATGTATCCCGGAAATCGGTTGCAAAGAGCGGGCTTTAAGTTGGGTTCCATTAAATTGGCAAGATGTGATCAGAGAAGATTGGGATAAATCCCTTCTCAAACGGGTGTGTCGAAGAAAATGGTCTTTGTAATTAATGTTCATGTTCACAGTTTTGAATCTAATTGAGGATTTATTGTTATGCCCATTAATTATTAATGCTCGTATTCAGTGTCTCTAATCTAGTTGAGGATTTATTGTTATGCCCATTAAATATTAATGTTCCTATTCAGTGTTTCTAATCTAATTGACGATTTATTCTTATACCCATTAAAAATTATGAGTGGAAAGTATAGATACCAATGGTGGCAAAGAACTTCTGAAACCAGTCAAGGACATCCTTGCTCAAATCAGAAGTCAAGGATTTATTGTTATGCTTATTAAAAATTAATGTTCCTATTCAGTGTTTCTAATCTAATTGAAGATTCATTCTTATACCCATTAAAAATTATGAGTGGAAAGAATAGATGGTGGCAAAGAACTTCAGAAACTAGTCAAGGACATCCTTGCTAAAATCAGAAGTCGAAGTTTGATATAGACATAGATGTCATGGCACTAGACTAACAATAATGTTTTAAATCATAAAGACGTTGAAATTTATCTATTGTAATGTAAAATTTGGAAAAAGGTGAGTGAGATTGTAGTCATGTTGTTGTTTGAGAGGTGAAATTATAGTTTGTAAAGTAAAATTTGGAAAAGGTGAATACGAATGTGGTCATGATGTTGTTTGAGAGGTGGAATCATAGTTTGTGAAGTAAAATTTGGAAAAGGTGAATAAGATTGTGACCATGATGTTGTTTGGGATATGAAATCATAGTTTACAAAGTAAAATTTAGAAAGGTGAATAAGATTGTGGCCCTAATGTTGTTTGAGAGATGAAATATAGTTTGTAAAGCAAAATTTGGAAAAGATGAATAAGATTGTGACCATGATGTTGTTTGGGAGATGAAATCATAGTGTGCGAAGTAAAATTTGGAAAAGATGAATAAGATTGCGGTCATGGTGATGTTTAAGAGATGAAATCATAATTACAAATCTATTTAGAGTATGCAAATTTTGTTAGTACAATATAAATGTTCTAAGCAAAATAATAAGATGTAGAATGAGTTTTGGATTGTAAGTCTATTGAGGGAACCCAAAGATATGATAGAATCAAGTATAGGTATGCATGCATATTGAAGTTGAAATAAGTTAAACAATAGTGGTATAAGGAAAATAAAAGTTTTATTAAATTTGATTATTTGGAATGAATGTATGCTTCCAACTTATAAAATTAAATTATAGATAAATTTGAGACAAAATTGATGATAGTTTATCTTCTTAGATCATTATGTGGACTATAAAGAAGTATGCACAAATTGAAGAGAGAGAAAACAAGTATAAAATTGTAACTAAAAATTAAAATTGTAATATAATATGATATATGAATGTGAAACTTAGTAGATAACTTGTACTCAAAATTTCTTACTCACATATGTGTTATCCATATAGATGAAAGATGTAATGAAAAATATCCTATGCATTCCTAAGTACACAAACACAAAGAACATAAGAAGGAACACTAAGTATTAAGACCAAGTGATTCCAAAGAAAGACATATGAATATAACATAAAATACAAGAGGCATTTAAAGAGATTGAGTAATAAAGTAATTTTACAATCAATTTAGTGTGGGTCTACCTCAATGGTATATAAACATATATACCTTACACAAATCCATGTATGTATGGGGTTGTCCATCAGATTTTCATATTGCATTGTAAATATATCTATATGAGAGAAGAGATGTACAATGGTGACTAATGTGATATTTTCAATGGGGAAAAAACATATTAGATGGAATGTCTTCTTTTCATCTTCTTTTTATAGAGATGTGTGTATTATAAAAGAGTGAACACAAAATTGAGAAGATAAAAGGTAAATAAAATTGTCTAAAAAACTAGAGGTGCGATATGATATGTATTTATGTAAATGCAAGTAAAGAATTTATATATAAACTACATATTTGGAATCAGATTGTAAATTATGTGAAAGAGGAGCATAAAGAAATAATATAATGTAAGATATTGAACATTTTTTAACAAGACAAGCTTAAAATTATATACAAATTCTCACATCATCATCATCATCATCATAACAACAACAACAACAAAAACAACAATCTTCCACGCCTTCTTTTGATATGAATTTACTCTCTCATAAGGATGGGCAAAAATGTAAATCTTGATTGCCCTTTGTTTTTGTTTTGTTGTTTCACTTGGTAGGAACTACTTTTAGTTCCTTTGGTTTGTTTGGTGGGGCACCATAGTTGTATTGGTCTTTTATTGTCATATCTTTCTTATGCTCTTGTACAAGGTTTCGGGTCCTTTCAAAACCCGATTTTACATAATCAAAACAACAACAACAATAACAACAACAACAACAACAACAACAACAACAAAGAAGCATACAAGTAAATGCATAAATATCAAAATTTCTAGATAACATGAAACTTATTCAATAATGAATACTCAATGGGTGTTTCATGTTCTCATCGTTTACATTGTACTACTTAAATGATTATCTTAGGCTCAATATTGTGTTGTGAATGCTTTAAAAAAAAAATTCAATATTTTTTTGTATTAAGGTAAGATTCATTAAGTAGGGGATTGACACACAAAGTCATTCTTGGGTGTTGGCATGTACTCGAAATTTCACAAAGTTTTCTAGATATCACCCATTAGTCATTTTTCGATGACTCTCTTGTGTATGTATCCATGATAGAAGAAACAAAAGTGATTAAAAAAAAACATTAGATGACTACGTCAAATTCTTGTGATGGTTAATAAATAACAAAAAAATATTGGTTATATTTATTTAGCACAAAAATATTGACACAACACAAGTTAATTGTGGTTTTGTATTTTTTCATTGAATCACTTCCTAGTACGTACCTTAGCATTCTCATGTTTGAGGGAATAGTAGGAATGAGCTTGTGGTTGTAAATGATAGATAAATACAACATGAAGAATGGGACATGGAAGGACCAACAATAGATGCTTGAAAGAAGAATAACCATGATCAAGAGTACCATCACAACCATTTCAACATACATGTTGTCTTGACTTGACTTGACATTGAAGGAAGAAAAGGAATTCAATTTAATACAATGCATTTTTTTTGCGGGAAGGATCCAATGAAGTAAAGCACATACCACTCATCACATGAGGAAAAGTTAAGAATGACATAAAATTGGGTGGAGTAGCCATATATGACATACAAAAATAAAACTTAGTATTGGGGAAAAATCAACCTAGAAATGCACAAAAAAGTTAAATGCACAATGGAGTAGAATAATTAAGGAAAAATATTTGGACAACAATCCTAAATGAATACCAACAAAATCCAATCCCCCTAATAGATCACAACAATGGAACTTCATGATGAAGTGCTACCCAATTATAATAGAACATCTAACTTGGAGGATCAATAATGAGAGCTATGCCTCAATCTAATATGATTCATGGAATGGTTTTGCAACCATGGTAGGCATGAAATAGAGCATACACACAATGACGATCTCTTATGGAGACAAAGTGAGCAATTTTATCTATAACTGCATCTAATAGGGATAAAATAATAGAATGTTCTTGAAATATTTCAATATGCTCCTTGAGCATACATGTGATATTATAATGAGGGAGCTCTCATGAATGAAGTTTCTCTTAATAGAAAAAAAAGACAATGAGCTCCAATGGTACCAAGATAAGTTAGGAAAATATACAATCAATATTGGTAATAAGATATAGAATAGGGAAATTGCAACTGTTGATCAAGGTTGAAAGATTTATGTTGGTGTTCAAATATTTTTTCCAAAGAAGGAGAACTTGCATGTGTGTTTCTCTACTTGATTAGATTCTTGTTGGAGATGGGCTACATAAACTAGGTTTCTTAGGACCAAATTGATGCCCTCGATGCAGAACTAATGAAGAAATGATGGACCATCTCTTTTTATTATGTGAAATGGCCCAAAAATGTTGGAAAATATTTTGCAAAAAGCTAGATAGGCAAGGCCCCCAACCAAATGACGTATTGAATCATTATTCCAAAGTTGGTCAAACTTGTCTAGAGATGATCTCTATTAGTGGGACCGTGATTAGAAACATAAAAAATGATCATATGACATCTTTAAAAATAGAGGAACACTCATATATTCAAAGAAAACATCACCTTTGTTGAGACTATAATAAATCAAGTTGAAGTAGGCATTTGTAAGCACCAAATCACAAGAACTTGAATGAGGCAAAAATGGTGCAACTCTTTGTGGAATAATTGTATATCTCCAACCTTTAGCCACTTCTCAAAGTCCTCTCATCCTTTAGCTAAGGAAAAGACTTAGATGTATCTAAGTGAGGGCTGGCAAAATGGCTATTTCCCTTCGAGGGAGATAAAAGCTAAAATTTTATGGAGCCTTGAGGTGTAACCTTGGGGGATTTTAGACTACGTTTCATCATCAAGAATGATACAAGGAACTTATGTTGGGATATAGCTATCAAACTACCTTAAAATACCAACAATGAATTTACCACCAAAAAAATCCAACAATGAAGTTGAATTTGCAACACTCTTGGAAGGGCTCAAACAATGTGTAAATGAAAGATACCAATCACATTAATATAAAATGCTTAATGCAGTCTCCATAATATAATCGAAGAAGGCACTAAACTATCCATCTTGGTGGGGATACTCAGAGACTTGTATGGAAAGAAAATGAGGAGGATATGTCTACTAGTTGAGAGTTTTTTCTTAATGGACCCTTCTTGATGTATGATAAAATTGGATGATCATGAGCCCCTCCATGTCTAGCGGTTTCTTAAAAAAATTATTTTATCTCTTTAATTTGAATGAACCTCATTAGATATTCAAATAGAGATTCTTCCAAGCATCTTTATTTTATAAATATCTATGATATACTCTTCACCCTCTCTCTTCCTCTCACCCTATTACAAACTGAATAGTTGGTAAAAATGTGTATTGTATCTTTACCCTACTATTCAAAATATTGTTGTCTCTATGTGAGGAATGTGTGATATGTTGAATATGTGAGGGGAATATAGGATATATCCTTAATCCAAATTCCCAAAAGAGAGATCCAAATTGATTAATCACAAAGAAGTGATCAATGCACAAATGAATCAAATAATGGAGAATATGAAGAAAGGAGGAAAAACCATAAAATTCACTATAGAAACTATGTGCTTGAAATCTTAAATGAATAGAAGAAAAATACTAACCTTAAAATAGGGTAAATCTAGAAAAGACTGATTTCTGATGTCTGTGTATAGTTTCGGGGAATTCTGCAACCTGCTCCGGACTGGAAATGTTGAGACAGAGAAAACCCATAAAGCTTTTGTCTTTCTAGAGGTAGGTCGACTTTCACCCAGATAGCGGGGCACAATCTTACCCCTCACTTAAGGTTGACCTTGATCTGAAACAACTCTGACGGAAATTCTATTCGTGGATCTTGGAAGTTCACTGAAAAGGGTATCCAGATCTGAACTTCAATTCGTTGTCCTGTACCTGTACCTACAAGAAAAATGGTTTTTGTTGTTTGGATTGGGGGGTTTGCCTTGGTCAAACCCCAATTTGGAACCAACCTTGAAATGTAATTGAAATTGCAATATATAAACAAAGTAAATGAAACTATTCACCTTGCTTATGTTGAAATCCCTGTGGAGGATTCACATTCTTGAATCCACAAGTATGGAAGCTCCAAATCAATGTAGAAATGTATGTAGCATGTCTCAAATCAATGGCCTTAAATCTTCAACACCAATCTTGAATGGATCTAGGAATTGGATGAATGTGGATGGAGAAATCTTCAACAAGAGGGCTCCAAAGAGATTGAATCCTTCAATGGCTAACAATGGATCTCCTTGATGAATACTTGAATGCATGAATGCTTGAATGCTTTTGGATGAATGAATGCTTGCTTTCTTTCCTTCTCCTTCTTTCTTGCTTGAATTCAATGATGAGTGGATATCAAAAGATGCTTGATTGTGGATGTGAAAATGAGAGAGGAAGGCTTCCTTTTATAATGATCTAGGACACAAAATCCTAGAGAAGGTTGACATTGGAGAATTAAATCCCAATTAACCTTAACCCCTAGAAATGGACCTAGATTAAATGCAATTTATGGGTTTACCATTCCGAAATCTGAAATAGCCGACCTGGAAGAGGGAAAATGAAACTTTCCGAAGCCCGATATCCTGAAACCTCCAGAACTTGAAATCTGGACCCTAGGGTTAGGGTTGAGGTCGACTCTACCCTAGGTCAGGCTCAAGGTTGACCTTGAACTAGGAGGTAGACCTTGACCCTGAGATGGCAATTTTTAAATTCTCAAGACCAGGTGCTAGAAAAAGGCTGGAAACAGGTGGAGAGAGAAGTAGAACATGGGGAAAAAACCATATCCATGCAAAGACCTATTCAAGGTACTTGACATGACCCCAGACCACTTACTCGAAGGGCTAAATGATCTTAACATGGAAGTGCTTCCATTTTAAGATGATACATTAAGCCCCCACTTTAGCAAGAGTATGGACTATGTTAGTACTTTTTCTTGCACCCTCCGATTCTAAAAGAGAAAATGATAACCAGACATGGGATATTTATCTGATTGTCAGATATCTACTTCTTCCTACAAATTGGAGGACAAGAAGGGTGCTAATGTTGACAAGGCCTACAACCTTCTTCACTTTGAGTTCCACTCACTCAAGCGGGTACACCTCATCTAGACACACATAATTCCTTATTACATACAATAGGCCTGCAGGTAAATCACTTTGTGGAATAGTTTTCAAACCTTTAGAGGACAAATACCCCAGCACTCACTAGATCTCATGCAAAATCCCACTTGCATACAATGAATTTGAAAACTAGACAAACTTCCTAACTCCTATCAACGTGAAAGGGAAAATGTTATCATTTATGTTTTACGAGGGATGGACCTCTGAAATACCCCAAATCCTTCAAAGACCAGTGCCTTGTCCTTTGGGAAATAGAGTCAAACAAATCATTGAAATAGAAAGCTAAACAAACAAGAAAATAACACAGCCTTAATATGTGATGCCTTACATCAAACACACACCGTTTATAAAATTTTACTTATGAATCCACCCATGTATTTGGATATGCAATCTCCTATTCAAAGAATTTAACTCTCCCCTTGGAAGGGACTCAGAAATAGGAAACACATTGATTAGTAATGCACTAAAAGACAAAGATGAAATACCCTTGATATCTCACTTCATACACACCTGAAAATGAATCCTGAACTCAGTTATTTCCTTGAAATAACTCTATTGTGAACTCACAACAAAAACAAAAACACCCTTGATGCTTTAACTAATAAATTTCAAGAAAAAATGGAGACAACTTTGATAATAGGTAATCAGTGCTGAAAATTCATTCAAATGCTAGACTATCACAAGACAAATCATTCTCTAAGACTAGAAAGGAATCAGGAAAACACCCTATAAGAAGAGAAGAGGGTCATATTTACAGCAAGATCCACTCATGGAACCAGTCCAGAAAAGATTACAGAGAATTTGGACTGCAAAATTTCTACCAAACCTGGAACACTCCACCCCAAAAAATGGAGAAGAAGAAAAGATAAAGGAAAAATAGAGCCAATTTCAACAAACTGGCAGCTGACAATTCTCATCAAAATATCTTCTAATTCATTTCTTTCTGCAATTGCCTTTATCTTTACAATCATTTCTCCCTCCAAATTTTCATCCTTTTCAAATTGATCCCTTTCAACTTCCTTTACCTCTACAAATAGATTTGATCTCGAAATCAAAACCTCTTACTGCTCTTTCCTGCTTTTGAAACTGAAACTGAAAATAATCATTTCCATCATATTCCTCATCTTCTCTCATTTCTGAAAATATATAACATGTTTATGTTCAGATAAAAATTGAACCTCCAGGCATGGATTCTGTGAGCAGGTTCTATCATTTAAATTTTTTGATTTAATTCTAACGTGCACACTTTATCACTTTTAAAAATCTTTCTGCATCTTAAATCTGGCTTTTTTTATTCATTTTCCTTAGTTTCTCTCAAAAGCCACCAGGATGTGCCAAGTGTCACTAGCTGATTGGCCGCTAGGTTAACCCAAGCCTTTGACCCCTGATTGGGAGATTGGGTGACTACATTGGTCTCTGAGTCTCTGAATTCTTCATCTAACTGTGGGTTTATCTGTAGAACTGGCAAATGCTCCTAGTCTCCAAGTCTCTGAAATAATTTCTTAACCATAGTTAGGTCCAAAGATCACACGACAAGCCTTCAGTCTCCAAGTCTCTGAATCTTCTTCTAGAGAGTGGCGACCAGGCAGTCTCTTAGTCTCTGAATGTTTGGCCTCTAACCATCATTATCTGGAGACTACATAACTGGGTTAGTCTCTAAATCTCTAGATTTTCCCTTCTAACTGCCAAACTTCTAGAGATTGCATGACTATGTTGTCTCTAGGTCTCTGAATGTTTGGCCTCTAACCGCTAGCATCTAGAGACTACGTGACTAACTATGTTCTCTAGGTCTCTAGATTTTCATCTAAGTGCTAGTTTCATCTCGTGATTGTGCAACCAGCTGCCACGTGTCCATCTTGTTATTGTCACCTCTATCACTTATCTGCAAAATTACCTTAGTTGTGGGCCCATCGACACACTTCCTGAGGTAGTCTCCAAGCACTCGCATGCACAAAGCCTCTGGCTCTTTCACCTACTTCATATGTGTGCAACATTCCTTTTAAACATTTCAAAGTTCCATTTCGGGAGCAATGTCGGATAAATCATTTGGAGTGCTTTAAAGACTACATTAAAATTTCACCCATAGTGCCAGTTGGCACGCACATTTATGTGGGCCCACAAGGGCAGAGGCTACCACAAGCCTCTCTCTAACTTCATTTACCTTACTTGTGAGTGCTAGTACATATAAACATTACTGGCACGCTGATTCTTGTAAATGTGGGATAAAAATCCCCAGTACATTGTCTTCTTTTCCTAGCCTACGTGCTCTTTTCCTTTTATTTCCCTTTGGCCTAGGCATGCACCTCCATTTTTTCATGCCCTCCATTCAAACTTATCTCATGCCCAGTCCTTCATGGAATGCCCACACGAAAAAATCAAATTTCTTGGCAAAATGTTCCCATTTTTGCCAAAGCTAGCAAGCATTAACCTTGTTAAAAAGCATCCATTCCTATTTTCCATGTTCATTGTTAAGTTAGCATTCTGATGGGAAAATGTGTAGATAGGAAACCCACTACTAGATTTCTCATGCAAACATGCACTTAAATTTGCGTTGGCAATTATTGTTTTCACTTACCTCACGTAAATCTACAAGTGTGTGTTTCTCCTTTGCATTGCGTAAACCAACCTTTCACTTACATAGGTCCCTCTTCATTTTGTTTTTATTGGCAGCCTATTTCATTGCGTGAGTCCTCACTCTTGCAAACAACTTCCTCTTCTACAAAGAAGACTCCACGCAGGTCTCCCTAACTTACCCTACATACTGGCAGTCTTCCTCTTTGCATTGGCTTCTCACGTAGCATCTCCAATGATGTGTGAGCCTCCCTTTGTTTATTGCACAAACCTCCTCTTAAACCTGCATAGACCTCCCATTTCATGTGTGAGTCATCCATTCAACCTGCGCAAGGTACTGTCTCCTTTCACTTGTCTTTTTGTTATGCGCTGGTGTCTTCAACTGTGTGCATCTCCACAAAAGAAAGCTTCTTTACACACCTATTCGTAGGCTTATGCAAGTAGAGAAGTTCATGAATCTTTTAACAAACTGGCAGCTCCCATTTGTTTAGCTACCCCTTTGGAATGTCGAGACGCAAAACTTACTGGTATCCATGCAAGGCTCCTCTTCATTTTAACGCTGGCTTCCCTTCATAATAGTCATGCATACTTACACCTCCATGTTTTGGCCATTAACGAGCTCATGCACAATGTACTCACAAACAAGTACGCACTACCTTATATTTTGTGTGTGTATGCACCCTAAAATGGTCGCCTAGACTTTGGGCCCCATTCTTCAATTTATCAATTTCCTGAATCAATGTTTTGCAATATTTTCAATATTTTCAAATTAAATCAATTTCCTTGATCAAATCTTAATTCTATCATTTATTCTATTATATTATGTGGGCTAACCATTTTATCCTAAGTCTATTTAATTAAAAGGAATTCCCTCCCCTTTTATTAAATAAAAATCCCCCACTTTCCTCTTATCCTAAGTTGCACAAATAAAGCATTATTCCTATTTTATAAAAAGAAGAAAATGCCTTTTTGTCTCACATGGGGCACAAAAGTCAACACTTCTTTCTCATTGGAGGAGACTCGTGCACATGGATTGCTCCCACTTTCAAACTCCACCCTTCATCAAATCTTTTGCCTCTTAATCTCCATGGTCCATTTATCTTTAAAAGGAGAGCTCTTTTCTCATTCAAAGGATCCCACTCTTGATGCTAATGTTGTGCTGCAGGTTTTCTTGGTGACTTTGGAGCTTTGGAGAGCTTGTTGCATTCTAGTCTCATTCTAGTCTTCATACTTGCATTATAGCTTAGTTTCTTTCATAGAATTTTAGTTTAGTTTCCTTCATGTTCTAGCTTAATCCACATAGTTTAATTAGCAAAGGCTTGTAACACTTTCACTTCCATAGCTTAGTTGCATCTTTCATTCTAGCATAGTTGCATTGCATTTTCATTTGTGATTCTTGAGGATATTGGCATTCTTTCCCTTGTCTCTTTGAATCTCCCATTGCATGGTTTACTAGCAAGGTTGCATGCTTAATAGCTCTAGCTAGGAGCCCTATAAACACCCTTTCACTCCATGCCTAGGGAGCTCTAGGTCACTTTCTCAAGGTTTCCAATCCATGGATGCCCTTGGAAGTAATGACTTAGAGAAGTGTAGATTTTGAGTGTACATTTTTGGTGCCAAAGGATGAGGTACAAATAGTAAAAAGAAATGACATCCAAGGGTGAAAACCTCTCTGAGGCACCTAAGGATGAGGTACTTGATCATCTCCCAAGTTACTTTCAAGATAGATCTTCAGTACTTGTTGAGCCAACACAAGCAGTCAACTTGGGTACAGATGAAGCTCCATAGATAGTGCACTTAGCTCAGTCCTTGTCAACGCAAGAAAGGGAAGCATACACCAAGTTCTTATAGAGAAAGAAGATTAATTTTGCTTGGACTTATTTAGATATGTCAGGGTTGGACACTAATCTCATTATGCATCACTTGTCCATAGCTCCAGGTGTGAAACCAGTCAAACAAAAATGGAGAAAAATGCATCCTCACATAGCTCTTTTAGTCAAAGCAGAATTAGAAAAACTCCTTAGCGCAGGATTCATAAGGGCTATTGATTATGCTGAATGGATATCAAATATTGTACTAGTTTCCAAATGTGATAAATCCATTTGAATCTGCACAGACTTTAGAGATCTCAATAGAGCATGCCCAAAGGATGATTTTCCACTCCCAAATATAGACATGATAGTGGACATGACTGTGGGTTATGAGATCTATTCCTTGATGGATGGTTTCTCTGGATATAATCAGATTAAGATAGCTCCTGAAGACTAAGAAAAGACTTCATTCACTTGTGCATGGGGTACCTATTGTTGGAACATTATGCCTTTTGGATTAAAAAATGCAGGAGCCACCTATCAACGAGCTATGACAACTATCTTTCATGACATGATGCATAAGAACATGGAAGATTATGTGGATGACACCTTGGATAAATCTAAGAAAAGAGACACACTTAGGTGATTTAGAAGTCATTCTAGATCACATGGAAAAATTTCAATTAAGGTTAAATCCTAAGAAGTGTGCATTTGGTGTCACCTCTGGAAAACTTCTAGGATTTATTATTTCGGCAAAAGGCATAGAGGTAGACCCTGAAAAAGTCCAGGCAATCATGGATATGCCACCTCCTAAAAACATCAGTCAAATGAGGAGTCTTCAAGGACTTCTTTAATCCATAAGGAGGTTCATTTCATAGCTGGCAGGATAGAGCTCAACCTCTCAATAAGAACTTGCATAAGGGAGTTAAATGTATCTAGAATGAGGATTGTCAAAAGAGCATGGACCAAATCAAGAAATACTTGGAAAATCCTCCTATTTTAATGGCTCCTATCCAGGGGAAGCCACTCATCCTATATGTTTCAGCAACAAAATCTTCGTTGGGGGCATTACTAGCTCAACTTGATGAACATGGGAAAGAAAGAGCCATATATTACATCAGTCGTACACTTGTTTCATATGAGGTTAATTACACCAATATTGAGAAAGATTTCCCTATAGTGGTGTTTGCTTTCCAAAAGTTGCGACATTACATGCTTGTACACACAATACACCTCATAGAAAAAATTTATCCTCTCAAGTATTTTCTTGATAAGGCTTCTCTCACAGGTAGACTTGCTAAATGGATGATGATTCATTCATAATTTGACATAGAGTACGTTGAGCGTAAAGCTATAAAAGGAAAAGCCATAGAAGATCAATTGGTTGATTTCCCAATTCAAGATAGTACACCTATTCAAGTTGCCTTTCCAGATGAGCACCTCATATACATGACTGAGAGAACATGGAAGATGTTCTTTGATGGATCTTTTATGCAAAATGGCTCAAGAGCTGGTGTGTTGTTTGTTTCTCCTTATGGGTACATGATCCCTAAGTCTTACAAGTTATTGTTCCCATGTAGAAACAACATTGCTGAGTATGAAGCCTTGACAAATGGGCTCAAGATAGCCATAGAATGGAGAATCACAGAGTTGCACATCTATGGGGATTCACAGTCGATAATCAACCAAGTTAATGAAGAATATAAAACAAAAGATGAGAAACTAGTACCTTATAAGAAAATGGTTGATTCATTGAGACGGTATTTCACATTCATCACATTTCAACAAATCCCTAGAGCAAAAAACAAAGAAACTAATGCTATGGCTACACTTGCTTCACTCCTCCAGTTAGAGCAACATGAATCTAGATTTGAATTCCCGGTGGAAGAGCTACATTACCCTATCTATGACTCCCAAGAAAGCCATGTTATTTGTACCCTTGTTGGTCATGAGTCATCCCGATGTGGTGCCATTTAATCATACCTTCATGATGACATTATCCCTGATACCTTTAACTGATCTAAACAAATAAACCTTACCCGAAATGCCTCTCGCCATACCCTTATCTCTGGTGATTTGTATAGGAGGGGTCTAGATGGGACACTTCTTCGATGCTTAGAAAAGGATGAATCTGATCAAGCGTTAGTTGACATTCACGAGGGCATCTATGGGGGACATTCCAATGGTCTTGCCATGGATTGAAGGTTACTTAGGGTGGGGTACTATTGGCCTACCATGAAAATGGATGCAGTAGCTTTTGAAAAGTCATGCGAAAAGTGTCAAAAATATGGTCACCTGATACATGCTCCAGGTAGGGAGCTTATTCCTTCTATATCGCATTGGCCATTTCAACGCTGGGCCTTTGATCTTGTTGGGTAGATTCATCTCAACTCATCAAGTGGACACAAATTTATCATCACTGCTACTGACTACTTTACTAAATGGGTAGAAGTTGTCCCACTTTCTGTTGCCTCGGGCAAGACAATTTATCTTTTCATCCTGAATCATATCATCTGTCGATATGGAGTGCCTTCTGAGATTATCACTGACAATGACAGTCAGTTCAAAAATAAGGACCTTAAACAACTTTGCCAGAAATTCAAGATTAAACAACATTGGTCCTCCATTTACTTCCCGCAAGGAAATGGTCAGACAGAGGCTTCAAACAAAACCATTCTTAAAATCCCACATAGAACAGTTCATAAGAATGGTAGAGATTGGCACTTACAGATAAATCCAGTTTTGTGGGCTTATAGAATGAGTATTCGTACTCCTACTAGGGCTACTCCTTTTTCCCTTACTTATGGTGCTGAAGCAGTGTTACCTTTAGAGGTTGAGATTCCTTCACTTAGAGTTTCCCCCAAAGGTCTAGTTACAGATGAAGACTACCTTGCCATAAGACTTCAAGAGTTAGAACTTTTGGATGAGAAACATCAAGCATCATTTGACCATATGAGGGTTTATCAAAAGTGCATGTCCAAAGCTTTCAACAAAAAGGTTCTCCCTAGAGAATTCCAAGTGGGAGATCTTGTCCTATGTGAAAATCCTAAGAATCAACAATATAGAGATCGAAAGGGAAAATTTGAACCTAATTGGCTTGGACCTTACATCACTACAACAACTTTTGGGACATGTGCTTATTTATTATCTACTAAAGAGGGAGAGAAGCTCCCTGATCCTATCAATATCTTGCACCTGAAGAAGTTCTATCCATGATGCATGTTATGTCTGGGGGCATCCTTTGTACATACTTATTGAACTTGAAAAAAAATCCAAAAAAATGGTATATTGTCAATAATTCTAAAAATTGGAAAATGTCTTGAAAAAATGATTATCTTAGTGAAAACCTAGTAATAGGTGCTTTGATGTATCTCAAAAAAAATTATATATTCCAAAAAATACAAAAAAATAAAAAAATTGCAAAAAATTCAAAAACGTAGAAAAAGTGCCTTGGTGAAAACTTGGAACCAGGCACCTTGGTAGCAAAAATACAAAAAAAGCAAGAAAATTAAAAAAATCAAAAAAATCTGTCAAGTGGTGAAAAAATGGCAACGGGCACTACTTAAGGCCTTGGCACCCCTATTTCTTAGCACTCGTCCTTGACACTTAGCCTTTCTCCATCATGACTTGTCCTTGTTGCTTTGGTTTGGAATTGGTCTTTGTCTTTGTCTAGGGGGCATAATGGTGTTAGCTTTGGTCTCTTGGATGCATTAGTCTTTAGGAAACCTTGCAAATGGTGTTTTTCAATACCTCCCTAACTCTATTTTTAAACACTGCCCTAGCATCAAGTGTTTCTCAACACTTATCAGATATCCTACCCTCAGTCTAGAATGATACGATATTTCTCACTGGCAGATGCGTTACTCAAAGTTTGACTCTATGACCTACACACACACTTAAACACTTGACTCATTGAGACTTGTGTGACTTTATTTCTTTGTGTGCTATCTATGATGATTTCTTTGATGAGTGTTCTCTCCCTAATAGTTTTCAATGATGCCTAGCTAGAAGGCTGGGGGCATGAGGACATGTTTTATTTATTTTCTGCTTGTGGGTATATTTTGTTGATCTTAACTATCATAAGCATTTATGCTTGTTCCACTTGACACTAGGATCTACAATCTATTATCCTTGACTGTTTTCCACAAGTGCATGCTTATACTCATCTTGACTTTCTTGTGTCTCGATGCAAGCATAATCTTGCTATACCAAACTTAGGGAACCTCACTGCACTAGTCATCTTGACCTACATGTCTTTGATGCTTAGGCGGGATTCCCACATACCTATCTGATATAGATCATATTCATATACCCATAGTCATACTAGTGTGTATTGTATGATCTTGCGATGCTACCAATAAAGCTCGATGATGATTATTAGAGTCTAATGTCTTTGAAACCTTGCAAGTAAACCACTTTTCATAGTAGCTGGCATTCTTAGGTTCATGTTAGTTTAGTTTTGCATCTTGCATATGGAGAGAGCTCTCCTTTCATCTTTCACAAACTTGTTGATCAACTGCACTCACCTTTCACTCCCTCTCGATCATGTCTTTCACTCCTTATCTTTCACATCGCATCCTCTTCCTATCATCACAAGGGGTTAATCTTATCATCATATCTATATCATAAAGAGATCATTTTCAGAAACATGAGTCTACATCATAACATGAGAACTAAACATACCTCTATGAGAGAGACTATACATGAGCATATATAAGCATACATCATACATTTGAGCAATATAACAAGACAATAATACTGAAACATCCATCACAAGTGAGACAAATACACAAGATACATCGAAAATCTAGTAATCTCATATATATATATATATATCATGATACAAGTACAATGTGAGATCCCAAAATCTAGATCAAAGTCTCAAAATATGTTTGTACATCTAAGCCCTAGACCTACGACTGACTCGCCCCATCATGTGGAGGTGGTGGTGGTGGAGGCGGTGGTCCCATCCTATCGCCAACCATATCTGATCTCCCCACCCTCTCAGAGTAGAGTGGCACCCTCTATCCCTGAGGTACGACTACTATGTATAAACCATGGTAATATGCCACCCATGCTACCTCCCTCTGGATCTCAGCGGAATCATCTCATGCTTCTTTCTCTCGCCGATCTATCTCGATTCATGCATCTAGTAGCTACTAATCCCAGATGGAAATGGTGGTCCTCAGCTACTGTACCTCAGCCTCTAAGGCCTGAACCCTCTCATGGAGATCCTCCCCTCCCCTATCCACAAGCTACTCCTGTCGATGAGTTGGTCTTGCCTCCTCCTCCTCAACATCAGATACCTATCTCTGTGACCGTCTCTAGCTACTGGATCGAGATCCCTGCCCTACCACTACTCTCCTCCCTCCTCCCCCTCCTCTGTCTCCCCCATCATCATCATCCCCACCTGATGCCTCTAGCTGTGCATCTAGGATAGGGAACCTAGGAAATGGGTGTCTTTGACGCTCTGCTCTATATGCAGCATCTACACCTGCATCTGCCATATCAGGTAGATAATCCCATGGCTCTTTGCGTAACCCTGCTGTCTCCTATGCTGCCTACTGGTAGTCTAGCATTGGTAGCCATCCTAATCCCTCATTCTCCCTAACTCAGGCATATGTGGTGGTCTCCATTGGCACCCTCTGCTGATGACTGAACTACCTCCATACCTGAGTGATAACAAAATCCTCGATGATCTCTGAATGTCGACCTAGTAGTTGTCGGCTGCACAACATATACCCGAGCTTGTGATCCCTGTCGCTCCACTACTCGCACTACCTATAGGGTCTCCACTTGAAGGTTGTCAACTCATCCAATAGCCTCCTATAATATGCAAGATCACCACTATAAGGCTAGGTGATAAATCTTGTATACTTGTATATATAGGGGCGTCTCCGCTTCTGATGCTGTACTCGTGGTCGCACAACGACTATGTGCTCCCATGCCCATAATTGTGCCAGGATGGCTCTGCATGCCCAAGATCTGTCGTCCCTATACACAATCTCATGTAGCTCATGGTACATGTCTGCTAGGATGGCTGGGCCCCATGCCATCCATCTCGAGTGTGCCACCAAATCTACCAGCAACCTCCCCCAGCCTAGTGGGAACCCTCTCTGGCTTCGATTAGTGATCAAAGCTTGTGCTACTATCGAGCACACGATGCATGTCACTAGGTAGTGCTAACCATACTCCTCTATCAGCCAATCCTAGCAAAGATGTCTGTCAATGATGGTCACATCTTGGAACAGGTCCTGAATGGCCTATCTCCCATCTGTGGGAGTTTGATCATAGTATACCTGTGCCAATAGAAAATCATGTTAATTTTCATCATATGGAAACATTACATTAATGAACATCTATAAACATGATTATACTCACTGCATCTCCATGGCTGGGTACACGTAGGCTCCGGTAGACGTCCTCTAGTGTGATCGAGGCCTCTCTGGTCGGTAGATGAAAGGTGTTATGCTCATTGTGCTACCTCTCTGCCAATGTCATCAGCTACCCGTGGTTTGCCCATATATGGGGCATGTCAACCAAGTACCCGAACCCCATGCTAATTAGGTCATCTCTACCCAGAACATCTAGATCCCAAACACAGCATAGTCCAACTACCCATGGTGCTCTGATGGTGAGCGCTGAAAAATCCTCTTGCAAGCCATAAACCCGCAACCCAAATGTCAGAACATATCATGATGGATGTCTAAAATCAGTACAAGTAATATCAAATGCAAAAATTGTCTATACCCATGTTATTTTGCTCAAATTCAACCTATGTGATACTTCTTATTATATTGGTGCAATTCTATTTTTTGATATTGTATCATGCAATACTTTCTTCAATAGCAGTGTGATACTCTTTCCTCTTGCGATAGTTCACACAAGGTCGCACGACATTTCGTCTAGGATAGTGCGATACTTTCTTGGACAACCATGCAACACTTTGTAGACCCATGAACTATCGCACGATGGAGTATATAATAGGTGTGTAATACTTTTAAAGTATCATATGAAGTTTCACCCAAGCATAATTTGAAAACTTTAAAAATGTGTTTTAAATGCAATAAATGACTCAAAAGGCTAGTTTTTTTGAAAACTTACTGGGGCACCATACTAAGGAGGCCAATTGTGCAACTGACCACACTCAAATCAATGTGTGTGGATGAGAATCACTGCCCTTTTGAGCCATAATCTCTCTCTAATCTCTTGACGTTCTCAAAATCACAATAAGAAAAATGAATTTGAAAATGACCTTTTTACCCCTTATATAACATTTTGACTTTTTGACCTAATTTTCAAAACATCTCAAAATTTTGTGAAAATAGCACCCCTGGCTAATGTCGATGTCCTGGATCCATTTTCAAGATCAAAATCAAAATCTGAGTTCATCTTGATAGTCAAAATCACATTTTTAAAATTCTCCTTCTTCTGTGCAGTTGGCTAACCTTTTGAGGCCTGATCCTTCGATCTTCGTTGGGGCATCTTCATTTCTTCATCCCCATCTCTCTCACTACCTTAGTCTTTCATTCATCTCCTTCACTTCATCTCTCTGAGGTTTGAATTCATCTTTATCCTATATCTTTCTTAGTCAAACTTAGTCAAACTGGGGCATATCTTCACTGCTTGATGGTTATTCTCTTATCTTTCATCTTTGATTATGATTTCTAGTGATTTGATCATGTTTCTCTCACTACTACATTCCCTCTACCTAATTTTGATTTCGATTCTGAGGGGGCAGTACCTATTAAAATTCAATCCTTGATTCAGTTTTATCAAACATTGCTTGAGATTCTTATCTCTTATCTTAGACTTGACAATTACCTATTTACAGGGGTGTTGGTCTTGTCTTTTTCAATCAGCTTATCTTTGTCCTGATGTGTTCCCATCTGTTGAACACACGTTTGGGTTGTTTTGTGATCCCAAATTGATCTCACATGTCAACTTCATTCTTTGACTACATGTGATCCCAAATCGATCTCACATTAGTCAAAGAGGGGCAAATGTATGCACCCTAAAATGGTCGCCTAGACTTTGGGCCCCATTCTTCAATTTATCAATTTCCTGAATCAATGTTTTGCAATATTTTCAATATTTTCAAATTAAATCAATTTCCTTGATCAAATCCTAATTCTACCATTTATTCGATTATATTCTATGGGCTAACCATTTTATCCTAAGTCTTTATTTAATTCAAAGGAATTCCCTCCCCTTTTATTAAATAAAAAGCCCCCACTTTCCTCTTATCCTAAGTTGCACAAATAAAGCATTATTCCTATTTTATAAAAAGAAGAAAAGGCCTTTTTGTCTCACATAGGGCACAAAAGTCAACACTTCTTTCTCATTGGAGGAGACTCGTGCACATGGATTGCTCCCACTTTCAAACTCCACCCTTCATCAAATCTTTTGCCTCTTAATCTCCATGGTCCATTTATCTTTAAAAGGAGAGCTCTTTTCTCATTCAAAGGATCCCACTCTTGATGCTAATGTTGTGCTGCAGGTTTTCTTGGTGACTTTGGAGCTTTGGAGAGCTTGTTGCATTCTAGTCTTCATACTTGCATTATAGCTTAGTTTCTTTCATAGCATTTTAGTTTAGTTTCCTTTCATGTTCTAGATTAATCCACATAGTTTAATTAGAAAAGGCTTGTAACACTTTCACTTCCATAGCTTAGTTGCATCTTTCATTCTAGCATAGTTGCATTGCATTTTCATTTGTGATTCTTGAGGATATTGGCATTCTTTCCCTTGTCTCTTTGAATCTCCCATTGCATGGTTTACTAGCAAGGTTGCATGCTTAATAGCTCTAGCTGAGAGCCCTATAAACACCCTTTCACTCCATGCCTAGGGAGCTCTAGGTCGCTTTCTCAAGGTTTCTAATCCATGGATGCCCTTGGAAGTAATGACTTAGAGAAATGCACATTTTGAGTGTATAGTGTGCAGCCCATAGAATAGTGTGGTTGGCATATTCACCTAGTGGTGTGTTGCCACTGATTTCCTGGCCTTACGCACCAATTCTTTCTCACGCTAGCATTGGCTTTGTATTAATGCTAGCTACCCATTTATTTTCTTGGCTTCAAACCATGCATTCAATCTAGCATTCATATCCATTTTGGGCCTGGGGAATCTTGTTTACCTTCCAATGAAACATGATTTCCTACTTTCCTTAGACCAGGCAGCAAGACTGACTATGTGTAATGCTTCTTGAAATGAGCTTGAGTTCAGACAGGCAATCATTAATGCATGATTGTTTCCCCCAGTGAATCCTGCAAGATTCGAGTCAGCTTGTTGTCTCAATAGGGGACTCGACTTTCATTGGAATTCAATGCATGGATAACATTTGAGAATGCAAAAAGTGATTGATTGATTTTCACACTTTTAGTAAGGCAAAAGCCTTCATTGCCATTTCTTCTATTGTCTTCATTTCTTGCAAGATCAATAAGATTGATTTTACCCACAAGAGGCATATCTGGAATCCCATCACTACTTAGAAACATAAACCATCAAGATTCTATGGCTACGACTTGACACATCATTCAAACTAGTGTGGCCTAAGAACTAGTACTTCCATTACTGATTGACCTTGGAGGTATTTGAAGAGACAATTTGGGTCAGCTTCCCTACACTACTTTGGAAAGAGTTATTTTCTTATTTTTATTTTTTCTTTCATTTTACAGACATCACTACACCCTTTGCACGACTATCAAAAAACACTGACTAGCATCCGAGAGCGGCTTCAAAAACTGACCAAACGGCCTCACAAAAACATGCCACCAGGAAGACAAGCTTTCCTCCAATATATTAACATACTCGCCAAAGAAAATTGCCCAGAAAGATTTTAGCTGAAAGATAATAATGATCAAACATGGCCACTTGGAAACATTGCTTCAGTCTAAATTGCCAAAATCACCCAAGTCACCTCGAAAGTGACTTCAAAAACTCACCCATTGAAACTTTCAAGATCTAGAAACTTGGGCATTGATTCACCCCCATACAAGGTATACAGATCCACAATCACCTCACCCAAAAGATCAAGTAGCCAATTACAATCAAGTGCCAAAGTCAGCCTGTTAGAAATATTTAAGACTAAAACAATAAAAAATACATAAATCTGATTTGGAGTTGGCCTGGAAAAGTGACCAAATGGATTGGCAGGGACCCCAAAATCCTTAGGCAAGTACATTTCTAGGTCTAAAGTATGGAACAAAATTCAATTATAATTGACCATGGACAGGGCGCAAACTAGTTGACCTCAAAGTAGGCCATTCAGAAAATTGGACAATACACACTCGGAGATTTCTAACAATCTACAAATGAAATGGCTCTGGCAAATAGGTCAAACGGGCACATGGGGGGCTGAAAATTGACATGGACACTCTCTTTCATGCCTACAACATGATGCAACAACCCCTACATTATCATCAATAACAAGGCAATAAATGTGCTTCCTCAAAGTGGGCTACTTCGTGAAAATCAGGAAACACACTTAGTGCAGATTTTTGGGAACACCTTTAAATGACCACTTCAAGAATATGTCAAAATTGAAAACTAAGACCTAAAACCTATTACATATGTCAAATGATATATGATGAACACCCTATACAAGTGAGACATCATGAAACTCAATAGGCTCCATTTTCAATGCCTTCAAACTTGTCCTCTTTCAAAGACTTTCAAAGCACAATTATGACATTTAGAGAAAATTTTAGAGATATGGACTCAAAATATACTCAAATTTTTTGAGCTCCAATAGTGGCTATGACTGGGGACGCATGCCCCATGCGAGCATGCATAGAATCTAGAATCTTTGGTACAACAAACCACCCAAAGAGAATTAGCTTTAACATTATTTTACTTCATAACCTTGAACTTCCAAAAACTTGACTCCTTATTGAAAACAACACCAATGTAGAAAATATACAAAATATACATAAGAAGCTTCAAAATGCCAAAGGAACCTCAACTTTTACCTCTGTCAAAAACACAGTTTCTTCCTTGAAACTCAACCGACAATCTGAAACTACAACTAGACCCATGATGACATAAAACATCATGGAACATAAGTTGCATAATAACTTCAAATTTAAAATCACCTATGTCTTCTCTCTTATGTCCCCCCTCAAATTCATTATCTGGGAAATGGACATCATCAGAATCATCATACATTGAAACACATAAAAGGGGACAGATAACTGATACCTTTTCTTACTGGTTGCAAACATCTGGCTCATCTTTAGTGCATGCTTGCATATCAAAAGAAAAGGAAACATACTCACACTTATTCAGCTCAGCCAAGGAATCTGAAACATCCTCATGCATCAATCCATTCAGATTAATCAAATCTAATTTCTCTTAATAAATTATATTTTTATCCTCATAAGGATGATTCACACAGTCAATACCATACATCAAATCACCTTCATTATCATCAATGTTTGGTGGTAGAAGAACCAAACTGTCAATATGCAATACATTCCCATCAAAAGAACAATTCTCACTTCGCATTACCTTTTCTCCAACTGACTTCATTGGAGCTAGAAGTTTAGACTCAGCCACATCTAAAATATCAAAAATCTAAAAATCAGTTACCCTCAGCAAATCAATTTCCTGGGCACATTCTTTGAACAAGGGATTAGAAACTACATGGAATTATTTCTCATAAACATTTAAACAAAATTTCAGTTGGTTCATATCATTTTCTTCATCATATAGCACATTAGTAAATTCAAAAGACATTTCATTACATCTATTTTCACATACATCTTCAATAGAGAAAGAAAATTTAGAATCTGAATCGGAACATGACTCATCACTACTGATGTCATCATATGAAAAATCAGCATTATAATCAACCAAACCATCTTCACAAGTACCAGAAAATGAACTTCCCCATTTGTCTTCAGTCTCCAGGACTTTATATTCAGCTTCATTATCACTTAAACACATAGAAGATTGAAAAGAAAAATCATCTACAGCATGAGAGAAAACTTGCGACAGATCATTAGAAACCAGTTCATTCTCATCCTGATCCATGCTTCCACAATCTTGTTGTTTCAATTGTAGTAGTAATGACAAGTATTCCTCATCCGTGGATTCATTACAATCATTAGTAATCGAGAAGTCATTTTCATGGTTATACTCATTATACTTGTGCAAATCATACAAAGGGAAGGATGTATCTTCAATCATCTGGAAAAGCTCATTACCTTCATTGGCTGAAAAAGATTCCAGCTCTTCGTCAACAATATCTCCAGCAGCGATATTCATTCCACTTTCACATACATCATTTTGATCAATGCAATTAATACGAGAATGAAAGCATTGATGCTGCTCACCTTTTCCCTGATCATTTACTTCATTCTAAAAATGCAAACCAGCAGAGGTACGCCTTCTTATAACTCCATATTTTAGATTACATTCAATATCCATTACAAATTCAAAAGCCTAATATGGATTTTGTGGCTGTTTATCCCTCAACAGGAAACCCATCTTTTGGCCCAATGCACCCAAATAGACAACTAAACATATTTGATCATGGGGTGTACAATTCTCAGGGATATCCATTAATGTTTTAACAAATCTGTTATTAAACTTTGGTATCAACTCACCTTGTTCAATATGAATTTCCATCAATCTATCCAGCAACAATTTCAAATCTACCCACCCATCAAACTGCTCAATGAAGGATGAAATTAACTCATCCCATGAAGAAATTGAAGCTTCAGGTAGGAAAGAGAACCATTCTCTTTCATCTCCTTTCAGAGTTTGCACAAACAACCTCATCCAAAGATCTTCATGGCACACATTAAAATCATACATCACATCAGCAAAATCTTGAACATGCTTCTTTGCTGACTGAGACTAGCTCCTATCAAATTTTGGCAAATATCCTCTGACTCCATTAGGGATCTTATTAGGGAAACCAAGTATGCCATCATAACAAAATGGCACATATCCTTTGAAAAAATAACTCTTATGAATATCCATTACTGGCTGCAACCTTTGTATATACACTTGACAATCTTCAAAACCAGTAACAAGAAATCTATACTTGCAATTAACTTTCTCTTATCAAGTTTTACTAATCTGACATACTTCTCACTTATATGATTCAACTCAAATTTTAATCTAGAAGTATGTATTTCCACTTATCAGTCCTTTCTTTTAATGACAAAATCACTTGTTAAGGACCATGTAAGCACATAAAATATTGAATGGAGAATACCTAGAATGTCCTTACTGCATGCTATTGTTCACTTCATATCTGACTAAAATCTGAAACAAAGCTTCACATCTTAGGTTTTTTCTAACATAGAGTCACCACCTCCTTTCAGAGGACACAAAGATACTCATTGATCTTCCTTGAAGCACCAACAGATTATGGGCATTCCTCACAGCAAAGTCACATATATTTTCAAATTTGCACAATAATATATTCAAGTAATACGCTTTCAGATCTGAAAATAATTTTCAAATTATTACATTTATGAGACTCTTCCCCAAACTAAATATAGCAAGACTCTAGGATACTCTTAATGGTAACCTTATTTCAATCCCCAGTAGAGTTGCCAATTTTGTTAGTACTTTTTCTTGCACCCTCCAATTCTAAAAGAGAAAATGATAACCAAACATAGGATATTTATCTGATTGTCAGAGATCTACTTCTTTCTACAAATCGGAGGACAAGAAGGGTGCTAACATTTACAAGGCCTACAACCTTCTTCACTTTGAGTTCCACTCACTTAGGTGGGTACACCTCATCTACACACACATAATTCCTTATTACATACAATAGGCCTACAGGTAAATCACTTTGTGGAATAGTTTTTAGACCTTTAGAGGACAAATACCCCAGTGCTCACCAGATCTCATGCAAAATCCCACTTGCATACAATGAATTTGAAAACTAGACAAACTTCTTAACTCCTCCTATCAACATGAAAGGGAAAATGTTATCATTTATGTTTTGGGTGAGATGGACCTCTGAAATACCCCAAATCCTTCAAAGACCAGTGCCTTGTCCTTTGGGCAACAGAGTCAAACAGATCATTGAAATAGAAAGCTAAAGAAATGAGAAAACAACACAGCCTTAATATGTGATGCCTTACATAAAAAACACACTGTTTATCAAATTCCACTTACGAATCCACCCATGTATTCAAATATGCAATCTCCTATTCAAAGAATTTAACTCTCCCCTTGGAAGAGACCCAGAAATAGGAAACACATTGATCAGTAATGCACTGAAAGACAAAGATGAAATACCCTTGATATCTCACTTCATACACACCTGAAAATGAATCCCAAACTCAGTTATTTCCTTGAAATAACTCTATTGTGAACTCACAACAAAAAAACTAAAACACCCTTGATGCTTTAACTAATAAATTTTAGGAACAAATGGAGACAACTTTGATAACAGGTAATCAGTGTTGAAAATTCATTCAAATGCTAGACTATTACAAGACAAATCATTCTCTGAGACCAGAAAGGAATTAGGAAAACACCCTATAAGAAGAGAAGAGGGTCATATTTATAGTAGGATCCACTCATGGAACTAGTCCATAAAAGATTACAAAGAATTTAGACTACAAAATATCTACCAGACCTGGAACTCTCCACCCCAAAAAATGAAGAAGAAAAGATAAAGGCAAAAGAGAGCCAATTTCAACAAACTGGCAGCTATCAATTCTCATCAAAATATCTTCTAATTCATTTCTTTCTGCAACTACCTTTATCTTTACAATCATTTCTCCCTCCAAATTTGCATCCTTTTCAAACTGATCCCTTTCAACTACCTTTACGTCTGCAAATAGATTTGATCTCAAAACCAAAACCTCTTACTGTTATTTCCCACTTCTCTGAAACTAAAAATAATCATTTCCATCATATTCCTCATCTTCTCCCTTCTCTAAAAACATATAACATGTCTATGTTTGGATAAAAATTGAACCTCTAGGCATTAATTCTGTGAGCAGGTTGTATCATTTAAATTTTTGGATTTAATTCTAATGTGCACACTTTATCACTTTTTAAAATCTTTCTACATCTTAAATCTGGTTTTTTTAATTCATTTTCTCTTAGAAGCCACCAGGATGTGCCAAGTGTCACTAGTTGATTGGCCGCCAGGTTAACCCAAGCCTTTGACCCCTGATTGGAGATTGGGCAACTACATTGGTCTCTAAGTCTCTGAATACTTCATCTAACTGGGGTTTATCTAGAGAACTGGTGAATGCTCCTAGTCTCCAAGTCTCTGAAATAATTTCTTAACCACAGTTAGGTCCAAAGATCACACAACAAGCCTTCAGTCTCCAAGTCTTTGAATCTTCTTCTACTGACCTGGCGACTAGGCACTCTCTTAGTCTCAAAATGTTTGGCCTCTAACCTTCATTATCTGGAGACTGCGTGACTGGGTTAGACTCTAAATCTTTGGATTTTCCCTGCTAACTGCTAGACTTTTATAGACTACGCGACTATGTTGTCTCCAGGTCTCTGAATGTTTGGCCTCTAACCGCTAGCATTTGGAGACTATGTGACTAACTGCATTCTTCAGGTCTCTGGATTTTTGTCTAACTGTTGATTTCATCTCCCGACTGTGTGACCAAATGCCACGTGTCCATCTTTTCATTGTCACCTCTGTCACCTGTCTCCAAGCACTCATGTGCACAAAGCCTCTGGCTCTTTCATCTACTTCATATGTGTGCAACATTCCTTTTATAAAAATTTCAAAGTTCCATTTTGGGAGCAATGTGGGATAAATCATTTGGAGTGCTTTAAAGACTACATTAAAATTTTGCCCATAGTGCCAACTGGCACACACATCTATGTGGGCCCACAAGGGAAGAGGCTACCACATGCCTCTCTCTAACTTCATTTACCTTACTTGTGAGAACCAATGCATATAAACATTACTAGCATGTTGATCCTTGTAAATGTGGGATAAAACTCCCCAATACATTGTCTTCTTTTCTTGGCATGTGCATGCTCTTTTCCTTTTATTTCTCTTTGGCCTAGGTGTGCGCCTCCATTTTTTCATGCCCTCCACTCAAACTTATCTCATGCACAGTCCTTCATGGAATGCCCACATGAAAAAATCAAATTGTTGGGCAAAATGTTCCCATTTTTGCCAAAGATAGCAAGCATTAACCTTGTTAAAAAGAAGTCATTCCTATCTACTATGGTCACCGTTAAGTTAGCATTGTGATGGGAAAATGTGTAGATAGGAAACCCATTACAAGATTTCTCATGCAAACATGCACTTACATTTGCGCTGGCAATCATTTTTTTCACTTACCTCACACAAATCTGCAAGTGCGTGTTTCTCCTTTGCATTGCATAAGCCTACCTTTCACTTACGTAGGTCCCTCTTAATTTTTTTTTTATTGAAAGCCTACTTCATTGATTGAGTCCTCAGTCTCGTAGGCAGATTCCTCTTCTATAGAGAAGACTCCACGCAGGTCTCCCTAACTTACCTTTCACATTGGCAGTCTCCCTCTTTGCATTGGCTACTCACGCAACATCTCCAATGATGTGTGAGCCTCCCTTTTTTTATTGCGCAAACCTCCTCTTAAACCTGTGCAAACCTCCCATTTCATGTGTGAGTCATCCATTCAACTTGCACAAGGCACTATCTCCTTTCACCAGTCTTGTTTTTATGTGTTGGTGTCTTCAACTGTGCGCATCTCCACAAAAGAAAAATTATTTACACAACTATCTGTAGGCTCACACAAGCAGAGATGTTTGTGAATCTTTTAACAAACTGGCATTCCCTATTTGTTTAGCTACCTCTTTGGAGTGTCGGCACACAAAACTTACGGGTATCCATGCAAGGCTCCTCTTCATTTTAATGTTGGCTTCCCTTCATAATAGTCACGCATACTTACACCTCCATGTTTTGGCCATTAACAAGCTCATGCACAATGTACTCGCAAATAAGTACACACTACATTGTATTTTGTGTGCAGCCCATAGAATAGTGTGGTTGGCATCTTCACCTAGTGGTGTGCTACCACTGATTTCCTGGCCTTACGCACCAATTCTTTCTCACACTGGCATTGGCTTTGTATTAATGCTAGTTACCCATTTATTTTCTTGGCTTCAAACCACGCATTTAATCTAGCATTCATATCCATTTTGGGCCTGGGGAATCTTGTTTGCCTTCCAATGAAACATGATTTCCTACTTTCCTTAGACTGGGCAGTAAGACTGACTGTGTGTAATGCTTCTTGAAATGAGCTTGATTTCAAACAAGAATTCATTAATGCATGACTATTTCTCTCCAGTGAATCCTGCAAGATTCGAGTCAGCTTGCTGTCTTGATAGGGGACTCAACTTTCATTGGCATTCAATGCATGGATAACATTTGACAATGCAAAAAGTGATTGATTGATTTTCACACTTTCAGTAAGGTGAAATCCTTCATTGCCATTTCTTCTATTGTCTTCATTTCTTGCAAGATCATTAAGATTGATTTTACCCACAAGAGGCATATCTGGAATCCCATCATTAATTAGAAACAAAAACCATCAAGATTCCATGGCTGCGACTTGACACACCATTCAAACTAGTGTGGCCTAAGAACTAGTACTTCCATTACTGATTGACCTCAGAGGTATTTGAAGAGACAATTTGGGTCAGCTTCCCTACAACACGTTGGAAAGAGTTATTTTCTTGTTTCTTGTTTTTCTTTCATTTTACCGGCATCACTACACCCTTTACACGACTGATCAAAAAACATTGATTGGCATCTGGGAGCGGCTTCAAAAAATGACCAAACGGCCTCACAAGAACATGCCACTGGGAAGACAAGATTTCCTCCAATATATTAACATACTCGCCAAAGGAAATTGCCTAATAAGATTTTAGCTAAAAGATAATAATGATCAAACATGGCCACTTGGAAACATTGCTTCAATTTGAATTGCCAAAATCACCTAAGTCACCTTCGGAATTAACTTTAAAAACTCACCCATTGAAACTTTCAAGATCCATAAACTTGCACATTGATTCACCCCCATACAAGGTATACGGATCAATAATCACCTGGCTCAAAAGATCAAGTAGCTGATTACAATCAAGCACCAAAGTCAGCCTGTTAGTAATATTCAGGACTAAAACAGTGAAAAATACATAAATCTGATTTGGAGTTGGCCTGGAAAAGTGGCCAAATGGATTGGCAGGGACCCCAAAATCCTCAGGAAAGTACACTTCTACATCTAAAGTATGGAAAAAAATTCAATTATACTTGACCATGAACAAGGCGTGAACTAGGAGACTTCAAAGTAGGCCATTCAAAAAACTGGACAATACACACTCAGTGATTTCTAACAATCTGCAAATGAAATTGCTCTGGCAAATAGGTCAAACAGGAACATTGGGGGCTGAAAATTGGTAGGGACACTCTCTCTCATGCCTAAAACATGATGCAAAAACCCCTACATTATGATCAATCATAGGGCAATAAATGCGCTTCCTCAAAGTGGGCTACTTAGTGAAAATCAGGAAACACAGTGCATGTTTTTGGGAACACCTTTAAATGACCACTTCAAGAATATGTCAGAGCTGAAAACTGAGACCTAAAACATATTACATATGTCAAATGATAGGTGATGAACACCCTATACAAGTGACACCTCATGAAACTCAATAGGCTCCATTTTCCATGCATTCAAACTCAACCTCTTTCAAAGACTTTCAAAGCACAATTTTGACACTTAGAGAAAATTTTAGAGATATGGACTCAAAATATACTCAAATTTTTTGAGCTCCAAAAGAATCGATGCAAACTCTTGTTAAAGGAGATGATAATGAGAAGATAATCTTATTGAAATTAAAGGGACAAAGAAATCCCCAAGCCCCTAGGGACTCAAGTCTTCATCAACTCCAAGATCACAATAAGAGAGACATCTCTAGAAAAGAGAGAGAAGAGAGTGTGATTATCTCACCCAATGAGAACTTATGTCCCATTGTGATCCACACTAGGAAAGGACACAACTGGAAAGATGGAATTGAACCACCTATTGAATGTGGCTACTCACTAGTCAACCCATCAAGGATTCACCCTCAGGAATATTCTATTCAATAAGAGTAAAACCAAAAACAAAAGAGATCCAATCTTAAGGACACCTTCGACCTTAAGGGATCAAAAATTTGAAGCTAGAGGGATCAAGAGATCTTGAATAAAAATCCATGCTTTAAGGATTAGTCACTAATCCATAAAGGGATAAAAGTACCTTGAAAAATAATATATGAATATCAAAAACTGTGTGTGTGCAATAGGTGAGTAGAGCGTATGTCCCCACATTAAAGTCATTGCTAACACTTTAACATGAGCAATGGCTTTAATGGAAACATAAACAACTCCACTGATTACGTTTCCACTATGAGATGCCCCCAAACGAAGACAAATCAAGGGAAATACCACATAGACATACAAAGAACATAGAAGGGATCTACCTACCGTGGGGTTAGTATGATCATAAGATAATATATATATGATATTATTGAAAATGAATTGACATCATTCCCCAAAGAAAGTAGCACTACAATTACAATGGAGGAAATATCACATAAGAGTTACGAAGAAGAATCTTTTCAGACCACAACCTGGAGACCAAAAAGAATTAGTGCTACCAAGTCACGGATCCAAGCAGATTACACAAGGAAAGATTTATGAACAATAGCATAGGTACAACATAACATGAAACAACATATGGAAGAATAGAAATACATATAGAGGAATTGTACAATAGGTTCGATTCCTTTATCACCTTGTACCAACAAAGTAACAGGGGTCGTATAAAAGAATCTAACAATATTTAGCAAACACATCACAGGAGAAGCACATTACAATAGGAAAACACACAAAAAATGCTACCATAAAGGAAAAGCCAATCAAGCACGTCGCCTACCCTCCCCATCTTGTTCTATATCATTTAGGGATGGTGGGTAACTCTCAAGAGGGACTATATCCCATACAGTAGGAATGATAACCAATTCCAAACAAGGATCCTCTTGAGAATCATCATGTTTGATAATAGGTGTAAGTGTCAATTGTGATGAAAGCATATGAGGTAAATCAATGGCAATGTCAATAGTCTCATACTCATCATTAACATCATCAAGAGTATCTTCTTCATCTAGATTAATCAAAATAGGATCTAAGATACGAATAGAATTGTAATCACCTAAAAATGGACAAAGATCAAATCAAAGCAAATTGAGTCAAATCAAGGCAAATCAAGGACAAAATTGAAGTAATTGAATCACAATGCACAATTAGCCAATAAAAATTAAAATCAAGTCTTAATTTGAGATAAATGAAAATTGAGAGCATTTTAATCAAGTGTAATCAAATCAAAATACAATTAAATCAAATAATTGTATAGTCTTGGATTAAATTAAATTCAACCCATTCAAGGGGTACATGGCTAAAATAAATTAGTTAAATCAATTAATAAATCTCAATTACTCTCAACAACCCAAAAGGAGAGGAAAATCAATTAACCAATGAGATTTGAGGAAAGGCATTCACATGGATCAAGCCAAATTGAATTTCAATCACTCAAAGTGAAACAAAATCTTGACCATTGATCTTGTCTACTTGTCCCAAGCTTTGAGGACACAAACTTTGCATTGTCTTCAAAGGGTGGAACCAAAGACTCAACCAAGGCTTAATCGTGATCAAACACAACTACACCCCCTACCATTGGAAAATCTATAAAAGGAAGGCTAAAATCCTTCATAATGATCAACCACACATCTAAGAATTGCATTGAACCTCTTGCAATTTGAGTTTAGAAAGGCATTTGAGAGCATAATTAGCATTTAATTTGATAATTGTTAGCAATAGCATTGTTTATCTTTATCATTCTCATTCTAGGATTCGCATTAATGAGAGCTTGCTGAGAGCTTATTCATTAACATCTTAGTTAGAGAGCCATAGGATGCTCAATTGATCATTAATTTTCTATAGTTTGCTCTATTGCTTTGTGGTTTAATTTAGTTACTATTTCAATTATTGATGATTAACCTTAATTCTATGAAGATACTTTTATTAGTATACAAAATGACACCCACCATGGGGCCCTAAGCCTCATTTTTATCAATTTCATCATTTGGATCATATTTTGTATGCTTTTATCTTCACTTTTCCATGAATTTTCTATAGAAAATAGGTGAAGTCATCCGTATGATCAGTTCAGTCACGTTTGCAGTCATTCTGATGATGCCTATAATCTCTATCTTAACGCCTACTAGCTGAAAATTTGCACCTGGTTGATCACTTCTATTTAGTCTTACATTCTTTCTTGTCGCCTGACAGAGAAATGTTCATGCATGTGTGATAAAGTGTTCATGCCTTTGATAGAAACAATCATGCCTACAATCTAAGTAGTGCCATGAATTTGCAATTCAGTATCACCTGTGTCAAAGCTTTTCTCCGCAATTGACAGAAACAATCATGCCTATGATCTTTTGATTCACGCTTTGCACTAATTTGTTATCGCTTTGAATTAGTTTTTTGTCGCAGTTTTAAATACTGTTTACTCTTTGCAATAAATTATTCACGCCTTAGTAATTTTTAGTGTCATCTGTGTCACTAGATAGTGTTGCTTGGTATCATTAAAGTTACGTCTGCAAACAATTTGATCACGCGTATTAGCTGGACAATGTTGCTTTCTGTCTGTTATTTGAATTTGTTGTTAAATTGATAAATTTCATTATCTAACTCTCTATTTGATATTTTCACTGTAAATGAGCAGGCATAGAGAGGTGTAGAAACCAGAAAGCAAATTCAATCAAGAAGAAAAGGCACTAGCTAAAAGGATCAAGAAGGAAAACTTTGAGCACATTAAGGATATTCTTGAGACATCACAAGAGAAAGACAATCAGGTATACCAAAATTATCTTGCAATTATTGAAGCTTACAAAAAGAAATTTGTTTCTCTCAATTGGATTTTTAGTCCTTAGTTCAAATTTTTCTTTGAAAATTTGCAATTAAAAGTTCTCTAAAGTTCATTACATAATTCTTTGCTTCATCAATTTTGATTTAGTTTCCTCTCATTGTGATTGTTGGTGTTGACTAACTTGTTGGTGGAAAAGCACATTTGGAAGGAGCTATTGCCAAGGTAATGTCAAAAACAATGAAATCAATAAAAAATGCCCCTAACTTTGATTAGCTACAAAGAATAAGGTAAGCCTCAACTAGTCAATATTTTCCCTTAGCTTGTGGCATTGGTGCATTCAAAATCTAGCAATTAAGAAGGATTAAGGAATCAAACACTAAGAATCAAAGCCCCTTGTTTGTGGAAGAGAGTAGAAATACTCGAATCCCAATAGTTAGTGGGTGAAATCAATTGGACATTGTTAATTGTGTTTGGGAACTAAAGGGAAATTTAGGGATATGCTCTTCACCTTTTGGTGAACCAAATTCCCAAAAGCTTAACCTTAATTCCATTTTTCCTTTCTTTACAAATGAACATGCTAGATAATTAGTGGGCTCACCTCCTAAGTTGTGCCTTAACAAGGTTGATGTGAGGGACAGCCCAAAGTGGGATACACTCACTTTTTTCCGTGGGAATCCAACCCACTCTAAAACAAAACGCATGCATCCTTAATGGGGTGGTGACAAATGGATTTTAATTTTTCAACCTTCCTCTAGTAGTCTTCACGGATTGTGCAAAATCGTACCTCGGTGCATGTGGGAAGCCCCTTAACATACTTAGGGGATGAGAAATTAAAGTCTATTTGAACGGAATCAATACTAAATCCTTGATAAAATAGAAAGACCACCTTCTAGAGCCATGTTTACAAACCAAATATTGTGCTAGGTAGGTGCTTGAAGTGTCTTTTTGTGCAAAACCCGTGACAATGTTCTTCAAATCAAACATTTTGTGTTAAAAGGGTTAAAAAAGACAAGTGAATGTGTGATTGTTGTGTTTGGAATACATAAACAAGTGAGAGATATCCATTGAAAACTCATCTTACATTTTTAAATCTCTTCAATATAAAATCAACAATTTTTGAATCAAGGATCATTCCAAATCAAACCCTTGTTGGATGTTGGTTTCCACGTGGTCCCAAACACATAGGGTATCATTACCAAGAGATAGCACTATTTTTGCAAACCCAAGGAAAGAAGTTGAGTACCAAAGTGTTTTCAAGGATCCTAATCAAGAAGAAATTTTCACGAACCTATTTGAACCAAGACTTGAAGAGATAGGTGATAGAAATTCAGCCTATCATATTCACAATATCAACAATGCCAACTATAATCCTAAGGAGAAACTTGAAGAAAGGGTTGAGAAAGCTGTCCAAGACAATGATTTCCTAGAGGTTATGGAGAAATTAATAGACAAAGATAGGGAGAACTTCTTCCTAAACCTAGCCCAAAAGGGGGTAAAGCTACCCTATGATTTTGATATTGACCAACTCAAGAAAGATCAACACCAAGATGACCCTATGAATGTTATGACTAGGAAAATAAAGGCCTTCCAAGAGAAAATTGATACCATGAAGAAGGCAACCAAACCTAAGGCCTTTTCCATAGAAGCTTTGTGTCCTTTTCCTTTCAACAAAAGTTTAGCAATGGTATCTTTTCCTTTCAATACCATCTTTCCTAAATACGATAAGTATATGGGTAAAACAGACCCATAGGACCATTTAAGGGAGTTTTCTACCCTAAGCATAGAGTTCATGCACAATGATACATATCTAATGAGACTCTTTCCTAGAAGCTTAGGAGGTCCCGCAATGGAGTGGTTTTCAAAACTAACCCCTGGAATAAAATCCTTTGAGGAGTTAGCCTCCAAGTTCGTAACCCATTACTTTTATAACATTGAGCATGAAATCAAAATGCTCAAGTTATGTGATACCAAACAAAAAGATGGAGAGTCCTTTTTAGGATTCTTACAAAGGTGGAGGACCATTTTTGCAAGGTATCCATGAAGTATCTGAGAGAAAGAGAAGATGGAAATCTTCACCAACAATTTGACCTCGGAAATGAATTATAGATTACAACTTCAATGTCCCCCAACATTTGAGAAACTCATTGAAAATGGGATAAAGATTGTAGATGTCTTGGTCAAAAGAGGTGAAGTTAAATTATTTAAGGATAACAAATCCAACAACAACAACAACAAAAATAATAACAGCAACACCAATAATTATGTGCCTAAGTATTTCAATAATCAAGGGTCCAACAATAATAATGATAAATCCAAATCATGGACGAACAACAACAACAAAAACCTTGTAAACGATGGAGTTGTGGAGGCCCACACCATGAAGTCAACACCTTTTATCCTACCATATGGAGAAAATTATTCCAATAATGTTAATCAAACAAACAAAGCTCCATATAATTCCAATAATAGCTCCAATACTTCCAACAATAATGCTAGTGGAGACAAATCAAAATCATCTTACTCCAATTACAATAAAAAGAAATTCACCTACCTAGGTGAACCTTTGGAGAATGTATTAAAGACCTTGGTTGACAATAATGTCATCACATTACTCAACATGAAAGATTATGAACCCGAAGTCAAACCTTATTGGTGGAATGCATCCCATCATTGTGAATATCATCGAAATAGGGGTCATTCCACAAATAAATGTATGAGGTTAAAACACTTGGTTCAAGATTTAATTGAGAAGGGAACTATTCAAATCGAAGGACCGCAAAATAATGGAGATCATACGGCCTTCAAGAATCCTTTTTTGAATCATGAAAAGGGGGAGTCATCAAATATGAATCAAAATCATAAAAAGGGTAATGAGAAGGTGAACTTTTCTCACACATATGATAACATGATAAACACCCTAAGAGAAGAGGATCAAACCATAGACGTTATCATAGTGAAAGATAAGTCAAGGGAAGTATCATCAAATGTTGTCACTAGGGGGAAAGCATAAAAAATTATCCTACCTACCAATGCTTCAAAAGTGGTGATATCAAATCAAGCCTCAACATCATCATCAAAGCAATACAACTTGGTTGAGCAATTACAAAGAACTCCCACTCAAATCTCTATTCTTGAGCTGCTCAAATTATCACCAATTCATAAGTATATCTTGGAAAAAGCCTTGTTGGAAACAAATGTGCCTCTAAATTTGGAGGTAGACAAATTCCAAAATATGGTAGGGCACCTAATCACACCTCATTGCCTATCATTTTCTAAGCAAGATGACATGTCTCTTAATCATCCCCAAAATCTGCCCCTACATATAGAAGTGTTGATCCATAAGCATAGGGTGAAAAGAGTACTTATAGATGGAGGAGCTGGCCTAAACATTTGTACCCTTGGCTTGGTAAAAGCCCTAAGATTTTCTAAGGAGGCTATTGACCCTAAGAAAAAGATAACCATAAAAGCCTACGATGATGAAGAAAGAGCCTCAAAAGGAGTCATAGTATTACCTATAAGAGTTGGTCCCATACAAAAAGAGACCATATGTCAAGTGTTGTACCTAAAATTGACATTTAATATCTTGCTAGGAAGGCCATGGATCCATGAAATTCAAGTTGTTTCTTCAACTTATCACCAATGCCTAAAATTCCCATATCTAGGGCAAGAGATAATGATAAGTGGGGATCTAAACCCATTCCAATATTGTAATAATCTCAATCCTATCAATGAATCCCTAGTACCACATAATACTAAAGGGTCCATACCTAAGCAAGTGGAGCAAGGTCAAAATTCTAAGAACACTTCTTGGTTGAAGGGAAAGGCAAAGATGGAAGAAGAAGTTATTATTGAAGACACACCAAAACTCATTAACCCAACTACCTCGACTAAAGGAAAAGAGAGGGTTAATGAGGATAAAATTATTGAAGAAATAAAAGAAGATCATATACAATCTACTCAAGTATTCACCAAAGAGGCCCATTATCGGAAGATGGACCAAATGATGAAATTTTTGATAAGCAATGTAAGATTAAGCAAAAGGGAGTAGACGAATACTCCTTATCTATGATGGACCTACCTTTATCACCCAAGTCCTTTGGGAAACCCTCAAATCTACCCCATAAATATAATGATAACTTCATGAGGGAAAGTACATCATCCACCATAGACAAAGAAGACAATGAGATCCTAAGCTAGTTATACAAAGATGAAGAATCAAGTGCCCATGTCAAACATATCCAAAATATAACCATTCCCACACATCAATATGGGAAAGGGTTTGCAATCATGAAAAAGATGGGATACAAAGGTCAAGGACCTTTAGGCACAAATAATGAAGGGCTCATTGAACCCTTAGAAAGTACATGGTGAGATTCTAAGGAGAAAGCAGGAATAGGGTATCTTGAAGAAGGATACACTCAAAAACATCATCCCCAACTTTATAGCCAAATATTACAATTAGAGTCTCATAGTGATGAGGATTCTAATGAATGGGAATGGGAGACCCTATCAGATGAGTTATGCCAAGACAAGGGTATTGATGTTATTCATACCTATGCTTCTACCAAAAATAAAGGACCAATGACAGAATCAACTTCAAATCAAGCATCTAGTTCTAGCCAAGTGATTCTAAATGATGTACCAAGTATAGAGATAGAAATCAATCAGTGGGTGGGTGAACCATACATTCCTTCAGGGAAACCTACTATGGAAGAATCAAATGCTAGGTTTAATCCACATGAATTTTATCTAGTAGAAACCCGAGAGGACTCTAGTGAGGGGGACTTTGATCCTTCTTCTTTAGAACATTTAGAGGAAGCCCATGTATGATATTTTCAAGATACAATGTATGATCCCTCCAATAATGAGATCTACACATTAAACCCTATCGAAATGAACCTAAGTGTTGACCCATTAACTCTCATCCACTTGGACTTAATCGAATGAGATACCATTGAACCAACTACCTTGCCAACTTTCTTGAATGACAACATGGTGTCCCAATACCTCAACGCGGTTGAACCTTCTTCTATCAGATAATATCAAGAAGAAATGATCAGCAGGAGCATCCAAACTTCTAATCTGACAAAAAATAAAAAAATCAAAAAAAATAGAAAAGGAAAAGAATCAAGTGTTGGAAACCACTTTGTGGTAGCATTAGATCAAGAAAAAAACAAAGAAATAAAGGATGTTTCCAAAGGTGAAAACCCAAATGAGGCACCTATGGAAGGGAGTTTGGATGTTCTACCAGAACACTATGAAGAAAGATCTCCAATCTTAATTGAGCGAACAAAAAAGATAAACATTGGATCAGAAATAGAGCTGAAGTTCATCCACTTAGCAACATCCTTATCTAGCGAAGAAAGGATAGAATTCATTAAGTTCTTTAAGGAAATACAAGTTAACTTTGCATGGTCTTATGATGATATGTCAGGTTTAGACCCAAATCTAATAATGCATCATCTCAATATCAGGGAAGGAGCAAAACCTGTTAAGCAAAAACTAAGGAAAATGCATCCTCATATAGCCCTACTTGTCAAAGTGGAGTTAGAAAAACTATTGAAGGTGGGATTTATAAGGGCCATTGATTATGCACAATGGATCTCAAATATAGTGCCAGTATCAAAAGCAGACAAATCCATCAAAATCTTCACAGACTTTAGAGACTTAAACTTGGCATGTCCTAAGGACGATTTCCCACTTTCGAGTATTGATGCCATTGTAGATTTAACAACGGGGCACTATATGTTCTCACTCATGGATGGATTTAGTGGGTATAATCAGATAAAGATAGCACTAGAAGACCAAGATAAGACCACTTTTACATGTGCATGGGGTACATTTTGCTGGAATGTTATGCCATTTGGGTTAAAGAATATAGGAGCAACCTATCAAAGAGAAATGACCACAATATTTCATGATATGATGCATAAATTCATGGAGGATTATGTGGAAAACATATTAGCCAAATCTCATTCAAGAAAAGAACACCTTCCAATTTTGGCAAAATTTTTTGAAAGGCTAGAAGAATTCAAAGTGAGACTCAACCTAAAGAAATGTGCATTCGGAGTTCAATCCGGAAAACTCTTAGGCTATATTGTATCTACCAAAGGGATAGAGGTGGATCCCACTAAAGTAAAGGCTATAATGGAAATGGAAGAACCCAAGAACATTAGTCAGATGTGATCTTTACAAGGAAGGATCCAATCCATTAGGAGATTTATCTCCCAATTAGCAAAAAAATGCCATAATTTCACCCAACTTTTGCATAAGGATACAATCTTTAAGTGGGATGAAAAGTGTGAAGAAGCCTTTAATCTATTAAAGAACTATCTTATGAACCCACCAATCTTGATGCCACCTATCAAAGGGAAGCCCTTGATCCTATACATTTCAGCAACGGAAAATTCATTGGGGGCACTTTTAGCACAAGAGGATGAAATGGGAAAAGAGAAGGCAATTTACTACATTAGTAGAACCTTAGTCAAATACAAGCTAAACTATACATTTATGGAAAGGGCATGCTTGGCTGTAGTTTTTGCTTCCCAAAAATTATGCCATTATATGCTAGCCCACAAGATAAGGCCAAAATTGACCTCTTAAAGTATTTACTCAGCAAAATAGCATTGAATGGAAGGCTAGCAAAGTGGCTAATGATACTTAGTGAATTCGACATAGAATATGTTGATAGAAAATCAATCAAAGGGCAAGTAATTGCAGACCAATTAGCTGAAGCACCACTTCATGATGATCATCCTATACAAGTTGAATTCTTAGATTTAGAGATTGTGAAGGTAGAAGCCAAAACATGGCAGCTTTATTTTGATGGTTCTTACACTCACCATGGATCAGGAGCAGGCATACTTCTCATTGCGCCTCAAGGTTCTACTATCCCTAAATCTTACAAATTGCTATTTCCATGCACCAAAAATATAGCAGAGTATGAAGCATTGGTTATTGGAATCAAGCTATCATTCGAGTGGAAAGTGACAGAATTAAAGGTTTATGGAGATTCACAATTGGTCATAAATCAAGTGAATGAAGAATACCAAATGAAGGATGATAAATTGATACCTTACAAAAACATGGTGCAAAATCTCAAGAAGTATTTCATACTCATCACATTTGAACAAGTGTCAGGAGAAAAGAACAAAGCAGTGGATGCTATGGCAACTTTGGCCTCACTTTTGCAGATGCCAGATCAGAGTGCTAGATACGAGTTCTTGGTAGAAGAAGTGATTCAACCCACGTTTGACCCAAACCACCCTTATACCATTTTCCTACTAACTACAACTGAATCACCTTGGTATGGACCAATTTATGCCTACTTGAAAGATCAAATCCTTCCCATAAACCAAACCAAAAATCAAAATAAGAGCTTCATTCACCAAGCCGCCTAATACACCATAATTTCAGAAACATTGTATCGAAAAAGTCTTGACGGAATGCTCCTTAGGTGTTTAGAAGAGGAAGAATCAAATTTAGCCTTACGAGATATTCACGAAGGAATTTGTGGATCACACTCAAACAGATTATCCCTAGCCAAGAAACTTCTAAGGATAGGATATTTTTGGCCTACCATGGAAAATGATTCATGTAACTTTGCAAAAACTTATAAGAAATGTCAATTCCATGGGAATTTGATACATGCACCCGCACAAGAGCTTCATCCAATGACAAAATATTGGTCGTTCTACCAATGGGGTTTAGACCTAATAGGCATGATTTATCTGCCATCCTCCAATGGCCATAAATTCATCATCATGGCAATGGAATATTTTACTAAGTGGGTGGAAGTTGTACCCTTATCAACATCAACATGCAAACAAATATCCTTGTTTATCCTAAATCATATTATTTGTAGATATGGCATACCTCACGCCATCATAACAGATAACACAAAGCATTTTAAGAACAAAGACATAATAGAATTATTCACCAAGTTTCACATGATTCATCATTCATCTTCAATCTATTACCCTTAAGGTAATGGGCAAGCCGAAGCAACAAACAAAAACATCTTGAAGATTTTGAAGAGAATGGTGGACAACTCAAGGAGAGATTGGCACATCAAGATTAATCTGACCTTATGGGCTTATAGAATGAGCATCAAAACACCAACAGGGGCTACACCTTTCTCATTAGTGTTTGGAACATAAGTGTTTTTGCCTTTAGAGGTCGAACTTCCATCTTTAAGGATATCTATGCATGGTTTGATAGATGAAGAAGACTATAGGGTTGCAAGGTTGCAAGAACTAGAACTCTTGGATGAAAAACATAAGCAAGCATTTGATCATTTGAAGGTGTACCATAATAGGATGTCCAAGGCATACAATAAACATATCAAGCCAAGAACATTCCAAATAGGGGACCTAGTTTTGAGAGAAAATCCCAAGAACCAAGCAAAATGAGAAAAGAAAGGAAAGTGGGAAGAAAACTAGTTAGGACTATTTCTCATTGTTGAAAATTTTGGGACTGGCACATACAAACTAGCAGATTGTGATGGTGAAGAATTGCAAGAGCCAATCAATAGCATACATCTCAAGAAGTTCTACACATGAAGAAGACAAAAGAGGATAAAGAGTATCAGATGGAGCAACATCATATTTATTGTGCATAGTGAAAAGAGATCCTGAAAAGACCAAAACATTGGAAAAGCATAAAAGATCAAAAATAGTGAAAAATTGAGCATGAAGCAAGCAAAAACATTCATCTATGATCCTAAAAAAAAAAAAATTTGAAAAAGAGAAAAATACAAAAAAATCAAAAAAGAAAAAAAAGTGCCTTGGTGAAAACCTAGCAAATAGGCACCTTGGTAGCAAAAAAAGAGAAAAGCTTTAAAAACAAAAAAAAGAGCTAGATCCATTCAATCGGTGAAAACTTGGTAAATAGGTGCCATTGAAAGTCCAATTCAGTTGCATACTTAGAAGGTCACCTTGTAAATATTGCATTCGCCAGCATATGTATATATTGCATAATAAAACCCCACAGTTGCATTTGCAAGTACCTTAAGATTGTGGTCACCTAATCAAAAATTTTTCCTAAGTCCCATAAATGAAATCAATATCAAACAAGGGGAAATCTACTCTAAAGGAGTGAGGATTCATCAACAAGCTTTATTCAATCAGAGAATCAATTCATCACACTTGAAAGAGGAACACTTAATCAGATCTACATCCCAATCCAATTTGAGCCTAAAAATGGAAAATTGATCCAAGAACTTAAATGACCTTATCTTTTATCAGGATTAAAAATTTGAAATGGATGGAACTACACTTGAATTATGGATTTGAAAAACATGGCAAAAATGTTCTAAGTGTTAACTCAATTGATGAAATCATTTCTTTCTAGCGAATCGATGAAAGTTTTAGACTAGACAAGCTATGATGAAAGAAAGATATATTTCTTGATTTCTGAATGACTATCTTAAAATCAAAGTTTTAAATCATGTATTATTTGTCTAAGGATGTGATCATCAAAGAATCATCGAGGACTTGTACATAGGATAAAATGGAGATTTCTGCTTGTTTACGCAAATTGATACCTTGGTTATTTTGATTTTCCATATCATAATACCAACATCCACTTGCAACATAGAATCTGACAAAATTGATATTCGCACTCTCATGATTGGCTTCAATCAGTGATAGTCATACCAAAAGACTGATGGGAAAACAAACAAAGAGGTAAAAAGTATTCATATCATCATAATTGAACTAGTGATGGTTGTCCTAAAATGGGATTCCAAAAATGCTCAATGATGATTATAAGCTCTAAATCTTGAATAATGACAATTAGCTTCATACATTTAGATTAAGTGCATTGTATATATGTGTTTTGCCTTTCTTAGCTTAAGTTGCAAGAGGAAAAATGAAATATAGGGTTCAATTCAAACATCATCATCATTTATTCCAAACAACAAAAGTGAGATTATCTTTTGCACTCATGCATAGCATTAATCATTATTCATAAATATACCAGAAAATAAAGAAATATGATCCTTACTCATGCATCATTTACATACATAAGATAGAGTTGCATACATTTGAAAAATTAAAAACACAGGATCATCCATATCCATTATTGCCATAAAACAATTTGCATCCATACAAGGAGAAAATAGAAAAACATCTCATAAATCCATACATTAATGCATTCATATATCTATATCATAGAAATAAGATACATTGCATCCATCACATAATCATAAATAAATGCATCATACACATCATATAGTTGCATACAAAGATAATCTCATAAATCAACTCATCAAGGAGAACGAAGGAATATATCATCACATATCATCAAAAGAGTGTTCATCAATGATCCATCAAATCAGTATATCAAGATACAATGGCAACAATAAAGTGATACATCAAAGGTTCCAACTAATCAAATAACATGACATGTGATACAAAGGACATCAACAATAAGTGAATTTTTCATCAATCAATCAAGATCCCATAGGACTTGATGCATTTGGACCTCTATCATCCTATGGAGGAGGAGCCTGAGAAGTACTCGCTCCACTCTATCTCTGAACCACAGCTGACATAAATTGCTGCATCAAGGTAGCAACCTGATTTAAACGTCCAAAAATAATAGACATATGTGTCCTCAAAGATTGAACCTTTCGTACTACAGTACCCATAGTAGGAATTGTATGCACCCTAAAATGGTCGCCTAGACTTTGGGCCCCCATTCAACAATTTATCAAATCCTTGAATCAATATTTTCAAATATCAACAATATCAATTATATCAATTTTCTTGATCAAATCATAATCAATTCAATATTTCCTAAGGTTTGAGCCTTATTTAATTTAAAAGAGAAAAAAATAAAAATCTTATTTAATTAAGAGAACATGCTCCCTTTTAATTAATTAAAAATCTCTTTTAATTAAATAATAAAATCACTTTATCCTAAGCCTTTATTTAATTAAAAATAATTTCCTCCCCTTTTATTTAAATAAAAAATCTCCACTTTTCTTCTTATCCTATGTTGCACAAATAAAACATTATTCTTCTTTTATAAAAAGGGAAAAAACACTTTTTGTCTTATGTGGGACACAAAAGTCAACTCCTATTTTTCTATTGGAGGATATTTGTGCACAAAGATCAAGCTTCTATTTTTCTCCACCGTTGATTAAGTCTTTTGCCTCTTAATCTCAATGGTCCATTTTCATCTTATTTCTTATAAAAGGAGAGCTCTCTTCCTCATTTGATTCTTAGGTTTTTATGCTAATATTATGCTGCAGGTTTTCTAGGTCATTTGGAGCTCTTTGAAGACATTCTTGCATTCAAGCTTTGAAGACATTGTTGTTGCATTTTATTTAGCTTGTTTTCTTACATCATAGTTGCATGATAATGGCATTTTTAGTATAGATTTCCTTTATGCAATAGATTAATCTCACATAGCTTAATAGGAGGATTTGTCACACTTGTATTTTCCTTTCATAGCATAGCTTGCATCTTTCATTCTCATATATTAGTTTGCATTGCATTGCATCCATATTGATCTTATTGGAGATATTGACATTGTTTCCCTTATCTTTGATTTGGAATATCTCATTGTGTGGTTGACTAGCAAGGTCATGAGTTTATAGCTCTAGCTGAGAGCAATTTTACAAATCTTACAACTCCATGCATAAAGAGCTATGGATTGATTTGTGAGGGCTCATTGTTGAGTTTTCTTGCATATAAGGATTCATAGAAGTGTGGTCACATTTTCACCATATATTTTTGGGGACCACCGTGGGGCAACCCACTTTTACATGCTAGTTTTTTATTATTTTTAGAGTTAACCCTTGTGCAGATTTGTTTGGAGATGGAAAACCCTAGATTTTGAAAGATTTGATCATATCTCCCAAACGGCTTGGTGTTTTGGTCTAAAATTTTTTTTTCAGGTTAGAAACATATTGGATAAGTTCCAATAAAAGATTTAGAATTTTTTAAATTATTTTTTATTTTTTATAATTTTTTCTTAATGTTTCATAAAAAATTAATTTTCAACGCAAATTAACATATTTTTTAGAAACTTTTACATTTTCGGAAATCTCTTCAAATTCTATAGGCGGTTCATTCTTTATGTTTTAAATTTGGGTGCAATATAGTAGCTCAAATAACTAATTTACAAAAACTAGTCTATTTTGGTAAAATGGGTCTTTATGGCACAAATGAAGAGATTTTTCTAAAATTTTTACATTTTTGGAAAGCTCTCTATTTTTTAGTAGGGGTCTTTATTTTGCATTTCCCTTTTTTTGGCAGAAATCATATCAAAAAAATTAGATCTTGTTGACTAGGTCAAATGCAAAAAAAATAAAATTTTGTGATGGGTATGCATTTATTTTTCATTGTTCAATGCATGATATGAGTTATCATTTGGATTATTTGCTAGCTATTATTGCTCCTAAAAATTGATTTTCAGATCTAACCCTAGGGTTTGCATAAGTTGGATATACATTGCATATCTTATTTGCCTTTTTTCTTGTCTTGTTCATTTGAAGGTGCTCTTGCTTTAATGGAAAATGCTTAAAACAAAGCGTTGGACTTGAGATGCTTTGTTCCATCTCTAAAATATTTAGATTTTGGGATTAAAATTGAACCTCTCATGTGTTTGGCTTGAGTGTTTACATGCTTTGATAGAACACATTTCAATTGATGCTCTTAATGGGAAATGAAAGAACATAGATTTGTTTTTACAAGTTTATATAAGTGAATGCTTGCGTTTAAACCTTAAGTAATTTTTGGTTCCAATATCAAATATCTCATTGAATGATTAAGGGCATGGATTCATTCCTTGTTTATATGAAGAGTTAAATGCACCACTTTGTGGACTCACTTCATGTTTACTTGGAAAGTTAAATATTCCATGGTTCAAACCCTTTTGCATTTGTGAGTAGTATTGATAAACAACTTTAGAATACTTTTGATTGATCTTGTTAGCTAAATTGGGTGTTGGACTTGCTTATTTCTAATCACCCCTCATTACCACCCTTTGGATGCAAGGTCAATATTCATACATAGGGGAGGGGTCTACTTGAAAAGAGCGTTAAGTGTTCCACAAAGTTTCCCCCTTTTTATGCTTTCTTGATCTCATTAGTTTTCTAAAGTGTGGACTCACTTTGAGTTTGTGTGAGGAGTTAAATGTTCCACTTTTGGACTCACTTTGAGTTTGTGTGAAGAGTTAAATTTTCCACTTTTGGACTCACTTTGAGTTTGTGTGAGGAGTTAAATGTTCCACCTTGTGGACTCACTTCACATTCACGTGAAGAGTTAAATGTTCCACTTTTGGACTCACTTCACATTCACTTGAAGAGATAAATGTTACACTTTTGGACTCGCTTCACATTTACTTGAAGAGTTAAGTGTTCCACCTTTAGTGCTTTAAATAATTTTGATAGTAAATTACTTAATTTTATTTTTAGAAGGCCTGCTTGTGGACACACCACCTCAAGGGATGACCTTAACTCCCATGTTCCAATGGAGTATAAATAGCGGGTGGTGAATCGAAAGACACCTCTCTTGGGAATTGAGTTTGATATCACTTTTGGCTAAGCCTCAAAGAACTTTATACCTTTGAGAAGTGAAGGAGGAGATTTGGGTTACCGTCTCCCTCCGGCTGTGTGATTTTGGATTCTTCTTATCTATAGATTTGGGCCTCACGTACCTTGCATATATCGAGGACTCCTTTTAGAAAGCCACGTATATCCTTGTAGATAGCTTGTTAAGGTGTTGTTGTGTTCTATGTTCCTGCTAAAACATTTTCAAGAACATACACAAGCAAAACCTTTAAGGATTGGAAATACTAAGTCACTATCCTTGTTCATGCGCAAGGTTGCTTTCCCCTTGCTCATTGTTTGAAGATAATTGCTTGCTTGAACTCCTTGATTGTTGTCTTATGTTCTTGGTAAAATGCTTGAAATCTGTTAATGTGTCTGATTAAACCACAAAACAACTAAATTCCTGAGTTGAAACACCCAACTTTTTACAGCTTGCTCGATTTTCTATTCTGTCATTAGAGACTTGTTTTGACTTTAAATCTTTGGTTTCTACCCTCTAGGAATAGCATCAATTGGTTTACAAGGCCACTTTGGAAATAGTTTTCAGGTTAGAAGGTTATTCTTGGTGAGAAAGCTTATCTCTAGAATTGTTAGCTACATTCTTGGAGAATTTTTGTGCTCTTATTGTCAAAATCACTTTCATTTAATCAATTTCAATTATATTTTGGCCTAATCCAACCTCCTGATTCAAAAGTGCAAGGATATTCATCCTTTGATTTTAGCACCTCTTTGACAGTGTTGGTAAAGCCCCTTTATTTCTATCTTTTCATTTTATTTTGGACAATAGAGAACTTTGATTCTCTTAGTTTGGTGTTGACACTTTGCGAGGTCACCCTATCATTAAGAATCTCTTTCTTTCATGTCAGTTACAAAAAAGTACCAAGTCAATCAAGGGAAGTGACCCCCTGTTGTCTTTAGCCAGTTACCACCAGTTAAGACTCGTCAACAGCATAAGGGAAAAGGACCCCTTTTTGATCAATCTCCTAAGAGTGAATCTGAGATTTGTTTTAATCCAAAAGGTAATCCTAGTGAAGTGAGTACCTCTTTAGCACCCATTTCATCAAGTATGGACATGAGTTACACCTTCACTCAACAACAAAGAGAAGTAATGAACCAGACTCTTGATAACATATTTCAATGGCATATGGGTAACATGATGTCTGCTGGGTCTGCATATGCTAGTCCACCTAGATCACCCCCGATCAACACAAGGTATCTTGATGCTCACCAATGAGCTGAGAGACATCACCAACAAACTCACTCAGATTCAGGGTCACAACACGAAGACCAAAGCAATGAGTCTAGTGACCACCACATCAATGCAGCCAATGCAATCAGATAGTCAAGGCAACCTTCTCCACTTAGAGATACCTCTCGATATGAAAATATGAGATTGAAGAGAATTAAAAGGGAGAAGCAAGCTTATCTAGATGAAAAAGCTGCTAAAAAAGATAAATTTAGACAACTAGAGGAAGAGGAATATGCATTATTGGACATAAGGAAAAGAGTCACTCAGGAAGAAGAAGATAGACTCTAGGCACAAAAACTCCAAAAATGATTCAATGGGAGGGGTATTAATAGTGGGACCCACTCACCCCCATCTACTCCCTCACCAAGTCCTAGAAGAAGGTCAAGGATGCCCTCAAGATCCCCAAGTCCTAGAAGTAGAAGGACTTCAAGATATGATCATCATAGGAGACAGTCACCTCCTAGACTTTCAAAACAACCCTCCCAATGAGCACATCATGGCTCACAACATAGAGGAAGTTATGCCAACTTCGATCATATAGATTTTATGACTATGCAACAAGAACCATCCTTTCAAGCATATGTAGAAAGGTGTGTGGAACAAAACAAGGATCAGTTCCTAGAAAGTCTTATCAACAAAGGTGCTAAGGTCCCATATAATTTTGATGTGGACCGAAAGGTAAAGAAGCAAGATCCATCAACTAATGAGGTGATCAAACAACTTCAAAAGGATATAGAAAGGATGAGGGCTCCTAAGAGCACATTTAATTTGGACTCCATATGTCCCAACCCAATTGACAAGAGTGTGGTGTTGGTTGAGTTTCCTAAGAAAGTTGAGTTTCCAACCTATGACAAATATGATGGCGTTGGTGACCCTCACGACCATGTTAGACAGTTCTACATAATGAGCTTTTCTTTTCACCATGAAGACTCCTACTTATGAGATTATTCCCAAGGAGTCTCAAGGGTCAAGCCATGGAGTGGTTTACTAACCTTACTCCTCCAGTTAAGACATTTAGAGAGCTTGTGGAAAGATTTGTTCAACATTTTTCTTACAACTTATCAAGGTCGGTCACCATGCTTGATTTGTGCAAACTCAAGCAGAATCAAGGGGAATCCTTTGTTACCTTTCTACAAAGATGGAGACATTTGTGCTCGAAATATACAAGGACAATTCTTGAGGAGGAAAGAATAGACATCATTGTGAGAACTTGGTACCAGAATTAAGGTATGAAGTAAGGAAGATCCCATTTAATTCTTTTGATACCATGGTAGAAGTGGCGTGTCACATAGAGGATGTGCTAAAAGAACAAGAAATTTTGGCCAAAACAACTAATAACAACAATGGCCAAAAAAACAATAATAATGGTAATAAGGACAAAAAGAACTATTGGAATAAGAATAAGCAAGTGGTCAATGATGGAGTTGTTGACTCATCACAACCTAAGAATGAAGGAGTTCTTAATCTCTCTAATGCATTCCAAGCCATGAAGTTGCAAACATCTTCAGCACAACAAGAAAATAAACCCAAGTGTCAAGGGAGACCTAAAACAGAAAAGAGACAATTTACCAAACTTGGGGACTCCTATGTAGACATTTTCAAGACATTAATTGCTCATAATTTGGCACAACCTCAGGATCCTACAAAATTTCGCATACCTGATCCTAAACCTCATTGGTGGGATGAGAAGGCTTTCAGTGTCTTTCACAATGGAATTGGACATGATATAGAAAATTGTTTTAAACTTAAGCATCTTGTCCAAGATCTTATTGAAAGCAGAAGATTACAAGTTGATGGTTTAACCACTAATGCGAATCACAAAGCTTTTAAAGAACCCTTGCCCAAATATGAGAAAGGAGAGAATTCTAACAACAAGAACGACAAGGCTGCTATCAACTACACCTACACAAATGCTGAAAATGTTATTAATATGCTTGAAGTTGTTGATGATAATGTCAAAATGATGAGAGGGAAAGACCCTTATGGATATGATGTGGATTCAAATCCTATGCCTAATGAAGGACCCATTGTGGTACTAAGAGGTCCTCACTCACGAAGGATGTCTGAACCCCTCAATGCAGTCACTAGGAGTCAATCTCAAGCTCCCATTGTTATTATAGGTCCTAACTCTAGTAAGTCTAAGCAGCCAGTGTCAAAGGGTGTTCTTCCTAAATCTATTGTTGGTCCTGAGTTGAATTATAATCTTGTTGACCAATTACAATGTACACTAGCGTAGATTTCAATCTTTGAGCTTTTGGAATTGTCCCCTAAGCATAAGCGTGTCCTTGAGGATGCCTTGTGAGTGGCTAATGTCCCTAATGATATAGATGTAGATCAATTCTAGAATATGGTCAACCACTTGGCTAGCCCTCACTACCTTACATTCTTAGAAGAAGATGACAAGTCATTAAGCCACCCACACAATTTGGCCCTTCATATAGAGGTTATGATCCACAAGACCCGTGTCAGGCGTGTGTTGATAGATGGGGGTGTTGGGCTTAATATTTTTTCTTTGAGCTTATTGAAGGCCTTGGGTTATTCAAAAGAAGTCATTGACCCAAGGAAGAAGATAACTATCAAGGCTTATGATGAAGCAGGATGTAGTTCTAAAGGATTGGTTGTTCTTCCTATCTAAATTGGTCCTGTAGAGAAAGATATTTTGTTTCAGATTGTTGATGCCGGTCCTTTGGCTTACAATATTTTGTTGGGTAGACCTTGGATACATGAGATGCAAGCAGTCCCATCTACTTATCATTAGTGTGTGAAGTTCCCTTACAATGGAGTAGAAGTTTGCATACCCGGGGATAGCACATTGTCAGTCAACACAATTTCAGTAGGGTCTCACATTCCTTTGAATAGGGAGGCTGACACTTTTGATACTGCATTTGAACAATGCAAAGACAAATTCAAAGCCATGGATCTTGGCATGGGGGATTACAAAATTGATTCATTCACAAAATTGCCAATTTCCCCTAGGTCTTATGGAAAACCTTCTCAAGATATGAAACCCTCATCTTCAGCCATGACATTGTTCGACAAGTTTGTAGAATCCTCAGTTCTGATTCAGGAGGAAAAAGAAGAGGTTGCCTTTAGGGACTAGATTTATCGAGAGGAGAAATACTGACATAATGAGGATTTTGCACCTTCTCCTTGAGCTTATGGGAGAGGGTATACATTGGTCAAGAATATGGGTTATCCAGGACATGGTCCCCTTAGTCATTGGTTGGATGCCAAAGTTGAACCTCTTAACCATGCCCTTTTTGGACGAAGGAATAAGTCAATAGTTGGCTTAGGTTTTGCAAATAAGAAATAGAAAAGTATCCCGGTCTTAGCTGCGACAGACAGTGACAATGACTCAGACTACACATCTAATCTCCCTAATCAGCAAGACATGTTTGATGATTGGGTACCTTCAACAAATCTCCTTTGGGGAGATTCAAAAGATTTGACAATTGACAGTCCTACTATCCCAGCTGTGACGGATAGTGACTATATGAATGCTAGATTGACAATGGAAAGTGTTGCTATCCTAGCTATGATAGATAGTAACAATGCTAGTGCTAGAGAAAGGCAAACCTTTCCTAACCTTGAGGCTTCTACATCACGAGGCCCAAATAATGATTCAGAGATAGACTCACATGAGTTTGAATGGGACTCACTTTCAGATGCAACAATTGATTTGGACATGGATGTTGTCCATACTTATAGTACTCAACCCGATGTGACCAATGAGCCTAGTGCAGGACTAGAGGATTGGACTCCTCGAATTGCCTTAGTGGACGATGCTTTGTTTGGTAGGACAAATCCTGATTCAGGTATCTTAGAAGGAGACTTGATGAATCCCAATTGTATGGTCACCAGAGATAACACCTTCCACATACACAATGTTAACCAGTCATTGACCTACACCTTGTTCATTTCCACCTAATTGATTGGTCTCAACGTCACCAAGAGCCTCAGCTCTTAAACTTTCAGAATGACTATGAAATTGCCTGTTATCTAAATGCTCTTGAACCCATAGTCTCTTGCACCAGTGAACCAACAACAAGTATGACGGAGCCCGATATTAAGTACCACAATCTAAAAATAAAAGAAAAAGAAAAAAAGAAAGATGGTTCTGATGGTGAAAACCACTTTGTGGCAGTGTCAAAACCCAAAATAGTAAAAATAAATGATGTATCCGAGGGTGAAAACCTCTTTGAGGTGCCTTAGGATGGGGTACTTGATAACTTGCCAAGTTACTTCCAAGACAGGTCATCAGTTCTCATTGATCCCACACAACCAGTGAATTTGAATACAGAAGAGGCTCCCCAAATAGTGCACCTAGCTTAGTCTCTATCAGTTGAAGAAAAAGAGGCATATACAAAGTTTTTGCAAAAGAAGAAAATCAACTTTGCTTGGACATATTTCGATATGCCAAGGCTTGACACTGATCTTATTATGCATCATCTATCTATAGCTCCAGGAATAAAACCAATCAAACAAAGGTTGAGGAAAATGCACCCTCATGTAGCTCTTCTTGTTAAAGTTGAATTAGAAAAGCTCTTACGCGTAGGATTCATTCGATCTATTGACTATGCTAAGTGGATCTCTAATATTGTTCTAGTTTCAAAACATGATGGGTCCATTCACATTTGCACGGACTTCAGAGACCTCAACAAAGCATGCCCAAAGGATGACTTTCCACTCCCAAACATAGACATGATAGTGGATATGATGGCGGGTTATGAGATATATTCCTTAATGGATGGGTTTTCCAGATATAACCAGATAAAAATAGCTCCCGAAGATAAAGAGAAAACAACTTTCACATGTGCATGGGGAACCTATTGTTGGAACGTCATGCCATTTGGTCTAAAGAATGCAGGAGCAACATACCAATGAGCTATGACCACAATTTTTCATGATATGATGCATAAGAACATGGCAGATTATGTGGATGATACCTTGGCTAAATCTAGGAAATGGATACACACCTCGACAATTTGGAAGTGATTCTAGATCGCATGGAATAGTTTCAACTTAGATTGAATCTGAAAAAGTGTGCATTTGGAGTTACCTCAGGTAAACTTCTAGGATTCATAATTTCAGCAAAAGGAATAGAGGTTGATCTTGAAAAGGTCCAAGCTATCTTAGATATGCCACCTCCAAAGAACATAAGTCAAATGAGAAGTCTTCAAGGATGACTCCAATCTACACGAAGGTTTATTTCACAACTTGTAGATAGAGCACAACCTTTCAATAAAACATTGCATAAGGGAGTCACATGTGTGTGGAATGAGGATTGCCAAAAGAGCTTTGATCAAATAAAATATTATTTGGCTAATCCTCCAATTTTGATGCCTCCTATTCCAGGGAAACCATTGATTTTGTACATTTCAGCAACAGATTCTTCCTTGGGGGCATTGTTGGCTCAATTAGATGACACTGGGAAAGAAAGGGCCATATACTACATCCATCATACTCTAGTATCTTATGAGATCAATTATAATAACACTGAGAAGTCTTGTCTTGCGGTAGTGTTTGCTTCCCAAAAGTTGCGACACTATATGCTTGCTCATACTATACATTTGGTTGCAAAAATTGATCCTCTTAAGTACTTTCTTAGTAAGGCTGCCCTCACGGGTAGACTTGCTAACTGGATGATGGTTTTATCTGAGTTTGATATAGAGTACATTGGGATAAAGGCCATAAAAGGGCAAGCTATTGCTGATCAGTTAGCTGATTTTCCAGTTAAGGATAGTGTGCCTATTCAGGTAGAGTTCCCATATGAACACATTCTATACATGACCACTCACACTTGGAAGATGTTCTTTGATGGTTCCAACATGCAAAATGGATTAGGTGCGGGAGTATTGTTTGTTTCTCCTCATGGATATAATATACCAAAATCCTACAAACTTTTATTCCCATGTACAAACAATACTGTAGAATATGAAGCATTAACCAATGGATTGAAACTAGCTATAGAATGGAACATAACAGAGTTGCATGTCTTTGGGGATTCACAATTAATTATCAACCAAGTCAATAAGGAGTATCAAACCAAAGATGATAAATTGATACCTTACAAAAAGATGGTTGATTCATTGAGATGTTACTTTACCTTTGTGACATTTCAACAGATCCCTAGAGCAGAAAACAAAGCTACAGATGCTATGGCTACATTAGCTTCACTCCTACAATTGGAACAACATGAATCTAGATTTGAATTCCTGGTGGAAGAGCTACACCACCCCATATTTGACTCATTTGAAAGAAATGCCATTTGTACCCTTGTCATGCATGAGTCTTCCTGCTATGGTGCTATCTATTCATATCTACACGATGGCATCATCCCTGACACTTTCAACCATTCTGAATGTCAAAACCTCATCTGTAATGCCTCTCGCCACACCCTTATCTCTGGTGATTTATATAGGAGGGGTTTAGATGGGACACTTCTTAGGTGCTTGGAAAAGAAGGAATCTGACCAAGCGTTAGTTGACATTCACGAGGGCATTTGTGGTGGACACTCTAATGGTCTTGCCATGGTCCGAAGGTTGCTTAGGGTGGGGTATTACTGGCCTACAATGCAAACTGATGCAGTAGCTTTCTCTAAATCTTGTGAGAAATGTCAAAAACATGGAAACCTGATTCACACTCTAGGGAGGGAGCTAATTCCTTCTATTTCTCATTGGCCATTTCAGCGCTGGGCCTTTGACCTTGTTGGGAAAATTCACCCCAACTCATCAGGTGGACATAATTTTATCATCACAGCTACTGATTATTTCACGAAATGGGTCCATCTATTTTCCATAGGGAAACAGATAGGCAGAAGCCTCTAATAAAACCATTCTTAAAATCCTTCATAGAATAGTACACAAGAATGGTAGGGATTGGCACTTACAAATCAATCCGGCACTATGGGCCTATAGAACTAGCATTCATACACCTACAGGAGCTACTCCTTTTGCTCTTACCTATGGCACTGAAGCAGTGTTGCCTTTAGAAGTAGAGATACCTTCACTTAGAATCTCTCTCAAAGGTTTGATTACAGATGAGGATTACCGCGCCATGAGTTTACAAGAACTAGAACTTCCAGATGAGAAATGTAAGGCTTCCTTTGATCACATGAGAGTATATCAGAAGTGTATGTCCAAAGCATTCAACAAGAAGGTTCGCCCTAGGGAATTTCAGATAGGTGATCTTGTTTTGAGAGAGAACCCTAAGAATCAACATAACAAAGAACAAAAGGGAAAGTTCGAACCTAATTGGCTTGGACCATACATTATTACAACAACTTTTGGTACAGGTGCATATTTACTGTCGAATGAAGATGGAGAATAGCTCCCTGAGCCCATCAACATTTTGCACCTAAAGAAGTTCTATCCTTGATGCCCATTTCTATCTGGGGGCATCCTTTGTACATATTTTATGATCCTAAAAAAATACCAAAAAAATTCATATATGATGCTGAAAAAATCCTAAAAAGCATATACAGTCTCGAAAAAATACAAAAAAATAAAAAAAATACAAAAAAAAAATAGAAAAAGTGCCTTGGTGAAAACTTGGAAACATGCGCCTTGGTAGCAAAAATACAAAAAAAAAAATAAATCAAAAAATGAAAAAAGATTCCAAGTGGTAAAAACCTGGAAACAGGCGCTACTTGAGGCCTTTGCACTCCTATTTGTTAGCATGCATCCTCGACACTGAACCTTTCTCCATTATGTCTTGACCTTATTTCGTGTAGTCTGGAATTGGTCTTTATCTTTGTCTAGGGGGGATAACTGTTAGCATAGGTCCTTTAGGTGCATTTGTCTCTTGGGGCATTTCACAACAGGTGTTTTTCAACACCACCCCAGACAGTGTTTTTCAACACTACCCTTGCGTCGAGTGTTTCTTAACATTTATCAGATGTCTTACCTAATAGTCTAAGTATGATGTCATATTTCTCATTGATAGATGTGATAACCAGAGTCTGACTCTATGACCAACACACACGCACTTAGACAATCAACTCGCTTGAGATATGTTGACTTTATTTTTCTTTGTGTGTTGTCTATGAGGATTTCTTTGATGAGTGGTCTCTCATTGAGAAGTTTTCGATGATGCATAGCTAGAAGACTGAGGGTATGAGAATATGTTTTCTTTCTTTATCTGCTTATGGGTATATTTTGCTGATCCTAACTGTCGTGAGCATTTATGCTGGTCTTACTTGACACTATGGATTGACAAGGTATTATCCTTGACTGTTTTGCGAGTGCATGCTTCTAGTTATCCTGACTTTCATGTGTCTTGATACAAGCATAATCTCACCATATCAAACTTAGGTAATCTCACTGCATTAGTCATCTTGACCTCCATGTCTTTGATGCCTAGGTGGGATTTCCACATTTCTATTTGATAAAGATCATATTCATATCCACATAGTTATGCTAGTGTGCATTGTATGATCTTATGACACTGCCAATAATGCTCGATGATGATAATTAGATGTCTATAGGCATTGTGACCTTGCAAGTCAACCACTCTCATAGTAGCTTGCATTCTTAGGTTCATCATAGTTTAGTTTTTGCATCTTGCATATGGAGAGAGCTCTCCTTTTTATCATCTATGGACTAGTTGGTCAACTATGCTCATTTTTTTATTCTTCTTGATCATATCTTTCATTTCTGGTCTTTCATATCACATCATTTTCTATCCATTTTTGGACTCGAAATCAAAATCTGAGTCGCATTTCCAAGTTTTCTCATTCTTCTATGCAGTTGACTGACCTTTTGAGGCATAATTCTTTGATCTTTGATGGAATTTCTTCCTTTCCATGTCTTCCAAACTTCTAGTCTTTGATTCACCCCTTTCACTTCATTTCTCTAAGGTTTGACTTAATTTTTATCTTATATCTTTCCCAGTCAAACCTAGTCAACCTGGGGCATGTCTTTATTGTTTGATGGTTATCCTATCATGCTCCATCCTTCGATTATGATTTATTGTGACTTGATCAGGTTTATCAATTTGTTGTTCTCCTTTATCTGATTTTGATTTCAATTCTGAGGGGGCAGTACTTATCAGCTTTAATCTTTGATTCAGCTTTATCATTCAGCTCAGCTTGGGATTCTTATTTTTGAGACTTGATTATCACCTAGCAGCGATGGTGGTGATTTTGTCTTTCAATTTTTATCTCCTATTTTTCAAACTTGATTATTGCCTAGCAGTGACGGCGATAGTTTTGTCTAAGGCTTGATTTGCACCTAGCAGCGACGGTGTTGGTCTTGTCTTTCAGCTTTTGCCTATTTTTGTCCTAATGTGTTCCCAAAATGAACACATATCTGGGTTGTTTTGTGATCCCAAATCGATCTCACATTTCAATTCTTCTTTGACTGCATGTGTTCCTGAAATGATCACACATTAGTCAAAGAGGGGCAAATGTATGCACCCTAAAATTGTCGCCTAGACTTTGGGCCCCCATTCAGCAATTTATCAAATCCCTGAATCAATATTTTCAAATATCAACAATATCAATTATATCAATTTCCTTGATCAAATCATAATCAATTCAATATTTCCTAAGGTTTGAGCCTTATTTAATTTAAAAGAGAAAAAAATAAAAATCTTATTTAATTAAGAGAACATGCTCCCTTTTAATTAATTAAAAATCTCTTTTAATTAAATAATATAATCACTTTATCCTAAGCCTTTATTTAATTAAAAGGAATTTCCTCCCCTTTTATTTAAATAAAAAATCCCCACTTTTCTTCTTATCCTATGTTGCACAAATAAAGCATTATTCTTATTTTATAAAAAGGAAAAAAACACTTTTTGTCTTATGTGGGACACAAAAGTCAACTCCTATTTTCCTATTGGAGGATATTTGTGCACAAGGATCAAGCTTCTATTTTTCTCCACCGTTGATTAAGTCTTTTGCCTCTTAATCTCAATGGTCCATTTTCATCTCATTTCTTATAAAAGGAGAGCTCTCTTCCTCATTTGCATCTTAGGTTTTTATGCTAATGTTATGTTGCAGGTTTTCTAGCTCATTTGGAGCTCTTTGAAGACATTCTTGCATTCAAGCTTTGAAGACATTGTTGTTGCATTTCATTTAGCTTGTTTTCTTACACCATAGTTGCATGATAATGGAATTTTTAGTATAGATTTCCTTTATGCAATAGATTAATCTCACATAGATTAATAGGAGGATTTGTAACACTTGTATTTTCCTTTCATAGCATAGCTTGCATCTTTCATTCTCATAGATTAGTTTGCATTGCATTGCATCCATATTGATTTCATTGGAGATATTGGCATTGTTTCCCTTGTCTTTGATTTGGAATCTCTCATTGTGTGGTTGACTAGCAAGGTCATGAGTTTATAGCTCTAGCTAAGAGCAATTTTACAAATCTTGCAACTCCATGCATAGAGAGCTATGGATTGATTTGTGAGGGCTCATTGTTGAGTTTTCTTGCATGTAAGGATTCATAAAAGTGTGGTCACATTTTCACCATACAAGAATATCCTGTGAACCTTGTCCCTGATCTTGTGAAGGCACCTGTTGTGTCGGAACCCCATCCTGTTGTGCTACAACATCATCCTGCTGAGCCAAGGCAACTCTCTGCAACTGAACTAAAGGGTCTAATCCACCCAAAATTTTCCTAGCCGCATCTACATGAGCCTGTCTCTGCTGTCTCTGCTGGTGATGAGCTCTTTGTTGTCTATCTACTGCTCTAGGACAAACATCAACTACATCATCATGTCCTCAAACTGGATCTCTCACCTGTCCTCTACTAGCAATAACTGGAGGAACTCTATGCCCTCGTTGTCTACGATGTCTCCTACCACCACCACCTCCATTATCACTACCACCACCATCGCCACCACCACCATCACAAGGACTTGGGATAGGCTCTGATGGATCAATAAAATGCATAAACTTGTTATGACCCAACCAATCTGCATACTCACAAGACATACCTGCATCTGCTATACCAGGAAGCATCTCCCACCTACAGTAAGCCATACCAACAATCTGATCCAAGGTAAAGTGGTAATCAACAAGAGGACCCCACATAAATCTCTTTGCTTGTACTTGGGAATATAATGTTGTACCCAGAGGCATATCCTATACCCAACCATACTGTCTGGAAAACTCTACCAAAGCAGAACTACTCAATAGTGGTATCAAACCTGCCAATCATCCAATGAGGAGCCAACATATATGGTAACTCATTGTCATCCTCTCTCCAACCCTCGCAACCAATGTATGGATGCCATTGAACCTGATCAAGATCATCTATAACCTAGCACCAATAATCCAGATGACCTAAATGATGTTGCACCACCATACAAGTGTATAGAAAAGCATATGGATAACCACGAGGCCAAACCCTATCAGAAATAGGCCTGGTAATAGGAAGATACTCCTAAATCCATAACTGAAGAACCAATGCACCTACAGATAAGGAAGAACTCTCTTTGTATACCACCTCATGAAGATCTCAATATAACTGTGCCAGTACGAGGGAATCCCAATCGAAACATCGAGGTTGCGCTAGTAAATCCTCTAATATCCTACCCCAACCAACAGAAAAACCATGACCTCGTTAGTTGGGAAGAAGTAAACCACTAATCAATGCACCAAGTACTATAGGCAATGTAGGAAAAGAAGCAAACTATGGCCATGTGATATTATCATCATCAATAGTATTGTCTCTGAACACTCATTGGCAGACAGTAGAATCATAAACAGAATCATAATAAACTATCTCCCCTCGGCATGGGATATGTAGCAAATGATACATGTCCTCCAGTGTGATCATCATCTCACCATGTGGAAGGTGAAAAGTATTGTAGTCAAAGTTCCAACACTACACCACAATTGTCAATAACCCATGGTTCAACTGAAACTAGGGAAGATCAAGCAGAAAACTCAGAATGCAAATCTCAATGACACGGTACTCCACTGGAGTAAGCACCTGCCCCAAATCAATAACCCACGAAGCAACCGATCGGATGTACAATACAGGTAAGTGAGCATGTTTGGAAAAATAAGAGAATTATATCAGCATATTATATCAAGGAATAGCTAACGTCGATCAAGTTATCTCCTAACTCTATATCTTGAGGAAGGAAAATCATTGTTTTATCTCTCTAGATCTTGAGAGTGAAATATCAAACCATAAAACCATCACATCAGATTGACAAATCACATTTGTTGGTATAACTATATTGATATTCTAATCAATTGTTTAGTTCAAACAACCTAATCCAATCATTCAAATCGAGCATCAGAAATCATCAAAAATTTTAATGAAAAAAATGAAGTACAAGTGAAAATTTTGCAAAAAGGGTTGCAGGTGTGATTTTAATCATTGCAGGCAACATTTCTCTTAAGCGATATCAAAAGGTTGTTAAGCGAAATTACTTCTGTCTCAAGAAAAAAATTATGCATAGGTGAAAATGAATCATGCTAGGTGATAATGAAATGTAGCCTACGCGACAACAAATTGCTAGGGTTTCCTATGCGGTAACATAACTGGAAACTGGCATTTTTGCCCTACATCTACACGTGAATGTTTTGTTCTCAAGCGAGAATGAAATTTTTCTAGGTGACAACTAAATGTGCATAAGCATGACTAAAATATGCGGATGTGATAGTAAACAGTCTTAGGCGACAACAAAATATTGCTAAGTGTGACTGTATATATTCTAAGCAATGACGAATTTCAAATTTGCAATAAATACTAATAAATGAGCAATAAATGCAATAAGGGAGTTTGAAATAACTTACTGAAGGTCCATATTTAGGTGGCCTTGCATATCTCTGACACCTCTTGAATCAATGCTCTCGGATAGGGACAACCATCTCGAAATTCACTGCAGGATTAGAGCAAAATCACCAAAGACAAAAGTGAAAATGAATAGTAAATCTAGGTTTTTCAACCTATTTAAGCTAATTTGACCTAATTTGGAGGTGAAAATTTGACTTCGACCTACATTAAACTATCATATTTAACTAGGGAAAATTGTGAATCATAGCACAACATTAGTGATTTTCAGAAATGAAAACATATTGTCTCAATTAACACATCATGCATAGGTTGATCAAAAGAAGGTAAAGAACTTTGAAGAACATAATTATGAGCTTTAGCTTGAGCATGATGCTTCTTACGATGTTCATCAGTAGATTGATTATATTTGTCTTTACTTGAAATATGTTGAGAACTAGGAGGAACAATTAATGGATCCTTCACAGGTTCTATAGGAGGATTAGTAGACTGAAAAGCAACACTAGGAGTTTGATTAACATAACTAGAAGCCATAGTTAAAGGAGGTATGGAAGGTGTAGGCAAAAGACCATGATTAAGATCCATCAGAGGTACACTTAATTCAAGAATCTTATGATGCTTATAGGCTTGATATGAGTGGAAAATATTGTCAGGTCGAGAAGGACATAAATTAGGTAATGAAGGCCAAAAGAAGTCAAGTGTAGCCTAATCCTTGGGCCTAGAAGGTTGGTATAAACTATGATTAACCATCTTCACTTCTTCATCATGAAAAAATTGAAGACATTTATGGATAGGTGAAGCAACATCATGCATGGCATTTAACCACGGCAAACCAAGCTTAACTTGAAATTGATCAGAAGTAGGAACAACAACTAAGGTAGTGTTCACAATTTTACCACAAAGTTCAACCGACAAGTTAATAGAGCCAAATGATGGATAAAGAAAACCATTATAATTTTGAATCCACACATCAAATGTATCATAAGTATCACATTGCAATTTTTTCATAAAAATATTTTCTTCAGTAACAACATTGACTAAAGAGGTAGGATCAACAAGACAACCATGGGTAGGTATCTGAGAAATCCTAGCATAAATGTAAAGGGGACCATTAGGAGCCTTAATAGTCTTAGAATCATCAAAAGTAATCAAAATTTCCTAAGGTCTTTTATTCTTAGGTTGTTTTCAAGGTTTAGTGATAATGAAGCATCCTAGGATTCTTGGCAATCTTGTATAAACCAAAAATATGTTTGTCTTTGAAGATAGATTGTTATTTTTGATCTTGGTTTGGTGGAGTTCTTGCTTGGTTTAGGAGACCGATTGCTCAATTTCTATGGTTACTGGGGTGCTCGGTCTCTGAAGAATGCTTGATGATTGAAGGAATTGGTTCTCTGGTGGTTGGTGATAATAGTGTTCCTTGGTCATGCCTGGCATGGTCGGTTGATTGGTGCTCAGTTATTTCCTCTGTTGCTCGATGTTCTTGCTTATCGACTGGATTGTTTTGTTGGATCAGCTTGGCCGACTGGTGCATTTAATTTGGGTCACACTCCTTGAGTTATGGATTTACTGTTGGATGTGTGGGGACCTAGAACTAGTGTGTTGAATTCTTCTATGTGGATCTGATGATCGTTGGGGCCATCTTTGAGATTTTATTTATTTTTGTAAGGCTATGTGAGAGCCGACTGGTGTTTTAGCATTTAATATTTGTTTGTAAAGGTTTATTGTTTCATCAGCCAACTTGTGGCTGGGAATCAGTATTTATAGGTTTCTTGGGTAGTTGTTTAGGGGGTAGATGGTTGGAAGGAAAAATTTAGTAGCCTATGAGCTTAGGAGCAGGAAGATTGCTTAGAAGTTGGAGTACAAGTTTAGATCTTTCCTGGGTGCCTACCAGTGTGCTGTGTGTTATAGACCTGGGCTAGCTGAATGCTAATGTTGGGGAAAAGATTTGGATACTAGGAGATCTTGTAGACTATTACTTGCATTGTATTTGGCTATAATTGGGAAGGCCTTACAGTCTGACACATTGCATATAATCGGTGATTTGATAAATAAAGACTTCAGTTTTATTTCAGATCTGTTATTGTTTTTGTGTATTTATGTTGTATATTGGTTTTCCTACAAGGTCGGTCAGTCCTTAATTGGATCCACCAGCCTTGACTACATTAGGTGGTATCAGAGAAAAATTTTTTCCTATTTGAGAAAATTATGTTCATGTTGGAGCTGAGCAGATCTTGTGTGTCTGTGTCTAGATCTTGATTTCAAGATGCCTCTGAGGAGAAATTGTGAGATCTCAGAGAAAGAGGAAGATATTGGAGAATTCAGTATTGATGATTTTAGGGCTTTGCAGAAACAAGTGCAAGATCTACAAGAAGAGTTGAGAAAGAAGAAGCCTACCTTGAAAGAGGATAGTGATGATGAATCTGAGGAAGATCATTTTGAAGAAGTTGTCTAAGAAGCTAGAGATCCTGAGGAGAATCAATTTCTAAAAGCTATGTCTAAGATTGGGAAAAGACCTAAGATTGAAGTTTCTACATTTGCTAGAAACCTTAGGCCAGAAGAGTTGATTGATTGGATCAATGAGATTGATGAGTACTTTGAGTATGAAGAAATAGAAGATCCTGATAGGGTTAGATTTGCAAAGACTGAGTTGAAAGGTCATGAAAATATCTAGTGGAGAGAAATTCAGTTGGAAAGAGGAAGAAAAGGAAAAGAAAAGATAACTAAGTGGAACTGAATGGTTGACAAGTTGAAGAAAAAATTCATTTTGGTGGATTATGAATTGGACATGTTTAAGAAGATGCAAGCTTTGAAGCATACTAAAAAATTGGTACAAGAGTATACCGAGGAGTTTTATAGAATCTTGATTAGGACTGGTCATTCTGAAGCTGATAAAGAAAATGTTGCTAGGTATGTCTATGGTTTGAGACCTAGTATTCAGGAATAGTTACTTACTGTACAGATGACACCAATCGGTGATGTTGATTAGATGGCATTGAAGATTGAAGAGAAGCTAAATAAGAAGTATAAAGGAAAACAAAATAATAGGAACCGAGGTGGTAAAACTGGTGAGACAGTTGTTGAGAGTAATATGACAGAGAATCCTAAGTCTGATGTGGGATCTAGCAGTGGTCAAGTCACTAAGAATACTGGATAGAGAGGAAGGTGGAAGAATGAGTTCACCGGTACTTGTTATAATTGTGGTGAAGCTGGTCATAGAAGTTGGCAATGTTCTAAGAAAAGGGTTGCACTGACTATTGAAGATGATATTGTGAATGTTGTAGAAAAAGGTGAGACACTTATCACTAGGAGATTAGCTGCATGTGTTCATGAACTGGTGCAAAGAAGGAATTTTTTTAGAACCAGATGTAAGTGGAAGGACAAGGTATGTAATGTCATAGTTGATGGTGGTAGTTCTAAGAACTTGTTTTAGAGTAAATGGTTAGTAAATTGAATTTGGAAAGAAGGAAACATCCTAATCCTTATCAGATTAGTTAGATACAAGATGTTTCTAAGGTTAAAGTTGAAGAATAGTGCTTGGTTAAGTTTCAAATTGGATCTTACCATGATGAGATATTGTGTGATGTATTGCCTATGGATGCTTGTCATCTATTGCTTGGTAGACCCTGGTAGTTTGACAGGAATGTTTTGTTTGATGGTCATGTTAATACCTATGTGGTTAGGCATGAAGGAGCTCAGTATAAGCTGATACCTTTATAGGAGACAGGGGTTAAGGGATGTGGAGTTATTAGGTGTTGTCCTTATGACAAACCTCAGTAACACATGGTTGATGAACCTATTCCTGCGAAGTCTAGTTTGAAGAAGGAGAATGATATCTCTCAAGAGTTTGTTGAGATTAAGAAACAAATGGTCTTGCTAGCAGAGATGGTACATAAGATGATGAAATTTGTGACACGGAGAGATGCAGATGATACTAAGTTGATTGAGGAGTCTGGAAGGGATGAACCTTACTGAGGCACTGATGTGATTGGTAGTGGTCAAAGTCAGTTGTTATCAATTGCCGACCGGAGAGGTAAACAAAGTGGAAAGTAGAAGGAATTTATGCATGAGACAGTGAATGAAGTGAAGACTACTTGGGATGAAGGACAAGAAGAGATGTCGGTGAAGAATAGATTCGGCATACTTGTTCTGATTCCCTTGAGGTGTTCCTGATTTTCTTATGAGAAAATGTTTCTTACCTGGGGTGTCTGATGCAGGAGCATCCTAGGATTCTTGGCAATCCTGTATCAACCAAAAATATGTTTGTCTTTGAAGATAGATTGTTAGTTTTGATCTTGGTTTGGTGGAGTTCTTGCTCGGTTTGGGAGACTGGTTCCTTGATTTCTATGGTTACTGGGGTGCTTGATCTCTAAAGAATGCTCGGTTACTGAAGGCATTGTTCTCTATTGCTCGGAGATAACTATTTTCCTCAGTCATGCCTGGCATGGTCGATCGACTGGTGCTTGGTTATTTTCTTTGTTGCTTGGTGTTCATGCTTACCGACTAGATTATTTTGTTGGATCGGCTTGGCCGACTAGTGCATTTAATTTGGGTCACATTCCTCAAGTTATGGATTGACCATTGGATGTGGGGGGACCTAGATCTGGTGTGTTACATTCTTCTATGTAGATTTGATGACTGTTGGGGCCATCTTTGAGAGTTTATTTATTTTGTAAGGCTATGTGAGAGCCGACTAGTGTTTTAGCATTTAATATTTATTTGTAAAGGTTTATTGTTTCATCAACTGACTTGTGGCTGGGAATCTATATTTATAGGTTTCTTGGGTAGTTGTTTAGGGGCCAGATGGTTGGAAGGAAAAAGTTAGTAGCCTGTGAGCTTAGGAGCAAGAAGATTGCTTGGAAGTTGGAGTACAAGTTTAGATCTTTCCTAGGTGCCTACCAGTGTGTTGTGTGTTACAGACCTAGGCTAGCTGAATGCTGATGTTGGGGAAAAGATTTGGATCCTGTGAGATCTTGTAGATTGTTACTTGCATTGTATTTGGCCATAACAAGGAAGGCCTTATAGCCCAACACATTGCATGTAGTCAATGATTTGATGAATAAAGACTTCAGTTTTATTTCAGATCTATAAGGTCGGTCAGTCCTTAATTAGATCCACTAGCCTTGACTGCATCATTTAGGTTGAGTTTTCAATTTAGGAGTGGTTTTGGTATAGGTTGAGGTGGAACTTGAGGTTGAGGCTGAGGTGGAGATATAGTTTGAACCACATGCTCCACTTGATTAACAATGTGATTAAGATCATCCATCTTTGAATTATAGATAATATCCATAGAAGATGGTTGAGAAATGGTATTATTATCATGTGTAGGTAAAGGATTCATATAGATTTGAAGGTTTTGATTAGGAGGAGAGACATATTTGTTCCCACTACCATCAAGATTATCAACAGATAAGGCATTAGAATTGATTAAATCTTGAACCTTATATTTTAAAGAATAACACTTCTCAGTATCATGACCATTCTGACAATAATATTAACAAAAAGCATTAGGATCAAAAGACTTGGATGCTATCGTTGCAGGTAAAAGAGGTTGAATAGGAGGTAAAGTAATCATATTAGTAGTTAGCAACCTATTCATAATAGAATGTAAAGATTCAGAAAGAGGAGTAAATGTATGATTTAATCGAAAAGAAGTGGATGCAGAAGTGGCATTGTGAGATGCAAGAACTTGATTAGCATCTACATTCACTTGTTTGTTTATCTTGACATACTTGTTGAATTTTTTAAATTTGTTTGGATTAGGAGCAACATCACTCTTATCAACAGGAACAATAACCATTGGAGTGTTGCTCTCAAATTGACTCACGTGTAATTGATAATGATGAAGTGTTGTACAAAGTTGTTGAAAAGAGGTAAATTCAATAAGCAAAATCTTATCTCTAATATCCTTTTGCAAATTTGAAATAAACATACATTGAATATCAATATCAGGAACACAATAGGAAATCTGAGCATGTAAATGCTTAAATCTACCAATAAATTCAGTCAATTTTTCCTTAGCACTCTATTTACAATGCATCAAATCAGTCAAAGACACTTGCGAACCAATGTTATTTTGAAATTGTTGAATAAAAGAATTATAAAGTTTTGGAAATGAGTCAATAGAATAAGGAGGCAAGGAACAATACCATTGTAAGGCCTTGCCATGAAAAGTTCTAGCAAACAACTTGGCTAAAATCCTATGGTCGTGAGCATAATCACTACAAAGGATTTGAAATGTTTTAACATGACGAACATGGTCTCCTTTTCTGTTGTAATTCTCAAGATGAGGCATATCAACTTGCTAAGGAATAGGAGTACGAATGATGTCTAAGGATGAAGGACTTCCCATGTCACATGTAGGAATACTAAATTTTTTTTGAGTCAAGTATGCAAGTTGTTGTTGTAAAGATGACACAGTTTGAGCCAAACTGATGATTGTTGAATCATTAGAGGAAATAGGAGGAATAACGACATTATAAATAATAGGGAAAGTGTATGAAGTTGTAGGAATGGAAGACACAATTGGAGGAACACTCATAGGAATAGAGGAAACCATCACAGTCACCAAAGGAGTATAGGTAGGAATACTAGATAAAGGAACAAAAGAAGGTTCTATACTAGTAACAGGAGGAATCAACCCTAACTCTTGAGCTTCTTGAGCTAAAGGCTTAATATTTGAATGCACAAGATGAGTAATACCATGCAAGAGATTAACATCTTGATCACTATCATGAAGGACTTTCTTAAGAGCCTCTATAGCTTGGATAGAATCATGATTATGGTTTTCTTGAATAAGCCAATTAGACATTTTATCAAGTTCAGTTGAAAGTTTTGGACTTATTCAGGAGGAACTCTTAAAGCATCATCCTCATCATGAGATGAGTGAGAAGAGATTTGTTGCATAATAGGATTGGAATCATGAATAATCAAATTGTCATCTAAGATCCTAAGGAAGGGAGAAGAAGATTGAGGATCAAAGGCACCCATGAGTCTACGACTTCTTCTAACTAGAATATTATAAGTAGGAATAGAGGTAGTAAAGCTCATATACCAATGCAATGCAACTGAACTAAACTAAGAAAACATAAAACATGAACATATGAATATTTTTGTTTTTGTAAAGAGATTTTGCAATTTTTTTGTATTTTTGAACTATAAATGCATGTAATGTAAATTTAACACCACAAACACAAGATAATGATAAGATAAATCTAACACAATAGGGCATATAATTCCAAAAGAAAAAAGGGGGGGTAAGCATGTCAGGCTCACCAAAATGAATAGTAGGTAAAAATGTGTATTGTATCTTTACCCTACTATTAAAAATATTGTTGTGTCTACGTGAGGAATGTGTGATATATTGAATATGTGAAGGGAATATAGGATCTATCCTTAATCCAAATTCCCAAAAGAGAGATGCAAATTGATTAATCACAAAGAAATGATCAATGCACAAATAAATCAAACAATGGAGAATATGAAGAAATGAGGGAAAACCCTAAAATTCACTATAGAAACTATGTGCTTGAAATCTTAAATGAATAGAAGACAAATACTAACCTCAAAATAGGGTAAATCTGGAAAAGACCTATTTTTGATGTCTGTGTACAGTTTTGGGGAATTCTGCAACCTGCTCTGGACTAGAAATCTCAAGACAAAGAAAACCTAGAAATCTTTTGTCTTTCTGGAGGTAGGTTGACTTTGACCCAAATATCGAGGCACAATCTTACCCCTCACTGAAGGTCGACCTTGACCTGAAATAGCTCCGATAGAAATTATGTTCGCCGATCTTGAAAGTTCATGGAAAAGGGTATCTAGATCTAAACTTCAATTCATTATCCTATACCTGTACTTACAAGAAAAATGGTTTTTGTTGTTTAGATGGGGGGTTTGCCTTGCTCAAACCCCAATTTAGAATCAACCTTGAAATGTAATTGAAATTGCAATATATAAACAAAGTAAATGAAACTATTCACTTTGCTTATGTTGAAATCCTTATGGCGGATTCAAATCCTTGAATCCATAAGTATGGATGCTCCAAATGAATGTAGAAATGTATGTAGGATGTCTCAAATCAATGGCATTAGATCTTCAACACCAATCTTGAATGGATCTAGGAATTGGATGAATGTGGATGGAGAAATCTTCAACAAGAGGGCTCCAAACAGATTGAATCCTTTAATGGTTAACAATCGATCTCCTTGATGAATACTTGAATGCTTGAATGCTTGAGGATGAATGAATGCTTTCTTTCTTTCCTTCTCCTTCTTTCTTGCTTGAATTCAATGATGAGTGGATATCAAAAGATACTTGATTGTGGATGGGAAAATGAGAGAGGAAGGCTTCCTTTTATAGTGATATAGGGCATAAACTCCTAGAGAAGGTCAACATTGGAAAATTAAATTCCAATTAACGTTAACCCCTAGAAATGGACCTAGATTAAATTCAATTTAAGAGTTTACCATTTTGAAATCCAAAACAGCCAACCCGAAAGTGGGAAAATAAAATTTTCTGAAGCCCGATATCCTGAAACCTCTGGAACTTGAAATTTGGACCTAGGGTTAGGGTCAAGGTTGACTCTACCCTAGGTCAGCGTCAAGGTCAACTCTACCCTAGGTCAGCGTCAAGGTTGACTTTGACCTAGGAGGTCAACCTTGACCCTGAGATGGCAGTTTTCAAATTCTCAGGACCAGGTGCTAGAAAAAGGCTGGAAACAAGTGGAGAGAGAAGCAGAATAGGGGAAAAAGCCAGATCCATGCAAAGACTTATTCAAGGTGCTTGACATGAGCCCAGACCACTTACTCAAAGGTCTAAATGCTCTTAACATGGAAGTGCTACTATTTTAAGATGACACACAAACATAACATGAGCCTCTTGGTAATAAAAAATGATTACCTTCTGTATATGATGAAAATCTACCTTTTAAAAACAAGTTTAAACATGAAAACATTAACAATGAAGAGCATAATCAATCTACTTTAAGATGTTCATAAACTTGTAAAAAAATATTAATTTTCACCATAACCTCGGATGAGTATGAAGCAAGTGCACCCAAGACTTGCTTGATTTAAGCTCTTAGAGAGGTTGTGGGTGTGCTCTCCCAACACTAGTATAGATCCCACTATGAATGCAAGGTATAATGAAGATTGAAATGCTCGAGAAGAAGCTATAGAAGCAACTCTCAAACACTCAATGCAAGAGGCCAAAAGAAGCTCAAAGAGGATATATGAAAGCAATCCTCAAGTTCTATGGCATGCAAGTATGCAAATGAAAGATGAAGCTAAATCACTAAGTTCTAAAACTTGAAAGAAATCTAGCAACTACCAAATTGTTAGTAAAACTCTATGAAAACAATTCTAAGTCTAAACTAGCATGATAATTCTAATGCAACAATGAATATGAATTTTCTTGAGACAAGGGTCCTATTTATAGGATTTTGGAGGGTTGGGGTGAGGTGGCATCTATGTGGAATCCACATAGGTGCCACCAAGGAGACACATAAGCCATGCACAGTCTAAGACTTGCTCACACGTGTGAGAAACTTGAGATGTGAAAGGTCAATGTGTACTTCAAGTACATGTGTAAGTGTGTGTAATAGATGTGTAAGTGAAAAAGTTCATTTTCACCATTTTAGAAGGTGTCAGAAGTGTCATCAAAATAAGAAGCCTTGTTTGTGCAATTTTAGTAATTTTTGAAAAGACCACTTTTGAAAATTTGCTCACACATGTGTGAGCAAATAATTAGGACTAATGGATGTAGGAATCCAAAAATTAGCCTAATTAACCTTAGTTAATTAGTGAGTAGGCTTATTAAATAGAAAGTGATGTGAGTAGGATAGCATCTAGGTTGGATTTAGGATTAAATTAAATAAAATTTAATTTAATCATGGTTTAGTAGAAATAAAGAATGTGAGGGAATTAAATAAATTAAAAATTTATTCAAAAGGGGAATATGGAGGAAGATGTATTAAATTTAATTTAATACATTATGAAAGGTAGTATTTGAATTTAATTCAAATACTATAATTAGTTAATTTTTTTAATTAAATAAATAGATGAATTTAACAAATATAATTAATTAAAAAATTAACTATAATGTTATTTGGGGTCATTAATTAAATTAAATTTAATTAATGTTAGAAAGATGAATTTAGGTGTCTATGTTTTGCCCCTCTTTGAGGTAGTGTCAGAAATGACATCACGTCAAAGAAAAGAAAATATAGATGTCCCAAAGGAAAAAATGGACCTAGAAGGTGCACAGAGGAAAAGTCGGTAGAAGGATGTGCCCCCTCAAGAAAATAGGCCAAAAAATAAAATTTTGTGGTCAATTTTCATGAAAGGAGGGAAAAAGGACTTTGCATGACTAAAAAGAGGGGAAAAAAGACCCTCTCCCTTTTTTGAAAAAAGGGACCCCTTATAAAAGGAAAAATAAAAAAGAGGTAAATGGATTCATTTTTACCCCTAAGGAGAAGGAAAAAGAGGAGAGGAGAAGGGAGAATGGTAGGATGATGAGATAGGATGCAGCTGGGTGAGCGGGTGTAGGTCTATCAGCGGGTAGCGGACAAGCTGGGTGACCCGGTGAGTACCAAAATCCATCTTTTTCAATTTTAGTATTTTACATTTATGGGTGTTTTTGGGGTTTTGAAAATTTTGTGGGAGGGGGGGAAAAGAGTGGTTTCGTCGGGGACAAGCGAGGAAATGTCATTGATTGGGTCTGCTCACCTGGGAGCCAAGAGACATCACCTACGGGTGGTGTCACCTATTGGCCGACATGCAGCTCCATCCAGCTTTGTTAGGTGCAGCCGCTTGTCGGTGGACAGGCGGCTCTACTCGTCCAAGGGCCGGTGGTGCCTCCCATGGCCTGACAAGTGGCTCTACCTCCCCAAGGGTTGGCAGTGCCGCCTATCAAAAGGGGGGTACCTGCCAAAGGGTAGGCTGACAACAAGGAAGAGGGCGTAGCTGCCCGTCCACAGATGGGTGGCTCCGTCCAGCCGAAAGTGAAAGGCATGAGCAGGGAAAAAGAAGATTGGGGGACGGGGTGAGGCAATGGGAGGGAAAGGAAAGGGGAAATGGAGGGATGTCTGAGACTGATGAATGTGTGTTGGGTAATTTTGATGTAGGAGCTAGATTATTGGATTCACTCGAAAGAGCAATAGCTAGACATGATGGCACTGCGAGAGGAGATGACTGAGGCAGAGAGGGGACAGGTGACATTATGTATTCTACATCATGTGCATGGGTGGCCATGCCTAAGAGCACATAATGTGTTGATGACAACATTGATCGAGAGATGGCACTTAGACACATCGATTTTCCATTTGCCGACCGGGGAGGCAATAGTGACGTTGCTGGATGTGTGGAGGATTCTGCAGATACCGATCTAGGGGGAGATGGTTGAGTATCAGTTGGAGAGGGTAGAGCAGTTCATGGAGGAGAGTTTTAGATGATGGGTAGACTAGCTACCAATTGACTGGTAGTGGATGTCATGGTGAGTGGGGATGGAGGCGGGATTGCCCTGGCTAGTGCTATATTTAGCTGGATTGGTAGGAGGGAGATTGATGCCAGATCACTCAGGGCATGGATTTTCGATTGGATGGGTGAAGGTACTGAGCTAGATACTAGAGGAGGATGGGATAGAGTTTTTCTTGGGATACACTATTTTAGCACAAGTGTATTATGACCTTCATATGTGTGCATACCGTACTCAGCAGACTATGGGACCCAGAGTTACACTACTTCTAGTCTAGGCATGGGAGCATATTGCAGTGGTATGACCATTGCAAGGGGAAGGTCAATGATAGCGATATGAGTCATTCACATGTCATTATTGATCACCCTTATCATATGGGGATGTGAGATTAGTGGAGTCATGGTGGAGGATATTGGATGAGCTAATATGGTTCGAGTGGACACCATATAGAGGATGTGAGGCATGGGGGTACTGGAATGAGCAAGCAAAGAGAGAGGATGGTGCTCTAGATGTAGAGTACTTAGGATATGTGCAGATAGATTATTGGTTGATCAGGAGGACAATTTTTTAGATAGTGAGATACATGGTGTCTCAAGTATGCAGATAGTTTGGCCTGAGGCAGGGTATAGTGCCAAATAGTTATCCACATCTGATCGTATCGAGGGAGATTGGGTTAGTATGGGGCATCAGATTAGATCTTTAGAATGATAGGATTAGCTGGAGAGGTATGCATCTAGTACCATGGACAACAACCTAGAGACAGGTGGCAGACGTAGGGGTGATAGCTGAGTATGTAACCTGGTGGGAGAGGCATAGGCCAGTGAGGCTGACAGAGCCAGGAGCAGGAGAGGACATAGAGAAGATAGAGTCTGAAGAGGTCGATGAGAAGGATGATGAGGAGAGACCAATAGTAGTGCCAAGAGTCAAGGTTGGGGCGCAGAGGTAGGTGATAAAGCGTCGAAAAGGGATAGTCCAGAGACCAATTATAGGTGGTCCTGCACAGGTGGTGTAGAGGGAGCGAGAGGAGGTAGTCCAGGAGCCATTGTTAGAGGATGAGGAGATGGGGCTAGGAGGATTAGGAGGAGATGAGAGGTAAGGAGATCATGCATAGGGAGATAGTCTTAAATCAGAGGTGACATGATTAGAGGCTTTGGTGGCAGTAGAGAGGGATAGAGCAGCCAAGGCAGAGGTCACCAGGGTGGCAGAGGGATGGAGGGGATGCCGGGGCAAGTAGCCTGATTATTGGGCCAGATGGAGGAGATACAGAGATAGGTAGACATTCACACCCATCGACTGACAAAGGACAAGGACATGTGGCAGAGACAGGAAAAGATATATCGAGGGGAGTGGGAGTCAGCAAGATAGGGAGTGATGATAGCGGGTGTAGGGCAGTTAGTGATAGGCATGATGGATGCACATCAAGAGGCATTGAGGATGTGGAGAGAGGTGTACACACTAAAATATGCACTTCTATGAACCATTACTTGCAAGGTTGCTCAAGGATGAGGCCTCACAAAGCGGCTCATAGCTCTCTATGCATGGAGTTGCAAGGTTTGTAAAATTGCTCTCAGCTAGAGCTACAAACTTGTGACCTTGCTAGTCAACCACACAATGAGAGATTCAAGTGAAGACAAGGGCAAGAGTGCCAATATCTTCAAGAATCAAATATGCAATGCAATGCAAGCTATATGAGAATGCAAATCTAAGCTATGAAAGGAAAGTACAATGCAACTAATCTATGAAAGGAAATAGCAATGGATTACAATGCCTCCTATTTAGACTATGTGAGCTTATTCTATTGCATAAAAGGAAACTAAGCTAAGAATGCCATTATCATGCAACTAAGAAAGGAAATATGCAACTACAATGAAATGCAACAAGTCTTCAATGTCTTCAAACTCCAAATGTACCTAGAAAACCTACAGCATAACAATAGCATAAAACATGGATATGCAAATGAAGGAGAGAGCTCTCCTTTTATAAGAAATGAGGTGAAATGGACCATTGAGATTAAGAGGCAAAAGTCTTAATCAGCGGTGGAGCTTGAAAGAGGAGCAATCCATGTGCACAAGTATCCTCCAATAGGAAAATAGGAGTTGACTTTATGTCCATATGAGACAAAAAATGCTTTTTTCCTTTTTATAAAATAAGAATAATGCTTTATTTGTGCAACTTAGGATAAGAGGAAAGGGAGGGCTTTTTATTTAATTAAAAGGGGAGGAAATATTCCTTTTAATTAAATAAAGACTTAGGATAAATGGTTAGCCCAAGGATAAAAATCCAATATATGATCGAAATTAGGATTTGATCAAGAAATTGATAATGTTCAAAATATTGATTATTGATAAAAATGATTCAGGATTGATAAATCAAATAAATGGGGCCCAAAGTCTAGGCGACCATTTTTGGGTGCATACAAGAGGTAGCCTATTATATGGCCCTCTATCATCAGGCAGTACTTGTAGAGCAGAGACATGCCCCTTACTCAGAGTGAGGGATATTAGATAGGACTCGAGGGGTGTCATCAGGATTGATAGCTAGGCCACCAAGGGAGAGGATGATAGGCGGTGATAGTGGGAGATGAGCAGAGAGATCTACTCCATGAGGTGGACAAGGGGGGTTCATGATGACAGGGAAATCTTCCAGTGGTTATGGGATCCAGTTGATTATACATGATACATTTTTTATGGATTTTTAGATGAGATGCATATGCATAGCGACACTGAGGTGCCTGATGTATCATTTTGATGTACCATGATGTTATGATATATATATACAGACCTTTTTGTGGCACTATGTCATGAGTTTATTTGATGGATTATGAGATTATTGTATAGTACTATATTATGATACTAACATGTGTGATGCAGGATGTGTGTGATTATGTGAAATGTGTCCTACATGATGTGCAAAGCTTATGAAATGAATTGATGTTTTATTATGCATATGTGATGGTTATGAATGTGCAATGCATAGATAATGATTAAGGGTTAAATAGATATATTTGACATGCAATGTGTATTTAATGAGTAATGATTAATGAGATATATTTGACATGCAATGGTAGCTAAATAAACTTAACTATATGAGGTAGAATGTAATGGAATGAGCTAGTGTCACTTTATTATTATGATGTTTTTGTTTGTGTATCTGATATAACCAATAGGATCAACTAAACCACTAAAGAACAGGGAAGGAATGATGAATAAACAAGACCCTTGTCTCAAACAAAAAAGCAAAAAAGAAACAAACTGAAATGCAACCTGACTACATGATTTAGGGGGATCACTTTTGTTCATGTTGGAGAGAACACCCTATTTTGATATTGCAATAGGAGTTATGCATCATATGTTATAAAAGCATAGATGACATTGTTCTATTGCATGGACTAGACTCTCGGATAGCTATAGAAACATAGATGTAGATTTCCAGACTGTAATAGAACCTATGATGTATACTTAGTGGAGAGGTCTAGGCACACTTAGGTCTTTTAAGGGACATATGTATGCTAACCCGTTTCCTCCATTAGGATACGCATAATCATAACTAAGAAACCAACAAAACATTCCTAAAGTATCCACAAACAGATCATACCACAATCGACACTTGCATCAGATTTCACCAGTCACAATATACCAAGATATGTAAGATCAAGATAATCATGAGTAGGATTGACTACTCCAAAAAGCTAAAATCAACAAAGGAGGCCTCCTGACCAAATGGTCATTCGGTCCACAGTTCTTTCCATGAACGAGATAGGATTGATGAGATTGATTTGAGTCGACTAAGGAAGGACACATCCTACAGGGAAAAGATTGATTGAGTGAAATGGATATTCGCTGGAAATAGATGTGAAAGGAACAATAACTTAGAGATTTGATTTTGATGTTGATTTTTATAGCACTTTTGTGATCACTATGTATGGGAAAAGCTCGGTGTGATGGGGTTAACCTCAGCTTGTTGGGAACTGCAATTGGATCTTTATGGCTATGCAGGAAGCAATGACCGAAAACTAGGACTAGGATGAGGATGGATATATATAGTGGATGGGAAGACAATGGATCCAAATCTACTATCATGGTGCCTGAGATAGGTTTTCACCATAATACTTTCCTAGAGTGCTTGTTTGCCAAGTTTTCACTATTGGATGAGTGTTTTTTTTTGTGTTTGTGTAAGGTGCATGTTTACCAGGTGTGTACCAAATAATGATTTTTTCAGGAACATTTTCTTCTTTTTAGGATTTTCCACTTTTCTAATGTTTAGGATTTCTTCAGGATCTTTTTTTCTTTTTAGGATTTTCTGCTTTCCTGATGTTTAGGATTTCTTCAGGATCTTTTCTACTTTTTAGGATTTTTTCAGGATCTCTTTCTGATTTTTAGGATTTTTTAGGATAACACTATACAAGAACTGAATGCTGAGCTACACATAAAAGTGCTTCAAATGAAAAATATTTACAGGATCAGGGGGTAGATCTCCCTCAGGTGTTGCAATCTTATATGCCCCAAAACCAAATTTAGCAGTAATAACAAATGGGCGCAACCAATTGGGTTCAAACTTCTCTTTCTTTTCTCAAATCTGGAGATTTTTCATATTATGTTGTAGGACCAAATCACCTACATCAAAATCATAGGGTTTGAGCTTCTTGTTAAAATGTAAGCATGGGAAATTTTGATACACATGGAGGTGGTTAAGGGCATTGAGGCATCTCTCATCAAGGAGTTGCATCTCTCATTGAGGAGTTGAATCTCCTGCAAGCCGAAAATCCTATATTCTTCTTCTGACATCAGGTTCTTGAGAGAAATCCTGAGGGAAGCTCAATTTCAATGGGTATGACAGCCTAAGAGCCATATACAAGGGTGAATGGAGTGGTGCCAGTAGGAGTATGGATGGAGGTGCGGTAGGCCAAGAGGGTGGGATTGAGTTGTAGGTGTCAATCACGGCCAGCTTCATCGACAGTCTTTTTGAGGATCTTTAATATGGTTTTATTTGTAGCCTTAGCTTGATCATTGCCCTATGGGAAGTACTTGGAGGAACAATGTTGGGTAATGCCAAATTTCTTGCAAAGGTCAGAGACATCCTAATTCTTAAAGGGTGTTCCATTATTAGTATGGGGATCTTTGGGGATGCCATAGTGGAAAATGATATAATTCAGGATAAACTTGGAAACTTTCTTACCAATTGTATAGGTGAGGGGGATTGCTTTGACCCACTTGGTAAAGTATTCAGTGGTGGCTAGGATATACTTTTAACCACCGGCAGAGTTTGGAAATATCTAGCCTACAAGATCAAAACCCCAGCGGGAGAAGGGCCAAGTTGTGATGGTGGGTTGGAGGGATTGAGTGGGAGCATGCATCAAATCACCATGCTGCTGACAAGGAACACATTTCTTCACATAATTATAGGCATCTTGCTCCATTGTCGGCTAATAGTATCTAGTACAAAGCAACTTCTTTGCTAAAGTAAGACCACTAGAATGGGCTCCATAGATTCCTTGATGCACCTCTTCCAAGGCTGTGTGTGCTTCCTCTGAATTCAAACAATGAAGAAGAGTTCCATCAAAATGTTTGCGAAAAAGGGTGTCTCCAAGAATAGTGTAACGAGAGGTCCGACGGATGAAGGTTTTTTGTTGGTTAGGTGTAAGAGTGAGGGGAATGGTTTTATCATGAAGATAGGCAAGGATTTCCTAATACCAAGGTGATTCATGACCAATAATTTCACACACCATCTCAAAATCTGGTTGGTCATAGGCAGGGACCATAAGATTCTCGACAAGAAATTCACACTGTGTGCTTACTTCTAGCATAGATATTAGTGAAGCAATGGTAGCCATGGCATCTACTTCTTTATTGTTTCCTCTTGGGATTTGCTGGAAAATGATGCTTGCAAAATTTTGTTTGAGATCTTTGACCATGCATCAGTAAGGGAGTAACTTGTCATACTTGGTGTGAAATTCATCATTGACTTGTTTGATAACTAATTGGGACTCATCAAAAATAAGTAAACTTGTGATCTTCCATCTGATAGCTTGGCGAAGCCCTGTGACCAAGGCCTTGTATTCTGCTATGTTGTTCGTGCAAGAAAATGTAAGTTTATAAGATTTAGGGATAAAATCCCCTTGAGGTGTCACAAATAGAATTCCTGCCCCCTATCCTTTCTAGGTAAAAGATCCATCAAAATAAAGCTTCCATTGAATGCTAGGAGTGATAGTTGTTGATCTTTCCAGATCGCTGCAAATGTAATAGCACTGCCTATAAAAATATGTGTTTTTCAAATGCATCAATCTCTTGAATATATATTGAGAATGACAAGAAGAGACATGTCCCTTCATGGGACATGTCTATTCATTAATCTAATTTATTAATTTAACTATATAATCATTATAAGAATAAATAAAATATTAACTTCATATATATGTGTATATTAATATAAATAATATCAACTATTAAATAAATAAATATATATATATATATATATATAAGTCAAATCTTATAATAATTATATAATCAATTTTAATTATCTAACCGATGCTACATACATCAACACTCCCTCTTAGCTAGAGAAGATCAAATCCATCAAGGTAATAAATCATTAATTTTGAAAGAGAGGAGATATCACCCCACTGTGATATCAGGAGATATGGTATACGCAAGAATATCAAGTCACATGATGTTCACCATAGCTCATAAATATCCATGTTATGTCTAATGACAATACATCTCATGATGTATGTCATATGGATACTAAGTTTATGTAGAGACATGTCACTATGTGATATGTTTCATAGGGTCCAATCAATATGTAATACTAAGTTCAAAAGGATCCTAATATGATTCATATGGATACTAAGAAATCATATATTACATAATTCATGATATGAAGTATCACCTAACATGTGATACCAAGCCTAACATTTGATATCAAGTTTTACATATCACCTAACATGTGATATGAGGAATCACCTAACATGTGATACCCAATTTTTAATATCACCTAACATGTGATATGAGGAACCACCTAACATGTGATACCCAATTTTCAATATCACCTAACATGTGATATGAAGAATCACCTAACATGTGATACCTAATTTTCATACCACCTTGATATGAGGAATCACCTTAGATCATGATACCTAATTTTCATATCACCTTGATATGAGGAATCACCTTAGATTGTGACACCTAATTTTCATATCACCTCATATCGTGATACAAGGATATAGTAAATAAGAAAATTACATTCCTTTTACATATAACCCTATTATGGTATGTGCACAGACATATAACTATCTACCATAATCAATCTTTATTACAAGATCATCACCTTGTAATATCAAATACAAGTGTTCATTGTCGAAAAGTCATCACCTTTCTTCAATGTTCATAGGAGGGCCCATAAGTCTTGGAGTCACACACATGAAATCCACCTTGACTCACCTCAAAGGGTGGATCCATCATGGCTCATCCCAAAGGGTGAAACAAGGGCTTTCACCTTAGACTTCTCTCTCAAGGAGAAGAATGCAATAACATACAAAATAATAGATGAAACTCCTTTTCATCTAAGGATTAATTCTCCAACATGCCAAGTTTATCTCAAAGGTACACAACTTTACCTCTAGCAAGAAACTTGGTGAGAATATTAGCCATATGTTCTAGAAGGATAATGTACCTTGAATAGTATACTTATGCACTATATCTCTTATATAGTTTGCATCACTCTAGGTGAACCCCAAGTTATGTAGGAGATAGCATAAAAACATTTCAGCCAGCACACATTAGACTCAATCTCATGATTATAATCCTTTGTATGCTTCCTTGTAAAAACCTCCTCACCTCCTCGTCCAAGGTTATTTTAGATGAACTATCATACTCCCTATGAATCTAATATCAACCTTCTATGAGAAAGTCATATCTTTGTTCTTTAGTCTTCATTAAGCTCTTTTCTTGAATTCCCAACCATCTATCTAGGAATATCATGACCTAGATATCTGCATAAAAGCCTTCTAGTTCACATACATGGAATTTCATCACTTGAATCGCAATTCTCTTTTTTTTTTCTTTTATAGTTTCCTGGTCACTAGGGAAACCATCTCGATATGGTTTACTCCCTCTGAATCAATATGACCAAGATCCTTGGAAATTAAATAAGGCATATCCTCTGGATGTTGTCCTGACTTCCTCTGAATCTTTGAGTACTAACATCAACATTTAACCTTCTCATCCAAGGTTTCCTCTGATGGTTCATCAGACTTCTTCTGAATGTGATATCATCCTTTTGACCTTCTTGTCCAAGGTTTCCTCTAATGGTTCATCAGACTTCTTATGAATGTGATATCAGCCTTTTGACCTTCTTGTCCAAGGTTTCCTCTAATGGTTCATCAGATTTCTTCTGAATGTGATATCAACCTTTTGACCTTCTCATCCAAGGTTTCCTCTAATGATTCATCAGACTTCTTCTGAATGTGATTTCAATTTTCTGACCTTCTCATCCAAGGTTTCTTCTAATAGATAAAATGTCAGACTCCCTCTTGAATTTGATAGCAATCCTTCTTTTCATGCAAGAGCATCCTCAAATAAATATCAAGGAAAATAACTCTTATTTTTCATACATATAAGCGAGAGGTTTCAATAAAAAAATAACTTTAATACTCAAAGATAATGAATACTTATCTGCACATCCTTGATACAAGTTTCTCTTATGAAGGTCCATATACATCAAATCAGAAAATACCTCCTTAGATTATTTGAGATACATCTCAAATTTGAATAATCTCACCACTAAGGATGATTCAAATTTGAACTTTGATAGTGTCGCTATTGTAACATCTCCCCACTAAGGATGGTTCAAATGGGAATGTAACATTGGTTATTATTCTTCCCTACAATGTAAAATTCCCTCTCTTATATCGTTGAACAATTTTGCATCATATGAAAAAATTCTTTCTATTCTTTTTCTTACTCTTACCAAATATTTAATGGTTCTTCCAAATGAATATATTTAGACTCTGCTATTTGTTCTATCTCAGAAAGATCTGCAAATTATGAACACTCCATTATTTGTGACAATGTTCATAATGTTGCTTCTTTATCTCCTATTAGCACCTCTAGAGTATCAGATTGAATATTCGAACTCCTTGCTCAAACCCAAACCTTTTGTGATGTTGAGAAATCAATCCCAATATGAATTCTCATAGCAACACAACTACAATACATAATAGATATTATTTCCAAGTCCAAACATGGCAGGAAAGAACTTCTCTATGCCTCAAGAATGACCACCGAGAACAGGAACTGTGCTGGAAATGAGAGTTTGTCATCAAATTAAAATTGTTGCAGTAAACAAGGAGATTGCCAATAATAATATTTATCCAACACCCTGCACAATATACTACGATATCTGCCTATCAATAATGATCAATCACTAGATGAAACATCAGGTCATACAATCTACAACACAAATGTGTACATCCAATCTATCAATTGCTCTTGGACCACAAATGAATAGAGAGGATCTCTTGTGTCAGTCGATGTCACTGCTAATGAATATGATAGGGGGCCTTTGGCCTTGTAATCAGTCAAAGATGTGCAAAACACGGTCACTAACAGTGACATTGTCCACTGTAAATAGAACAAACCATCTCCACTATAAGTCGTCCCATAATGAAACCAAACTCCACCATTTGCCAAAGTCTTAACACTACCTATTCACGGGCTCACAAAGTGTGTACCATATATGGATCACCACCAACTTCGATGCCCCGTGAAAAAAAATCTTTATGCAAATCTCATAGAATTGAAATTCTCAAGTCATTGACCTTGAAAATATACAAGTTGACACAAAATTCAAAACATGGATCTGTCGATAGTCAACGAACAATATAGACCCACCAATAAAGGAATTTGTTGACCCTTGGTGTTGGCTCCAACAATATTGTGAATGCAACATGGTAAAAAAAAACTCCACGTGGGTGGTAATGAATATATGAGCTCGACAAATGCTCATGCCACCTCTAAGTGCTACTTCATTAACTAGAGGATAACCAATGTGAGGAACCCTTTCTCAAGACAGAAAGAACACAATTGGAACTTACTTCTTTAAAAAGCTCAAATCTTGAACACAACGTATCTGTCTTTAATAAGCTCCTAAAAGATATCTTTCAATTTTTGTTGAAGAGAAATACTCCAACTAAGCCCAACAGAGAAAAAAATATCTCTCATAATAATCACATCCCTCTGTTTCTTGGTGTTTAGTTATTCATACAGCCTGAAAGACTTACTCCCGTAATTATAAAGACACTCTTCACATTTACAACAGTTTATGCAATATTAAGAGAAGCTCAAAACTTAACTCTTATGAACTCCTGGTCTCTTGATTGTTCAACAGTATGGGTTTAAATAATATTTTAATGAACATCATTGATTATTATTTCCAAAATTTTGGTGCCAAAAAACATAAAATTTGACTTCATTATATACAAAACCGCAGCTTCCACCACTTTTTCTACAAACACAAAGTGACGGGTCAAAAAACTTTATCATACTTGCATAGAGGTCAAAGGGAGACCACAAGGTCGACACAAAGCTATAGATCGACAGCCAATGCAAAGGATTTGACCATGCTACAACTGTCGACTGTGTTTACCACAAGCAACAAACAAGCATTCTCACTGCTGATTCAATATGATGAGCACCACAACCTCACGCACAACACTCCAATGTATCCTACACGGGAGGCTTCTGTGGTGTGTAATCATTTCCTTATCCTGCACTAGGCTCCTATTCAAGCCGATAGGTATGACAATGATATACATTTGCAATTTGGTTCTAATACCATGTTGATCTTTCCAGATCACTGCAAATGTAATAGCACTGCCTATAAAAATATGTGTTTTTCAAATGCATCGATCTCTTGAATATATATTGAGAATGACAAAAAGAGACATGTCCCTTCATGGGACATGTCTATTCATTAATCTAATTTATTAATTTAACTATATAATCATTATAAGAATAAATAAAATATTAACTTCATATATGTGTATATTAATATAAATAATATCAACTATTATATGTGTGTGTGTGTGTGTGTGTGTAATAATTCAATTCTTATAATAATTATATAATCAATTTTATTTATCTGACCGATGCTACATACATCAGCAATAGTCATGATAGTTTTGTTAAGAAAGTCTGTGACAATAGGATGATCTCTAGGAATGGGAGCTTCTGCAAGTTAATTTGATATTTCTTCTCCTTTGATGGCTTTGCATTCTTTGTACACAATATCAAATTCACTAAGGATCATAACCCATTTTACTATGTGTCCTGTCAGGACGGCTTTAGATAACAAGTACTTAAGTGGGTCAATCTTTTCTATCAACTGTACTTTGTGATTAAGCATGTAATGACATAGCTTCTATGTACAAAAGACTACATCCAGGAATGCTCTCTTAGAAGCTGTATAGTTGAGCTCATAACCTACTAAAGTCCTACTAAGATAATATATGACACATTATTTTCCATTGTCATCTAACTGTGCTAGGAGATCACCCAATGCTACTGTAGTTGCAGAGATGTAGAGAATCAAAGGTCTTCATGGAATAGGTAGGACCAACACTGGTGGATTATCTAGATATAACTTGAGCTATTCAAAATCCTTTTGACACAAGTAGTCCCAAATGAATTTAATGTCCTTTCTTAGGAGGTGAGAGAAAGGATGCACCTTGTCTTCTAGTTGTGACACAAATCTCCGGATGGATTGAAGTCTTCCTTGCAAGCTCCTTAATTGTTTCAAAGTTTTAGGAGGGGGAATCTCCAAAAAGGATTTCACCTTCTTAGGATCCACTTCTATTCCTCTGTGAGACACAATGTATCCTAAGAGCTTACTTGATTGCACACCAAAGACATATTTCTTGGGATTCAATCGAACCTTATACTTTTCCAATTTGTCAAAGATGGTAGTGAGAATAGCAATGTGTGATTCTCGTGTCTTGGATTTTCCTAAGATATCATCCATGTAATCTTCCATGATCACATGAAGAAGGTCATGAAATATGGTCATCATGGCACTCTGGTATGTGGCGCCTTCATTCTTGAGACCAAAGGGCATGACCTGATAAAAAAATGTACCCCATGGTGTAGTGAATGCAGTTTTATGCTGGTCTTCAACTGGTATGTGAATCTAATTATATCTGGAAAAACTATCCATGAGGGACAACATCTCGTGCTCAGCAGTCAAATCCACTATGATGTCAATGTTTGGAAGTGGAAAATCATCCTTAGGGAAAGCGAGATTAAGATCTCTGAAATCGGTACAAATTCAAATGCCCCCAAAGGGTTTACCTACTAGTACAATGTTTGAGATCCATTCAGGATAGTCTATTGGTCTGATGAATTTTGCATCTAGCATCTTTTGCAATTTAGCTTTAACTAGGAGTTCTACTTGTGGATGCATCTTGCATAATTTTTGCTTAATAGGTTTGATTTTAGCTACGATAAACAACAAGATGATGCACAACCAAGTCAGTATCAAGTCCAGGCATATCCTTATATGTCCATGCAAAATTAATGTAGGCTTTCTTAAGGAATGTAGTCATGGACTCTTGTTCTATCTCATCTAGAGAGGCTGCAATGTAGGTGATCTTAGGATCTATTTATGTGCCCAGATTAACTGCAATTGTTTCTTCTATGAGGATAGAAGATTTTTCTGATGGTAATGAAATGAATGGAAAGTCAACTTCCCCCTCCTCTAGTGCCTTAGATATGTTTATACTAGAGGACTCGTCCTTTATTTTATCTTTTCCTTCATCCAAAGGTGCCTCAGAAAGGTTTTCACCCAAGGATGCTTTATCATTTTTTTAATTTTCTTTTTCCTCATTTTTGTGACTAAGGGAGTTGACTTGGCTACTGAAGTAGGCTTGCTTGTTGTAGTGAATCTGATGTTCATTATCTTGGAGATTTCTTAGTCCAAAAAGTGCTAAAACCACCTCGTTTGAATCGCATATATCTAAGGCAGGTGGTGAATCTTGTTGGTCCCAATCAATTAGTTCAGGATTGGTAAGGGGAAGTTCAAGTGAAGAAAGGTTAGATTGGGTGATATGGAGGACACAGGTATCAAGATCATTTTCAATGTACTGGAAAGGGAATTCAAAGAACTCTTCCTCGGTGTCTAAATTAGATTCAATCAAACAATAGTCATTGGCAAAGGTTTTCTTAGTTTCTATGGAACCCAATCCTGATCCTCGAGGGTATCTAGTTGCTTTTATGAGGGTTTTTCTTCCTGTTTCATTTTCTCCAAGGCTAGTTTCATGATATCCCATACTTTCCACAATGGGTGTGGCATTTATATACTTACCTTTAGGAATATCTGCAGGTTTGTCTTTTTCTTCATCAAAAATCCATGAAAGAACATTATGCTCCATATGTTCGTCTAAGAGAGATCCCCAATGTTCAAATGTAGTATGTTTACACTTCATAGTTTCTTTATTTTCCTTAGGGAAGAGTTGTGAAGGTTTTCCATAAAACTTGGGAGAGAGGGGGAGCTGACCAATGCATAAGGCATTTTCAAACTTTTATTCCCTAGGGCCTTGATCGATGAACCTAACTTTCTTTTCGGGCTCAGTATTCTTTTCTTGGGTAACCTTTTCTTTTCCCTTGGCTTGCTTAGACAATTATTCTTTAGAAGAAGTATGCTGGATGGGAATCTCTTGTGAAGGTGGATGAACACATCCATTCAATGGGAAATAGTTTGATTGTTTTCCTTCCAACCTCTTGCAATATTGAAAGGGTTCATGATCTCCAGGAATGGTTATTTCAGCTCCATGATGTGGGAATTTCAAACACTGGGGAAATGTGGATGGGACACTTGAGATAGCGTGTATCCATGGCCTACCCAAAAGGATATTGTAGGGTAGATCCAAATCAAGCACTTGACAAATAGTTTCAATAAGGGTTGGACCCACTTGTAAGGGGAGTGCAATGAGACCTTTACTCACCCTTTCTCTGTCATCATATGCTTTTATTGTTATTCTCTTATTTACATCAATGAAATCCTCAGAAAGACTGATATTATGGATCATTCTTAAAGCAAAAAGATTCAGACCGAATCCATTGTCTATAAGGACTCTTTTGATTCGGGTGTTATGGATGGTGACTTGGATATGCAAGGGTTTATTATGATGGGGGTTAGGACCTTAGAAATCATTGTCAGTGAAAACCAGGTGTTGTTGGGTAGCCAATTTTTTTATTATTTCTTGGAATTGAGAGGCATTGATATTTTTTGGGACGCGAGACTCAGTTAGGGCATTCTCAAGGACCTCTTTATGAATGGGAGATGTGTGTAAAAGCTCTAGTATGGATATCTGGGTAGGGGTCTTCTTCAACTGGGAAAGCAAGTCATAATGTGACACAGGTCATGTTGAGGTAGATGGTGCTACAGGTGGATCTATAAATAGCAAATTGGCAGTAGCTTGTACAGTTACATGAGGATGGTGAGTAGTAACATTTGAATCTGCACTCTTTAAGGTCAATGTGTTTACATGAGTTTCAGATTGTTCACTATGGCCACATAGTAAGTCAAAGCCATAGACATCATTTTTAGCTAATTTTTCACAAGTGCATTCATCTCCTGAGATTTCATTCATTGAATAATCATAAGAAAAGCCCTTGGATGTGGATGTGTTATTTTGACTATATTCTTGAAAAGTTTTAGAATACATTTTTAGCTAGATGTTAGAAGTAGAGGCATTTTGTCCTTCTACTTCAATTTTACCATCATCGATTAAATCTTGCACAAAATAATGAAACTTCATGCATTTTTTAATCTTGTGCCCTTTTATGCGCTAATAATCACAGTATTCATTATCCTTATACTAGTTGGGTTTGGGTTGATTTTCATTGAAAGGCCTAGTGTTAGGGTAAACCATCATCCCTTGATCAACTAGACATCAAAAGATCACATCAAGGGAGTCTGCCAGCTGTGTAAATTGTCGTCATTGTTGTTGTCAATTTTTATTGTAGTTCTTGTCATTATATCATGAGAATAGAGAGCCCTGATAACCAGATCCTTGATTCTGACTCTGGTTATTCGAATTATTCTGATTGCTTTGATTATTTGGATTGACTTGATTATTGTTGTGATTGTTTTGATCATTGTTGTTGTGATTTCCTTACTTACTATTCTTGGATACTTGAACATTTTGGATGTGTTTAGCATCTATCACTCCATCATGAACAACACCTTTGTTCTTAGACCAGAACTTGGGTTTATCATTAGTATTGTTAGATGAATTAGGGGTATAGTGTTTAATTACTCCTTTCATCAAAAGTCCATCTTCAATAGACTTCCCCTTTTTAATGAGTCCCTCAAAGGAATCTGAGGCAGCCATCGTCATCTGAAATGACATTTCTGTAACCAGATTCTTAGTAAATATATCAACTAGATGTGAATCTGGGATTTTCCAAGGCATGCAATTGGCGAGATGTCACCATCTTTGGAGAAAACTGAAAAAGGTTTCTCCATTTATTTGTTTCATGTTACACAAATCATTGAGGGATGCTTGATGTTCCATGTTATAAGAATATTGTGTAACAATTTTTTCAATGAGATCATGGAAGGTGGAAATGGAACTCAGAGGGAGGTTCAATAACCACTCTAAGGTTGGTCCTCCAAGACTCCTTGTGAAAATTCTTAGGAGAAGATGATCATTGTGGAAAAATTCTTGTGCCGCTACATAAAATTCCTTGATATGTTGTGCAGGGCATGAGTCTCCCTTGTACTTATCAAACTTTGGCATTTCAAAATTGGCAGGGAATGGTTGGAGAGTGATTGATTTATCAAAAGGATAAGGACATATTTCTGCAAAATAAAATTCCTTCTTCCCACCTTTTTGCATAGCCAGCATCATGCCTCTGAGCTCATCAATTTGTTGGACTAATTCAGGAGGATTAGTAGTGATCATATGGGCTTGATGTGTTCCTCCTCCTGATGATGCATTATGTCCTCTCAGAGGGGGAAGATTGGTGTTATGTCTCTGATTGGTGTTGTTGGTTTGTGTAGATTTTAGATTTTTTAGGACTCCACTAGGCTTCAGGAAAATAGAAGTTGAGCATCATCCTAAGGACCTTGGTTGTGGTCCAGGTTCATGACCCACATTTTAACCATTGTTACTCACCCCATTGCTTGATTTAGGTTTTTTTAGAAGTTGTCATATTAATTCAAGCGTATCAAGGGGAGGTTGAGTTGTGTTATCAGATGTTGATGGCATTATAGGTGCTACTTTGCTTTTGTTGGTTCGAATCAAGTTGTTCTCAAGAAAAGTTTCATCAAAATTATCCGGGAGGGTAACACCTCTTTGGACAAGATTCATGAAGATATTGGCACTGTTGGCTTGGATTAGGTCTTCCAATAAGCTTAAATTGTTAGGATCATCAAAGAATTCTTTAGCTCATGGATTGGCACTGACACTTTTGAGTATTACTATGTCATATTCCATGTGGGGTTCTTCGTCATTAAAGTATTCTTGATAGACAGTATCTTGATCGTTATCCATGATGAGAGATTCTTGTCTTACCTTTGCTTGTGATCGAGTAAGTACCATGCACAAGTGACCTTAGGATGGTTTAATTGAAGAAGGGTGAATAGTTGATGAGGCATGTAAAGAAAAGGATTTGGTGAACTAGGAACAACTTGGACTAATGATTAAGTCTTGATGATTGATTGGATTGATTGAATTGGATTAGATTGAGGATTAGATTGATTTGATTGGATTAAAGAGGAACTAAGCCTCATGGATTGATTGGATTTAAAGGTTTAGAACAAACCTAGGTGAAACAAGACCTTGTGATTGTGCAAACATAAGATTGGTTTTGATTTAAAGTCTTCTTTTGTTTGGGTGATAGACTGATCATCCCCAAACAAGATAGGACTGGATTAGGACTACTAGAGAAAAAATTAGTTCTCAAAGTAGTAAGGGATTAATGTTTGCTTTGGAATTAAGGTCCATGAGACACTATTGGAATGATTCTTTCACCCTATGGCTTGATGAAGGTGTGAAAGATGGATTGATCTGATTTTGATTTAAAGTCCAAGATTTTGATTGATGTTCCTAATGTTTGGAATGTGGATGAAGAAAGGGGTGTTAAAAGATGAGAAAGGGATGAATGACTTGAAGAGGATGAAGAAAGAAGGTCAAAGGTACTTAGTTGTAGGATTCCCAAGTGAAAAAGGCCATGTTCACTTTGTTCTTGGCAAAAAAATTAGCAACTTCATTGTTGTAAATAATTTTATCTGATTTCTCAACAGCCTCTAGAAATTCTCGAATGGGTTTTAAATAAGATTGGTTGACTTTAATCTTTTGATCAGCGATTTTCTTCTCTCTATGGACTCGTGCAATTGGGAGTTTTGCTTTCTTATGTTTAACACTATCTGTCATGACTTGAGGAAAATATCTTGATAGATCAAAGGATGTTCTTGGCAAGAACTGATTTCATACATACATCAAACGTTTGGGTTACAAGCACATTTGTTGAAAACAGTCCTGCAAGGGACAAAGCAACCTTGCAGGATTTAAGTGTACAGATTTGTTTTTGCAATGAAAGTAATAAGCACACTCTTTATCCCTAGAAGGAAGTTGGCTGATATTGAAAACCTCTACTCACTAACTTAGGAACACACCCAACAAATCCTTAGAATACGGCCATCACCAAGCATGCAATGGCTCCATGATGTCATATTATCACAGTATTAACATTGAAGGGGACTCAATATGGTGAGTGTCTTGGGGAGATTACTATTCTCCTCGCACATAGATTATCAACCTTTCAGAGGTGAACCAGGTGGCTTCTAACTAATGGCTTTTAGTGAGGGACTCTATTCGAACACACTCTTTGTGTCCACGCAAGTGTGACTAGGACATATAGCCCCACAAAGCACCTTGACACAAGTAGTCATGTAAACATGATTTAGACTGTGAGGCCCTACTAAATGCTAGGTGAGAGCCGTGTATAAGCTCAAATGTCATTCTAATTTTGAGGCTTTAACCCCAAAAATCAAATTTCATTAACATGAGTTGGATTGGTGGGCTTACACCTTGTTCTCATGTGGGTCATTCTAGGGAGCTTTTTACCTCACCGACAGGCCCATCTAAATAATTGAAAATAAATGCATGGATTGGCCTCAAGAAGGAGTCTAGATTTTGTATTTTCCCTTGAGGGGAAAAGAGCATAATCTCCTATCTAACGTGGTTTTCTCCCAAACACACCAAACAGATGTTCAATTCCAAGTATTTTCTTTAAGACAACAATTCAAAAGGTTCTGAATTTTTTATTTTCTCACTTGGAGAAAAGAGCATAATCCCCTAGCTAATGAATCATTATCAAAAGAATAAACTTCCTATTTAATACTAGGTGCCTAAGAAATCATTAAGAAAACACAATGTTTGATTGAATCTCCTTGGAAACCTACAAAACAACCTTAGTGAGTAGTTTAATGTGTTTGGTCTTCTAACAACGTCCTGTAAAAAAAATGAATTAGTAGTCTTAGAATGTTCAAATCTTAGTCAACGTTCTACAAAATCACTGTTAGAAGTCACAAAATGTCAGTATCTTCCAAAAAAATCAAATTAGAAAACTTAAAGTGCAAGATACTAATGGAAACATGCAGAAATCGGATAGAGATGCATGTCTGTGAGAGATGCATGTTTACAGGTAGAGACGCATGTCTGTCAAAGATGTCTGTTTACAGGCAGAGACGCCTTTGTACACAAAAACAAAATTTAAACACCAATGTTTGAAAGTTTTATCCTCTCATTAATTTTTAAATGCATAAAAAGGTTTATAATGGCAAAAATATAGTGATTTTTAACCTTAATATGTTAAAGAACTTTACTTAATTAGCTTAAAAAAAACAACACAAAGGAAACTCACTTTTCTAGAAGAGACACCTATGTGTATACAAAGACACCTATCTGCACAAAAACAAATATTTCAATAGCTTCATGTATTTTTCTTCATTTGCAAATACAGTTAGGTGTTTTACTACTAATCATTAGCCTTAATGTGATTACCAAATACAAGTTTTGTTGATTAAAACAAACTAAAATGAGAGAAAACCCTTTTTCTGGAAGAGACGCATGTCTATAGGTAGAGACGTCTATCTACAGGAAGAGATTCCTATGTGCATAGATGCCTGTTTCAAGGTGGAGATGCCTCTAGTTGGGCGGAGATGCCTGTCTCAGAAATTCATGGGAAACCTTCACAAAATTAAGACAAATAGTTAGTAAATGGGATTGTGGGTCCCACTGGGCATGTCAAAATATATATGATAAAAATCCACCTATTAAGAACAAGTTCAAACATGCAAACATTAACAATGAAGAGAATAATCAATCTACTCTAATATGTTCATAAACTTGTAAAAAAATATTAATTTTCACCATAACCTCGGATGAGCATGAAGCAAGTGCAACCAAGACTTTCTTGATTTAAGCTCTTAGAGAGGTTGTGGGTGTGCTCTCCCAACACAAGTATAGATCCCACTATGAATGCAAGGTATAATGAAGATTGAAATGATCGAGAAGAAGCTATAGAAGCAACTCTCAAACACTCAATGCAAGAGGCCAAAAGAAGCTCAAGAAGGAGCTATGAAAGCAATCCTCAAGCTCTATGGCATGCAAGTATGCAAATGAAAGATGAAGCTAAATCACTAAGTTCTTAAACTTGAAAGAAATCTAGCAACTACCAAATGGTTAGTAAAACTCTATGAAAATAATTCTAAGTCTAAACTAGCATGACAATTCTAATGCAACAATGAATGTGAATTTGTTTGAGACAAGAGTCCTATTTATAAGATTTTGGAGGGTTGGGTGAGGTGGCATCTATGTGGAATCTACATAGGTGCCACCAAGGAGACACATAAGCCATGCAAAGTCCAAGACTTGCTCACACATGTGTGAGCAACTTAGGATGTGAAAGGTCAATGTGTACTTCAAGTACATGTGTAAGTGTGTGTAATAGATGTGTAAGTGAAAAAGTCTATTTTCACCATTTTAGAAGGTGTAAGAAGTGTCATAAAAAATGTAAGAAGCCTTGTTTGTGCAATTTTAGTAATTTTTGAAAAGACCACTTTTGAAAATTTGCTCACACATGTGTGAGCAAATAATTAGGACTAATGGATGTAGGAATCTAAAAATTAGCTTAATTAACCTTAGTTAATTAGTGAGTAGGCTTATTAAATAGAAAGTGATGAGTGTAGGATAGCATCTAGGTTGGATTTAGGATTAAATTAAATAAAATTTAATTTAATCATGGTTTAGTAAAAATAAAAAATGTGAGGGAATTAAATAAATTTAAAATTTATTTAAAAAGAGAATATGGAGGAACGTGTATTAAATTAAATTTAATACATTATGAAAGGTAGTATTTAAATTTAATTCAAATACTGTAATTAGTTAATTTATTTAATTAAATAAATTTAATTAAATAAATAGATAAATTTAACAAATATAATTAATTAAAAACTTAACTATAATGTTATTGTGTGATGATGATAATCACCTTCATGAAATTAAGATCTAATAGCAACAATTGAAAGTAAATACAATGCAAATCTAATTAAAATTGAAACTAAGATCTATAGCATCTCATGGCTCTCTAGAAAGAGGTGGTAAGTGAAGCTCTCAGCTCAAATCTCCACTAGTGACACTTGTAAAATGAGAATGTATGTTGCTATGCTTCTACAATGCTTCTATGATGATGATTCTAGCTCAAATTGACAAGATATAATGCAAATTACTCTAAAATGCTCTTAGAATGCTCTCAATTGCCTATAGTAACAATACTTTGCAAATGAATTTCTAAGATATCAATTGCTCTCAAAATGCTTCATATTTATAGTAAATTCCCAAGGGTAGGGGGTTGAGTCAAATACTTTGCTTTGTTCATAAATGGGGGGACAATTTAAAAGTTTGTCTCAAAACTTTGGACAAAAGGACAAGATTGAGTGGTTGAGATTGAAACTTTCAAATGAGTGATTGAGATTCATTCTTTTTGAATGATTTATGTCTTTTTGTCCTCAATTCTTATTGGTTCCTCAACTTTGTTGAAAGAAATTAAGAATTATTAAATTCAATTAATTAACTAAATTAGCCATGTAAGGGTAATAGGTTCATTTTGATTTTTTATTTAAACAACTATACAACTAATTGATTAAAATCAATTATGTAGTATTTTTCACCCCTTTAAGCTTTGATTTAATTATTTAACCTCATTATTTAATTTTTCCTTTGCTTTAATTGATTTTTGTCCAACTTTATTTAATTATCTTCATTTTAATTGATTTGATCTCTTTTTATTGAATTAGTGCATTTTGATGATTTTGAGCTATTTTAATTAATTTTTTGCAATTTAAAAGCACTTGTCCAATTTTGCATGTCTACAAATGCCCCTCTTTGAAGTGATGTGCGAAGAACATTGATTCAAAGATTCTTTTGAGTTCTGATCGCTTTTAGGTCCTGATTGTTGATTCACTAATTGCCTTTGATATGATTGATTATTGCCTCTGATGTGATATTGATATGATTGTTGCCTCTGATTCCAATGATGTTTGATTTCAATTTCAATTTGATACCCTAATGCGCCCTCAAAAATGAAAACATATTGATTTCTTGATTTGAAAGATTTGATGATGTTTGATTCATTGAATATGTTTTCATTTCTGAAAATTTTGATGATATGCTATGCGTTAAAAGATGCCCCAATTTTTTTTGATAGGTCAATATATAGGTCTAAGCCAAATTTCACCTCCAAAATTAGGTCAAAATAGCTTAAATAGGTTGAAAAACCTTATTTTACTATTCATTTTTACTTTTGTCTTTGGTGATTTTGCTCTGATCTTGTGGTGAATTTCGAGATGGTTGTCCCTATTCGAGAGCATCGATTCGAGAGGTGTCAAAGATATGCAAGGCCACCTGAGTATGGACCTCCAGTAAGTTATTTCGAACCTCTATTTTGCATTTATTGTACATTTATTAGCATTTATTGCAATTTCTTGTTTCATCGTTGTGTTTAATATGTGAAATGACGCCCAAAAACATTTCACTGTCACTTAGACCCTTTAACTGTCACATCTGTGCTTTTCTTTCACGCTTTCATGTAGTTTAATGTCACTTAAGATACTTTCATCCTCACCTAGGAATAGTATACTCACGCGTATAGCTAGGTTAAAATGCCCCTTTTCATATATTCTATTGCGTAGAAAACCCTAGCGAGTTTACTGTCGCCTAGGCCACCTTTCATTGTCGCCTAGCATGATTCAGTGTTGCATGTTTTCCCTCTCGGGTCAACAAGAATAGTTGCATAAACACACATTAACTGATAAACATGAACACAGGAAAGTATTGCGATTCGGTAAACATAAAGTACTCAGAAAACCAAATCATGTCATTCACACTCAGAGCAATGTGTACATATAACCTCCGAAGAGACACCACCGAAATGTCACGTCGTAACAGTTCACACTCTCGGTACTAACTACCGAGATTAACATAAGTTTATTACACAACACCCGTACATACAAAATATACCGACAACATCATCCCCCCAAAAAAATAAGTCGGCTCCGACGACTTTTACAAAATATAACATAGACAAAAATGAGCCTACCAAAAACTACTCAGGAGGGGCGTAGGAAGCGTCCCTGATGGTGATGGCGCGGCTGTGGCTGTGCCGAAAGTGACTTTAGCCCGCAACTCGTACACTTGAGTTGTCCGAAGCTGTAAAGCCTGTTCTGCCCTCATCTTAAGCTCCATAGCCTTCTGAACCATGCTAGCTGCCTCGAGCACTACCTTCTCCTTCGCATCCACAGTCTCCAAAGCAGAACCAAGCCGAGTCTCAATAAGAGCCCGCTCGGCATGCTCAGTCTCCAATGCAGCCCGTAAAGTGTCCAACTCTGACACCATAGTACTCCGCTCAGCCGCCCAAGACTCCCTCTCCTGAACCACTGCAGTCTCCAAAGCTGTAAGACGGGAAGCTGCCTCCTCCCGAGCTGCCTCTACTGCCAATCCCGTAGCCTGATGTACTGAGGAAGCATGCTCTAACCGCCTGAGAGTGAAATACTCCTCTCGAAAGGTCTGTTCTAATTCTTGGATAAGATCGTGAATCCGGCTCTCGCCCACCATCACACTAAGAGCCCAATCCTCCAACATCGTAAGAGACTCTTGAGTAGGCCATCCCCTAGCCTCAAACCACTCTGCAAATGCCTGTGGACAGCCAACCCGCACAAAGGTCAAGAGGCGCTCCAACTCTTCAGCAACCCCCTCCTAAGCCTGAAGCTCTGCTGAGGCTATGACCCGCTGGGCTCCAGCAGCTATTGCGGCTACATCTGCCAAGTACTGCTCCAACACTTTCTGCGCGGACTCCTTCGCTGGCACCATCCTCCGTGACCCTGTTAGGGCTAGTGGCTCCGCACTAGCCTCAGCTTGCGGTCTCTGTCCCTCCATAGGAACTGGTCTCTCGGATATCTCTCTCTCCTGGGCTACTGGCTCTTCTCTTGGTGGCGACATCACTGCATCCAGGTCAATAACTTCTGAAGGCCTCTCTAACACTACTCTGGCAGGGGAAAGTGAAATGGGAGCTGCCACTACTATCGGGGGTAATGTGAACTGCTCCAACCATGATAGCACTGAAGAGTCCTCATCCCCCGTCGGCAACGCTCGAGCCGGCTCCTCCAATACCCCTGGCCCAACTTGCACAATGGCCTCAGTACCAACAACATCCAATGTAACCTGCTCTCGCGGCTGTGTTTGCTCCTGCTCTAAACCTCCAACACCATCTTTGCTAGTCTGTCCTGGGTCGGTTGGCTGCGCTGTAAGTGGCTCGGAAGCCTGACCCGCCGAGTGTAGCACAACACGGGGCCGGAGCTCTCCGAACCGTGGCATGGGTACAGCCTCCAATGTGGTACCAAACGGTACAAAGGGCCCCGTTGCAACAGTCGCTGAAGGTACTAGTGGCGTGAATAGTACAAGAGGTGGTGCACTCTCAGACGGTGGAGTTGGAGAAAATGCACTTTCAGATGGTACCTCTATATCGAGAGTGTCAGAGTCTCCCACTGCAACACTCTCGCTGCCTTCCTCCTCCTCCTCCAAGTCCTCACTCGACTCCTCTCGGCCACTGTCCACATTCTCCCCTTCTGACTCTGAGAGGACTTGGTGCTTCCTCTTTGACCCCGTCTGTACTCCGCCAGCATCCAAGTGACGCCAATGAAAGATAAGAGGCTCTCCCGTAGCAATATCAACTGGCTGTGGCCTCAGCTTCTCTGCTAGAATTTTCTCTCGGGTAGCATTCAAGAACAACCCGATGGCAATATGGGGCATGTAAAATGTCCGATGCTGTAGAGTCATGAACTCATACAGCCTCTCCGCCATAACTGAAGCCCAATCATACACCGTACCATTACGGATCCCATTCATGAAAATGAGATGTGTAAGGGCAATGTCGGAGGCCCTACTAGCCCCGGTCAACCTGCTCTTCACGATGTCCATCAGACACCGCCACTCTCCGGGAGCCACAAATGATTTCTTGATTCCTCGATTCTTTGAAGAAGCGCCAGCCAATGACTCCAACTCACTCTGAGACAGGTTTCTGGAAACCAGCTTAATGTACTTTTCATTTTCTTCGCGGGATAGTTTCCTAGGCTTTAAATCTATTTTCTTCCCATGCGTGCCAGGTATGCCAAAAACTCTCGATATCTCTTGGGCAGAAAATGAAATCTGTATCTCAGTGCCACAATACTTCAGAGTGCTACGCTGGCTATCCCGATCGAATGTATCAATCATGCCTCGGAGAGGTCCCTCGTACTCTCTAATGGAGGGCAAAGGCATCTGAATTGCCCAGTGTACTCCTGCTCTTCGAAGCTATCCCTTCAAAAAATATGCGTCTGGAGTGTTATCCCACTATGTTTGGCACTCCACTCCGCTCAAACCCTCAAATGTCACAGTCTTCCAAGTAATCTCTTCCTTTTGTGCTTGTGGCTGCTGTACGTGTGGACGGTGCTTTCTGGTAGTATCCATGCTACCAGCAATGCGGACTCTAGACTGTGAAACCCTCAGTCCTCTGCTGCTACTGGCTGGTTTTGAAACCTGTAATTTTTGTTTCCAAGTACTATGCTGTCGTGATCCCATACTACTGTGTAGTGTCCAACACTAACGGTCTTAACCATTTTTTTAAAAAAAATTCCTCCTCTTACCGTACAAATCTACTTCTTTCAGCCAATGCAAATATGTAGCAGCTCCGGGTCTCATCAACTGGTCACACTCTCCAAGGGTTGATAACTAAACCGATTGGGGGTCTAGGGGGCAACGCCCCCAATGGGGTTGAGGGGCAGCGCCCCCACCGCCAAGGCCAATTTAGAACCTTCAAAGTCTATGAAACACCCTATTTTTATGAATTTCATCTGCTCCCATGCTCTTTTCCGCAAACCGCTTATGTTTCCCTTACTTCTTGCTCATGCCCTTCCCTTCGGTACCATTCGTTCTTCAATATGAGCTGCTTTGTTTTGTCATCCTTTTTTTTTTTTTTATACCATATGAATTTCTTCCTTCATGCTTTCCCTTCACACATCCCAATGCTATACTGAATCCTCAGACCTCCTCCAACCATGTCGTACAAATGCCCTTATGTTGTGCATCAGCTACCATATGACTTGGTATTCATACTTTGCAATCCGATGACCGTACACTATGCCTCCTTCCCATGCCGCGTCTGGATGCGGTACGGCCAGTACAATCCGTACACTGATCCACCGTGCGGTGCTTTGCTTGCAGTCCTCGCCTTGTACGGTTCCGTACAACACATTTATTTCTTTTATTTCAGCTTGTATGTCGTCACTTTTCCATACGGCGCCGTACAATACTTGTAAATGTATCGACCATAATAATGCTTCAGTATGGTACCGTACTTCCCTGTCATCGTGCCCTTTTTATCGTACGGTGTCGTACGGTGCTTTATAAATCTGTACGGTGTTGTACGGGGCTTTATAGATCCGTACGGTGCCGTACGATATTGCTTTTTATTTTATTTTATTTTTCTCTTTTTCTTTTTCTTTTTTTTTTTTCCTTTTCTTTTTTTTTTTTTAAAAAAAATTTTATTTTATAATTTTTAATTTTTTTCATTTTTTTTTTCATTTTTTTTTTTAAATTTTTTTTTTTTCTAAACTTGGTCTTCGCAGTGATGTCGTCGGCCGTTCGTGATACACCTTCAATTTTGAGCCGTTCACCGCGTCCAGAATTTTTCGTCCGTCGAGGGTCCACAGCTTTACGGACCCGTTTGCGGCCACCTCCCGAACCTTGTAAGGGCCTATCCATTTCACTTTGAACTTTCCAAGCTTGATTTCATTTCGACTATTGTATTTTAGAACCAATTATCCCAGTGTAAATTACATTCGTCGGATATGCTTATCGTGTCAGACCTTCCTCCGTTGCTGCGTCGCTTCAGTGGCCCATTGTGCCAAAGCCCATTTTTCATCCAACTTATTTAAGAGATAGAGTCGTTCCCTCAGACTCTCCATATCTCTCAATTTATTCTCAATTGCAATCCGCAGGCTAGGAACCATGAATTCTACCGGTACCACGGCCTCCTGTCCGTACATGAGTTGGAACGGTGTCTGCCCGGTGGTCACCTTGTAAGATGTTCGATAGGCCCATAGTACCGAGGGTAGCCTTTCTTCCCAATCCTCGCCCTCAACGCCGCAAGATTTGTAGATGACTCCAATCAGGATCTTATTAGTCGCCTCTGTCTGACCATTCGCTCGAGGGTAGTACAGGCTCGAAAGTGTGTAAAAATTTTGAACTCTGTCGTCAGTAGCTTGATCACATGGTTGACAAAATGTCCACCTCTATCACTCGTCAACTGCAGTGGAATGTCGTACCGCGTTATTATCTGCTCATAAATAAACTTCACTGTACTTAGAGCAGAGTTATCCGTTAGTGCTCGTGCTTCCACCCACTTGGTCAGATACTCTATTGCCACAACAATGTACCGACAGCGTCGAGCGCGGCTAGGCTTCAAAGGCCCCACAAAATTCAGTCCCCACTGTTCAAACAATTCCTATGCATGAGAGGGGTTAAGTGGCATGCAGTCTCGTTTGAGAGGTCTCCCTGCCCGCTGGCATGTGTCACAGCCGACGACCCACTCCCTGGCATCGTTGTACATCGTCGGCCACCATAAGCCTGCCAACAAGACTTTTCTAGCGGTGGTGTCGGGGCCCATATGCCCTCCGGTAGGTCCCTCATGAGCTTCCTTCAACACTCTCGGAACCTCTTCCTCCATTACACAACGCCTCAATATTTGATCTAGACCCATTTTGTACAACAGTCCATTGATAAGCTGGAAGGTTCTACTCCTCAGAACCAATTTTCTACGCTCTCCGAGGAGCATTCCTTCTGGAAATCAGGCCATGGACAGGTACTCACCGATACATGTGTACCACTTCGGTAGTACGGTGATGTGAAACAGGTGAGTATCTGGAAAGTCATCGTTTATTCCTACTGGAGGCTCGCCGAACTTAATTCGAGACAATTGGTCCGCAATCACATGACTGCGTCCTGGCCATACAACAATTCTAAAGGTGAATTCTTGAAGGAGTAGCAACCACCTGCTCACCCTTCCCTGAATGATGGGCTTGTTAACCAGGTACATCAAAGCCTGGTGGTCCACGAAGAAAGTAAACGGCGTCACCAATAGGTAGTGCCGAAACTTCTGAACCGAGTAGACCATTTCGAGAGCCTCTCGCTCTGTAGTGCTGTAGTTCCTCTCCGCCCTCGAGAGTAACCGACTTGCAAAATAGATTAGGTGATCCAGCCCATGTTTGCCTTCTTGTGCCAGGGTGGCCCCGATGGCGTAGTTTGACGCATCCACATGAACATGGAACTCTCTGTCCTAGTTCAGAAATGCCAAGATGGGGGCTGCCAACAGTCTCATTTTTAAGTCCTCGAATGCCTCCCCTTACTCCTTCGCCCAGAGGAACGGCTCCCCTTTCTTCATAAGTTTATCCATCGAGTATGAAATCTGGGAAAAATTCTTTATGAACCGTCGGTAGTACCCGATATGGCCCAAGAATGACTTGACACCGGTTACGTCACTTGGAGCCTCCATTTCAATTATCACCCGGACCTTGTCGGGGTCCGTCTTCAACCCTTCCTTACAAACGATGTGTCCGAGCAGCTTCCTCTGCGGTACCATGAAACGACACTTCTTCGGGTTGAGTGCCAGACGTGCCTTCCGACACCGCTCCATGCACTCTTCGAGTGCTACAATGTGTTTGTCTTCTCTACTAAAAATGGACCAGTCATCCAGAAATGTTTTAAAATTTCCTCTCGACATCTTGTCAAAGATGTGCAGGATGATTCTCTGAAAAGTTGCAGGTGCATTACACAGGCCGAAGGGCATCCGATTGTAGGCGTACACACCATCTTCCACTACAAAGGTGGTTTTTAGCTTGTCCTCCTCTGCAATGTATATCTGGTTATATCCTAAAAATCCGTCCATGAAGGAATAGATCTCATGGCCTACCACCTCCTCGAGTATGTTGTCTGTGAAGGGTATCGGGAAGGGATCCTTAATGGTCACTGCATTGAGACACCTAAAGTCTACGCAGATGCGGATTTGGTTAGCCTCTTTCTTCTGAGATATCACGATTGGTGACACCCACTCACTTGTGTCTACTCAAAAAATAATCCCCGCGTCCAGCATCCGCGCAATCTCGGTCTCCACCCTTGCAGCATAGTTTTTGTTCATTCTGTACGGCCTCTTCCGCACAGGTTGGGCTCCAGGAACCAAAGGGATGTGGTGCACGCAGAGCTCCAGAGGTACGCCCTTCAGGTCTTTATAATTCCAGGCAAACACGTCCTTATACTCTATGAATATTTTGAAGGCTGTCATTTTTAACACGGGATCCCAGTCATCTCCCACCAGGATAGTCTTGAGATTTTGCTCGTCCCCAAGATTTATTGTTTCTAGTTTTGCCTCTTTATATTGGATAGGTTCTCCCTCTGAGAACACGTGGGCCGGACTTACTCTCATCTGGGCTTCCCCCTCTGTATATTCTGTGTACTCCGGAGGGAATTCGTTTGTGTTTTCTTCCGTAGGGAACTCATTCCCGATCTCCAGTATGTTGCACGATGGCTGAAATACCTCGTAGTCACGCATTTGCCAATGAAAGAGACCATCTAGTGAATCCGTATCTCCTTCTATCTCAAGTACCCCTTCATCGTTCGGTTCCATAGTTTCTTCCTCTCCGTCCATCCCGCCACCATCGGAGTCTGAGTCGGACGCCATTTCCTCTCCAACCATTTGTGTGGCGAGGTCTACCATAAATTTCCTCCCCCCTTTCTCGAATGCGAGGGTGTTCTTCCAGTTGTGATTGGCTCGGGCTATCACCAACCACCCTTTACCCAATATAGCATCATACCCCTTTTGCTTGAGAGGGATTACGACAAAGTCTAAGGTGAAAGGCTGGGTTCCGATAGTCACCTGCTATGCCATCAGCATACCGAGTGGTTTAATACCGTGCTGGTCGGCCCCTAACAGATTGAAGGTTGGTGGCCACAACGTCAGTTTTCTCAAACTCTTCCAAGTTTCCTCTGGAAGGACATTGACGCCTGACCCTCCGTCAACGATGGTGTTCATGATAATTTTACCCAGGATTACCATTTCTACTACTGCCAGGTTCCGTCCATGGTTTATTGATAACGTCATTGGGTCGGCTGCATAGCCGCCTGGGATCTCCGTTTGTTCCACCGTCGTAGGTGGCGTGTTAGGCCCTAGGAATAGAGCTATTTTTAGATGTGGCATGGTCTCCAACAGGTCCTTGACCTTCACGGGTATTTCCATTTGCAGTATCTGCCGTAGTATACTTTGCTCCGCCAATTCTCGGTGAGAAGTGCCGGTGTTGGCAGGTTCCTTCCGGTCCTGTATCTCTTTTTCGATCTCGACCCTCGCTTGTAGTACCCTCTATTTTTTTGTCAGAGGGTGTGGGTACGTGACCTTTTTAGCTTGGGCACGGGTGACTGTCAGGACCTTCTCAGTACCTCTACATTCCAACTCCAGGATGTTACAGCCGGGCTTCGGACAATTAGCGTCCTCATGGTCGCCCGGTCCGCACCACCGACACAACTTCTGTGAAGTCGCGGGCTCCGTCTGACAATCACGAGCATAGTGACCCCACTGATTACAACTCCAACATTGTATCATGGGTCTTCCCTTGGCATCATATTGGATCTGGGGCTTATTCTCATTGTTGCCTCAGCCTCCCCGGCGGTTATTTTTATATCCGCTAGATGATGCAGCATTTTGTTGTCCACCCGTACCAGACGTGGAAGGTTGCTCCTGTGCATAGAGTACTTGTTGGCCTCTTGCCCTCAAGTTATAAGGACATTCTTTAAGGGGATGTCCTGCGATTTGGCAGATATCACAAAAAGCTTTTTTTGGACAAGACCCTTTTGTGTGGTCTGCCTCCTTACAGTCCGTACACCACACTGTATCTTCTTCAGCTTTGCTAGCACTTCCTTTGGCGGCTTTAAGTTCTCGCATCATCCTCTCAAGGTCTTTTTGCAATGCGAGCACTTTCTTGCTCGACCCGTCCTCACTACTTTCCATCTCTGAATCATCATCAGAAGATGACCTTGTCTTCTTCGAGGTCTTACATTCACTCTCAAGATCCATTGCTCGGTTATATGCATTACTATACGAAGTAGGTGGTACTATCTTCATTTTCTTTCGAAGGGATGTTTTGAGTCCCTCCACGAGCCATCTCTTTTTCAATTCATCCGCTGGGGCTGACTCCATTTTTCCAATGAGTTCTTTGAGTCGTCGGTCGTACGCACGGACAGACTCATTATTGGCTTGCTTCGTGTTGTAGATCTCCGCCAATATTTCATTATCATCCCGTAACAATTGGAACTCTGTTTGGAAGGCCTTTTTGACATCATCCCATGTCGTGAGCCTTGTCTTGTCAACATCCGAGTACCAATCAATGGCACCCTCTCGCAGTGTTGCAGGAAACTGACGGATCCATTCGTTCTCGTCAGTTACCCCGTGTGCAGTCCATATCGTTTCACACGTTCGACAGTGCCAAACTGGATCCTCCTTCGATTGCCCCGTAAATTTTGGTAACTTCTGCTTATTCACTACCATGGTTGGCCGCGGTGGAGGCGGTGCACCGATACTACTCGTGCCCACACCTCCCTGAGTGTTGTGGGTAGTCTGGACTTGTGGTACTTGTCCTTGCAGTAGTTGCTGGGCTGGTGGTACTTGCCCTTCTCCTGGCACCGTACCATGTGGGGTTCTCAGTTCCAATGGAGGGTCTACTGGTGTGCTCGTGCCACCCTCTGCAGTATCACCCTCTCTGCTAGTTTGGTTCTCCGCACTTGGTGTACGGAGACCCACCTCAAACCGTACTCTCTCCTCTTGGAGAACGGCTCTTCTCGCCTGTGTCTCCTCAAGTAACTCTTCCCGACTCCGCACTCTCCGTTCTGGAGAAGTGAACTCTTCTTCGGCTTCTGCACCCTCCGTACCACTTCCAAGGTCCCCTTGAGGCAACCCTCTGGCAAGCTGGTCTTTGGCAAGTTGCCTGAGCCTACACCGACGTTCACGTTGCTGCGCGGATATCAAAGCCTTCTGTGCGGCTTCCCCTTCATCATCTATCACTTTCTTATTTCGATCTTTATTTAAATTATTGGGCATCAAGACAAACTATACACATTGCTTAATCAAAAAGAACACTTATTTTTTATTAATTCATGTTGCTTTACAACATTCTCAATTGAACTACAATGGAATTTTTGTGTTCCGTTCCCCTTCGTTTCAAACTTCAACAACTTTACTGTTTGTCATTTCCTTCCTCCCGACGGCGACGAAGATGCTCTCGGGTGTGGAATGCACGGAGGATCTCCTGGTGGCGGTCCTCACGGTCAATTTCCTCTTGCCGAATATGTCGTGCGAGTGCTGCTTGTGCCAACAACCGTGGAAGTTGGTTCAACAACCTATTCGCTATAGGGTTTGCCCCAATCGCGTCCCACACTACGCCTGCAGGGACATCTCCATTCGTTGCCTCCCTTCAGACGTGAGTTTCAAAAGCTACTTGAAACAAAATTCGAAAGTCACGTGCCAGATTATCCTCTCCGTCGTACAACTCGGTACGGGCTTCTTCGACTTCTGGGTTTATCGCACTAACGGGTAAGCCCATTATGCCTACTCGCCATCCGGGTATGTCTAGGCAATGGCGCCAGATGTTTTCCCTCTCGGGTCAACAAGAATAGTTGCATAAACACACATTAACTGATAAACATGAACATAGGAAAGTATTGCGATTCGGTAAACATAAAGTACTCAAAAAACCAAATCATGTCATTCACACTCAGAGAAATGTGTACATATAACCTCCAAAGAGACACCACCGAAACGTCACGTCGTAACGGTTCACACTCTCGGTACTAACTGTCAAGATTAACATAAGTTTATTACACAACACCCGTACATACAAAATATACCGACAACATTGCATAGCATAAGAACTATCGCCTAACACCTGAATAATGTCCCTTCACAACTTTCTGCTATCGCTTAGGAGGAATGTCGCCTGGGCTAATTAAAATCATGCCTACAGACTTTTGAAAAAAAATTATGTACTTTTTCCACACTTGTACTTGATTGTGTCTGATGAAAAATTTGATGACTTCCAATGCTCAATTCAAATGATTAGATGAGGTCTATTTCTTTCAACAAAATAAATGGATTAGGATATCAGAATAGTGTTACCAATGAATGTGATGTGTCAATCCGATTAGGATAGAATATTGATAGGATAAATCAATCAATGTGAAAACTGATATGATTTGATACTGTTGATTCATTCTCAGGCCACAGAGACATGAACAAATGGTACTTGGTGTGATTGCTTGATACTTTTGAAAAACTTGATTGACTTGAGATAATTCCTTGATATGGTATACTGATATGATTCCTTTGCTTTGCCAACAGGAAAACTTTCCTACTTTATACATTCAGACAGTGGCTTCTTGGGTCATTGATTTGGGCCAGACTCTTACAGATGTTGAGTTTCATGTGATTGAGTTGTGTGGTTTGAGTTTTCTCCTTGATCTTCCATGATTCCAGCTGAACCATGGTTTACTGACTGTAGTGGCGGAGTGATGGCACTCCGACCACAACACATTTCATTTTCCTTATGGAGAGATGACGATCACGCTTGAGGACATGTATAGATTATACGTATCCCCTGCAGAGGAGAGGTAGTGTATTATGATTCCATCTATGATTCTACTATCTGTCGATGAGTGTTCAAGGAAAATTCTATTAACAATGGTGATACAATCACTTGGCCTCAGTTTGCTTCCTTTCCTACCTTTCCAGTAGTACTTGGTGCATTGATTAGTGGTTTACTTCTTCCCAACCAGCAAGGTCATGGTTTTTCCGTCGGATGGGGTAGGATATTGGAGGATTTACTTGCTCATCCTTGACACTTCAATTGGGATTCATGCATCCTGGCACATCTATATCATGATTTGCACGAGGTAGTCTATTGAGCAAGTGCATCTTTATCAACTAGTGTAGTGGTTCTTCAGTTGTGGATATGGGAGCATCTTCCCATCACTAGACCCATTTCTGACAAGGTTCGGCCTCAGGGTTTTCCATATGCTTTTCTATACACTGGGATGGTTGTGTAGCATCATTTGGGTCATCTAGATTTTTGGCGGTGACAGATTGATGATCTAGATTAGGTTCTATATAGGGGTTGTAAGCTGCGGAGGGAGGATGATGATGAGTTACCATATATGTTTGCCCCTTATTGGATGATTGGGTGCACTACTACCACTATTGAGCACTTCTGCTTTGGTAGAGTTTCTAGACAATATGGGCAAACATAGGATATGCCATAGGGTACAGCGCTATATGCTCAAGTATAGGTAAAGAGATCTATGTGGGTCCTCTTATTGATTATCAGTTTGCCTTAGATCAGATTGCTGGTATGGCTTATTGCAGATGGGAGATTCTTTTTGGTGTAGCAAATGTAGGTATGTCTCGCGAGTTTTCCAATTGGTGGGCTCGTAATAGGTTTACTCATTTTACTGATCTAGCAGAGCCTATCCCAAGTTGGGGTGATGGTGGTGATGGAGGTGGTGGTAGACAATAGAGATGATGAGGACAAAGAGATCCTCCAGTTATTGTTGGTAGAGGATGGGTGAGAGATGGTCATGCAAGGGATAGAGATCATGCTAGAGGTCATGATGATGCACTTGATAGGCAACCTAGAGCAGATAGACAACAGAGAGCTCATAGACATCAGAGACAGGAGAGACAGGCTCATGTTGATGCTGTTAGGCAGATTCCCAGTGGATTGGATCCTTTGCTTTAGTTGCAGAGGGTAACCTTGGCTTAGCAGGGTGATGGTGCAACACAGTAGGATCAAGTTCCGGCACAACAGGTGCCTATATAGGATCAGTAGCCATAGGATCATGGACAGGGTTCCCAGTATGTTCCTACTATGGGTACTGTAGTACAAGAGGTGCAGGCTATGAGGATAGATATGTCCAGTGTTGTTGGGCGCTTAGATCAGGTTGCCGCCTTGATGTAGTAGTTCATATCTACTATGATTCAGAGACAGAGTGGAGCGAGTACTTCTCAAGCTCCTCCCCCACACGATGATAGAGGTCCAGATGGATTTGGTGCTACAGGATCTTGATTTCTTTGATGATAGATTCACTCATGGTTGATGTACTTGTATCACATGCCATGTTTTTTGATTGATCGGACCATTTGATGTACTACTTTGTATGACATTGTAGCTCAATATACTGATTTGATGGCTCATTGATGAACACTTTTTTGATGATATATGATGATATACTCCTTGGTTCTCCTTAATGAGTTGTTTATGAGGTTATCTTTTATGCAGCTATATGATGTGTTATGAATTTACTTTGATTTATGCTATGGATGCAATTATCTTATTTTATGATATAGATAAATGATGCAATGATGTATGGATTTTATGACATGTTTTTCTCTTTTCTCAATGTATGGATGCAAAATGTTTTGTGGAAATGCATATGTAAATGTCCCTTATGTTTTTTTTCTTTTTCAGATGTATGCAATGCAATTTTATCCTTAACTATATGTATGCAAATGATGTATGGATGTTTTTCTCTTTTTCTGGTATATGGATAATGATTAATGATTAATGCTATGCATGAATGCAAAAGATAATCTCATTTTCTTTGTTTTGATTGATTAAGAGTATTGATTTTACCCCTTTTGCCCTTGGAAAATTAACCGCAAACAAATGCAATTATTCTAACATGATAAAGCAATGCAATTAATCTAACATAATAATGCAATTATTCTAACATGACAATGCAATGCAACCTAAGTGTCACCAGCTTTTAGCAAAGAAATGCCATGGAGATAAATTTTCATCATTGAGCATTTTGGGACCGAAAAGCTAGTGCAATCATCATTGACCACATCATGATGATATGAATACCGTTTTTTATCACTTTTTGGTAACCTCCTTTTTGAACCAAGTACAACCTTCACTAGTTGGATGACCAAACTATGGGAGTCTAAATACTGGTGTCAATGGATTCAATGTTGCAAGTGGATTTTTTGGTATTAAGATATAGAAGATCTAAATAGCCAAGCGATCCATTTGCGTAAACAAGCAAAGGTTAATTTGTCCTCTTATGAGATAGTCCTCGATGGTTCTTTGATGACCACATCGTTAGATGAACTCTCATAAGTTGATAAATCTTCCTCAAAACAAGCACTCAAAGGCAATAAAATATCATGTCTTTCTCATGGCTAATCTAGTCGAAACATCATCGAATAGCTCAAAAGATGTGATAAAATTCAATTTCCTAAAGATTATCAAAACAAAGTTTCAAGTGTTTTGCAATGTTTCCTGATTTTCAAAAAGTATTTCCAAGCATTCTGATCTTTAAGGTGTTTTGTCAATTTTTTATCCTGAATTATAAAGTCAATGAAGGCTCAAGGATCATGTTGTAGGATCAAATACTTAGGGTTTGAATAATGATATCTATCAAAGGTTCAATAACTTTCCACTTTTATGAAACTCTGATAAATCTTTCTCTGACATGACTGATTGTAGCACTTATTGAATCCATTTGGTAACAAATTTCCAATCCTCTTCTGCCCCCAAGTGATAAATGTGATCATTCGACAAACTTAGGGCTAATAGGCAATACAACAATGCGACTGAACAACTTTATTATGACTATGTACAAATGACAGATGCAATGACAGTTGTACAAATGGGATGTTGGAAATGCAATATGGACATATGTGACTAGGAAAGATAGACTTAAGGGAACAAAAGGTGTTTGTTTACCAAGTTTTCACCTTCTGGATCTTTTTCTTTTTTTTCTACCAAGGTGCCTATTGCTAGGTTTTCACCAAGGCACTTTTTTTTTTTTTTGTATTTTTTCTTTTTCAATTTTTTTTTGTATTTTTCTTTTTTTCAAATTTTTTTTATTTTTTTTTTTTCAATTTTTTTGTATTTTTCAAGATCTCTTTGACTATGTGCAATAAATATGATGCTCCTCATCTAATACTCTTTATACTCTTTTGTCTCCCTCATGTGTAGAACCTTTTAAGATGAATGTTGTTGATGGGTTCTTGGAGTTCCTCTCCTTCACAATCTAATAACTTATAGGTTCCTATGCCAAATGAAGACACTATGATGAATGGGCCAAGCCAATTAGCCTCCCATTTGCCTTTCTTTTCTACTTCAACCTAATTCTTGGGGTTCTCTCTCAACACTAAGTCTCCTACTTGAAAGACTCTCGGTTTGATATGTTTATTATAGTTCCTCAAGATTCTATTTTGATACACTTTAAGGTGCTCATAAGCTTGTGTTTGGTGTTCTTCAAGTAACTCCAATTGTTGAAGTCTAGCGACTCTATAGTCCTCATCTGTGATCAATCCTTGTAATGAAACTCGTAGAGATGAGATTTTCAACCTCTAATGGTAGAACTGCTTCGGCACCATAGACTAATGAAAATGGCATGGCTCCCATAGGTGTTTGAATGCTTGTTCTATAGGCCCATAATGCTGGATTAATTTGCACATGCCAATCCCTTCCTGATTTATTGACCGACCTCTTCAAGATTTTCAAGATATTCTTATTTGTGGCTTTGGCTTGCCCATTTCCCTGAGGGTAATAGATTGATGAGGAGTGGTGAGTGATATGAAATGTAGCACAAATTTCATCCATGTCCTTGTTTTTAAATTTTTTTCCATTATCTGTTATTATGGCGTGAGGAATGTCATATCTGCAAATGATGTGGTTCAAGATGAACATGGAAATTTGCTTACCCATGGCCATGATTAAAGGAACTGCTTCGACCCACTTAGTGAAATACTTTGTTGCTGTTATGATATATTTGTGACCATTCGAAGAAGGTGGGTATATGACGCCAATTAAATCAAACCCCCATTGATAAAAAAGGTGAAGGTGTAACAAATGGGTGTAATTCCTATGTCGGTGCATGTATCATGTCGCCATGATATTGACATTTGTTGCATATCCTAACAAAGTGGCAAGCATCTTTTTCTAATGTCTTCCAGAAATACCCTAAGCGAAGGATTTTCTTAGCTAGATTTAACCCACTTGCGTGTGACCCGCAAATGCCTTTGTGAACCTCATGCAAAGCTAATCTAGACTCTTCCTCCTCTAGACACCTAAGTAACATCCTGTCGAGACCCTTACGATACAATGTCTCTAAGAGGATTATGTAACGGGCTAACTGGCGTATAAAATTTCATTTTTGGGCTCAAGTTTGGTCTAAAGGTAGTACTTGGTCTTTGAGATATGTATATATAGGGTCGTACCAAGGTGAGTCATGTCCATGTAATAGGGAAACAATTTGGGTTTTGGGAAGGTTGAATGCTGGTTTTTCCAACTCTTCCACCAAGAACTCGTACTTCTCATTTTGATCAGGTTTTTTTAACAAGGAAGCCAAGGTGGCCATGGCATCAGCTGCTCTATTTTTCTCTCTCGAAATCTACTCAAAAGTGATCAAGGCAAAGTACTTCTTCCATCCATCAATCATGGTCTTATATGGCATCAACTTTTCATCTTTAGTGTTATATTCATTGTTGACTTGATTGATGATGAGTTGAGAATCTCCATAAATTTGTAGCTCCATGATGTTCCATTCTAAGGCCATTTTGATGCCTATGACTAGTGCCTCATATTCCGCTATATTATTTGTGCATGGAAATAGGAGCTTGTAGGACTTAGGGATGGTGTAACCTTGAGGAGTGACTAATAATATGTCGGTCCCAAAACCTTCTTGAGTATAGGAGCCATCAAAGTATAACTTCCACATTTTTGCTTCTATGTTTACAATGGCAGAATCCAAAAATTCCACTTGGATAGTTTGTGTAGAAGTCATGAGGTTTTCAGCTAAGTGATCTTCTATCACTTGCCCTTTTATTTCCTTTCTATCGACATACTCAATGTCGAATTCATTCAATATCATAACCCACTTTGCTATCCTACCCGTTAGGGCAGTTTTACTTAACAAATACTTGAGAGGATCAATTTTGGCAATTAGCTTGACCTTATGCATCAACATATAATGTCTCAACTTTTGAGATGCAAACACAAATGCTAGGCAAGCCCTTTCCATGAATGTGTAGTTAAGTTCATATTTGATCAATGTCCTACTCAAATAGTAGATAGCTCTTTCCTTTCCTTGTTCATCCTCTTGTGCCAAAAGCACTCCTAGGGATCTTTCGGTAGTAGATATGTATCAAATTAATACTTTTCCATTGATTGGTAGCATGCAAATAGGTGGATTTATCAAATAGGTCTTTAATAATGTGAATGCTTGATCACATTCGGCATCCCACATGAATATAGTATCCTTATGTAGCAACCTGGTGAAGGAATGATATTTTTTGGCCAATTGGGAAATAAACCTTCTTATGGATTGTATTTTTCTTTGTAAGGATCTCATTTGGCTGATGTTCTTTGGTATCTCCATATCCATTATGGCTTGTACTTTCTTCGGGTCCACTTCAATTCCTTTGGTGGAAACTATATAGCCTAATAACTTTCCGGATTGGACACCAAAGGCACATTTCTTTGGGTTTAATCTAACTTTGAATTGCTCCAACCGAATGAATATCTTTTTCAAAATTTGGAGGTGTTCTTCTCTTTTGTGGGACTTGGCCAATATATCATCCACATAATCCTCTAGAAATGTATGCATCATGTCATGGAAGATAGTTTTCATGGCCCTTTGATATGTGGCTCTAGCATTTTTAAGGCTGAAGGGCATGACATTCCAACAAAAAGTGCCCCAAGGGCAAGTAAAGGCATTCTTCTCCTAGTCTTCAGGTGCAATTTTGATCTGATTATATCCACTGAAACCATCCATTAGGGAGTACATGGAATGACCCTCTGTCGAGTCAACTATTGCATCAATGCTCAGAAGTGGGAAGTCATCCTTAGGACAAGCAAGATTTAGGTCTCGAAAATTTGTGCATACTCAAATGGATTTGTCATGTTTTGTGACCAGTACAATGTTAGATATCCATTCAGCATAAGCTATTGCCCTTATGAATCCCACCTTCAACAATTTTTATAATTTCACCTTGACTAAAAGAGCTATGTGTGGGTGCATTTTCCTCAACTTTTGCTTAACAGGCTTAACCCCTGGTCTAACATTCAGATGATGCATTATAAAGTCAAGATCTAAGCCGAGCATGTGGGCATATGACCATGCAAAGTTTACTTGTTGTTCTTGGAAAAACTTGATGAAGTCCTCTCTTTCTAGAGGTGTAAGAGATGTTGCCAGGTGTATAAATTTTTGATCTACTTTCATCCCAATGTTAGCCTTTTCTATTGGTTCTATGAGTATAGGTGACCTTTCTTCCTCATGCTCCAGTAGAGTATCCAATCTCTCTTCCTTTGATGCCACAATTGGGTTTTCACCAAAGGAAATGTCTTTTATCTTCACTTTTTTGGGTTCTAATGCTGCCACATAATCATTTTCAAAACTAAAACGTTTCTTTTTCTTATTTGTTTTCATTTTTTCTTTTGACTAAGAGATTGAACCCCTGCTGCTTCTATCATGTTTCATTCAAATTCATTGGTGAAATAGGGCTCAATCGCATTAAGGTATTGGTTTGCTACTTGGTCATTCGGGAAGTAAAGCAAGTCACTTGGCTCAGTTTGGTCCCAATCAATAAGATGGGGATTTATCAAGGATAAGGTTTCATTAGGAAAGTTTTCATCAATTTGGTTTATGGACATGACTTCATTTGAGGGTTTGTACATTGTATCATTTAGATCTATGACGTGCGCTTCCTCAAGATGGTCCATGGAAGAAGGGTCAAAATCCCCTTCACTTGAGTCCCCATCGACTTCTATGGGAAATAGCATGGGAAAAGCCACGAGTGGATTAAAACTAACATTTGAATCTCCCTCCTCCGAAGGCATCCAAAATGTATCTATCTTTGCATACGTATGTATTGTGACTACTTATTTATCTTGACATGATTCATCAGATAGGGTGTCCCATTCATAATCCCATGAGTCATCACTATCTCCATCAGATTCTAAGGCATTTACTTGAGGATAGAAATCTTGCATTGGCCTGGAGCTTTCGCCTTTGTATTGGTAACCTACTTCGGACCTTTCTTATTTTTCCCTCCAAGTAGGTTCAATGGGTTCTAGTAGACCTTTATTCCTTTGGCCTAAGGGTCATCTTCCCTTGTATCCCATCTTCTACATTATCTGAAACCCTTTCCCATATTGCTCGGTTTGTATATTAATATGATGGATTCTTTCCATGGGAGTGTTTGAGGTATCCTCTTCATCATGATAAAGCCATTGAAGGACTTCATTATCTTCCTTGTCGAATGTTGCTTTGTCACTTTCTCTTATGAAGTAAGAGTTATACTTATGAGGTAAGTGTTCTTTTGATGGTTTACCATGTGTTCTTGGAGATGTGGGCATGTCGAATAGGGAAACAGAGTATTCCCCTACTCCTTTTGAACTAATTTTGCATTGTTTGTCAAATGCATCCATCATCTCATCCATTTTCTTATAGTTTTCCTTTTTAACTTTATCTTTTTCTTCTCTAGTGGGTTTGTAGGGTACTATCTCTGATTTAGGCACTTGATTTGAACCCTCATTTGCAGTTGGACCCTCGTAGCTCATCTTTTCCTTTCCCTTAGTTGATGTTGTTGAGCTAGCTTGAGGAGGGTTTGGAGTAGCATTTAATGTTATGATAGGATCATCCATTTTGGTATCTTCAATGGTGGCTCTTTGAATGATTCCTTCCCAGTTATGTGGAATAAATAGCTCATGAAGGGGTTTGAGTGCATTGCAATATTGGAACGGGTTTGAGTCCCCTCCAACCATGATTTCTTCACCCATGTACAGAAATTTGATGCATTGGTGGTATGTGGATGGGACTGCTTGCATCTTGTGGATCCATGGTCTCCCCAACAAAATATTATAAGTTAACTTCATGTCCAATACTTGGCAATTGGTGTCCTTCTTGATAGGTCTCACTTGAATGGGCAATGTGATCATGCCTTTAGAGGCCCTTTCAGCTTCATCATAAGCCTTAATGGTGATTTTTTTCATAGGGTCAATGCAAGACTCGAACAACCCTAATGATTTAACAAGACTTAATGTACAAATTTTAAGGCCAACTCCTCCATCAATGAGAGCTCTTTTGACTCTATGACGTTCAATCAAGACCTCTATATGTAGTGGTAGGTTTTGAGGATGAGTAATAGACATGTCATCTTGGTCAGAGAATGACAAGCAATGAGGTGCAATGAGATGACCTACCATGTTTTGGAACTTTCCCTCTTCTAAGTTAGTAGGAACATTCATCTCTACTAGAGATTTTTCTAAAATTTCCTTATGATTAGGGGATAGCTTCAATAGCTCCAAGATAGAGATTTGCGTTGGAGTTATTTGCAACTGATCTACCAAACTATAAGGTTTTGTTGTTGTAGAAGATTGCTTGATCACAAGGTTGGACTGCAAAGTGCTAATAACTTTAGGAGCAACCCCTTGTAGGGTAATCTTCGAAGTCTACCCTATTGTAATAACATTTGATGTCTCTTTTTGGGGCTGCTCCTTGATTATTATAGCATTCACAATGTTATCATAAGGTGGCGCAAAGTTAATGTTATTGCTGCTTTGTTTCTTGCCATTAGATGACTCCCCTTTGTCATGTCTATAGAAGGGTTGTTTGAATGTTGTATGGTCTTCATTTCTTTGAGGTCCATCAATGGTGATCATGCCATTATCAATTAAATCTTGCACTATATTCTTTAGCTGCAAGAATTCATTTGTTGTGTGCCCTCGAATCCTATGGTATTCACAATGGCTATTGGAACTCCACCAACTAGGCTTGTTATGTGGCTCATAAGGCTGAATGTTGGGTAGAGTAATGATATTATTAGCCATGAGGGTCTTTAGTGCCTTTTCGAGGGGTTCACGCAAGGGTGTGAAGTTCCTTTGAGGAGTTGGCACCAAGTATTTATCAAATTTATTACTCCTTGAATTATTTCCTCGGTTTCCATTATTAGCATTGTTGTTGGAGGGTGCATTGGAGGTCTAGTTGGCATTATTCACCTGATTAGGTGTTCTTGTAAGAGAAAAGGGAGTTATCTTCAAGTTGCTAGAGTCAACAACCCCATCATTGACTATTCCCTTATTGTTGTTTTTATACCAACTATTGCTTTTAAACCAATTCTTATTTTGATTGGTTCCATTGTTGGAGTTATTGTTGTTAGAGTTGTTCTTGTTATCTTTATAGAATTTCAGTTCCCCACTCTTAACCAACACTTCTTTTGTTGTTACTCCATTTTCTATGAGGTCTTAGAATATCTTGGGACATTGCATCCTCAATCAGTAGTTCATCTTGGTGCTCAAACTATTAATGAATATATCCATTTTTTCCTTCTCAGGCACACTCCTAGGATACCTCGCAAATACCGTCCTCCACCTTTGTAAGAAAGTGAGGAATGCCTCTCCATCTTTTTGTTTAGTGTTGCATAATGTTATCATCGTGACCTCATGTTTGATGTTATATGAGTAATGGGCCACAAATTTTTAAGCTAATTCTTCAAAGGTTTTTATGTTAGAGGGTAACTTAGAAAACCACTCCATAGCCATGCCTCCTAAGCTTCTTGGGAATAGTTTCATTAAATAGGTTGTATCATACATGAACTCTAAGCTCAATGCACAAAACTCATGTAAGTGATCTTGTGGATCTAACGTTCCTTCATACTTGTCATATTTGGGGTACACTGCATTGATCAGGAATGGTGTCATTACTCTACTTCTATCAAACGAGAATGGACACAATGCTTCGATAGAAAAGGGTTTGGGACCCCCACTTTGCTTGATTGTATCTAGTTGCATTTGAAATATTTTGAATTATTTGTTCATGATGTCAATGGCACTTTCTTCAACTTCAGGTGGTCTAAGTTGATTCACATCATAATCTCGTGGAAGTGTAAGACCCGTTCGGGCTAGGTCCATGAAATATTTTGCTTTATCTCTTGCCATTGTTTTTTCCATGAGTCTTAAGAAATAGGGGCATTGAATGGCTTCATTGAACTTTTCATTGGTGGCATCCTCGACGATTGGTTCAGTATTAGTTCTTTGGTGAGTGGTATCAATTCCTTGAGTATTTTGATCTGCCCCTCCACCATTGGTATTGCCTTGGTTATTTATGTCAATGCCCCCATTATTGGCATCACCTTGGTTATTGGGGTCGATGTCAGTATTGCTTTTGTTATTTAAACTACCATAGTACATCATGTTTTCCTCCCCTTCTTGTTCGAGTGATTTTTGGGGTATTCTTGGAGTGGTAGACTCGTCTCCTGGGTAAGGGAGTTCTTGACTCAAATAAGTCCCATCTGCTTGCAAGGTTTTCTTGATGTAGTAGGATCTACTAAAAGCAGGCATGAACCTTGGAGAATAAGAGTCAATATTACCCGTGGTCAAATCCTTTGTAAAATTTGCAAAAATGGTGTGGAACAGGATTTTTGATTGGATTGAAGGATGGAACAGTAAGAGCACAAAAAATGGTACTCAAATATATGCTCAAAAATTTTTGACCCTCCCTGCAGGTACTCTCTGTTTGCCCTTTTAGATTTCTGGGCGTCACTGAACTAAGTGTAGGCGTGACTGAATTTTGCATACGTGTGAACTGGTATATTGTTAGGCGGCACTCTGCAGGGATGCAGGCAGCACTTTCCTATTGATAGGTGATTTTCTAGTTTTACCAGGCATTATTCAATATGTTCTAGGTGTGACTTTCTTGTTGATAAGTGTTTTCATAAAAGTCATAGGCGTGACTAAACCTCTGATAGGCGGGATTATTTTGTGCACAGGCAACACTTCTCTGACCAGGTTGTAAGATTTTGAATTTTTTTAAACTTTTAAGATTAGGTCCTTTGAAATTTTCTTGTTTGAAAATAAAAAACAATCAAAACACGCACATCAATGTCCCTAAAACAATCTAATGTGTATATTCTCGATCATTTCCACAAGTATAACACAAGAAAGAATTCCAAGCAACTTACCTAAAGTCAGATTTGGCTCTTAACATGGCTCTAAAAGGTAGGCTTGCTACTTTATCTAGGATTTATTGTGGATTCCGTTCAAATAGATCTTAAATTTTCATCCCCCGAGTATGTTAAGGGGTTTCCCACATGCACCAAGGTACAATTTTGTGCAATCTGTGAGGACTACTAGAGGAAATTCAAAAAATTCAAGATTTGTTTGTCACACACCCCATTAACGATGCATGTGTTTTATTTTATAGTGGGTCGGATTCTCGCAGTAAAAGAAAGTGTATCCCACTTTGGGCCGTCCCTCTCACCGGCCTCATTAAGGCACAACTCGAGAGGCGAGCCCACTAAATCTCTATTTTAACTAGCATGTATATTGAAAGCAAGAAGTGAACTTAGGCTGACAAGTTTTGGAGTTTGATTCACTTAAAAAGTGAAGAGCATATCCCTATTGTCTTTCTTTGTTCCAAACACTCAAACACCAGTTTGTTCTTTCCCAATCTCTTAACAAGTAGATTCTTAAAATTGAAGTGTTTGGTTCATTTCTTGTTTTAATTAAGTTATGTTCAAAAGTAATGCCGCAATTTAATCAAGTGCAAGCTTGAATAGAAGAATACCTTTCCTTTGTAGCTAGCCTAAGCTAGGGGCATTTTTGAAAGGTTTTGTCATTGTTTTTCAACTCACCTTGGCAATAGCCTCCTCCAAATGTGCTTGTCCACCAACAAGTTAGTCAACACTAACAAACACTATGAGGGGAAACCAAAATCAAAAATTGAAGGAGCAACACTTATGTATGAATTTTATAGAGCTTATTTGCAAATTTTCAAAGAAAACTTGATCTAAGGACTAAAAATCCAATTTAGAGAGACAAACTTTGATTTATATGCTTGAACAATTGCAAGGTAATTTTGAAATACCTGATTGCCCTCTTGTGTAGTCTCAAGAACAACCTTAATGTGCTCAAAGTTCTCCTTCTTAATCTTCTTTGCTAAAGCCTTTCCTTCTTGGTTAAATCTGCTTTCCAGCTTCTGTACTTTCCTGTGGTTGCTCATTTACTGTTAAATCATATAAATAGGGAGTTAGACAAATGATTTGATCAATTTAATCAATAAATACAAACAACAGTTAGTAAGCGACATTGTCTAGCTAATAGGCGTGAACAAATTGTTAGCAGGCGTAATTTTACTGATAGCAAGAGACACTTTGCAGTGCCACAGGCGATAGTGAAAATTACTCAGGCGTGAACAATTTATCACAAAGCATGAACAAAACTTAAATTTGCAGAAAATGATTTATGCTAAGCGACAGTTTAATAACAGTAAGCATGAATTGACAAATTATAAGTGTGACTGTTATTTAAAATGGCGAAGCAAAGTGTAAAGGTAGGTGATAACAAATCTCGGCAAAGCGATACTTCCTGAGTCACAGGGGTGACTTTAAGCACCAAAGGATGAATGCATTTATCTCACAGGCATGAGTGGATGATTTGTAGGCGACTGCAGAGTTCTCAAAACCACGTAGAATTTGCATGATAGGCATGAATCTTCAGATAATAGGCATCAGAACAGAGATTGCAGGGGGTATTAAAATGACTACAGGTGTGAACAAATCTCCCGTAAGCATGACTTCACCAGTTTCCTGCAAAATATTCACGAAAAATAAAAAATACAAGCATGCAAATTATGATGAAAATGATAAAATGAGGCCTAGGGCCCCACGGTGGGCATCATTTGTGTGATGATGATAATCACCTTCATGAAATTAAGATCTAATAGCAACAATTGAAAGTAAATACAATGCAAATCTAATTAAAATTGAAACTAAGATCTATAGCATCTCATGGCTCTCTAGAAAGAGGTGGTAAGTGAAGCTCTCAGCTCAAATCTCCACTAGTGACACTTCTAAAATGAGAATGTATGCTGCTATGCTTCTACAATGCTTCTATGATGATGATTCTAGCTCAAATTGACAAGATATAATGCAAATTACTCTAAAATGTTCTTAGAATGCTCTCAATTGCTTATAGTAACAATGTTTTGCAAATGAATTTCTAAGATATCAATTGCTCTCAAAATGCTTCATATTTATAGTAAATTCCCAAGGGTAGGGGGTGGAGTGAAGTAATCATGATTTGCCTTAGGTTGAGTCAAATACTTTGCTTTGTTCATAAATGGGGGGACAATTTAAAGGTTTGTCTCAAAGCTTTGGACAAAAGGACAAGATTGAGTGGTTGAGATTGAAACTTTCAAATGAGTGATTGAGATTCATCCTTTTTGAGTGATTTATGTCTTTTTGTCCTCAATTCTTATTGGTTGCTCAACTTTGTTGAAAAAAATTAAGAATTATTAAATTCAATTAATAATTAAATTTAGCCATGTAAGGGTAATAGGTTCATTTTGATTTTTTATTTAAACAACTATACAACTAATTGATTAAAATCAATTATGTAGTGTTTTTCACCCCTTTAAGCTTTGATTTAATTATTTAACCTCATTATTTAATTTTTCCTTTGCTTTAATTGATTTTTGTCCAACTTTATTTAATTATCTCCATTTTAATTGATTTGATCCCCTTTTTATTGAATTAGTGCATTTTGATGATTTTGAGCCATTTTAATTGATTTTTTGCAATTTAAAAGCACTTGTCCAATTTTGCATGTCTACAGTTATTTGAGGTCATTGATTAAATTAAATTTAATTAATGTTAGAAGGACGAATTTAGGTGTCTACACCTTCCTAATTTAAAGATTTTTTTTTTCAATTATGATTGGATCCTTGTAAGTGGATGCATGTTTAATTTGAAGCTATCACTTCTCCATTGAGACCTTTGTTGTGCAAACAACATGATATTGTAAATGGCCTACCAATTGACCTCATGTACTACACAAATTTATGCAAAAAATAGACCAAATTTTTCCCTAGTTTACTTTCCATACTTATTTGACATACCCGATGCACACCAAGGTACAATTGCTAGTTATATATGATGATTGGCTAAATTGGTGACAAAAAATTGAATGATGGCTCTTTCTTGTCATTATCAATCTATTACGTACATAACAATATCTTTTTATAAGATTGAAAATCTCAAATCATATTTGTTTTTAATAAAATATTCAATAAAGTCAAGATCCATGACATCGAGAATAGTAAACACGTCATTCAATAATTTAATAACATTTGACAATTGATGTAGAGGATTTAATACATTGAAATACATTTTAGTTAGAGAAAGGAAAAATTGAATTTTATTGGAGTGTGAAGAGAAATATATATATTTTTTATAATTATTTAAAATTAAAAATAGATGTACACAATAGACTTTTTGTTGAATTTTTTTAATTTAGTTCTAAACCTAACTCTACAAACAAAAGACTTTTACAATAAAATGCATTTATAGAGAATAACATTCTAATGCACATATTGGCTCATGGTACATGACTTTTATCTAGAGATAATTTAAGACTTTGGATGTGTAATCCCCATTTTTATTTCATAATTATTCATAACCAACAAGAAAGCTAACAAATCTCAACAATGGGGGTGAAGATTATGAATTTGTAGTGTTCATTGAATCACTTCTATATGGTTGGTTTTCAAGAGGGAATGTCATTGTGATATGACTAAGTCAATTATGTTTTGTAATTTGTATAAATCGTGAGAAGCAATGCATATTACCTAAACTACCAATATATAGAAGTGTGCTAGAAGCTTGCAAACATGAAAAACATATGTCAACTATTTCACTATTTATCAATTTCGTCCACTAAAAAATAAAACCTATTGATATTTGTTGCATCTTAAACTAGTTTATTCTATTTTTAAAAAAATATTAGTTAGGAGAAGTGTATTAGTAACCATTATAGCTAACTTCATGCATATGTAGAGCCTAAACTATACATCGAATTTTGATGATTTTTTTTGTCTTTTTATACAACTTAGCTACTTAAAAAAATAATTTTTTACTTCTGGATATTAACGAAGCTCCCTCTAGAATTCATTAAGTGTTGAAGGGTCAAAAATTGACCATTTCAAAGTGTCGCATGATACCTACTTAAAGATGCCCCAATAATCGTGCACTCAAAATTGTCATACTTATGCACAAATATCCCAATAGTTGCACACAAATGTTCTATTATAAGTGCACAAATGGGCAAATAATGAACCAAAATAGCTAAAAGTACATGTGAAACGTATTATGAACTTTTAGTTATCGTTGTGTTTGGCTCCTTCAAAATTAATAATAAGAAGATCCGTTAAGCACACAAAGAAGTCACTAGCTAAGCTCCCTGCAAAATGCACCAAAGATTTTTATTTTTATTTTTAAAATGTCAAACTTTTTTTTTGGTCAAATTGACAAAAATACAACAATTTTTTTTGTGATTTTTTACTACAAAATATACAAATCGTAAAGAACATATAGTAAAAATTTCACCAAAATCTATTGTGTTTTCGAATGTTTACTTAATGACATCCCACAAAAATGCACTACTAATAATACTCTTCCCCTACAGCTCCCTGCAAAATGCACCAAATATTTTTTTATTTTTTTTTAAATGTCAAACTTTTTTTTTTGTCAAATTGACAAAAATACAACAATTTTTCTACAATTTTTTTTGTGACTTTTTACTACAAAATATACAAATCGTAAAGAACATATAATAAAAATTTCACCAAAATCTATTGTGTTTTCGAATGTTTACTTAACAACATCCCACAAAAATGCACTACTAATAATACTCTTCCCCTACCCTAGCAAACGGGAGAAGTTAGGCCCCCATAGCATATTGTTTACTTTCATTTTCATAGCAGTCATCCGGCTAAAAATGCGCCAAGTTATTCGCGCCACCTAACACCTTTCACAACAATTATCACGCGGGGCACGAGTTTCCCACCTTCCTAATGAAGCTGAAGGTCCACTGCGGAGCTTTTTTTTTTATGTGACATAAATTAAAGAGTGTGATAATTTCTTAGAGAGATAGTCTTCCTTACTATAATAATCGGCTGTGTAAATATCGTGATGTTTTTCAACTACTCTCAATTTCCCGATTTTCCAAATAAAAAAGAAAATCAGGATTAGATAGCTAAACCCATGCTACCCACTAAATTTATTTATATAAGGTGATTAGAGAAGCACATCAATCTTCAGCATAGATTCAAGATGGTGAAGATCCATGGTCTTCCATTCTCGACTTGCACAACCAGAGTGTTGGCATGCTGCCATGAAAAGGAGCTCGAGTATGAGCTCATCCCTGTTAATCTCATGACAGGAGCCCACAAACAGAAACCTCATCTGGATCTCAATGTAAGTCGTTTTTGCTCGAATAAAGGTTAAATGTGATTCCGAAAGCATTTAGTATAAGGCGTACGAATTTTAAAAAATTAGGGAGGTGACTTTTTTTTTTTGACACTGGTTTTATTTGTTCTTTTGATCCGTACAGCCCTTTGGACAGATACCTGCTCTTCAAGACGGAGACCTAACCTTATTCGGTAAGGATGTTTGCAGTTCTGTTTTCTTGCTGGTTGTTACTGATTTTCTGGGAGTACCCATTTGGTTTAGTGAAATTGTCAAAGAGTAAAATCTAGGACCTGCTATTGTATTTGTGAGATCTCTGGCTCACTTTTTGTGATTAGGGTTTTTGGTGAATTCTTCCTTACAATTCAAGTATCCATTCATTTCTCGAGCTCAACTTGTAGAATGCCTACAGTTTGATTTAGTTTCAATTGCTTCTTCAGAGTAAAAGTCTTCCATGAGGGTCCATTAGAATGAATTGTTTCTGAAATTGATTGCAAGATCTTGTGATATCGTGATCAGGATTTAATTGTAGTTTTTGAGTCAACTCTGGTGACCTATATTTATGGTTCACAAGAGCTTATATCTCATGAGAATGAATAGAATACTTGGCACTCATTGCATCTAGGTGATGTTCAAGAGGTGAAGCATTGAGCCTTCGAGGTAGATCATCCATCCCAACTTCAACTCTAGTGCGCTTAATGATTGAATTTCTTCCATGATTAAATCCATTTAACCTGTAATCCATTTGATTTTTTGATCAACCTTCATAATCTCTTTTCACTTGCAAGATCTTTTGATTTTTCGAATCAAACTTCATAATTTCTCCTTTCTTGCTTCATGTTTATCGTAGAATTAGATCTGAAATGTGAAAGTTGAAACTTGACAAAATAAATCCGACAACAATTCATTTTAATGGTATCTCCTCGGTTACTCAAATCAGTTGAACAAGTATCAGGGTAAAGCTAAACGTACTCTGTTTTTATAATCCGTGGTAGAGGCTGTAACTTGGTTCTCTCATAAAGAGTCATCCCTAAGTTGTTTCTAAGAGGTTTATATAAAATATACAGAAACATTTTACTGTTCTACTGAAAAGATCTCTTAGATTATCATCTGTTTCAAGGAAAAAATCCTTAAAATCATTAACCTCTGCAGTGACTGTTTAAGCCCCCTTCATGGGACTGTCAATTTGATCAAAATGGCTAAAATGAGTATAACAACTAATTAGGCCTTCTTCTTTAATCCATTCAATTCCTATAGTTCAAAGGTAGACCTTAAAATCTTGCTTCTTAAAAATGCCTCGACAGCTTACAAATTTTCATTAGAGCCTAAATCTTGAAAAAAATCCCTAAAAACATTTACCTCTGCAGTGGCTGTTGAAGTCCCCTTCCTGTTTTGGGATTTGCCAATTTCATCAAAATGGCTATATAATAGTGTACCAACTAGTTAGGCCTCCTTCAATCAATTCAAATTCTATAAATCAAAGATTTTCCTTAGGCCTCCTTCGATCAATTCAAATCCTATAAATCAAAGGAATTCCTTAAAATTCTTGCCTCTTAAAGTTACTTCTACAATTTCGCATTAGAGCCCAAATCTGACTGTAACTAATTCTGTCAAGCATTTTTCTTCTTTTAAGAGTATCCATTCAAAGTTGCCCTAAGAAACTATAGTTAAGCACAATCATATGGCCTATGACATTAAAACCCTAAGATTCCTCCTAATCATTCATTTTCATGGAACAGAGTCCAGGGCAATCACAAGGTATTTGAGCAAGCAGCAGAAGGGCACTGATCTGTTAGGAGGTACAGTAAAAGAGCAAGCCATGGTGGATGTGTGGTGTGAGGTGGAGGCACATCAATACAACCCCCCCTGCAGTGCTGTTGTGCAGCAGATTGTCATAATTCCAAAGAGAGGAGGAAAGACAGATGAGGAGGTAGTGAAGATTAACTTGGAGAAGCTGAACAAAGTGTTGGATGTGTATGAAGAGAGGCTGGCTAAACACAACTACTTGGCAGGAGATTTCTTCAGCCTGGCGGATCTTCACCATCTGCCATATACTCACTACTTAGTGCACGCTGCAGGAAAGGGAGAACTCATAACCAGCAGACCCCATGTCTGTGCTTGGTGGGAAAGAATCTCTACCCGACCTTCCTGGCAAAAGGTCTCACAAAACATGAAGAAATAAATACTTTTTGTTCCTTCTTTGACTGAGGTTTGAATTGCTGATATCTCTTAATAGCAGGAGACAATTATGTTGTTCCAAAATAAAAACTAGTATGACATCTTAAATTATAACTATGCTTCTTTGAAAATGGGTGGAGAAATATCGATTTGAGTTAGATTTAAATGCAAGTTTCTGGTTTCAATTGTGTGTTTTTCCAAATGAAGTTTTCAATGCATTCAGTGGCAAGATACGAGTTTTCAGGATACCGTGAAGTTTTGGACTGCATTTAATGATATATTATTAGTTCTGGCTGATAGGTAAGATATTATAGATCTGATGAATATTTTCAAAACTGTCTTTTTTTATGTTTCACTTAATTAATAATTTAAACTGTTTTTTGAAAAATGATTTATTTCATTGTCTATTGGCTGGTTTTTTGAATCATTGTACAAAAAGTTTTTGTTGAGGTGAAATAATTATTTCATTTTCATACTTTATGGTTTTCATTATATGACAAGAATGTTGATAAGATATGATAAAAAGAACCCCACAACAAATCTAATCAATTGGAAATATCTTGTCCATATTGAATGTCAATCCTTATAAATCTTTCATGTACTAAATATTGGTTTTTGGAGTCTTCCAACAATAGCATGAGATTGAAAAAAAGTGATAAATAAGAAAATCATCTCATAATAAAGAAAGAAAGAGACATGTTGGAAATATAACTATATGAAAGAAGATATGTACAATAGTGACTAATGTGGTATGTTCATTGGAAAAAGAAAAAAACAACATATTTTTGTAGAGATGCTTGTACTAGGAAAGAGTGAACACAAAATTGAGAAGACAAAAGGTAAATAAAATTGTCTGAAAAATTAGAGGTGTGTTATGAATCATGTGAAATGGGAGTATAAAGAAAAAATATAGTGTAAGTTATTGAACATTTCTTACTTAACAAGATAAGCTTAAATTTATATATAATTGCTTGCATAATTTAGAAAATGAATGATAACTATTATAAAATAATAATAATAAATAAATAAACAATAATTGAGAAGCATACAAGTAAATCCATAAATGTTAGAATTTATAGATAATGTTTAGTCAATAATGAATACGCAATGGGTGTTTCATGTTATCATTGTTTACATTGTACTACTTCAATGATTATCTTAGGCTCAATATTGTGTTTTAATTAAGTAAAAGCAAGATTTGAAAGGTCCCAAAACTTTATACAAGAGCATAAAAAGATAAGGCAATGAAAGACCAATACAACTGTGGTGCCCCACCAATCAAACCAAAAGAACCAACCCTAGTTCCTACCAAGTGAAACAACAAATCACAACAAAGGGCAATCAAGATTAACATTTTTGCCCATCCTTATGAGAACGTAAATTCATATCAAAAGGAGTGGAAGATTTAAATTTCTTTCCCTTAAGTGTTGTCCATCCATCCTCCACCTTTTTAGCAAACTTCTGCCAAGCCAAAGAAGAGCAAGAAGAGCCCACTAAAGGGCAAGTCAAATCAGAAGCCACAGGAGGGACAGGAGTAGTATCACGACCAGAGACAACATCAACAATCTGGTCAGGGACAGCAGTAGTGACACCAAAGGGGTAGCAAAAATAGTCTGAACTAAAGCCACATCAGAGACAACATCTGTAGCTTCCAAGACAGCATCAGAAGCAACAGAGGCAACCACAGAAACTCCATCCAAAGCATGATCAATCTGAGGAGAGCAAGCAACCGAATCCCCTTCCTTAGAAACTTTGTGAACCGTATAATGGTGATTAGAAGCCCCCAACCACCAAGTAGGCGATTTCTTCTATTTGACCCTTTTAGATAAACACCATGCAACAAGATGGCCGATCTTGTGGCTTAATATTGTGTTGCGAATGCTAAAAAAAAAAAGAATTTTCTATATTTTTTATTAAAGTAAGATGCATTAAGCAGGGAAATAACACACAAAGTCCTTCTTGGATGTTGGAATGTACTCAAAAATTCACAAAATTTGCTAGATATCACCCATCAGTCGTTTGTTGATGACTCTCTTGAGTATGTACCCATGATAGAAGAAACAAAAGTGATTTAAAAAAAACATCATATGACTATGTCAAATTCTTGAGATGGTTAAAAAATAACAAAAAAATCTTGTGTCTATTTATTTAGCACAAAAAGATTGGCACAACACAAGTTAATTGTGGTTTTGCATTTTTTCATTGAATAACTTCCTAGTACGTACCTTAGCATTCTCATGTTTGAGGGAGTAGTAGGAATGAGCTTGTGGTTGTAAATGACAGATAAATACAAAATGAAGAATGGGACATGGAAGGACAAATGGTTGATACCTGCAAGAAGAATAACCATGATCAAGAGTACCATCACAACTGTTCCAATATGTACATGTTGTCTTGCCTTGACTTGACATTGAAGGAAGAAAAGGAATTCAATTTAATACAATGCAATTTTTTGTTGGAAGGATCAAATGAAGTAAAGCACATACCACTCATCCCATGAGGAAAAGTTAAGAATGACATAAAATTGGGTGGAGTGGTCATATATGACATACAAAAATAGAACTTAGCATTGGGGGCAAAACTAACCTAGAAAATACACAAAAAGATAAATGTACAATGGAGTAAAACTATTAAGGAAAAATATTTGGACAACAATCCTAAATGAATACTAACAAAAGACACACCACCTAATACATCACAACAATGGAACTTCATGATGAAGTGCCACCCAATTATAATAGAACATCTAACTTGGAGGATCAATAATGAGAGGTACATCTCATTATAATATGATTCATGGAATGGTTTTGCAACCATGGTAGGCATGAAAGAGAGCATACACACAACAATGATTGCTTGTGGAGATGAAGTAAGCAATTTTATCTATAAATTCATCTAATAGGTCCATAACAAAAAGAATGTCCTTGAAATATTTCAATATGCTCCTTGAGCATACATGTGAAATTCTAATAAGGGAGCTCTCATAAATGATTTTTTTCTTAACAAAAAAAAGACAATGAGCTCCAATGGTGATAAGATAAATTAGGAAAATATACAATCAGATTGGTAATAAGATATAGAATAGGGAAATCACAACCATTGATCAAGGTTGAAATATTTATGTTGGTGTTCAAATATGTTTCCAAAGAAGGAGAACTTGTGTGGGTGTTTCTCTACTTGATTAGATTCTTGTTGGAGATAGGCTACATAAACTAGGTTTCTTAGGACCAAACTGATGCCCTTGGTGCAAAACTAATGAAGAAACAATGGACCATCCTTTTTTATTATGTGAAATGGCCCAAGAATGTTGGAAATGATTTTGCAAAAAACTAGATGGGCAAGGCCCCCAAACAAATGACATATCATCAGTATTCCAAAGTTGGTCAAATTTGTAGAGAGGATCTCTATCAGTGGGGATGTGGTTAGAAACATAAAAAATGATTAAATGGCATATTTTAAAAAGTAGAAAGCATCACCTTTGTTGAGACTATAATAAATCAAGTTGAAGTGGGCATTTGCAACCACCATAACACAAGAGCTTGAATGAGGCAAAAATGGTGCATCTCTTTGTGGAATAATAGTATATCTCCAACCTTTAGCCACTTCTCAAAACCCTCTCATCCTCCAGCTAAGGCAAAGACTTAGATGCATCTAAGTGAAGGTTGGCAAAGTGGTCATTTCCCTTCGAGGGAGACTAAAGCTAAATTTTTATGGAGCCTTGAGGTGCAACCTTGGGGCTTTTAGAGTAGGTTTCATCATAAAGAATGACACAAGGAACTTGTGTTGGGATATAGCTATGAAACTACCTTAAAACATCAACAATGAATTCACCACCTAAGAAATACAACAATGAAGTCAAATTCACAACACTCTTGGAAGGGCTCAAACACTGTGAAAATAAAAGATAACAATCACATTAATATGAAATGCTTAATGCAGACTCAATAATATCATCAAAGAAGGCAAAAAACTATCCATCTTGGTGGGGATACTTAGAGATTTATTATAGAAAGAAAATGAGGAGGATATGTCTAGTAGTTGAGAGTTTGTTCTTAATGGACCCTTCTTGATGTATGAGAAAATTGGATGATCATGAGCCCCTCCATGTCTAGTGGTTTCTTAATAACTTTGTTTTATATCTTGTATTGACTTAAAATGGAAGCACTTCAATGTTAAGAGCATTTAGCCCTTCGAGTAAGTGGTTTGGGGTCATATTGGATGCCTTGAATTGATCTTTGCTTTGATCTGGCTTTCTTCCCGCTTTCCACTTCTTTTATGCACTTATCTTCTTCATTCTAGGTGAAATTAGGGTTAGGATCCCAAGGATTCTCCTTAATTTCCCTCTTCCCTGGCTCTACTTTCTAGGTAGGACTTAGAAATAGATCCTCTTGGCCTTCATCACAGTCATCATAGGATTTTATGCCTGTCCCTAGCATTCTGTCCCATTTTGGTCTCATTTTTAGGTCTCTGGGCATCCCCGGGACCTCCTGTCATGATTCTGGCTGGATTTGGGCCCACAGGGTCAAAGTCGAGGTTGATCCTGACTAGGTCAGGATCAAGCTCAACCCTGACTAGGTCAAGATCAAGCTCATACCTGATTAGGTCAAGATAGAGCTCATTTTTTACCTTCTCCGGAATCTGTGCCCCTTTCTCAAATTTGGTCCCGACAGGCCCCGAAATCAATGTTGGGCCCTCGGATCTGAGTGCGAAAAGGTTTTTATTCGAAATTCATTTAATTATTTTCCCTCCTTAGTTGGTTATTGTGATTGGACCATAATTCGAGGTGAAATTTGAATTATGGGCCCATTTTTAGGGGTTAAGGTTAATTGGAATTTAATTTCTCAATATCGGCCTTCTCTAGAAGTTTGTGCCCTAGATCATTATAAAAGGAGGCCTTCCTCTCTCATTTTCTCCATCAAGTTTCCAAGCGATTTCATGATCAAGGCATCAAGTTTGCAATCTCCTCTCTCAAGCTCTCAAGGTGATCAAGCAAGCATCCATTCAAGCATTCAATCCCTCTTCTCCATTCAAGTTCTCCATTGAAGATCAAGGATTCAAGCATTCAAGCCTTTGAAGGGATTTGGTTCAAGCATGTAAGATTCATCATTCAAACCCTAGATCTAGCCATCATGGTGGTGTGATCTTCCTTCAAGATCCTTCAATTCATCTTAAAGATCCATTCATCCTTCCCTCAAAGTGGATTCCAAGCATACAAACATGGAGGTTTAGATTTACATTTATGTTCAAGCTTTCATATTAACATATTTGATTACATTTCAAATACAATTTCATATCTATTGAATGTCATAGCTTCATTGTTAGATCTACTTCTACTACTTGCTGGCATTCTCCATTTCAATTTCAATATTAAGGTTGATTCCAAACCGGGGTTTGACCAAGGCAAACCCCCCAAAACAAACAACAAAAACCCTCTTTTTCTTGCAGGTGCAAGTGCGAAATTTCAGATCTGAGATCGGATTCGGATACCCTTTTCAGTGAACTTTCGGGATCTACGAACAGAGTCAAAATCGACCTTCAGAATAAAAATCTAGTCTTTGACCTTTTATGAGGGTCAAAGTCTACCTGATCTAATCTCAAAAAAAGATTTCTGGGTTTTGTAGATCTCGCAGTTTCGGTTGTAGATCACAAAAATCAACAGTTTCTGAGACTCTTTGACAGGTTTTTCAGCAGGTTATTTTTCGGAGGTAACTACTTTTATGTCTTCATTTCAACATTAGTCATCTACATTTACTTTCCATATCGATACAATTCAAATATAAGTGTAAAATATTGGTTTTGGGGTCTCTTTTATGTGCAAACCATTGTTCTAGGACCCCATCCATATTTTATCCTTTACATTTTGGTGAACCCGACATACTTACTCTCCTTTCTTTTGTGGAATTAGATACCCTATTGTATTTTGTGGTGTTAGATTTCCTTTTATATTATCTTGTTGATGTTAGATTTTCCCTTTGTGTTAAATCTTGCATGGTAATTAGATTTGAAAAAAAAATTTAAAAAATTCAAAATTCCTTTAAAAATACAAAAACATTTACATTTTCATGCTTTTAGTATTCAACATGTATGATTCTTGTTTTCAGTACTTTGATGAGGCTTTTGTTGTTCAAGATGATAGATACCTTAATGAGGTACATGGAAGTGAGGATGAAAATTGTTTGAATGAGATCTCCATTGATCCTATTCCTATTTCAACCTCCTCCACAACCTCTTCAATTGACCTCAACAAGGATGAGTTAGGGATTGATGTTAATTCTTCTCCTAATATATGTCTTTTCTATGAGCCTACTTTAGAGTATAATTTACCTTCTTTCCCCTTTAGGGATAAAGCTTTAGTGAGTTTTGATGATCCTACAATGTGCTTTATTGATAGGGATGATAATCCAAAGCCTTTGGATTTGGATGTTGATTACTCTCTTCCTCATAAAACCATTATGGATAATCCTCCTATTTGGGATGAACCTTTGGATTTGGATGTTTGTACTCTCTTCCTCATAAAACCATTATGGATAATCCTCCTATTTGGGATGAACCTTTGGATTTGGATGTTGATTGCTCTCTTCCTCATGAAACCACTATGGATAATCCTCCTATTTGGGATGAACCTTTGGATTTGGATGTTGATTACTCTCTTCCTCATGAAGCCATTGTGGATAATTTTACTTTTTGGGATGAACCCTTGGATAAATTTTAGGAATAAGGTGTCTCAACCTTGGATAATTCCTATTCTTATTAGTTGTTTTGTAAAATGTATTTCTTGCAAATAATGTTGATGTGTCAGCATCTTGAATTGTGTGTAAGGAGATCATGGCTAAAATAGTTGTGACGGATTCCTATGACACGTAAGCGCTATGTCAGGAAGATTCAATGATAGGTGAAGACATGTGGCAACTGATAAATTTGAGTACTGTACACTCTTCCCCAATCGTGGGGTTCAGGGCATCGCCCCGAAAAAAATTTGGGGGTTCCTATTTTCTTGGAGAATGGTAAACCCTAATACGGTTATCTTTGGGAGTAGCCCTAAAAAGTGAAGCGCATGATATAAGCTTTTTTAGGGTTGCGAAGAGAGATGATGCGAGTGTATTGTTGGAATGTTTTATGCTGTCGTGATTTGTCTTCAAGGGTTTAGAAATCTTCTAAAAGAACTTGCATTGCAAGTGTATTGTAAGCTGTAATAGTTTTGATCAATACATTGTGCAGGTTTTGGAGTGTTGGGGTTTTTATCGAAAGGTTTCCCCAGGGTATATCATTGTGTCATTCTCTATTTTTTTGTATGTATGGTATGTGGTTGCAATATCTTTGTTAAAGTAGTTAACTATTCTGAAATTGTAAGGATTTAAAAGAATTTGCACAATACTCTCCTATTGAGATTAGCGTAGGAAGCTATTTCCGCACCTAAGTTTCCTTACAATAAATACATTGATTTATCCCCTCCTTGTGAAGATTTTTTTATACAAAAGGATGACATATTCTCTAAAACACACTTCCCTTATGTGAGAGAAGATGACATTATAGATCCTTCACGTCCATTTAGGATTTCTTCTTGTGTTGAGGCATTAGCGAAGAAAGATATGAATTCCCTTAATACTCTTCCTCTTAGTGGTGATCTTATGGGAAATCAAGATCCTACCTCACAACATCTTTACCATAATATTACTTATATCTATTCAAAGCCCTTTTCAACTGTGGTTCCAAGTGTTCCTTCGATTGTGTCTTCCATTCATATCACTTCCTACACTTTTACTAGTGTTCCTAATCTTCCTAATCATAATCTTATCTTCCCTAATCTGATTCCTAATTCTCCATCTACTATTCCTAGTTCTTCCCACACTTATGTTGAGGTTCAAACTATGGTTCATGATGTAGATGTGCAAATATTCTTCAAAGTACCTTCTCCTTATTATCTGATCCATAAAGATAAAAGAAAAGAAACTTCTCCTTTGAGATTTATTCATAATTTTACCCCTCACTCTGATATAACATAGATCTTTTCACCTCTAGACTGGGGGGCAAGAGGTATATTTCTTCCTATCTTCTAGAATCCATTATGTTCCTGCTTTGAGCTTAATTGGTTATTCTTTCATTTATCTTGATGGTTTTTATTATGATAGTTTTTCATCTATTGCTCTCTTCTATTATTCAAGATATCTTTTCTAGGACATGTGTTTGCAAAGATATCCCTTGCCTTTTATCCTTGGGGGGCAAGGTTATTTCTTCTCTCTCTTTGTCTAGGGAATGACTTTCCTTAGCTTAGTGGTATTTGTTTATATTGCAATATTATTTCATCATATTGACAGATGTTTTGACTATGGATAACCTTCTTATATGAAAAATTGTTGTCCTAGGTCATCACTTCTCTATGTTGCAAATTATGTTCTTTATAAACTCTCACCCTTTCTTTGGTGTTAGAGTTGTTTCCCTCATTCCAAAGATTCCTTTTTCCTTCTTGTTTGTAGGGGGCTTGATGATTGAATCTTTGTTCTCGTTGTTGAAAGTTGATATTTTATCTAAAGCACTCCTCTATGATGGGGGTCTTGTTGATAAGATCTCTTTCATTTGAGGATCCTTTTTCATGAGTGACATATCCTTTTCACAATTATCTATATTCTTGGATGTAGGGGTCAATATCCCTCGCTAAGGATATGGTGTACATTGTTGTAAACGGGATATCTCCTTGCATTGTGAAGTAGGTATCCTCTTCCATCTTTGTTCCTACACTTGGGAGGCAAGGATGCCATCTCCTTCTTTTCTATCTTTCCGGGATGCACCTCTTTCCTTGGTTAAGCAGTATTTATCTATTATGTGATATCCAATCATACATGAAAATTTTGGTTTGCATTAAGGATCTTTCTCCTTGATCACAACCTATTTTGTTGTTTGACATTGGGTTTTCATGGTTGATATATCTCTCACCGTGGAAACTGAACAGTGTGCTATCCCTCATAAGGGTTACTTTCTTTTCACTTCTTGCATGATATCTCTTTACATCTTCTATGGCCTCATAGGAGCTTTGACCTTCTTGGCTTGGATTGGGTGTTGTTTGTGGATATTGTCTTGATGCTGAAGAAGGCTTTATCCTTGTTCTTTTCTTTCCTTAACATGTCAAAATAGTATGTTTTTGCCATATTAAGGAGGGGGGCATATATAGGGCCTCCCTTGTACTATAGTTTTTTATTTTTATTTTTTACATGCTAAATCTTGAAAGGAAACGCACATAAGTTGCTAAATCTTGAAAAGACACGCATTTATATGCTAAATCTTCCGATGGTAATGCACATAAGTTGCTAAATCCTGAGGAGACTTGCATTTTTCAAAATTTTCAATATGCCAAATCCTTTGAAGGTAACGCACATAAGTTGCTAAATCCTGAAGGGACATGCATTTCCAATTTCAAATATGCTAAATCTTGGAAGGTAATGCACATAAGTTGTTAAATCCTGAAAAGACACGCATTCATATGCTAAATCTTCCGAAGGTAATGCACATAAGTTGCTAAATCCTAAGGAGACATGCATTTCATGTTCATAGTGTTACAAGAAGGTGGATCTATGGATATTCCAGAAGCCGTCAGAAGACGCATTACAATTGCAAGCATAGTTTATGGGTGAACCTGTTGGGCTCCCCCTCCAGGGTGATTCGTGGTAAGGTGGGCATCTTACTAGGCGAGGTAATCACTCTTTTCCCTCTCTCTCTTTTCACTTTCATGCTAGTAGGATTGGATCATGAAGCTATGTTATTTATAGTGTTTCTCTTGTCTTTCTTATGTAATCATTTATGCTTTTATGATAGCTTTCCAAATATGATATTAGTATGAGAAATATTTCTTAGCAAGGTTTCTTATGCTAATGGATTTGGGTTGTTTGTGTAGACACATAAAATTGGACAAGTGATTATCAAAATGCAATAAATCAAAATGGATCAAAAATCAATAAAATGGACATAATTAAATAAAGTTGAGCAAAATTAATTAAAACAAAGGAATTATTAAATAATGATGTTAAATGATTAAATCGAAGCTTAAAAGGGACAAAAACAATATATAATTGATTTTAATCAATTAATTGTATAGTTGTTTTAATCAAAAAACAAAATGAACCTATTACCCTTCCATGGCTAAATTTAATTAATTAATTAAATTAATATTCCTTATTTTCTTTCAACAAAGTGATTAACCAATGAGAAATTGAGACAAAAAGAACACAAATCACTCAAAACATTTAAATTGTCCAAAGCTTTGAAACCATTTAAAGGCTTGTCCCCTCATTTGTCCCCCCATTTATGGACAATGCAAAGTTTTTTACTCAACCAAGGGATAACCATGATTACTTCACTCCACCCCCTACCCTTGGACATTTACTATAAGTATGAGGTATTTTGGAGAGCATTTCCATCTTGAAATTTCATTTGCAAAGCATTGTTACTATAGGCAATTGAGATCATTTCCGAGAGTAATTTGAGAATTCTTGAGCATTTAGTATCATAATTTCATCATTCTTGAGCTAGAATCATCATAAAAGCATAGCATAAGCATATTAGCAGCATCATTTCTCATTTTAGAGGTGTCACTAGTGAGGATTGTAGCTGAGAGCTTCACTTACCACTTCTTTCTAGAGATCCATGGGATAATATAGATCATAATTTCAATTTTAGTTAAAATTGCATTGTATTTCATTAAATTGATGTTAGTAGATCTTAATTTCATGCAGGTGAGTAACTTTATCACACAGTTTGTACTAACCCTTGTTCTTTTGGCACCCTCATGCATGTATGTTGAGTTAGAATCCTTAGTCTGGGGGCTTGTGTCCTTAGCCAAGTTTTATTTTATCTTGTTGTGAATCCACTTGGATCTCTTCTTTCTTATCCTTTACCAAGAGTTTGCATCGAGTCCATACTCTTGCTAAACTGGGGGCTTAATGTATCATCTTAAAATGGAAGCACTTCCATGTTAAGAGCATTTATCCCTCTGAGTAAGTGGTTTGGGGTCATATCAGACGCCTTGAATTGATCTTTTCTTTGATCTGGCTTTCTTCCCGCTTTCCACTTCTTTTCTGCACTTATCTTCTTCATTCTAGGTGAAATTAGGGTTAGGATCCCAAGGATTCTCCTTATTTTCCCTCTTCCCTGGCTCTACTTTCTAGGTAGGACTTAGAAATAGGTCTTCCTGGCCTTCATCACAATCATCATAGGATTTTATGCCTATCCCTAGCATTCTGTCCCATTCTGGTCTCATTTTTAGGTCTCTGGGCATCCCTGAGACCTCCTGTCCTGATTCTGGTTGGATTTGGGCCCACAAGGTCAAAGTTGAGGTTGATCCTAACTAAGTCAGGATCGAGCTCATTTTTTACCTTCTCTAGAATCTGTGCCCCTTTCTCAAATTTGGTCCCGACGGGCCTCGAAATCAATGTCGGGCCCTCGGATCTGAGTGCGAAAAGGTTTTTATTCGAAATTCATTTAATTATTTTCCCTCCTTAGTTGGTTATTGTGATTGGACCATAATTCGAGGTGAAATTTGAATTATGGCCCAATTTCTAGGGGTTAAGGTTAATTGGGATTTAATTCCTCAATGTTGGCCTTCTCTAGAAGTTTGCGCCCTAGATCACTATAAAAGGAGGTCTTCCTCTCTCATTTTCTCCATCAAGTTTCCAAGCGATTTCATTATCAAGGCATCAAGTTTGCAATCTCCTCTCTCAAGATCTCAAGGTGATCAAGCAAGCATCCATTCAAGCATTCAATCCCTCTTCTCCATTCAAGTTCTCCATTGAAGATCAAGGATTCAAGCATTCAAGCCTTTGAAGGGATTTGGTTCAAGCATGCAAGATTCATCATTCAAACCCTAGATCTAGCCATCATGGTGGTGTGATCTTCCTTCAAGATCCTTCAATTCATCTTCAAGATCCATTCATCCTTCCCTCAAAGTGGATTCCAAGCATACAAACATGGAGGTTTAGATTTACATTTATGTTCAAGCTTTCATATTAACATATTTGATTACATTTCAAATACAATTTTATATCTATTGAATGTCATAGCTTCATTGTTAGATCTACTTCTACTACTTGCTGGCATTCTCCATTTCAATTTTAATATTAAGGTTGATTCCAAACTGAGGTTTGACCAAGGCAAACCCCTCAAACAAACAACAAAAACCCTCTTTTTCTTGCAGGTGTAGGTGTGGAATTTCAGATCTGAGATCGGATTCGGATACCCTTTTCGGCAAACTTTAAGGATCTACAAACATAGTCAAAATCGACCTTAAGAATAAAAATGTAGCCTTTGACCTTTTATGAGGGTCAAAGTAAACCTGATCTAATCTCAAAAAAATATTTCTGGGTTTTATAGATCTCGCAGTTTCAGGTCAAGATCATGAAAATCAATAGTTTCTGAGACTGTTTGACAAGGTTTTCAGCAAGTTCTTTTCTGGAGGTAAGTACTTTTATGTCTTCATTTCAACATTAGTCATCTACATTTACTTTCCATATCAATACAATTCAAATGTAAGTGTAAAATAATAGTTTTGGGGTCTCTTTTATGTGCAAACCATTGTTCTAGGAGCCCATCCATATTTTATCCTTTACATCTATTTAATTTGAATGAACCTCATTAGACATTCAAATAGAAATTCTTCTACGCATCTTTATTTTATAAATATTTATGATATACTCTTTACCCTCTCTCTTCGGCTCTTACCCCCTCTATCTCTCCCTCTTTCTATATGTATCTATACCTCTCTCTTCCTTTCACCCTATTACAAACATAACTTGAGCCTCTTGGTAATAAAAAATGATTACCTTCCTAATTTAAAGACTTTGTTTCAATTATGATTGGATCCTTGTAAGTGGATGCATGTTTAAGTTGAAGCTATCACTTCTCCATTGATACCTTTGTTGTGCAAACAACATGATATTCTAAATGGCCTACCAATTGACATCGTGTACTACACAAATTTATGCAAAAAATAGACTAAAATTTTCCCTAATTTACTTTCCACACTTTTTTGGCATACCCATTGCACACCAAGGTACAATTGCTAGTTATATATGATGATTAGCTAAACTAGTGACAAAAAATGAATCATGACTCTTTCTTGTCATTATGAATTTATTAAGTAGGTAACAATATATTTTTATAATATTGGAAATCTCAGATCATATTTGTTTGAAATAAAATATTAATAAAGTCAAAATCCATTACATGTAGAATAGTAAATAAGTCATTCAATAATTTAATAACATTTGACAATTGATGTAGTGGATTTAATACATTAAAATATATTTTAGTTAGAGACTGGAAAAATTGAATTTTATGAAGTTTGAAGAGAAAGATAGATTTATTATAAATATTTGAAATTAAAATAGATCATGTACACAATATACTTTTTGTTCAATTTTTTTTAATTTAGTTTTGACCCTAACTCAACAAACAAAAGACTTTTACAATCAAATGAATTTATAGGGAATCGAATTATCATGCAAATATTGGCTCATGGTACATGACTTTTATCTAGAGATAATTTAAGACTTTGGATGTTGTAATCCCCCTCTTTATTTCATAATGATTCATAACCAACAAGAAAGCTAACAAATCTCAAGAATAGGGATGAAGATTATGAATTCGTAGTGTTCATTGAATCACTTTTATATAGTTGATTTTCAAGAGGGAATGTCATTGTGATATGACTAAGTCAATTTTGCTTTGTAGTTTGTATAAATCGTGAAACAATGCATATTACCTAAACTACCAATATATAGAAGTAGGATAGAAGTTTGCAAACATGAACAACATCTATCAATTATTTCACTTTTCATCAATTTCGTCCACTAAAAAAAAAAACCTATTGATATTTGTTGCATCTAAAACTACTTTTTTTAAAAAAATATATATATTAGTTAGGGGAAGTGTATCAGTAACTGTTATAGCTAAATTCATGCATATGTAGAACCTAAACTATACATCGAAGTTTGATGATTTTGTTGGTAAGTTGACTATATTATTGTATATGACTAGATATAGTGTTGTCATTAAGGCAACAAAGTCATATAGAGTTTTGGAGTCAGTGCACATTATCATAAGGTTAGAATATGGCTAAGTAAAGAAGGCTAGATAGTTAGCAAAGCACCAGAAGATCAAAGCATCAACACATGTGCTTATGACCAAGTTATGGTATGTTCCCTTGAAGTTAAGTCGGTAAGTGTGTATTCATGCTAAGTCTAAGAGTGCATGATCAGATGAGACAGTATGACAAAGATACAGTCAGTTGAAATGGTACAGATAGTGAATGCCAAAATAGAACAGAGTATGCAGTTGACTGTTAGTATTTTGATTAGCGGTTAGAATAATGTTTTGTAAAGGCTATGTGACTATTGTAATTAGGTTGTAGACATGTAAACATCTTTGTTTGTAAACACGCTTGAGTCAATTCACTTGGAAGCATTGTATGTAATCGATTATAGGCCGACCTAGTTAATTGTTTTGTTAGCGCATATAAATATAAGATGCACCTTTGTAATAAAGGAAGGAAGTGGATATAGAGATAAGATAATTAGAGTAGAGACATATGAAGTGAAGATAGAATAAGTTAGAGCTTTACAAGGGGCTAAAGCATCAACGCACAAAAGGAATTGATCAGACAAGCAGTGTCAAAGCACTAGTTCATCCAACAAATATAGTGTGTATCTGAGATCAGAAGGTTGTAGCCTTCACCACTTGAGCAGTGATCTCTAGGATAGTGTGTCCCCACCTCTAACAAGGTTATTGTAAAAGGCTCCTAACAAGGTCTGACCTTTGACCAGGTCACTATACTAAAAGCATTGTAAAGAATAACTCCTAACAGGGTTGCAGATCTTCTAACAAGGATCATAAAACACTAGTGGAGTTCTTAGTGGGTGTCAATTCCCATCGGGGTTTTTACCTATTTGGGTTTCCCCGTAACCATATTGGTGTTATGTGTTATGATTATTTATCTTGTTTACATTGATGTTCATATCAGTACTTAAGCAATCAAGTTAAGATTCAAGAGTTAAGAAATTGAAAAGATATAGTGAACATTGATTCACCCCCCCCCCCCTCCTAGTGTTCCCATTCCTAACAATTGATATCAGAGCTCTGGTCCTCTGAAGAAAATTTTAACCACTTGAGGAGATCAATGGGTTTAGAAGAAGCAAAGAATCTAAAGAAGAATCTTATGGCAACTCTTGAAGACCTTGATAGATCTGAGAAAGAAGTTGAAGAACTAAAATTAAAATTTAGTGGCACACAACTATTCATCAAGGAACTGAGACAAGATTTGAAAAATTGTACAAACAATGATTTGGGAAAAATGGTTAAGAAGTTGAATGAGGAGAAAACATCTCTAAAAGATTAGATTGAAGAGTTGGATGAAAAGCTAACTAACAATCAAGAAGTTTATGATGAACATATCAAAGAGAACCTTCAACTGAATGAAGAATTGAGGCAAGCAAACATGGAAATCTTGGAGCTAAGTAATAAAAAAGAAAAGTTGGAATCTAAGTTGAAAGAGGCAAATAATCACATTGAGAAATTACACACCAGTTCTGATTTGATAGAGTCATAGTTATATGAACAGAAGCTTAAAGGAGATACCAGCGGTTTTTTATTCAATGAAGCACAAAATTATATTGATGAAATGCAAGTAAAGATGAAAGCACCAGAAGACACTACAGATGCTAAGGAAACTGTAAATCAGACTAAAGACAATGTCAAACCATATAAGGATGAGCGCAAGCTAGTAGACCAAACTTGTTATGCATGTAACAAGCATGGACATATAGCAAGGGATTGTAAAGAGGTAAGAACTTTCAATGGTTACTGTTACTCATGCAATAAATTTGGTCATAGACTTATGAATTGTAGAACAAGTCAGAAGAACAAGACTCAGCATAATCAGAGAAATCATAATCAACCAAATGCAAGAATTTCTCAGAGTATTACATGTCAGATATGTAATTATAATGGTCACTCAACTAGACAATGTAAAATGGTAACCCATATCAATGCACCGAGCAATTTAAGGCCTCCAGTTATTTGTCACTCTTGTAACAAGGCTGGACACATCTCAAAGTTTTGTAGATCAAGAGCGCAAAGTCAGGAAAGCCCTAAAAAGCCAACAGTAGCAATATTGAATGAAGAAGGAGAAGTCAAGTTTGTGAAAGCTACAGAGGATGCGAGCTTGATTTGGTCAGAGGCAAAGAAGGATAAAGTTGATATGCATGTATTGGATGCATCCGCAATGGATGCACCCTCTACATCTGGATGAATGACCCTCAAGGTCATAGGGGGACCTAATTTAGCTCAAATCCCCTGCACGACCGATATACTCACCCTCAGAGTATGCGCCTTTGGATTTAACATTTTGGAGACTATTTGATGCTATGTGCAAGAGCGCATTGTTTGATTGATTGCAGGATGGAAGTTGGAAACTCTCAGTCAAATTTTGGTTCATGCGGCAAGAATTAATGGCAAAAATTTCACTTTATAGTATACAGAGACTTACAGATCACTCATTGCATTTGAGATAGAGCGATTGGAGACCATAGAAGCCCTAGCAGTTGGATTGTGAAGTGTTGGAGCTTGATTTACTAGCGAAGAAGTTTGATTGATCATTTGTTAAGCCCTAGTGTGATGCAATGATTCAGAAGTCTTTGAAAACTGATTTGAAGCGTTAACCAAGTAAGTCATGGCTACACCTGTTCTATTTGATGTCGCGAAAAGGAAGAGATATGTTTTTAAAAGGCACCCTTTTAAGTCCACCTTAGATGACCTAGAAGCTGCATTTTCAAGAACACCTATGGGCATCATGCATGTTGAAGATATCCATGCATATATATACTATAAGAAGGAACTAGTTGGACTTGATAGGATAAGGTCACACCTTGAGTCCATGATGAAACCAAACAAAACATTCCTAGATGAGTTTGCACATTTGGAAAACCATCCCATTGTTGAGTATGCTATGACATATGAGTTTTATGAATCTAAGTGGATCAAGATATTACTAAGTAGGATTCATGATGACCTATTCTGGATAGGTGAAGTGCCAGTTAGAATCACAAGAGAACTCATTCATGAAATGATAGGCCTCTCTAAGACTAGTGCCATTCTTCCAGTGGGCAAGGATGTGAGTAAATTAGTTGAATAGGCATGTAAGTCCAGAAGTGATAGGCACGGTATGACAATTGAGCCTATTGAAGAGAAAGACATCAAATTGATGTCTATGATACTAGGTTATAGGTTTCAGCACACCAACAAGGTGAATAGTGTGTTTGTAGCCACTATTCTTGCAGCAATCAGACTTGTTAGAGAAAATGGAGAGTTCAATCTATGTGAGATCTTGTGCACACAATTGATTGATAACATTAGAGCCATCAAGCATGATAAGACCAAAATATTCAGGTTTGGGTCTCTAATCATTTACATGTACTTCCATATACTTGGAAAGGTCTCAGATTTGTACTTAGACAAAAGTATGCCTACAATGCCTCAAATATCTCTTAAGGCATCTACTGAGAGCACATTGAAGGATTACATGGGACTAGAATTGAAGACATTCAGGATCAAAATGCAGATGAGATACAGGATACCAAAAAGTATTGTTGATAAATACAAAGACAACATTTGTTTTATGGTAGAAACTGACATAACATATATGGAAGCAGTTGAACCTAGAACAAAGTGGATCCATCCACTTGGTTATGAGGTAGAAGAACCAATCTTGGAAGCTTATGCACAAGTACTACTTTCAGCACCTAAGGACCCTAATGAACCTAGATGGGGAACTTATGAAGAAAAGACAAGGGAAGTTGATGCAGTTCTGAACAGTACATCAATGAAGAGGAAAGCTTTTAGATTAAATTTGAGATACTCAAAATTCATGGTGTAACATAGGTAGATCTTGACAAAGCAAGAGAAGCAAAAATAGCCTTGGAGATTGAGAGCGCATCCATAGTGGAAGCTAAAATTGATGATCCTAAAATGAAGAATGTCAAGATTGAGAAGACTGATGATCCAAAGGATAAATAGGGTAAAACAAATGTTATCCCTCTTGCACCCAAAGATACAATTGATCTAACATCACCTCCTAAGTATAAGATAATGACCAAGAGGAAGAAGGAGACCAGTGCAAGCCACCCATCCTCGCAGACAACCAGAAGTCAGAAAAAGAACACTCAAGCACCTCCGCAGGTAGGTTTCAGACCTAGTCTTCAAGTGTTGAAAACAAGGATTATTGAGGAAGGCGAAATTGATCAAATAGGAAAATACTATGAGAAATATAGTGAGATTGATAAATCATAAATTCATGGAATGATAATCAAACACATGCTCAAGTTCAAGAAGACAATCTTAGAACTTAAGATAGTAATTCCAGACAATGTGTGGAACATCTTGGAATTCTTGAAAAGATAGGCTATTGAGGAGGATCTAAGAATAAGAGAAAATATTCTAGATGAAAGCCTCCCTATATGTTCCCTAGAAGAGAAAACATTATTGTTAGATCTGGTGAAGCTGCACCTAAGAACTAATTCAAGAACTCTGCACATAATGGATAAGAACTATGAGTTGGTAGCTAAAGAAACCGAGAAAGCTTTTGAGAAAGTTTTTTTGAATAGGCACATGTACCCACCTACTGCACCCACAACTCAAGTGCCCTCTAAGGAATTCAAGGAGTTAGAGACCACTAATGTACCAGTAATAGGTCCTCACAATTTGGCACCTACAGTGGTAACACCTACAGAGGTAGTGAAGTTTGCGCCCATGACTAAGACACAAAAAGATGACACAATCTTTATTGATAATGTAGAGATAGAAATGGTGGCCACAAACAATGACTTGGATAAATTTGAGGAATCTTTTGTAAGCACACAAGAAGTTGAAATTCTATGCGGTGACAATCCACCTAAGATACAAGAAGAAGTGTTAATAGAGGATCTAACAAGTGAAGAAAAGGAGAAAGGAGAAGAAGAGGTGAATAGAAGTGAACCAACAGATGAGCCATCTATTGAAATACCAATCAAAATAAAGCAAGAATTAATGGACAACACTCCTATCACTCCCTTACCCTTAGCATCATTATTGTCATGTTTGACACCAGACACCACAAGCTTGGACTCTTGGGGAGAAGAAGACTCGATTAAGATCATTGTCCTTGCTATGGAAAAAACAAAAAGAGAAGCAGGTGATGAGGAACCCTCTATTTGTTGAATCAATCAACATTATGAACATCTTGTTACCTTCAGACAAGAAAGTATCTAAGGTTCATTCAGTTGATGATGTTAGCACCATTCTTACAAACTTCAAGACAAACTTTTCTAGCTTGGAAGAATCTGCATCCCAAGTTGTAGAAGAGAAATATATGAAGAAAAGATTGAGTGAACTAGTTGGAAACTTTTCACTTGACCTCATTTCATTGAAGGTAGATCAAGCATCCTTGAAGGATTTCATAGCTAAGGGAAGGAAGATCATTGCAGACTACATGAACCAAGATAAACTAACTAAAGATCTATACAAGAAAATCTAGGAGGCAGAAGCAATGATTGATAGTGTAAGAAAATCAGTGGAAGATACCTCCATTGATGTGAACATGTGAAACAATGTGTACCAGGGGAAAATAGAAAAAATAGAAAAGGCTGAGAAAGAGATGTCTAAGATAAGGGCAAGGCAAACACAACTCAGGAATGCTCTTGGGCCCTCTCTAGATGTAATTAATCAGAACATCAAGGAGATCAATGCCACTATGGTCACATATGATCAAGGTCTGAGTACAGACTTCAAAAAGATGGAGAAGCTAACATATGCTTTATGTGCCCATCTACAGAGTGTCAATGTACTGATAGCATTTTGGAAACAAGAGATCTAGAACTTGTAGATTTCTTATCCGGATGTACTTTCTTTGTAAGTACTTGTAGATACACCTTTTTCAACCCCTTTGTCATTAATGTCAAAGGGGGAGTATTGTATGTATAATATGGAGTATTATATATGATTTAAAGAAGAAGTATAGTACAGAGTATAAGGGAGATATAAGTTAGAGTATATATTAAAGAATTATGTACAAGGGTATAGTTAGTAACTTTGCCATATTCCTTTGTTGCCATCAATGATAAAGGGGGAGATTGTTGGCAAGTTGAATATACTATTGTATATGACTAGATATAGTGTTGTGATTATGGCAAAAAAGTCATATAGAGTTTTGGAGTTAGCGCACATTATCATAAGGTCAGAATATGGCTAAGTAAAGAAGACTAGATAGTTAGTAGAGCACTAGAAGATCAGAGCATCAGCGCACATGCTTATGACCAAGTTATGGTATGCACCCTTGAAGTTAAGCTAGTAAGTGTGTATTCATGCTAAGTCTAAGAGCACATGATCAGATGAGATCGTATGACGAAGATACAATCAGTTGAAGTGGTACAGACAGTGAATGCCAGAGCATAACAGATTATGCAACCAACTGTTAGTATTTTGATTAGCAGTTATTTATAATGTTTTGTAAAGGCTATGTGCCTATTGTAATTAGGTTGTAGACATGTAAACATCTTTTTTTGTAAACACGCTTGAGCCAATTCACTTGGAAGCATTGAATGTAATCGGTAATAAGTTGACCTAGTTAATTATTTTGTTAGCGCATATAAATATAAGATGCACCCTTGTAATAAAGGAAGTGGATATAGAGATAATATAAGAAAATTAGAGACATGCGAAGTGAAGATAGAATAAGTTAGAGCTTTACAAGGGGCTAAAGCATCAACATACAAAAGGAACTGATCAGACAAGCAGTGTCACAACACCAGTCCATCCAGCAGATATAGTGTGTATCTGAGATTAGAAGGTTGTAGCCTTCACCACTTGAGCAATGAGCTCTAGGAAAGTGTGTCCCCACCCCTAACAGGGTTATTGTAAAAGGCTTCTAACAAGGTCTGACCTTTGACTAGGTCACTGTACTAAAAGCATTGTAAAGAACAACTCCTAACAGGGTTGCAGATCTTCTAACAAGGATCATAAAATACTAGTGCAGTTCTTAGTGGGTGTTAATTCCCACCAGGGTTTTTACCTATTTGGGTTTCCCCATAGCCATATTGGTGTTATGTGTTATGATTGTTTATCTTGTTTACATTGATGTTCATATCAGTACTTAAGCAATCAAGTTAAGATTCAAGAGTTGCGAAATTGAAAAGATATAGTGAACACTGATTCACCCCCCCTCCCCCCTACCCCCCGCCTCTCAGTGTTCCCATTCCTAACATATTTTTATTGTTGTCTCTACATACAACTTAGCTACTTAAAAAATATTTTTTTGACTTTTGGATGTTAATGAAGCTCCCTGTATAATTCATTAAGTGTTAAGGGGTCAAAAAATGATCATTTCAAAATGTCACCCACTACCCACTTAAAGATGTCCCACTAATCATGCACTCAAAATTGTCAATACATGTGGACATATGTCCCAATAGTCATGCACAAATGTTCTATTAGAAGTGAACAAATGGGCCAATAATGAACCAAAAAAAATTAAAAATATGATCATCTATTAGTACATGTGAAACTTATTCATGAACTTTTAGTTATCATTTTTTGGGGTGTTCTTTTAAAATTACTAATAAGAAGGTTAATGAGGTACACAAAAAATAAACAACTAATAGAAGGCGCTCACTAATAGTACTCGACAAAGGCTAAGCTCCCTATAAAACACACCAAAGACAAAAAAAAATGTAAAACCTTTTTTTTCAAAATTCACAAAAACATAGCGATTTTTTTGTATATTTTTTTTGGTTTTCAACCACAAAATATGCAATCATGAAGAGCAGATGGTAAAAATTTAACGAAAATCTGTTGTGTTTTCCATTTTCTAAAATTTAGTAAACAATTCATTTTATAGAGAACTTAGCCGCGTCCATGTAGTACTCTTCCCCTACTCTCTCAAATCCTTATCTCTATAAGGGGAAAACGGGATAAGTTAGGCCCCTATGGAATATTAACACTTTCTTTTTCATATCAGTCATCCAGCTAAAAATACGCCAAAATATTCATGCCACCTAACACCTTTCACAACCATTATCATGCGGGGCACGAGTTTCCCACCTTCCTAATGAAGCTGAAGGTCCACTGTGGAGCTTTTTTATTTTGATTAAAAAGTGTGATAATTTCTTCAATTTTTTTAATTTAGTCTGACCCTAACTCAACAAACAAAAGACTTTTACAATCAAATGCATTTATAGGGAATCAAATTATCATGCACATATTAGCTCATGGTACATGACTTTTATCTAGAGATAATTTAAGATTTTGGATGTTGTAATCCCCCTCTTTATTTCATAATGATTCATAAACAACAAGAAAGCTAACAAATCTCAAGAATAGGGGTGAAGATTATGAATTTGTAGTGTTCATCGAATCACTTTTATATGGTTGATTTTCAAGAGGGAATGTCATTGTGATATGACTAAAATCGACATCGAAGTCCTAACCTAAGGCACATCTGAACATCATCGAATCCTAATTGATTATCTCAAATTTTGCATCGAGGAATATTCCTAATTATCATAATTATCTTTAATTTAATGATTATTTGGCAAAAAATCTTATTTATCCTAAAGTTTGATTAATTGAATATTTTAAATATTTAATTAATTAGATTTAATTCTGCCACTTAATTATTTAATTGAAGTTAATTCTATTTATTCCTAAATCGTATTATTTAATTTTGACAATAAATCCAAAATCCTATGAATAATTGATTAAATTCTTATTTAATTAATTAAAGCAAGTTGTCAATTTTTAATAATATTGTTTTTGAATAAAAGTTTGATTAAATGATTGATTAACCCATAAATCAATTGTTTTATTTTTTAAAATCAGTTAAGTTGAGAATAAATCACTTTATTTATTTATTAATTCATAATTAAATCATGCACAATCAGAAAAGCAAGCAACTAGAAATTAACAATCAATTTTAAAATTTAAACTCAACATCTAATGATGAGTTGGAATTTGATCTAAACTCTATTTTGAGTTAAAGCCTTGCTTTTGCATGATTTTATAAATTAAATATCTTTTATTTAAAAATAACTCAAAAATCAACCTGAGTTATTTGAGTGATTTATGGCTTTTTTTCATGCACCTCCAAAGCCTTGGATTTCTATAAATTAAGGCTTCAACTCATCCCAAAACATCTCATAATTTTGCAAGCTTACTTTGTCAAAGTCGTCTACGAATTGCACAACTATTTTGAAGAATTGAAATTTGGAGAATCAAAGCTTATTGCATATCAAGGCTATTGTGAGATTAATTTATTTTTTTTACATTCATTTAGATTCTTTTTCATATCATTGTTAGATCATTTTAGCATATCAGTTTTTCAGCATATCATGGATTCATATCATTTTCATTATTGCATCTAAAATCTATTAAAAAAAAAAATAGATTAATTGCATACATCTCATATCTAGATCAATTACATTCAAATCCTTCATTTAGGTATCATCAAATTCATTGATCTTGATACAATTTGAGAACATCATACTCGCACCTATTAGAAGGCAGTAAATCATCTGGTTAGTTTAGCTTTCAATTCGTTGCAGGATTTCATTTTTGCTAACTTCTAATATTTTATTGAAGTGTTGTGTCTACAGAATAGGTACAAAATTCACACACACATTTCTAGCACCCACCATGGGGCCCTGAAATGGGTTTCCATTCTATTCTATCATTTTTCTCGAACCCAGGACCACAAGGTTAATTTTTGTGAGTTTTGTGATAAATTTCTGGACTATTTTTCTAGAAATTTGACTGATATTTTTATTGGTACATGCACATATGACATGATAAAAATCCTAAATTTATATTTTTGGAAATTTATTTGAGTTATCTTTCATTTTCCATTGGTTTTGATTAATTTTATTTTGATTTGCAAAAGTTATGATCATTTTAGTGAAGACTGGTTTGAACCTGATTTTATGAAATTTGACTGATATTTTTATTTGTACATGCACATATGATATGATACAGATCTAAAATTTATATTTCTGGAAAGGTATTTGAGTTAGCTTTCATTTTCAATTAGTTTGGATTATTTTTATTTTTATTTTCAAAAGTTATGATCATTTTAGTGAAGACTAGTCTGAACTTGATTTTATGAAATCTGACTGATATTTTTATTGGTACATGCATATATGACATGATATAGATCTAAAATTTATATTTCTGGAAAGGTATTTCAGTTAGCTTTCATTTTTCATTGGTTTGGATTAATTTTATTTTAATTTTCAAAAGTTATTGTTGATTTAGTACAAACTGGTCAGAATCTGATTTTTTATGACAACAGGTTTTTCGATTATCAAATGACATATTATCTTTGACTAACCTGATTTTCTACCACATGGGGTTGACAAGTTCTGTTTATTTTTTTGATGGATTTTTATAACATTGGGTTTCATGTACAAGAATAGGTAATTTTTTCATAACAGTGGGTTGCAGGTGCAGGTGCAAATACATCTTATGGGTACAAAAGATAGAAGACACAAAGCGCAAGAATTGCTAAAAATAGGTAAAAATTTACTAAGCGTGTTGCAAGGAATTCAGGTAATCTTCTCAGCTGATAAGACTTTAATTTTGGATCTAAAATGAACATCTCATGTGTCTAGCTTGAGTGACTTTTATTGCTTTCCTATCACAGACTTCATTTGGGCTATAAAAACAAACATAGTTTGCTTTCAGCATCTTTGTTACACATAGTAATTAGGCCCCATGAACACTATTTGTGGATCTTGAAAGAGTGGGTTTCTAGCGAAACTCTTCTCAATGAAGGATCCCTTGTAGGTGGGGAGGATACTGAGGGAGTCTCACGTTCCACTAGATCTGTGTGTCTTCAACTTTTGATCAAGGCATTCTCTCTCCAGAGAGATTGATAGATCCTAAGGGGTTGACGTCATAAATTTTTGTGAGATAATCTTGGTCTTAGCGTGTCAGATTAATCTATTTGCTTTGTTTGGGTTAAAAGTGAAAAGGCTAGGGGATTATGCTCTACTTCCTTTTTGGATAGTACCAGAAACTCAAATCCTTGAATCTGGAACCAATCTCCATGTGGTATATCTTGTGAGTCACCTTTAGAGAGGGTTAACCGTAGTGGACATTCCCTTAATTAGGTCAACCACGTTGACAGAACCTCAAGCGGTAATAGTCATTTTCATCATGGTAGTGACAACCGCTATATAAATGTCCTTGTGGAAGAAATCTTCATAGGTGTGGTTCTTTATTGGGTTGTCAGATCTCCCTAGCAGCTCCTAATTGATTAAATTCTCAGACTGTGTCAAAACCCTGGTGCACTGGGATTGGAGTTCAGCCCTTTGGATCATAAAAGTTGCAGAGTCAAACCATTACTAAAAACCCTAGAGAGACCAATTTTTTTTTTTAGGAATATGTGCGTTATTGCAAAACTTTTTGGAACATACACAATTAGCACTTCTGAGGATTAGAATGAATAAAATCACTTGATTGTTCATGCGCAAGGTTGCTTTTTCCCTTGTTCATTATTTTTAGACATGCTTGAAATCACTTGCTTGTTGTTTTGCGTGCTTGTTTATCTATCTAATTACTAAAAATGGACAAATCTGTTACAATCCTCAAATCTGGACATTAAAATTTGCAAACAATCCGAATCTGAAAACTCAAAATTTGCAAAATCTGAAGTAAAATTCTTTTTTGGAGTCAAAAGTCATCTCAGGAGGTCAGAAAGTCATATGAGTTTCTATCAAGTGTCATTTCATTACTGCCCATCTGTCGTATGGTAAAGAACCCAGTTTCGTACGAGTCTTTCTGCCAGTCAAATTCAAAAAGTCAAATCCTTCTAGCAACTGTCATGTGAGTTTTTCAACTGTCGTATGAGCTTTTCAACTATTGTTTCATAGCATACCCACTATCATATGAGTCTGCAGAGTGTCGTTCAGGAAAATTTTGAAAAGTTGTCAAAAAATGTTTCAAATTGCCAAATACTTAGCTTTTTTAGCCTAGTTCCAAAATCTGTCAAACAAATCACTGTGTCAGGAACATAGCAGTAGCTATTGAGAATCAATACACATGTCTCAAAGAATCAGTACACATGAGAAAGAAATTCTAATCACACCTATGATGAAGCAGATGCAAGCTATGCAAGTCAAACTTAACAAACTTGAGAAAGAAAAAGAACCTAAAGAGTTCTCAATTGAAGCTCTATGTCCTTTTCCATTTGATAAAGACTTGTACATGTCACCATGCCCCCGGACAGAATTTGAGCAATGTGATAATCCTTATGATACCTCTTCCACGGAGAGTGACACATCCATCTTTGGAGACTATGATGACTATGATGATGGACAATATAATGATACCTATGACACCTTTGTTCCTAAGAGTCCTCCTCGTTGTGTGTTCCTGCTTACTGGAAATGGGATGTCACATTGGATAGATCATGATGGTGATCCATATGATTCTAATTTTGAAAAAGACTTTGATATTTTTTGTGAACAATACCTTGATTATGATCCATCTACTACTGTTGAGGACTATAAAATGCATCATGCTAGCTTGAAGCATGAATACTACAAGGATCTCTCCTCTAAGAACTCTCATGCTAAAAATAAAGATTACACTCTCAAGAAAGATCATGTTAATGCTGAACTTTTGTCTTGTGATGGTTCCCTTCCATCCCCTACTTCCTCCAATAACCATACACTTCCTAAAGCTTTCGAGTCTTCCAAATCTTTCACAGAACCTTCATCCAATGAAAGTCCTGATACTTTTTATACGATTCCCTATAGTTATCCTCAAGGGCTACCCCTTGAAGAAACTCAAGCTAACCTTCACTTGGCTACCAATACTTTCAATAATGCTAAACCTAAAGAGCCTAAGCCTTCATATGCTATAATTCCTACTTCATCTAGTCCTCCACCATCTCTTCCAAAGTCTTCCATACAATCCCAACATGCTTCCTTGTCCTTAGAAGTGGCTCCATGTCAAGAGGACTCTAGAAATGATAAAGAAAAGAACACAAAGAAAGATCAAGATCAAGAACCCTCCATGTCATCCACTCCTTTTCACGATGTCTCTTATCCACCTTAGGGTTCTTTTGATCCTGCACACCCTTTTTCATGCATTCCACCATGTCTTAAGTCTTCTCCGAAGCAAGATCAAGCTACTACTTACACTGTTGAGCTTATTGACAATCAAAATAACCTTACTACACTTTCACTTTCCAAAGATGATACTTTCATTAAGGTTGGTAAAAATGGTGTTGTTCCTTCCAATGTTAAGCCTATTGAAAATCAAGAGAAAAATTATGCGCTTATGCTATCCAAAGATCCTTGTCAATATCAAAGTCTTCCATCTTCTTACTCTACCACTCCATGTTCACTTCCACTTTCTACTCTTCCTAAGTTTTTGCAAGCTTTGAATAATCCTATCAAAGAAGGTTCTCATATTCAAGATGTCCATGATTCTATTGAAAATTCTAATGCTCACTCTAAAGATGTTGATGTCCTTAGTTGTCATATAAATGTTGATGAACTTGTTAATTATCCTTTTGCATCTTCCACTTCCATCCTGGGACCTCTTCCACCACTACAAAGGGCTTCACATCTTCCTTCCATATTGGGTCCTTATGTCCCTTCACTTTCCCCTCCTAACTCTCTTAATTCACCATCCATCTTGGGTCCTTACGTCCCTCCATCTCCCATCTTTCCTCAAGATCAACATAGATGCATACCCTTGAATCCTTTTCATCCACCCACCCATCTAAACTAGTCATATCCTCCTTCCACAAGTCCCAAGTCTTTTGAAAGTAACTTGAATGTTCAATACAAGAAAAAGAAGCAATACAAAAATTTATCAAAAAGAGAAGATCACCATTTCTCCTCTAAACGACATGGAGGCATAAAGTCAAAAGAGATATCTAAGAAAAAAATTACAAGACAAGTATGGGTTCCAAAATCCATCATTAAAGATATTCTCTCTAGATCATCAAAAAGAAATGAAAAGCCTATAGCTATATGGATTCCAAAGTCTCTCTTGAAAGAGTCTAGTGTTGAGAAAAAAGTGAAGTTGACATTCAAGCTTCCAAAGACTTCCACTTCATCTTCTTCCAAAAATATTCTTCCATTCCATGTGCCTAAACCACAACCTCTGCTATCCATTCACCATATTCCTTCACATATTCCTTCATTCACATTTCCTCCACCCTCTCGCCACCCTTCAAAGTGTGTGTTGATGTTGATCTTTCTTTCCTTTCCATTTACCCTTTCACAATCCTTCCATTCATTATCCTTCTACTTTCTATCATTTTTCCTCATTTGCCTATTCCTCCTATCTTCCAACCTCACTCGCTTTACATAAAACCTTATCTTTCATTTTTCTCTTCCATCTCCTTTTCCCTATCAGCATCTTTGAGCGTATCATTTTGAATCTTTGGCATATCATGGTTTATCCTTTCAAGGAGCATTATCTAAAAAGCTTGCCTTTTTCCAAAATAAAAAATAAAAAATGAAAATGTGCCTTGGTGGAAACCTGGAAACAGGCGCCTTGGTAGTGTACACACTAAAATATGCACTTCTATGAACCATTACATGCAAGGTTACTCAAGAATGAGACCTCACAAAGTGGCTCATAGCTCTTTATGCATGGAGTTGCAAGATTTGTACAATTGCTCTCAGCTAGAGCTATAAACTCATGACCTTTCTAGTCAACCATACAATGAGAGATTCAAGTGAAGACAAGGGCAACAATGCCAATATCTCCAAGAATCTAAATGGAAATGAAATGCAAATGCAACTAGTATTAATGTGCAAGACTAATCTATCAAATGAAGTGCAAACTAAGCTATGAAAAGAAGTACAATAGATTTCAAGCCCCTAATTAAGCTATGTGAGATCTATTCTATTGCATAAAAAGAAATCTAATCTATGATGCCATGAATGTAACTATGAAAGCAAAACTATTATGAAATGCAACTAAAAATGTCAAGGCTTCAAAGCTTGAGTGTCTTCAAAAAGAGCTCCAAAACCTGCAGCATAACAATAGCATAAAATATGGATATGCAAATGGAGGAGAGAGCTCTCCTTTTATAAGAAATGAGGAGAAATGGACCATGGAGATTAAGAGGCAAAAAGTCTTAATCAGCGGTGGAGCTTGAAAGAGGAGCAATCCATGTGCACAAGTATCCTTCAATGAGAGTGAAGTGTTGACTTTTGAGCCTCATGTGAAACAAAAGTGCCTTTTCCTTTTTTTTATAAAATAGGAATAATGTTTTATTTGTGCAACTTAGGATAAGAGGAAAGTGGGGCTTTTTATTTAATTGAAAGAGGAGGAAATATTCCTTTTAATTAAATAAAGACTTAGAATAAATGGTTAGCCCATAGGATGAAAATCCAATATATGATCGAAATTAGGATTTGATCAAGAGATTGATATTGTTGAAAATATTGATTATTGATCAAAATGATTCAGGGTTGATAAATCAAATAAATGGGGCCCAAAGTCTAGGCGACCATTTTTGGGTGCATACATTTGCCCCTCTTTGACTAATGTGTGATCGATTTGGGAACACATGTAGTCAAAGAATGAAGTTGAAATGTGAGATCGATTTGGGATCACAAAACAACTCAGATGTGAGGTCGATTCGGGATCACATCCGGACAAACATAGACAAAGGCCTTTGAACATGAGGTCGATTCGGGATCACATTCAAAGTAAGAGATAAGAATCTCAAATTTGAGCAAAAGCTCACAAAAGATGTCTGAATCAGGAAAATCAAAGAAATCAGGGATGAGAATCCCATAGGTACTGCCCCCTCGAAATCGAAATCGAAATCAGGTAGAGGAGAGATAGAAAATTGATAAGGTTGATCAAATCATAATCAAATGTAAGGGTCAAATAGGTTAACCATTAGGCAATAGAACATGCCCCAGCCTGACTGAAAAGATGTAGTCAAACATGAGAAATGAGGGAGTGGAATGAATATGAATGAAAGACTAAAAGTTTGGAAGACGTGGAAATGGAGAAATGACGATGCCCCAACAAAGATTAAAAGATTAGGCCTCAAAAGATCAGCCAACTACGCAGAAGGGGGGAAGATTTTGAAACGTGATTTTGACTATCAAGATGACCTCGAATTTTGATTTCGAGTCCGAAAATGGATCCAGGATGTCGAAATTAGCTAGGGGTGCAATTTTTGCGCAATTCTGAGGTGTTTTGAAAATTAGGTCAAAAAGTCAAAATGCTATAAAAGGGGTCAAAATGTCATTTTCAAAAATCATTTATCTTTTAGCGATTTGAGAATTTCAGAGCTTTAGAGAGAGAAAATGGCTTAGCAAGCAGGAGTTCCCGTCCACAGGCATCGATTCGAGCGCGCCCGGTTGCACAACCGGCCACCACACTAGCCTGCCCCGGTATGTTTTCAAAAAACTCGAGCTTTTTGGTCATTTCTAGCATTTAATAGCTTTTTTTAGCACATTTTTTTCAAATTTTAAATTTCAAAATTTTGTGTTGGGCGAAATATCGCGCGATACTTTAGAAGTATCGCACGCTTTGGGGAGAAGTATCGCGTGATACTTCGCGTGCCCCAAAAGTATTGCGCGACCTTAGACACCAGTATCGCACGATACTGGGTGAAAGATCACGCGATACTGGGCGAAGTATCGCTCGACATAAAGTTTATCACCCCACTATAGGGAGAAGTATCGCACGATACTTCTCCAAAAAAGAATATCGCCCAATTGAAAAATTTGATATTTAACGCAGTTTTGAGCAAAAATGACATGGGTCTAGACAATGTTACGTTTTTAAGATGTTTTATACTGAGTTTTTGGACATCCATCATAATATGTGCTAACAACGGGCTTGGTTTTGGCTTGCAGGAGGTTTTTTCGGCGCTCATTATCAGAGCGCCGAAGGTGACAGGATTACGGTGTGTCTGAGATCTGGATGATCCGGGCAATGCCGACCTCAAGGCGATGGGATTTCGGTATCTGTTGCGGTATTTGTATATCCGAGCAGATCATGGGTTGTTGACTGCGCTGGCCGAGAGATGGCACAGCGAGCACAACACTTTCCACCTTCCTACAGGCGAGGCATCCATCACACTGGAGGATGTCTATAGGATCCTCCGAGTCCCATGCCACGGAGAGCCTGTAAGTATAATCATGTTTTTAAGATAGTCATATAAAATGTAATGTTTCCAAAAGATGAAAACTAACATGATTTATGTGTTGTCACAGGTATACTATGATCAGGATGTCACTGAGGGGCGTCGGTTGATTCAGGAGATGTTTCAGGATGTGACTATCCTGGACAGGCATGTCAGCTGGGAGCGACTTCTTGATGACTTTGGCCGAGATTATCCGGTGCCATGCATTGTGGCATCTATCATCTCACAGATCCTGATGACTGATCGCAGTCAGAAGGGATTCCCGCTTGGATGGGGCAGCTTATTGGTAGACTTGGTAGGTAGGCCCCGATGGATGGCATGGGGGCCTGCGATCCTAGCAGAGATGTATCATGAGCTACACGAGATCATCTACAGGGACAGTCGGACATGGGCATGTGGTGCCATCCTGGCATAGGTATGGGCATGGGAGCACATTGCTGTGGTGCGCCCCAGGGTTCAGCCGAGGGAGAGGAGGTACCCCTTCATTTACAAGGACCGAGGAGATGGTAGGAGGGGGAGAGGGAGGAGGATGGAGAGAGGAGAGGGGTCGAGATCAGGTGGCCGAAAATGGTCACGGGGACAGAGATCGGCCACACCTGAGGAGGAGGCGAGACCAGCTCACCGGCAGGCAGAGGTACAGCAGGAGCAGCCTGCGGGGGGAGAGGACCTGAGAGCCTAGATACAGGCTCAGGAGGCAGAGATACAGCAGCTACAGACTACTATAGCTGTGAGAGATCAGCAGCTCCTGGATCTGAGGGCAGAGCGGGATCAGCAGATAGCTGATCTCAGAGCAGAGATAGCACGTCGTGAGGCGATGGCACAGGCCGAGGCACTGGAGCTCCGACAAGAGTCAGCGAGAGCTGCCTATTATCACGGGTTATATCTGCAGGCCGTCCCAGAGGGTGAGAGAGCACCATCATACTCTCAGCGGGTAGGGTTATCAGACGTGGTACTCGATAGGAGAGCTATGCCTCCTCCACCACCATGAGTTCCTCACGAGGGTGGTAGCGAGTCTTAGGGTTAGGTCTTAGATGTTTGGACATATTTTGAGACTGTTGATCCACATTTTGGGATCTCATATTGGATATCATGACATTGTATATTGATTTATGAGATTACTGGATGTTCGATATATCATGTGTATTTGTCTCACTTGTGATGGATGTATCAGTTTATGTATATTGTCTTGTCATTTTGCTCAAAAATGCTTATGTATGTGCTTATAGTTGTATGTTTAATTCTCATATGTATGATATAGACTTATGTTTCTTGAAAATGATAGTTTTTTTGATATAGATATGATGATGTGATTAACCCCTTGTGATGAACAGGAACAGGTTCGAGATGAAAAAGACAAGGAGCGAAAGATATGATCAAGAAGAAGAGAAGGTGAGCGCAGTTGACCGATAGGTCCACGTAGGATAAAAAGGAGAGCTCTTTCCATATGCAAAATGCAAGACTAAACTATCATGAACCTAAAAAAATGCAAGCTACTATGAAAGTGGTTGACTTGCAAGGTCACAACGCTTATAGACATCTAATTATCATCATCGAGTGTTATTGGTAGCGTCGTAAGATCATACAATGCACACTAGTATAACTATGTGGATATGAATATGATCTTTATCAGATAGAGATGTGGGAATCTCTCCTAGGCATCAAAGACATGTAGGTCCAGATGACTAATGCAGTGAGATTACCTAAGTTTGATATGGCGAGATTATGCTTGTATCAAGACACATGAAAGTCAGGATAACTAAAAGCATGCACTCGCAAAACAGTCAAGGATAATATCTCGTCAATCCATAGTGTCAAGTAAGACTAGCATAAATGCTCATGACAGTTAGGATCAACAAAATATACCCACAAGCAGATAAAGAAAGAAAACATGTTCTCATTCCCTCAGTCTTCTAGCTAGGCATCATTGAAAACTTCCCAGGGAGAGACCACTCATTAAAGAAATCCTCATAGACAGCACACAAATAAAGTCAACATATCTCAAGCGAGTTGTTTGTTTGAGTGCGTGTGTGTTGGTCATAGAGTCAAACTCTGAGTATCATATCTGCTAATGAGAAATATCGCATCATACTTAGACTATAGGCAAGACATCTAATAAGTGTTAAGAAACACTCCACGCAAGGGTAGTGTTGAAAAACACTGTTGGGGTGGTGTTGAAAAACACCTATTGTGAAATGCCCCAAGAGACAAACACACCAAAAGGACCTATGCGAACAGTTATGCCCCCTAGACAAAGACAAAGACCAATTCCAGACTAGGCCAAATAAGGTCAAGGCATGATGGGAAGTGGTTAAGTGTCGAGGACGCATGCTAACAAATAGGGGTGCAAAGGCCTCAAGTAACACCTGTTTCCAGGTTTTCACCACTTGGAATCATTTTTCATTTTTTCATTTTTTTTTGGATTTTTTCTACCAAGGCGCCTATTGCTAGGTTTTCACCAAGGCACTTTTTCTATTTTTTTTATTTTTTTGAATATTTTGATTTTTTTGTATTTTTTTCAGGACTTTTTATGCTTTGTAGGATTTTTTCAGCATCATATATGAATTTTTTTTGGTATTTTTTCAGGATCAATAAGATATATACAAAGGATGCCCCCAGACAGAACGGGCATCAAGGATAGAACTTCTTAAGGTGCACAATGTTGATGGGATCAGGGAGCTGTTGTCCATCAGGATCTGACAGTAAATACGCACCAGTACCAAAAGCAGCTGTGATGACATATGGTCCAAGCCAGTTAGGTTCAAACTTGCCCTTTTGCTCTCTGTTTTGTTGGTTCTTAGGGTTTTCTCGTAAAACAAGATCACCTATTTGAAATTCTCTAGGGCGAACCTTCTTGTTGAATGCCTTGGACATACGCTTCTGATACACTCTCATATGATCAAAGGAAGCCTTATGCTTCTCATCTAGAAGTTCTAGTTCCTGCAACCTCATGGCGCAGTAATCCTCATCTATAATCAAACCTTTGAGTGAGACTCTAAGGAATGGTATCTCGACTTCTAAAGGCAATATTGCTTCAGCACCATAGGTGAGAGAAAAAGGAGTGGCCCTTGTAGGTGTGTGAATGCTTGTTCGGTAAGCCCATAGTGCTGGATTGATTTGTAAGTGCCAATCCCTACCATTCTTGTGTACTGTTCTATGAAGAATCTTAAGAATGGTTTTGTTAGAAGCTTCTGCCTGTCTGTTTCCCTGTGGAAAGTAGATAGAGGACCAATGTTGCTTGATTTTAAACTTTTTGCATAGGTGCTTTAGGTCCTTATTCTTAAATTGACCTCCATTGTCAGTAATGATCTCAGAAGGCACTCCAAATTGGCAAATGATATGATTCAAGATGAACAAAGAAATGGTCCTTCCTGAAGCAACAGAAAGTGGTACAGCCTCCACCCATTTTGTGAAGTAGTCAGTGGCAGTAATAATGAACTTGTGTCCACCTGATGAGTTGGGATGAATCTGCCCAACCAGATCAAAGGCCCAGCGCTGAAATGGCCAATGAGAAACGAAAGGAATCAGCTCCCTACCCGGAGCATGAATCAGGTTGCCGTGTTTCTGACATTTTTCACATGACTTAGCAAAGGTGACTGCGTCCATCTGCATTGTGGGCCAATAATATCCCGCCCTAAGCAACCTTCGGGCCATGGCAAGACCATTAGAATGTCCACCACAAATGCCCTCGTGGATGTCAGCTAACGCTTGGTTGGATTCTTCCTTTTCCAAGCACCTAAGGAGCGTCCCATCTAAACCCCTCCTATATAAATCACCAAAGATGAGGGTGTGGCGAGAGGTGTTACGGATGAGGTTTCGGCGTTCGGAGCGGGTGAATGTGTCAGGGATGATGCCATCACGAAGATATGAATAGATAGCACCATATCGGGAAGACTCATGTGTGATAATGGCACAAATGACACGGCTTTCAGATGAGTCAAAGATGGGATGGTGTAGCTCTTCCACTAGGAATTCAAATCTGGATTCATGTGTCTCCAACTGAAGAAGTGAAGCTAATGTAGCCATGGCGTCTGCAGATTTGTTCTCTGTTCTAGGGATTTGTTGGTACGTCACAAAGGTGAAATAGCGTCTCAAAGAATCAACCATCTTTTTATAGGGTATCAATTTGTCATCCTTGGTTTGATACTCTTCATTGACTTGATTGATGATTAACTGAGAATCCCCAAAGACATGTAATTCTGTGATATTCCATTCTATAGCCATTCTCAAGCCATTAGTTAAGGCTTCATATTCTGCAATATTATTGGTACATGGGAATAATAATTTGTAAGACTTCGGAATGTTGTACCCATGTGGAGAAACAAATAACACTCCAGCACCTGATCCATTTTGCATGCGGGAGCCATCAAAGAACATTGTCCAAGTGCGAGTAGTGGTATATAAGATGTGTTCGTCTGGGAATTCCACTTGGACTGGCATACTATCCTGGATTGGAAAATCAGCTAATTGGTCAGCAATAGCTTGCCCTTTTATTGCCTTCCTTTCAACGTACTCTATGTCAAATTCAGTGAGGACCATCATCCATTTAGCAAGTCTACCCATTAGGGCAGCCTTACCAAGAAAGTATTTAAGGGGATCAATTTTGGCAACCAAATGTATGGTATGAGCAAGCATGTAGTGGCGCAACTTTTGAGAAGCAAACACCACCGCGAGACAAGACTTCTCAATATTATTGTAATTGATCTCATAAGAGACTAGAGTACGGCTGATATAGTAGATGGCCCGTTCTTTCCCAGTATCATCTGTTTGAGCCAATAATGCCCCCAGGGAAGTGTCTATAGCTGAAATATATAGGATCAATGGTTTCCTTGGAATAGGAGGCATTAAGATCGGAGGATTAGCCAAGTATTGTTTGATCTGATCTAGGCTCTTTTGACAATCCTCATTCCAAACACAAGAAGCACCCTTATGTAATGTCTTGTTGAAGGGTTGCGCTCTATCTGCAAGCTGAGAAATAAACCTCCTAATTGATTGAAGACGTCCCTGAAGACTTCTCATATGGCTGATATTTCGAGGAAGTGGCATATCTAGGATTGCTTGGACCTTTTCGGGATCAACCTCGATACCTTTTGCTGATATTATGAATCCTAAAAGTTTGCCTGAGGTGACGCCAAATGCGCACTTCTTTGGATTCAATCTGAGTTGAAATTGTTCCATACGATCTAGAATTACTTCCAGATCATTGAGGTGTGTGTCCCTTTTTCTTGATTTTGCCAGGGTATCATCCACATAATCTTCCATATTTTTGTGCATCATATCATGAAAGATAGTTGTCATAGCTCTTTGGTAGGTTGCTCCTACATTCTTTAACCTGAATGGCATGACGTTCCAACAGTAGGTTCCCCATGCACATGTGAATGCTGTTTTCTCTTGGTCTTCAGGAGCTATTTTGATTTGATTATACCCTGAGAAACCATCCATTAGGGAATATATGTCATAGCCCGCCGTCATGTCCACTATCATGTCAATGTTTGGAAGTGGAAAATCATCCTTTGGGCAGGCTTTGTTTAGATCTCTAAAATCTGTGCAGACACGAATGGACCCATCATGTTTGGAGACCGGTACTATGTTTGAGATCCATTCTGCATAATCGATGGCTCTAATAAATCCAGCTCTCAAAAGCTTTTCTAATTCTCCTTTGACAAGTAGAGCTATATGTGGATGCATTTTTCTTAATCTCTGTTTTACTGGCTTGACTCCTGGAGCTATAGATAAGTGATGCATTATGAGATTTGTGTCAAGCCCTGGCATGTCTGAGTAGGTCCATGCAAAATTAATTTTATTTTTCTGTAAAAACTGTACATATGCCTTGGTCTCTTCCTCTGATAAAGACTGAGCAAGATGGACTATCTGAGGATTTTCTTCTGTGCTTAAATTGACCGGCTTTGTTGGTTCAATCAATATTGATGATCTATCCTGGAAATAACTCGGTAAGTTATTAAGTACCCCATCCTTAGGTGCCTCAAAGAGGTTCTCACCTTCGGATGCGTCATTTCTTTTTACTATTTTTGGTTCTGACACCGCCACAAAGTGGTTTTCGCCATCAGACCTATTTTTCTTTTTGTCTTTTATTTTGAGACTGAGGTACTTAATATCAGGCTCTGTCATGCTGGTTGTTGGTTCACTGGTGGAAGAAGCCACGGGTTAGAGAGCATTCAGATAGCAAGCAATTTCGTAATCATTGTGAAATGTGAGGAATGTGGGCTCTTGGTGGCGCTGAGACCAGTCAATCAGGTCAAAGTGAACAAGGGGTAAGTCAATGGTGGGTTCGATGTTGTTAATGTGGAAGGTGTCATCTCTGGTGACCATATAATCAGAGTTCATCAAGTCATCTCCTAAGATACCTGAATTGGGGCTCATCCTATCAAACAAAGCATCGTCTACTAAAGCAATTTGAGGAGGGCAATCCTCTAGTCTGACACTAGGATCGTTAGTCGCATCGGGTTGGGTACTATAGGCATGGATAATATCCACGTCTAGATCAATTGTTGCGTCTGAAAGTGAATCCCATTCATATTCATGGGAGTCTATCTCTGAGTCATCATTTAGGCCTTGTGATGTAGAAGCCTCAAGGTTAGGAAGGGTTTCCCCCTCTCTAGTGCTAGTATTGGTACTATCCGTCGCAACTAGGACAGTAACACTTTCCTTTGTCAATCTAGAAGTCACACAATCACTATCCGTCACAGCTGGGATAGTAGGACTATTAAGCATCAAATCTGTGGAATCTCCCCAAAGGAGATTCGTTGAGGGCACCCAATCATCAGACACATCTTGTTGGTTGGAGAGATCAGGCGTATAATCTGCATCACTGTCACTGTCCGTCGCAGCTGGGACAGGGACACCTTTCTTCTTCTTATTCTCAAAACCTAAGCCGACCGTGGACTTACTCTTTCATCCAAAAAGAGCATGATCAAGAGGCTCAGCTTTAGCATCCAGCCTATGACTAAGGGGACCAAATCTCGGATATCCCATATTTTTAACCAGTGTATACCCTTTCCCATAAGTTTCAGGTGAAGGAGCAAAATTCTCATTATGTTTGTATTTCTCCTCGCGATATATCCAGTCCCTTACAGCAACTTCCTCTTTCTCTTCTTGAATGGGGACCGAAGACTCAACAAATTTCTCAAATAATGTCATTGCTGATGACGAAGGCTTCACATTTGGGGAGGGTCTCCCATAAGACCTAGGAGAGATTGGCATTTTTGTAAAAGAATCAATCTTATAATCTCCCATCCCAAGGTCCATGGTCTTGAATTTCTGCTTGCATTGTTCAAGTGAACTACTAGGACTGTTAGCTTCTCTATTCAAAGGTACATGTGATCCCGCAGAAATGTTATTAATTGATAGAGCACTGTCTCCAGGGATGCAAATTTCTACACCATTATGGGGAAACTTAACACACTGGTGATATGTCGATGGGACTTCCTGCATTTCATGAATCCATGGCCTACCTAGCAAAATGTTGTAGGCTAGAGGGCCAACATCAACAATTTGGAATAGTATGTCTTTTTCTACGGGACCAATACGAATAGGCAAAACAGCCAATCCCTTAGAACTTCTTTCTGCTTCGTCATATGCTTTGATTGTGATTCTTTTCTTTGTGTCAATGACGTTCTCAGAATACCCTAGAGCTAGCAGCAAACTCAGGGTACAAATATTGAGCCCCGCACCCCCATCTATCAGTACACGCCTAACATGGGTTTTATGAATCATGACCTCGATGTGTAAGGCCAAATTATGTGGGTGACTAATGGATTTGTCATCTTCTTCTGAGAAGGTGAGGAAATGAGGGCTAGCCAAATGGTTGACCATATTTTGGAATTGGTCGATATCTAAGTTATTAGGGACATTGGCTGCTCGCAAAGCATCCTCGAGGATGCGCTTGTGCTTAGGAGATAATTCTAAAAGCTCAAAAATGGATATCTGAGCGGGTGTACGTTGTAGCTGGTCAATAAGATTATAATTGGAATCAGGACCAACGACAGATTTGGGAGGAGCACCTTTGGACACGGGCTGTTTAGACTTACTAGTGCTAGGACCTTTGATGATAATGGGTGCTTGGGCCTGACCCCTAGTGACAGCATTGAGGGACTGGGGCATTCCTTGTGAATGAGGACCTCTTATCACCACAGCGGGTCTTTCATTAGTCATAGGAATTGAGTCCACATTATGTCCATAAGGATCTTTCTTTCTCACCATGTTGATATTATCGTCAGCCACTTCAAGCATGTTAATCACATTATCAGCATGTGTGTATGTATAGTTAATAGCCGCCTTGCCATTTGTACTGCTAGAATTCTCTCCTTTTTCATATTTAGGCAAGGGCTCTTTAAAGGCTTTATGGTCTGCATTAGTAGTTAACCCATCCACTTGTAATTGTCCTTTCTCAATAAGGTCTTGGACAAGATGCTTGAGTTTAAAACAATTTTCTATGTCGTGTCCAATCCCATTATGGAAAATGCAAAAAGCCTTAGCCTCCCACCAATGAGGTAAAGGATCTGGTATTCGATGTTTTGTAGGATCCTGTGGGTGCGCCAAATTATGAGCAACTAATGTCTTAAAAACATCTGCATAGGATTCTCCCAATTTAGTAAATTGTCTTTTCTCCGTTTTAGATCTCTTTTGATACTTAGGTTTGTCTTGCTGCGTTGACGATGTTTGCAACTTCATAGCTTGAACTGCATGAGAGAGGTTAAGAACTCCTTCATTTTTTACCTGAGATGAATCAACAACTCCGTCGTTGACGACTTGCTTGTTTTTGTTCCAATAAGAGTTCTTTTTGTCCTTGTTACCATTAGTATTGTTATTTTGGCTATTGTTGTTATTTGTTGGTTTAGCCAAAATTCCTTATTCTTTTAGGACATCCTCAATGCGACATGCCACCTCTACCATAGTATCAAAGGAATTAAATGGGATTTTCTTGACTTCATATTTGAGTTCTGGTATTAGATTGTTCACAATGATATCAATTCTCTCTTCTTCAGGGATTGTCCTTGGGTATTTCGAACACAATCGCCTCCATCGTTGTAAAAATGTGACAAAAGATTCCCCTTGATTTTGTTTAAGTTTACACAAATCAAGCATGGTGACCGACCTAGATAAATTGTAAGCGAAATGTTGAACAAATCTTTGGACAAGTTCTTTAAATATCTTTACTGGAGGGGAAAGGTTGGTGAACCACTCCATGGCTTGACCTTTTAAACTCCTTGGGAATAATCTCAGCAAGTAGGAGTCTTCATGGTGAAAGGAAAAGCTCATTATGTAGAATTGTCAAACATGGTCGTGAGGGTCACCAGTGCCATCATATTTGTCGTATGTTGGGAATTCAACTTTCTTAGGAAATTCTACCATCACCACACTTTTGTCAATGGGGTTAGGACATATGGAGTCCAAATGAAATGTGCTCTTGGGAGCCTTCATTCTGTCTATATCCTTTTGCATTTGTAAGATCACCTCATTAGTTGAAGGATTCTGTTTCTTGATCTTTTGGTGAACATCAAAATTATATGAAACTTTAGCGCCTTTGTTGATAAGACTTTCCAAGAATTGGTCTTTGTTTTGTTCCACGTATTGCTCCACATAGGCTTGAAAGGATGGTTCTTGTTGCATAGTCATGAAGTCCATATGATCAAATTTAGCATAACTGCCTCCATGTTGTGAGCCATGATGTGCTCGTTGGGAGGGTTGCTTTGAATGTCTATGAGACGACTGTCTCCTATGATGGTCATATCTTGAAATCCTTCTTCCTCTAGGACTTGGGGATCGTGAGGGTGTCTTTGATCTTCTTCGAGGGCTAGGGGAAGGGGTAGATGGGGGCGAGTTGATCCCACTATTGGCTCCCCTCCCGTTAAATCGACTTTGGAGTTGTTGTGCATAGAGTCTATCTTCTTCTTCTTGGGTGACTCTTTTCTGTATATCTAACAATGCACGTTCCTCTTCCTCTAGTTGTCAGAATTTTTCCTTTTTAGCAGCTTGTTCATCTAAGTAGGCTTGCTTCTCTCTCTCAATGCTTCTCAATCTTGTATTTGCATATCGAGAAGTGTCTTTAAGTGGGGAGGTTTATCTTGAATGCCTTATTGCATTAGCTGCGTTGATATGGTGATCACTAGATTCGTTGTTCTGGTCTTCGTGTTGTGACCCTGAATCTGAGTGAGCTGACTTATGCTGTCTTTCAGCTCATTGATGAGCATCAAAATACCTCGCGTTGTTAGGAGGTGACCCGGGTGGACTGGCATGAGAAGAACCACCATACTCTCTTCTGTGTCGTTGAAAGATATCCTCGAGAGTTTGATTCATGGCTTCTCTTTGTTTTCGGGTGAAAGTGTAACTCATGTCCATACTTGATGAAAGTGGTATGAAAGAGGTGCTCACTTCACTAGGGTTAGCTCCCGGATTGAAACAAACCTCGGATTCACTCTTAGGAGATTGGTCAAAAAGGGGTCCTTTTCCCTTAGGTTGTCGACAAGTCTTGATAGGTGGTAACTGGCTAAAGGCAACAGGGGGTCGCTTCCCTTGATTAACTTGGTACCTTATCGTAATTGACATGAAAGAGAGATATTCTCAATGATAAGATGACCTTTCAAAGTGTCAACACCAAACTAGGATAATCAAAGTCCTCTATTGTCCAAAGAGAAAAGAAAAAAGAGGGCTTTACCAACACTGTCAAAGAGGTGCTTCAAATCAAAGGGTGACTACCCTTGCACTTTTGAATCAGGAGGTTGGACTAGGCCAAAAGATAATTGAAAATGAAAGCGATTTGGACAATAAGAGAACTAATATTTTCCCAGAATATAGCTAACAATTTTAAAGATGAACCTTGGCACCAAGAATGGCTTTCTAACTTGACAATTACTCCAAAGTGACTTTGTAAATCAAATGATGCTATCCCGGAGAACTAAGAACCAGAAATTTGGAGTCAAGATAGATCTCAAACGTCAGGGTGAGAAGCCTGCTCTACGACCTAGCCTGATTGACAGCAACTGAAACTGACCAAAATTTAAGCATGACAAAAATGAACCAGGCGATATACTCCAGGCTACTAGGGCGATAAACCTATACCCGTGCGATACTTCGCCCTAAGACAGGCGATACTTCTTAACACTTGCGGGTGATATACTCTAGGCAGGTCGGGCGATAGTCCGTCAGGGGTGAACTATCGCGCGATATTTCTCTTCAAAGGGGGCGATATTTCTATCATGCGCGAAGTATCGCACGATACTTCGCCTTACAGGGCGCGATACTGTTGCAGAATTATTTAACCCTTGACCAGAATTGTGTGAAATTTGCATTTTTTTGGGTCTGTTTGGTCAAAATTTTCAGTTTGAGGGTTGACATTTTCGATTTCAGTCACGGTATCAGCAGAATTTTGGTAGGTTTGCAAATAGCAAGGGATCAAAACATGGTCTCAAACACTTGAAACAAGGGCAAAAGAAACCTTGCCAAGACAAGCACTTGTGATATCAAAATTGAAACAACACCCTATGAATGCTACCGATTGTTTGTATGTAAGAACGTTTGCACTGGTATCACACAATCAAAAACACTTCAAGCAAATCTATCCTAGAAAGTCAAGGCTCAATACTTACCAACTTAGCCCACAACTTGATGCCCCCTCGCCTCACACCAAGTGGTTACCCACAAGAGATGTTGGCTTTGTCATGGAAATGTCAAAATGACACAACCAAAGGGACACATATGGTGAGTATCTTAAGGTGATCCGGGTAAACCACTTGGATCAATCCTTGCACTAAGAAGATAAGCGGCTAAAAGAGGGTGGCTTCTATCTAATGGTTCTTAATAAGGATTTTCGTTCACAACACCCCTCTTGCTCCTCATAAAGGACTAGGACCTCGCGGCCTCAAGAGTACCTTAAGCATTCTTGTTCAATGTTTTCCTCATGGTCGCAATCCCATGAGCTACTCACATCAAACGAAGACAAGTGTTATGTCTATCAAGGTTTTTGGTGTCCTTGATAGCCTTGAGATTATAGTGAGTTGGAATCACTTGTCACCAAGGGAAATGATGACAAGGTTGTCCCCACTTGAGTCGTTCCTCTTGATTGCTCAAGAGCAGGCCCGCTAAAGGATTCCTAAACTAAACAAAAATGGATCAAATCTTGAGGTTCAAGGTTTTTGATTCACCACAAGGGTGAAGAGCATACTCCCCTATCTCAAGAATCTCTCCCAAACACACCAAACAAAGAGATCAATTACTCCCTTGCTTCCAAAACCTTAAGATGGGTCAAGATTTTCTGATTCACCTAAAGGTGAAGAGCATACTTCTCCTACCACCTCAAAATCTCTTTCACAAGGTATTAAGATTCCTAATACAACTAGTAAATGCCACAAATGAAAGGAAAATAGATAACAAGCAAAAAAAATAAAAAAAATTTGTTTTTATGTTTGGGCAGCCCTGCAAAAACTGTTAGTAGCCCTCTTTGACATGCGTTTTTAGCAATTTTCAAGCAAAGGAAAGCACCTACAAACACAACTTGTTAGACCCACAATGTTAGCAAAATCAAAATCCAAATGTAAATGTGCAATAATCCGATGGATTCAAGCTAAAAGATGCAGGTTAGACCTATCTAAACAAAGCAAAACAAAACAGCAAGCTAAAATAATCGAATTCGGACAAAAAAAACTGAAAGCGCAAGTCTCTGCCAGATCAGGCGATGTTTCTCAGTCCTCAACAGTATTGCGCGATACAGTTTCCTATAGTCGGGCGATACTTCTCAGTCGAGCGATACTTCGCACGATGACAGGCGATACTTCGCCCGATATCAGGCGACAGAAGTCAATATATGCGTGCGATACTCTTTGCGAGCGAACTATCGCGCCAAGACAGGAAGTATATCGCGTGATATTTCTGAGAAGTGTCACACGATAATCTGAGACAGAAAACCAAAGACGCAGATTTTTCCGAAAATTAATCCGAAAATGACGAAAAATACAGAATTAAAGGGACAAAGCTAATCTACTCCGCCCCACGGTGGGCGCCAGAAATGTACACACTAAAATATGCACTTCTATGAACCATTACATGCAAGGTTACTCAAGAATGAAGCCTCACAAAGCGGCTCATAGCTCTCTATGCATGGAGTTGCAAGATTTGTACAATTGCTCTCAGCTAGAGCTATAAACTCATGACCTTGCTAGTCAACCATACAATGAGAGATTCAAGTGAAGACAAGGGCAACAATGCCAATATCTCCAAAAATCTAAATGGAAATGAAATGCAAATGCAACTAGTATTAATGTGCAAGACTAATCTATCAAATGAAGTGCAAACTAAGCTATGAAAAGAAGTACAATAGATTTCAAGCCCCTAATTAAGCTATGTGAGATCTATTCTATTGCATAAAAAAAAATCTAATCTATGATGCCATGAATGTAACTATGAAAGCAAAACTATTATGAAATGCAACTAAAAATGTCAAGGCTTCAAAGCTTGAGTGTCTTCAAAGAGAGCTCCAAAACCTGCAGCATAACAATAGCATAAAATATGGATATGCAAATGGAGGAGAGAGCTCTCCTTTTATAAGAAATGAGGAGAAATGGACCATGGAGATTAAGAGGCAAAAAGTCTTAATCAGTGGTGGAGCTTGAAAGAGGAGCAATCCATGTGCACAAGTATCCTCTAATGAGAGTGAAGTGTTGACTTTTGAGCCTCATGTGAGACAAAAGTGCCTTTTCTTTTTTTTTATAAAATAGGAATAATGTTTTATTTGTGCAACTTAGGATAAGAGGAAAGTGGGGCTTTTTATTTAATTGAAAGGGGAGGAAATATTCCTTTTAATTAAATAAAGACTTAGAATAAATGGTTAGCCCATAGGATGAAAATCCAATATATGATCGAAATTAGGATTTGATCAAGAGATTGATATTGTTGAAAATATTGATTATTGATCAAAATGATTCAGGGTTGATAAATCAAATAAATGGGGCCCAAAGTCTAGGCGACCATTTTTGGGTGCATACAGGTAGCAAAAGTAAAGAGAAATAAATTCATCCTATGGTGAAAACCACTCCCTTGTGGCACCTTGGATAAGTACCATGATGAAAACCTGGCAATCATGCATCATGCATAGTTCTTCTACATATTTCATCCATTTCATCTTCTCTCTTTGATCTTGACAATGTTGATCTATACACGAACATTTGGCTATTTTGTGAGCTATCTTACGATGATCTTGTTTTCATTCCCTTCCTATTTAGCCTTCATATTTATTTTCCTCCATTCATTCTAGTCTTTCGCTATCATTTCCCCTTTGGTCTTGATCTAATAAAAAAAGAAAGAAAGAGTAAAACACAGTGCTATGAAGCCTCTTGACATGTCTACTCTTTTGGACTACATCCTTTTCTTCTTTGGCATTACGCTTTTGTGACTTATCCTATGCTGGCCTTTCATTGCTTGTCCAAATGTGCTTTACATGACAATTTTTTCCTAGCTTGAGTATTCTTGAAGAGTTTTCCCTTGAGGATTGCTTCCCTTCATTCTCCTTCATTCTCTTGTCTTCCATCTCTTCCACCAGCTTGTTAATGCCTCTTGTTCTCCACCTTGCTAGACATTGGGACTACATGATATGATCTTGCTTGGGAGTTTGCAATGGAAAAAGATGCTATCAAATATACCAAGTATCAGAACAAGTATCAGAACCAGTATCAGAACTAGAATCAGAACAAGTATCAGAACACTTACAGGGGCTACACCTTTCGCTTTAGTTTATGGATCTGAAGCGGTCCCACCTATTGAGGTTGAAATTCCATCACTAAGAATCAAAATGCATGGCCTGATAATTGATGATGACTACAAAGTGTCTAGGTTGCAAGAACTTGAACTACTAGATGAGTGCAGACAAGCAATGTATAATCATCTCAGAGTATATCAGAAGAGAATGTCTAGAGGCTACAACAAGAAAGTTAGACACAAAGAATTTTCAGTTGGTGATCTAGTCTTGAGAGAGAATCCTAAAAATCAATCACATAGAGAATGCAAGGGGAAGTTTGAACTCAACTGGCTGGGTCCCTTTGTAATCACAACTACTTTTGGCTCTAAGTGCCTATCAACTCTCAACGACTGAAGGAGAATAGCTCTGAGAACCAATCAATGTTCTCCATTTGAAGAAATTATATGCCTAAGGCATTCAGTCTATGGTAAAATATCCTAAAAAAATCTTAAAAATCTAAAAAAAGTCTTAAAAAAATGAAAATCTTGGTGAAAACCTAGCAATGGTGCCTTGATGATTCACAAAAAAAGTAAAAAATATCAAAAATTCAAAAAAATTGAAAAAATGAAAAATACAAAAAAATGAGAAAAAGAAAAAGTGCCTTGGTGAAAACCTGGAAACAGGTGCCTTGAAAGCAAAAATAAAATCTCTACCAAGATGGTGAAAACCCAGCAAATGGGTGCCACTTGTTTCAAAACACTCCATCTATTAGCGCAATCTTGGTCTTTCCTAGCTTTCAGTCTTGCTTTAGTTTGTACATATCTCCCGGTTTGTTTCTACATTTCTTGTTCTCAATAAGTCAGTTTGTACACCAATCAGCTCAAGCGTATGTATCATTTCAATGCTTAAAACTTGGGGGCAATCAATGTCATATCCTATGGTCTCCATTATCTTAGACGTATCATGTCCAGTCAGAGTCTTTTGAAGCTTCATTTGAGTCATTCAATCTGTCTTGTCTCCAAAAAGGATTTTGCATCTACAACAACGCAGTCAACATCAAACATCAAATTGAAAACAATCTATGCTTCACATATTTTTATCTCCTTGTATGCTTATTGATTCGCATTGAGATTTTTTCATATTGTGTCCCTTCGAGCTCTTTGATGATGTCCTTTATAGGATTTAGAGAGTGATGACTGGGGGCATAATCTTTTCTTTATCTTCTGTTTGTATGTGAAAATCTAACAACTTTGAAAATTTTGGATTGAAATGGTGTCCGACTATAAGAGCCTCTATCTCGAATTAGATGGCCATGCGTACCTCGACCATTGATACCCAAAAAATTCAAGGAAGTTTGATCTAACTATTATCTTTTTGAGTGAGTTCTTTCTCCTATTGTGAATGTGATCTTACCTAAGGATGTGAACGATAAAGGGTCACTACAGGGAATTCACATTGGATTTAGAATGATCTCTTGACTACTTGATGTGTTTGTACACAAGGCGTATTCAGGTCATCATGATGTTTATATTTTGATGCTTATACAAATTGCTATATCAAAATGGACATGATATTCAGGTCATCCTGGCATTTGTGCCTTGGTGCTTATATCTAATCCGACATTCTGAAAATAAAATCAATATTTATATGTCCATGGTTGCCTAGCCAGTGGGTGTTGTATTGATTCTTGCGTATACAAATCGATATTCATATGTCTATGGTTTCATAGCTAGTGGGCATTGTATTGATTTATCCAGTTACCTAAAAGTTTAATGATGATAACAAATCGACACATGATCAGTGACTAGGTCCTAGGTCTTAGGTTGCATTTCATTTTACATGTTTCTTTGTATTTTGCATGTCTGCATGATCTCACAAATGTTTGGAAACACTTCAAAGCTTAAACACTTAAATGATCCTTCAATCACATCTTCTAATCTAACAAGAGCTGAATCTCACATGAAGGTTCCTCCAACGAAGTAGCAAGTAGAATCCTTTTTCGGGATCAAAATCAAAATCTGAGATCATTTATATTATCAACTACTTGCATAATCAACCTTCAATCATAGTAGAAATCCATTTTTCAACTTAACTGATTATCTTACATCAAACTATCAAAATTTTAACTTGGTCAACCATGGTCAACTCATGGTCAAACATAGTCAAACTTGGTCTCCAAGACCTCCAAATGATGCAGAATGCATTCTTGAACGTGTATAACCACTTCTCAAATCAATTAGCATGCTTCTAAACTATCAACACTGACTTTTCTTGTTAGATTTCAATTTTAATCCCGAAGGGGGCATGGTATTGCACATCATTCAAAGTCTTTAATCTAATTTGAAATCATATCTTTGCTGAAATCATATCTTTCCTCAGTAATCAAGACAACAACCACGTCTAGTTACTGATTCATAAAAAAAAATCTCATCGCTTGGGGCATATCAGATTCATCAATCCATATCAATCTGGTATTCTCTTAATCTTGTAAATTGTATCAGTTTTTGCAACTATCGGTTCAATTGTGTTATTTCTTTGATTCTTCGGTAACTGAATGGTTCAGATGTGATACCTACATGCTTCTTCTAAGGACAATCAAGTCTAGAATCAGTCACTCACTTCTTCGCAATCATAAGTTTCAGAATCAGGCATTTTGACACTTCTTTGCAATCATTGGTTCATTACTTTTATAGTTTTCATTATCTTTGGTCATTGAGGACCTAATATCTTCAAATCTTTCAATCAGCTTCTGTCTCATATCAATTATCAATTTTGAATTAGTTTCATATCTCTATCAAACACAAACTATCTTTGAACCATTGTGCTTCACACGGTAATTCAAAGAGGGGCAAAATGTAATACCCCAAAAATGGACTATAGGTTCATTAACCTCCTATATCAACATATCAAATGAAATTGACATCGAAGTCCTAACCTAAGGCACATTTGAACATCATCGAATCCTAATTGATTATCTCAAATTTTGCATCGAGGAATATTCCTAATTATCATAATTATCTTTAATTTAATGATTATTTAGCAAAAAATCTTATTTATCCTAAAGTTTGATTAATTGAATATTTTAAATATTTAATTAATTAGATTTAATTCTGCCACTTAATTATTTAATTGAAGTTAATTCTATTTATTCCTAAATCGTATTATTTAATTTTGACAATAAATCTAAAATCCTATGAATAATTGATTAAATTCTTATTTAATTAATTAAAGCAAGTTGTCAATTTTTAATAATATTATTTTTGAATAAAAGTTTATTAAATGATTGATTAACCCATAAATCAATTGTTTTATTTATCAAAAACAGTTAAGTTGAGAATAAATCACTTTATTTATTTATTAATTCATAATTAAATCATGCACAATTAGAAAAGCAGGCAACTAGAAATTAACAATCAATTTTAAAATTTAAACTCAACATCTAATGATGAGTTGAAATTTGATCTAAACTCTATTTTAAGTTAAAGCCTTGCTTTTGCATGATTTTATAAATTAAATATCTTTTATTTAAAAATAACTCAAAAATCAACCTGAGTTATTTGAGTGATTTATGGCTTTTTTTCATGCACCTCCAAAGCCTTAGATTTCTATAAATTAAGGCTTCAGCTCATCCCAAAACATCTCATAATTTTGCAAGCTTACTTTGCCAAATTCGTCTACGAATTGCACAACTATTTTGAAGAATTGGAATTTGGAGAATCAAAGCTTATTGCGAATCAAGGCTATTGTGAGATTAATTTATTTTTTTTACATTCATTTAGATTATTTTTCATATCATTGTTAGATCATTTTAGCATATCATTTTTTCAGCATATCATGGATTCATATCATTATCATTATTGCATCTAAAATCAAAAAAAAAAAAAGATTAATTGCATACATCTCATATCTAGATCAATTGCATTCAAATCTTTCATTTAGGTGTTGTCAAAGTCACTGATCTCGATACAATCTGAGAACATCATACTCACACCTATTAAAAGGCAGTAAATCGCCTCGTTAGTTTAGCTTTCAATTCATTGCACGATTTTATTTTTGCTAACCTCTAATATTTTACTAAAGTGTTGTGTCTACAGAACAGGTACAAAATTCACACACACACCAATATGTAGAAGTAGGATAGAAGCTTGCAAACATGAAAAACATCTATCAATTATTTCACTTTTCATCAATTTCGTCCACTAAAAAATAAAACCTATTGATATTTGTTGCATCTAAAACTAAATCCTATGAATAATTGATTAAATTCTTATTTAATTAATTAAAGCAAGTTGTCAATTTTTAATAATATTATTTTTGAATAAAAGTTTGATTAAATGATTGATTAACCCATAAATCAATTGTTTTATTTTTTAAAATCAGTTAAGTTGAGAATAAATCACTTTATTTATTTATTAATTCATAATTAAATCATGCACAATCAGAAAAGCAGGCAACTAAAAATTAACAATCAATTTTAAAATTTAAACTCAACATCTAATGATGAGTTGGAATTTGATCTAAACTCTATTTTGAGTTAAAGCCTTGCTTTTGCATGATTTTATAAATTAAATATCTTTTATTTAAAAATAACTCAAAAATCAACCTAAGTTATTTGAGTGATTTATGACTTTTTTTCATGCACCTCCAAAGCCCTGGATTTCTATAAATTAAGGCTTCAGCTCATCCCAAAACATCTCATAATTTTGCAAGCTTACTTTGCCAAATTCGTCTACGAATTGCACAACTATTTTGAAGAATTAGAATTTGGAGAATCAAAGCTTATTGCAAATCAAGGCTATTGTGAGATCAATTTTTTTTTTAACATTCATTTAGATTCTTTTTCATATCATTGTTAGATCATTTTAGCATATCATTTTTTCATCATATCATGGATTCATATCATTATCATTATTGCATCTAAAATCCAAAAAAAAAAAAAGATTAATTGCATACATCTCATATCTAGATTAATTGCATTCAAATCTTTCATTTAGGTGTCGTCAAAGTCACTGATCTCGATACAATCTGAGAACATCATACTCGCACCTATTAAAAGGCAGTAAATCACCTGGTTAGTTTAGCTTTCAATTCATTGTACGATTTTATTTTTGCTAACCTCTAATATTTTACTGAAGTGTTGTGTCTACAGAATAGGTACAAAATTCACACACACACCAATATGTAGAAGTAGGATAGAAGCTTGCAAACATGAAAAACATCTATCAATTATTTCACTTTTCATCAATTTCGTCCAGTAAAAAACAAAACCTATTGATATTTGTTGCATCTAAAACTGGTTTTAAAATATATATATGTTAGGGTAAGTGTATCAATAACTGTTATAGCTAACTTCATGCATATGTAGAACCTAAACTATACATCGAAGTTTGATGATTTTTGTTTATGTCTCTACATATAACTTAGCTACTTAAAAAATATTTTTTTGACTTCTGGATGTTAATGAAGCTCCCTGTACAATTCATTAAGTGTTGAGGGGTCAAATGATCATTTTAAAATGTTGCCCACTACCTACTTAAAGATGTCCCAATAATCGTGCACTCAAAATTGTCCATACATGTGGACATGTGTCCCAATAGTCATGCACAAAATTCAATCTTAAGATCGTTTGTAATTTTATCATTTTAGATTTTGAATCCTGAGCTTGGATTTAGATTAATCCCGTTCTCTCACGATGACTTTGTACTGGTGCTTCAAAATTATCAAGAGTGAGCTTGTGTCTTCCCTTTGTTTGGTTGCTTCTTTGAAGGACATTTCAGATTCTTTATACTGATAAATCCAAGAGAAAGATTCACTCCAAGGAAAGTGAAAGCAGGCCAAATCAGGACTCCATTAACATCTTACATTGAAGAATTTCCTACGATTTGGAGATTCTATTGCCTATGATTTGGACATTCTATTGCCTGCAACAGACATTTGCATGTGATTTGGTCATTCTCTTTCTTGTATTTTGGTCATCATTTCTAGATTGATTTGGATGCCTTGTGAACAGTCTCACAATAGGTAGAGATAATCATGTCATTGTCTCACTTAAGGGTAATATCTCTATGCTATAGATTACCTATTCTCATCATGAAATGCATTTAGATTGTCAACCTAGGGACATAGACTTGAAATGAGACAGCGCAGTTTGTGCACTAAGTTCCTTTAGGAGTCATAAAACCTATGCTGCAGGAAGATAAAATGCATGAAAGGAATCTATGCTATTGCTGGAGGAAAGTAAACATACTTAACTATTGGATAGAATTACCATAGAAAACTTATGAAATGAATCTAAGCTTGTCTAACAACTCAAAACATTCACTATACCCATTTCTGCAAATGTTGCAGGAACAACCATAGTGGCAATGCTGCAGGAATAAAATAGTAACTCTATTTGAAAACAGGAAAAGGTCTAGGAAACAAATCTATTCTAACTTAATCTAATCCACCTTCCAAGTGGGCCCCCTTGGTTGGCTTCTGCTAACTACTCAACACAAGAGATAATCCAAAATCACTCTTCCATTAAATTCTTCTTAACTGGTTACATAACAACTGAATAACTCATGAAGAACAAAAATAGAGAAACTTCCACTATATTGAATACATAATTCTATCTTTCTTCATTACCTACGAAATCAATCAAAATCCCTTTATATCAAGGATTGACACTTATTGAAAACATAACAGAGAAGTCTCATTAAACCTCACCAAATATGGAGGAGATAAAACAACCATGACATAATACAATTAATGCTGACAACAGAATAACAGTTCTAACAAAATATAGCAGGATTGATTCCCTATATTCTCTAGAACAGTAGATCCTTCAAAGCTTGGCATATCCATTGGAATCATGATGGATTCTCCCACCATGGTTGGTCTTCTAACACTCCTTTAATGCAGATGCACCATTCTTCATACCACTCTGTGTTTACTTGAAAGGTTAGTAACATTCGGTACACATATGCAAGTCAACATTTTCAACTCCTACTTAAATGTTAGAACATAGCTTGAAGTAATTATATGAAGTACTACATTATATTTACAATAGTCAGCAAAACATACCACTCAAGCTACCCATATATTTTGTGGCTTTAGTTGTACTTGGTATAGGTTCACATAAGTATAAGTAATAAAATGTCTTGGAAATGTTTGTCAAAGTATCAACAAAATATAAAGATCATAACAAAATTGAGGCACTAATTAGACTCATCATCTGCCCCCTACTATCAGAATGCTTTTCCTCAAGCATTGTATTTCCTTTTTATGGTCCTGAAAACACCAACGGTCATCTTTACTTTCTTTCCACTTTTGAAAGTGTAGTATAACCCCCTTGTGTGTTCCAAGTAATCTTCTTGATGCTCCTCAACCAACTAATCCAGTCTAGTAGCATTGATGTCATATAGGGGCCAAAAGAGTGTAGGTGGCTAGAAGGATAAAGGCATCCATAATTCCCTTCTGGGTTGTCATCCCAACTTCATGTAATTAGCCACTCTGTGGACATCTACTTCATAATTAATTGGGCTATGTGGTTCTTCTTTTCTGAAAGCTTCTAGAAATCTGTTCCACCTACTTCTAACTCCTGAAAGAGCTCTTTGGGCTTTAAAATTGGGCAATGTCTGATAATCTCTATAAACTTTATCCCTCAATGCAAATACTTTTTCCCTAATTTCTAGCTTTGGTCTCCCATAAGTCATATTGAGCCAATCCCTCAAAAGAACATCAGGCTTATGTGACTCAGCCCTTAATAGAAAAGGCTCAAATTTCCCTAGATCCCTGTAGGTGTTCAGTTGTTTGTCATAGGTTGTCTCATTATGCATCCATGACATCAAGGCCCTTAAGTGAATGTCCCCTATATAGAGCAGAGGATTCCACTCTATTTCATGTGGGATAATAAAATTGTGCAAATAAAGCTCACATAATAGATTTTGTTGCCATGATGGCAAAGTCTAATAAAAACCATAGAATTCTTGGGCCTACTTGAATTCATAATCAATGTCCTTCATTTTCATCATAAGTTGGAACAAAAGAAATTTCTCCTTTAAGCAAATAGCATATACCCTAGGTGGTGGTCTACAAGCTATCACCTAGTCAGCTAGTTTTAAGGCCTTGTCCATTTGCTTTTTTTGTTTCCTTAGCTTCTCTTTGAGAGATTCAATCTCCTCATCCTTCTCAAACATCTCCCTTTGCATTTTATTTCTTTCCTACTTCCACCATGTTTTCTAAAAGATAAAATGGTTGTATAGATGAAAGAGGATAGACTGAATTGTTGTTAAAGGGAACTCTTATATTTGAGCCTTCTTTTTCTTCTCCTTAACAGTCTGCTAGAAGAAGTCAATGAACCATGTTGATTGATAAGGTATAATGGATACATTAGAATATACAAGATGTTGAGGAGGAGTAGATTGAACATTCATAGGAATGCTCTCTTGCATTGCATCATGGATCGGTTCAGGCATTCCTTGATCAGTCTATGGCATGCTACTACTAGGCTCTTTCTCATTAGGAGGCTCCTCCATATGATGGGATTCTGCCTGCGTAGGTGAGTCATCAGGAATATATTCAACAGAGGGATCTTTATTAGGTTTTGGTGCTGGAACATCTAGGTGTTGAGGAGAAGGTGGAGACACCTGTCCTCTCATGCGAGGGCTTCTACGCATAGTTGCCTCTTCAACCACTTCAATTTTAGGTTGGTGAGACCTTTTCAGTTTATGTGTTGTAGGAGTAGATGTTGCAGGAGTAGTTATTATAGGACTCGACCATTTTCTTTTATTAACTTGAATTGTAGGGTTTGAAACTTCTCCTTCTAAGTTAGGGATTTCTTTTCTAACTTTTTGCTTTCCTTTTCTTGAGGAAGAAGTGGGTACATTACTCTCTAGAGTAGGTTCAGGAGGTTGGTTTTCTGGTGGTAATTTTGGTTCTTTTTCTTTCGCGGCTGCTTCTTCAGTAGGGTCAGAAGATTCTACTACATCTTCTAGAGGTTGGGCCACATGATTTATTTGGGGTTGCAAAGTTTTGGTTTGGACATATTCATCCCATGACATGGGGGAAACATCTCTAAGAGATCTCTCAACCAAAATATTGATGAGGGCATGGTGACTAATGGAGTTTGCATTACCTTTTTGAGTTTCCTCGGCACTGATACTTAGCATATTATAAAGAAAATTGAGAATATTAACCTGAAGATTATGCCTGATACAATTAAGCAACTTAAAATGATGAGCATGTAGGCTTGAAAACCTTCTCTCACAAGTTAAATACCTGATGATATGCATAGCCATTTCTAGAAATGGCTATGGAAGGGACAATTTGCTACACCCCTGCTTAGTAATTTCAAGTGGAGGATCACCCAGCCTGGAGAATTGAGCCCGAGATGACCTGGCATCATGCTCATTTGGATAATGTTCTCCCACAACTATTAATCCTGTAACTTATGCAATTCTCTCTTCAATAGAAAAAATTGTCAATCCCCATATGGTTGCTTGTCCTTCTTCAAATGTACTCATGAATTCTGCAGCAACCTCCTCATTAAACTCTGTCAGCTAAAGAAAATAGCCAAGCTAGCCGCATCCATTGAACCTGTGGACTGCCTCAATATCCGCCAGTAAAATACCATGAATGACTGGTTCATGTCTTTGTAACTGTCTATCTATCTTAATAATGCCCACTCTCAAATTTTCAGCTTTCCAACCCACTGCTAAGCTTTCGACTTCTCTACAAATTCCCTCTTTTGAAATGCAATTGCGATTCTTGAAAATGTCGATATTTTTGCTTGCATTACCTTTGTTTTACTTGACATGAACTATAATAATGACATTGATTTCAAAGGTCATCAATACCTTAAGTGCGAGTTACCTCACAAATTAATTATGATCCTTTTGAAGTCATGTCAAGTTTAGGAAATCAAAATTTGAAAGTATGAGAAATGTGTGAAGGAATTAAAAATTAATGGAATGCAGCCTAAGTACAACATTGATATGATAGGGGTATGACAAGGGTAGTTTAGGAATGATACTTGGAAGTTAGTACACTTCCCCTACCCCCTACAAAAGTTGAACAAGTGTCCTCACTTGTTAAATTTAGCACGAGGTTGGGAAACTGGCTTAATACATATATTATACATTTAATGTAGTACTAGATATAATTAATTAAACTTGTGCGCTAAAAGTAAGGAGTTAGAAAGTTGTACCTAGCAATTAGTTGCCATACATGAATGTAAGCTGAGGAGAGTGTTGATTCTGGTGGCCACATTAGATTGTTGATGTGGCATTTTATTGAAAGCATTTGAAAATAGAAATTGTGGGTGACATTGATTTTGAGTGGGTGGTCTAAATAGGAATGAGATGAGTTAATGTGAAGAAAAGAGAAAAGTGAATGAAGAAGTATACTTCATTAAATGAAGTTTTATTATGATTGCTATCAAACATTTGTCATGGTGATGCTGCAAGAGGAAGGCTTTCACCTTCAGCTACAAGAACTATTTCCTAAGGGGTTGTTAAATTGTGCATGTTGAACTGTTTCAAGAATTCTTCTTTTGTTTGAGGTTTGTGATACAAGCGCAAGCAATGTCCATTGACTAGCAGCTTAAATTGTACTAGATCAAGTGTTGTCAGCTGAACTTATCCATTATCAAAGACATATTGAATTTCATAGGGTCCTAGCCATCTAGTTTGCAGCTTGCCTGGGTTCTCCTTGAATCTGGAATCATATAGTAAAGCCTAATCTCCTACTTGAAATTGCTTGTTCTTGATATGTGAATCATGCCATCTTTTCCTTTGGTTCTAAATTAGTTATGTTCTTTCCAATGCTGATTTGCGCATTTCATCCAATGAGTTGAGATCGAGGAGATGTTCTATTTATGTTGTAGGAAGATTGATGTTTAGCTCAAGTGTTGTGCGCAATGGTTTGTGTTCAAATTCTATGGGAAACATTGCTGCTTTTCCATACACCAATTCAAATGGTGTGAACCCTGTTGTTGTCTTCCATGTGGTACGGTAAGCCCAGACTACCTCTGTCAATCAACTGCTCTAATCCTTGCGATGCAACTGTATTGTCTTGGTTAATATGGCCTCTATTTCTTTGTTGGTCACCTCTGCCTGTCCGTTTGCTTGCGGATGATAAGGACTAGACTTCCAATGCCTTATGCTACACTCCTTCATCAGCTCTATGATCAAGTTTGATGTGAACTGTGTGCCTTGATCCATTACTAGCTCTTTGGGAACTCCATACCTAGTAAAGATTTCTTCATACAAGAATTTTGCTACTTTTTCATCCCTTGCATTCTACATAGCTTTCACTTCAACCCATTTTGTCAGGTAATCTATACAAACCAAAATGTAGGATTTTCCATTTGATGGTGGATCAATTGGTCCAATGAAGTCCATACCCCACTTATCAAAGGGTGTTATTACTAATTGTGGGTTAAGTGGCATCTCATCTTATTTTGTTGGTCAACCCATCCTCTAACATTTATCACATTAATTTGTATAACTAGATGCATCTTTGTGTAATTGAGGCCAATAATATCCTATTGTTAAGATTTTTAGGGTTGTTCACTTTGCTACAAAGTGACCTCTGCAAGGCTCATCATGACAAGCATGGAGTATATCATATACTTCATCTTCTCTCACACATCTTCTCATAATCTGATCTGGACCAGTGTAAAATAGATTGTTATCTATCCATGAAAACTGAAAGCTCTTCTCTATAAGCTTTTTCTTATCTTTCTGAGAAAAATGTGGGGGCATCTTGTTTGCTACAAGATAATTGGCTATGTCTGCATACCATGGGTTTTTTATTGCTATATGGAATAGGCGTTCATCTGGAAATGTATCTTCAACCTGAGTAGTATCTTCATCAGCATTTTGTAGTTTAGATAGATAGTCAACAACTACATTGGCCTTTCATGGCTTATCAACAATTGTGATATCAAACTCCTACAATAGTAAGAGCCATCTTACCAATCTGCCTGTTATAGTAGGTTTGTTCATCAGATATTTTATTGCAAATTTATCAGTGTGAACAAAAATGGGATAGCCTGACATAGTGTCAAAATTTTTTCAATGCATAAACTACAGCTAGGAGTTCCTTTTCAGTAACTATGTAGTTCAATTCAGGGCCATGGAGGCTTAAAATGATATAGTAAATTGCATTCTCAAGGTTAGTAGGCTTTTTTCCTAGCACAACACCTATGGCATTATCTAATGCATCTGCATGGATGTGGAATGGAATAGACCAATCTGGTCCTTTTAGGACTGGTGCAGTTGTTAGGAGGTTCTTTAGCTGTAGGAAGGACTCATCACATGCTTGTGTCCACTTAAATTCAGCTTCTTTGGTAAGCAATGTATACAGAGGACTAGCAATTTGACTAAAATTTTGAATAAAGCATCTATAGTATCCATCATGTCCTAGAAAAGATCTTACATCTTTTTGTTTAGTAGGAGTAGGTAGTGTAAGTATTACCTCTACTTTAGCTAGGTACACTTGAATTCCTGCTGTTGAAATGAAATGCCCTAGTACCACTCCTTCCTACATCATCATAAAGCATTTCTCACTATTAAGGGATAGATTATGCTCCTTACATCTAATTAATACCTTTTCAAGATTCTTCAAAGCCTCATCAAATGTCACTCCAAATTTTGTAAAGTCATCCATATATATCTCCATACAATCATGTGAAATGTCAGCAAAAATACTAATCACAGTTCTTTGAAATGTTGTTGGAGCATTAAACAACCCAAAAGGTAGAACTGAATAGGCATATGTCCCCCATGGACATGTGAATGTAGTTTTCTCCTGGTCCTCTGGAGCAATAGTTATATGATTGTATCCACTATATCCATCAAGGAAGGAAAAATACTTCTTACCGACCAAAGTATCAAGTACTTGGTCAATGAATGGTAATGGGAAGTGATCTTTCTTAGTAGCTTTATTTAACTCTCTATAATCCACAGAAATCCTCCATTTTCCCCCCTTTTTAGGTACTATTACCAAAGGTGATACCCACTTATTGTTAGATATAGGATATATAAAGCCAGCATCTAATAACTTTTGCAATTTTGTTTTAACTATCTCCCTTAATGTTGGGTTTATCCTTCTTTGAGGTTGACGAAGGGGTAGGCTTCCTTCATTGATATATATATATCCTGTGAGTACATAATGTTGGGCTTAATCCCTTCATGTCCCCATAATCCCATGCAAAGTCTTTCTCATGTGTTTGTAGCAGTTTAGTTAGTTGTTCCATTTGTTGTGGAGGCAACTTATTATTCACATGGAGATTATGACCTTTAGAAAGTTCAACAGTATTTGTAAGGTCAAGCATGGATATTTCAGGTAGAGGACTTGTGTTTACTTCACTAGGTAGCAAATGGTGGATAATATTGAGTTCTGAAGGTAATACACAATCCTCAAAATTATCTTCATATGTACTTAACTCCAACATAGAACTCTTAGATACATCTTTGATTACAACACAATCATTATTAAGAATGCTCCGAATGACTTCATCTTCCTCTTGCAGCTTGAGAAAGGATTGCCTATGTAACATAATGAGCTGAACCACAGAATTCAATTCTTCCTCCCCATCTCCTAAGTCTGGCCATATAGGTGTACTCAAATCTGGTTGTGGTTGAGCTGGAAGATATAATGCTAATTTCTTAGTGGCTTGCCCATATGAAATTGTCATGTTCCCTGATCTACAACTTATGTTTGCATCAGTTGTTGCTAGCCATGGGCATCCTAGAATGACAGGGTAACCAGCAAGGTTCACTTTTGGTGAAAGGATCATGAAATCAACAGGGTACTCCCAAGAATCTAAGGCAACTATTATATCTTCTATCATTCTATCAGGAGTAACAGTAGAGCTATCTGCAATTTGCAATATTTTTGGAGTAGCTCTCAACCCTTCAATACTCAGTTTATTCATAGTATCCTTAGTCATTACATTAATGGCAGCACCTAAGTCTATTATCACATTTTTGATAGACTGGCCATTAATGATGATGTTCACAACTGGACTCCCTGGATCTGAATATTTTAGTATTACCAATTTTCCTAGCATGATACCAGCTAATTGTCCTATAACATGAACTGTTGTAGGATCTTTTTTCTTTCTCCCAGGCTTTTTAAGACAAGCTTCTTTTATTGCTTTTCCATAAACTAGAACATCTTTTATTGCTTGAAATAGGGGAATCTGGACATGCATGTTCTTAAGCTAGTCAATGATATCAAATGGCTGATGTTCTTTTGGTATGGGCTTCTCCATACTGAGCCTCTAAGGAAAAGGTGGTTTAACTGATGTATGAGCATTAGCTGAGTTGGAAACATTTTCTGATGCAATAGTATTTGGAAAATCATTTTCCTAGAATTGGTACTATTGCTGTAGGAAGGTCTGGCACTTTAGTGATAAGGGGTGGTTTAGGTGCTGGCAAGGTAGTACCTGATCTTAGAAGTATATCAGCTATATCAAGTGCATAGGCAGGATACTGCTGAGCATCAGTAGCATACATTTGTTGTTGTGGTTGTTGACTGTTGGGAGTGTAGACACGAAAAATTGGCCAAAGGCTTAAATCAATCAAAAGGTGCATCAAATCATCAAAATAGCATGAAAAAACAATAAATGGAACAAAGGCAATTCAAATCAAAGGAAAATTCAATTAAATGATTAAATGATTAAATAAAGCTTGAAAAGGGGAAAAACACTAAGAAATTGATTAAATTCAATTAATGACATAGTGGTTGAAATGAAAAATCAAAATGAACCTCTTACCCTTCATGGCTAAATTTAATTACTTTAATTAATTAATAAATACTAAAATTCCCTCAACAAAGGAAAAAGGAGACAAAATGGACACAAATCACTCACTTTTGTTGAAATGGTCCAGCCTTTTGAAACCATTTAAATGTTTGTCCCCCAATTTAGGGACAAAGCAAAGCCAATTGACCTTACCCAAGTATAACCATAGTTATCTCACTCTACCCCCTACCCTTGGGAAAATCTTATAAATAGAAGGCATTTTGAGGCATTATTCATCCACTCCATATCTTTGAATTGCAGCAAAGCTCTTGCAATTTGCATCCACACTACTCACTTAGCATTTTCATTGATAATTAGCTTAATTGTTGATCATTTTAGAGATTTTCTTATCAAATAGAGCTAGAATTTGATAATTAGATCTAGTTTGCATATCATTCTTAGTTCAATTCTCATAATTAGAGTGTCACTAGTGAGGATTTGCAGCTGAGAGCCTCACTTACTACTTCAATTTAGAGAACCATGAGATATTTAGATTAATTTGTGCATTATTTAGATTAGTTTACTTTGAATAGTGTAAATTCTCTTTAAATCTTGTTATTTCATGAAGGTGTAAATCACTCACACACAAATGGCGCCCACCGTGGGGTTCTAGGCCTCAAATTTATCATAATTTCTATGTTATTTGCAAAATTTAGGCTAGAATTGCATGATTTTGCTCACTGTTTGCAGGTTACAGGAAAGAAATCATGCCTGCCGGTAAATAAATCACGCCTACAGCAAAGAGATGTCGCTCGTGGTATTTAAAATGTCGCCTGGAGTCTGAACGATCACGCTTATCAGCCTGCAGAATCACGCTTCTGGATAAAGAAATCACGCCTGCGGTAATTAAATTCTCGCCTCACGGACAAGCAGCTGATGCCTTTGGCTATTTAGATGTCGCCTGGAAAGAATTAAAAGCCGCGGCCGGGGAATTATTTTCCGCCTGGTGTAAAGGGAGTTTACTGCCTTTCGCATTTAATTTGTCGCTTTGAGTTTTTGAAATGTCGCTTTCAGTTAATTAGATGTCACTTCTCTGAGTTAATTTGTCGCTTGAAATAAAGAGTTCACGCGTTCATTTAATTTGATATCGTAGTTAATTACTTTAATCTCACTTGAGCCCCTTTTGGTGACGCTCGCGGTTAAAGTAATTACGTCTTTATTAAATTAGATCTCGCCTTTAGCATGGACAATGTCGCCTGGTTTAGCATTCATATTATATCAGAGTAATTACTATTGTCGCATGTATTAAAGATTTCACGCGTTTGCAAAATTTAATATCGCACTTGTCTATTTTAATCTCACTTGAGCCCCTTTTGGTGACGCTCGCAGTTAAAGTAGTCACGTCTTTATTAAATTTAATCTTTCATGTAGTCTGGATGATGTCGCCTGACTGTATTTTCTCTGTTTTGTCAAAATAAGGACTGTATGCTAACTTTACTGTCATTTTTTTTATCTCAGGAGCATGGTCTATCATAAGAAAGTGCAAAAACCAAAGAGAAGGCACAATTTAGAGGAGAAATTGATCTCTAAAAGGATAAGGAAAGAAAACCGGGTACATTCTACCTTTGTTCTCAACAATGATTTAGAGAAAGAAGTAGAATTACATGCTAAATACATTGCTGTTGTAGATGCTTACAAACGAAAATATGTCTCATTAAATTGAGAATTTAGTCCTTAAGTTTGTAAGAATTTTGCAAATATTTTGGTAAAAAGAATCAAAAGCATAATCAATCATATCATTTTAAGCTTTGATTTTGGTTTCCCCTCATTTTGTTTGGATTGTGTTGACTAATTTGTTGATGGAGGGAACGTTTTGCTAAGGTAAGAGAAGGATTTGGAGAGAAAATGAAAAATCTACTACTTAAAAATGCGCCTAGCCTTTGCTAGCATCGTTTGAGGTATTTTTCTCATCAAGCTTGCACTTCCCTTAAATTGTGGCATTTCAAAGTTCAAAACATAGTTTAATCATAAAAGGAAAAAAATAAACACTTCAATTCTAAGAACCCCTTTGTCACGGGGTTGAAAAAGAACCAAATTGATTGTGAGTGTTTGGGATAAGGGAAAAGCAATAGGGATATGCTCTTCACTCTTTGAGTGAATCAAATTCCCAAACTTGCTCTACCAAATCCACTTTTCATGCTTTCAAATGAACATGTTTAAAACTTAGTGGGCTTGCCTCCCGAGATTGCCTTAGAAGGGCCAGTGAGAGGGACAGCCCAAAGTGGGATACACTTGCTTTTGCCTTGAGAATCTGACCCGCTATAAAATGAAACGCGTGTATCCTTAATGGGGTGCACGACAAAAAAGATTTTAGCTCTTTCAAACTTCCTCTAGTAGTCTTAACAGATTGCCCAAAATCGTGCTTCGGTGTGTGTGGGAAGCCCCTTAACATACTTGGGGGATGAAAGGCTAAGATCTATTTTGAACGGAAAACTTACTACATAACAGTAAAAATAGCAAAAACTACCTAATAAAGCCATTTAAAAGCCAAATTTGTGCTAGGTAGCTTGCTTGGAAGTCTTTCTTGTGATCAAACCCATGGAAACATTCAAGAATATACACATTAGAATGACCTAGGGACATGGTGAACTATTGATGTGTGTGTTGAGATTGTCTTCAACTTTTCAAACAAGAAGTTCCAAAGTACTTGATCAAAATACAATTAAAATTTTTAAATCTTAAAAAATTGATCAATACCATTTACCCATTCCAAACCAACCCAACCGGATTGAAATTCACAAAGGAAGTTTATTTGGGAAACAAATCAACCCTATTATGGAGCATAATTATCGAAGTCAAGATCAAGATCTCCATAGGAATCAAAGTGAGGAGGTTTCTGAAGATGATGTTGTTGAAGCATCCCAAAGTCCCAGGTTTCTGGAAATAATGGAATTACTTTTGAAGTGGGATAAAGACACATATTTTCTAGCTTTAGCTCAAGCAGGAGCTAAACTTCCTTATAATTATGACACATCAACCTTGAGAAAGAATGAGGAAAACCAAAGAGATACATCATATAAAATGCCCTTATTAATATCAAGCTATTCTTTTCAAAGTGATGAGGTGTCTAAAGATGATGTTGTGAGAGCATCCCAAGATCCCGTGTTTATAGAAATAATGGAACGAATTTTGGACTGGGATAAAGAAGCATATTTCCTAACTTTAGCTCAATCAGGAGCTAAGCTTCCACACAATTATGACATGTCAACTTTAAGAAAGGATGAGGAAAAACAAAAAGATACTTTATCTAAAAGGCGATCATTAAGATCAATGTGTCCTTTTCTTTATAATGATAGGCCATCCATATCTTCATTGTCCTCATATCAAAATGTCCATTGGAATCAAAATGATGAGGTGTCTGAAGAAGAAGTTTTAGAAGCAATTCAAGATCCCAAGTTTATGGAAATAATGAAATTAGTCTTGGAGAAGGATAAAGAAGCATATTTCATGGAGTTAGTTCAAGCAGGAGCTAAGCTTCCTCGTAATTTTGACATATCAACCTTGAGAAAGGATGAAGAAAAGCAAAAAGATACTTTATCTAAAGAGCCATCATTAAATCAATTTGGCCATTCCTTTATGATGATGGGCCATCCATATCTTCATCCTCCTCACAAAAAGAAGCATTTTAGAGAAACAAAGTTATCTCAGATCAAAGGAAATTGCATAATCAACCTATTTGTGATCAAGATAATAAAGAATATGGAGTGAAAAATACCGCTCTCAAGCAAGATCTAATTCAAAAACCTCCATATAGCAAGATTAATCCATTCATCCTTTGTCCATCTCCTAACAAGGTTTCTCCCTGGATGACTTGTACACCTTTCATCCTTCATCCATCTCCCGAACCTCTATCTAGCAAAGACCCTCCCATAACTAGCATTCCTTTCATTTTTTCTTCATCTCCCAAAGCTCCACAATTATCCAAAATTCCTCCATCAAAAAATGAGCCTAATGATGACACTTTTCCCATTAACTATGTTTACCCTCAAGGGCTACCTCTAAAAGAAACCCAAGCTAACTCACATCTTGCTGCAGATTGTTTCCATGCTTCAAAGATCTTAGAACCCAAAGCTTCATGTGCCTCAATGCCTATTATACCTATTCAAGAGGATCCTACACCATTCTTCCAAACATCCCCCACACATTTCCAAACATCTACCTTATCTTTAGAAGTGGCTCCATGTCAAGAAGATAATCCAAAGAGAAAAGAGATAAATAGTGATAAAGATCAAGATCAAGATTATATACAAACTCCTCCCATATTTGATGAAGGTCCCATATCCCTTGAACCTTGTGATGATCCCCTTGTATCCTTTCATGTCTTTCAAGATGATATCCTTCCGTTCCAAGAACAAAGTACCCTTCCAAGTTCCATATCTTCTCCATTTCCCAAGCAAGATCAAGATATCCCTTCCACAAGTTCCAATGAGCATATTGAAAATCAAGAGCAAAATACCATCTCTACATCATTCGAAGATCCTTGTCAAGATCAAAGCATCCCATCATTTCCTTGTCATATTCCTCCATGTTCACCTCAAGAAACCATCATTCTTCCAAATCCCTTGCAAGATAATAAATCCACTCAAGCTTCAGTTGATCCTATCAAATGTGTTCCTATCAAAGCTACTCATGAGCCTATTGGTATAAAGATAAATCTTAAAGATGAGAATGTTGACAATGGAGCTCCTTCCAAAGATATTGATATCCCTTTCACACCTTATATCCCTCCATTCAAATACAACCACATACCTTCACTATCCTCCAAATCCATTTTGGGTTCCTATGTCCCAAAACAAAAGTCTTCATCCCTTCCATCCATATTAGGTCCATATATTCCCCCATCAACCGTTCCTATCATCCCTAGCTATCCATTCACTTACCCTACCATGTATCAAGATCAACGAAGACACACATACTTGAAGAATGTCCAAACACCAATCCATATGAACCATCCATATTATTCCTATTCATCCACAATTCCTAAGTCTTTTGGAAGAAATTTTGATGTGCAACATAAAAATCATAAATCCAAGAATCCATATGTGCATAAAAATCACAATGTCCCATCTAATCGACATGTGAATGAAAAGAAAAATGAAATATCCAAAAGGCCGCAAAGGTCCACAAAGCAAAAAGAAAAAAAGAAAATGTGGGTTCCTAAATCCCTCATTGAAGAAATGCATTCAAAAGCATTCCAAAAGGAAGAAAAATCAAAGAATATGTGGATTCCCAAGTCATTGTTGAAAGACTTGCACACAAAAGAAGAATCAAAATTGACATTCAAGCTTCCAAAGGCTTCCATTCCATCTCCTTCCAAACATCCTTCATCTTCTTACATCCAAAAATCCGCTACCTCAAAAAGATCCTTACCTCCATCATCTATTGTTCCTCCATCATTCCACCACTCTTCAAAGTGTGTGTCAAAGTTGATCTTGCCAACATTCCCATCTGCAACATACCTTCTTCTTATCCTCACATTCATTTTCCAATGCATACTTTCTGTACTTCCATCCCTCTTATCAATATCTTTGAGCATCCTAGTCATACCCATGGTTTATTATAGCATATCTTTCAGAGGAGCATTGTCCAAAGATTCTAATGTTGGGAAAATATTGAAAAATACAAAAAAAAGAAAAAAAGAAAGAAAAAATGAAAAAAATGAAAAAAGAGAAAAAGTGCCTTGGTGAAAACCTAGCAATAGGCACCTTGGTAGCAAAAATAAAAAGAAATAAATCTAGGGTGAAAACCACTTCTTATGGCGCCTTAGACAAGTACCATGATGAAAACTTGGCAAACAAGCGTCATGTGTAATTATTCCTTCTTGCACTTTACACTTGGGGGCAAGTTTCATCCATATTTCCATCATTCACCTTCGTCTTGACAAGGTTGAACACATCCATGAGCATTGAGTATCTTGACATCCGTTATCCTTTCCATCAGCTTATGTACTTGTTGCATCCATGTTACCCTATCATGATCTTGCTTATCCCAAATTCACCTCCATTATTCCATCAGCTTTTTCATAATCCCAAAACATCCCTTCATAGCCTCCATCACTCCTTTATCTTGATTGTGTTATCTTATCCACATCTTACCCAAATTGACCCTTGGTCTTGATCAAGATGAAAAAAAAAAAAAAAAATTGTTATCAAAAACTTCTTGACATGTCCACTCTTTTGGATCACTCCTTTTCATGGCAGCAGATTGTTATCCTATACACTATCTAGCCCTGCACAATTGGCTTTCATGGCTTATCCAAAAACATGCTTCACATTGCTATATCATTTTTTTCCTTAGCTTGGGTACTCTTGAGGAGATAGTCCTATGGGTCACATTCGCATACTTCTTCCATCATAGCCTTTCCATCTCTAATCCATCAGCTAGAAAATCCATCCTTCTTGTCCTATATCTTGCTAAGACATTGGGGGAAAACCAATGTGATCTTGTTTGAGAGTGGGTAAAAAGGACAGCATGAAGTGCTTTTGAGTTGCATCTTGCATAAACATAGTTTTTGCAATATTTTGGAAGTTTTTCCAAGTCCAACATTTTTTCTATCCAACTGGGGCATTTGATCTTAATCAGCGGATTTCAGCAAACAAGCATGAATTCACATGAAGCAAGGCATTAAACCCAAAAAGGATTCAATAGTACAATATTTAGTCACATCAAAGAGGGAATTATCAGAGTTTCAGAAGAGAGAAGAGGATTTTCGTGAACCTTTGATGGATATCATTGTTCATACCCAAGTATTTGAGCATACAACTTGATCCATGAGCCTTCATTGACTTTATTATTCGGGATTAAAAATTGACAAAACACTTTAAAAAGATCAGAATGCTTGGAAATACTTTTTGAAAATCATGAAACATTGCAAAACACTTGAAGCTTTCTTTTGATGATCTTTACTTACATTGATTTTTATCACATCTTTTTAGCTAATCGATGATGTTTTGACTAGATTGGTGATGATGGAGACATGATATTTTTCTTGCCTTTGAGTGACTGTCTTGAGGGATATCCAACAACTTATGTGAATTCATCTAACGACATGGTCATCAAAGAACCATCGAGGACTTTCATATAAGGTGGAAGGTTGACCTTTGCTTGTTTATGCAACATTGAATTCGTTGAAACTGGTATTCATACTCTCATAGTTGGTTTATTCAACTAGTGTGGGTTGTACTAGTTCAAAAAGGAGGTTACCAAATGTGATAAAAAGTGGTATTCATATCATCATGTCAGTGGGCAGTGATGATTGTACTTGCTTTCCGGTCCCAAAGTGCTCAATGATGAAAATTTATCCTCAAGGCATTTATTTGCTAAAAGCTAGTGACACTTAGCTGCATTGCATTGCATTATCATGTTAGATTAATTGCAGGTGCATTTGTTTGTAGTATTTTTCCAAGGGAAAAGGGGGTTCATTCAATCAAAATCTTGATCAATCATAAAATGGGTCATTCAATCAAGAATCAAGAAAAGTCCATAAATCATAAATGTCCATAACATCAAAGATCCATGAACTTTGTCTAATCAAAGATACAATGTCATCAAAATGATACATCCAAGTCCTGATCAATAACTGAAATATCATGATACAATATCAACAAACTGAAAGAGCTCCATAATCAATCATCTCAATAACCTATACTCTAGCTGGGTCAAACCCATCACTTAAATCCAAATATCCAAGAAGCTAAGGTCCGTATATATATCATTTACGAAAATGTGCCTGTTTCACAAATCAAGGGAATCATATCAGTATTTTATATCAATGAATCATCTTACATCAATCAATCAAGTCAATCAAAGTAATCAAACCTATCATTATTTGTTCGTGTCTCTATTTCTTGAGAGCGAAGTATCAATTTATCAATCCTATCAGGATCCCATATCAGTTTTCACACTGATCAAGATCAATCCTATCAACTGTATCGGTTTTCACACTGATCAGTTATCCTATCAGAACTATCCTATCAGATTGAAAAATCACATTCATTGGTACCATTATCCTATTATCCTAATCACTTGTTTTTCTTAACTACAACAGACCTATCTATCTTGGATGTGAAAATTGTGAGTCATGGCATATCATCAATTTTTTTTCAGAAATGAAAACATATTGGACCAATCAATTAAAATCTTTCAAATCAAGGAATCAATATGTTTTATTTCTGAGGGGGCATCAGAGTATCAAATGGGCATCACATCAAAAACATTTATCAGTGGGGCATATCATATCAGTATCATATCAGAGGTATCAGAATCATATCAGCACCATCATATCAAAGATACATCATCGTCATCAGGAAGTACATCAATCAGAACAATCAGAGGCATATCAGAACCATAACTGAATCAGATCATCATATTAAGGGAATCTTTGAATCGGTGTTCTTCGCACATCAACTCAAAGAGGGGCATTTGTAGACACGGAAAATTGGCCAAAGGCTTAAATCAATCAAAAGGTGCATCAAATCATCAAAATAGCATGAAAAATCAATAAATGGAACAAAGGCAATTCAAATCAAAGAAAAATTCAATTAAATGATTAAATGATTAAATAAAGCTTGAAAAGGGGAAAAACACTAAGAAATTGATTAAATTCAATTAATGACATAGTGGTTGAAATGAAAAATCAAAATGAACCTCTTACCCTTCATGGCTAAATTTAATTACTTTAATTAATTAATAAATACTAAAATTCCCTCAACAAAGGAAAAAGGAGACAAAATGGACACAAATCACTCACTTTTGTTGAAATGGTCCAGCCTTTTGAAACCATTTAAATGTTTGTCCCCCAATTTAGGGACAAAGCAAAGCCAATTGACCTTACCCAAGTATAACCATGGTTATCTCACTCTACCCCCTACCCTTGGGAAAATCTTATAAATAGAAGGCATTTTGAGGCATTATTCATCCACTCCATATCTTTGAATTGCAGCAAAGCTCTTGCAATTTGCATCCACACCACTCACTTAGCATTTTCATTGATAATTAGCTTAATTGTTGATCATTTTAGAGATTTTCTTATCAAATAGAGCTAGAATTTGATAATTAGATCTAGTTTGCATATCATTCTTAGTTCAATTCTCATAATTAGAGTGTCACTAGTGAGGATTTGCAGCTGAGAGCCTCACTGACTACTTCAATTTAGAGAACCATGAGATATTTAGATTAATTTGTGCATTATTTAGATTAGTTTGCTTTGAATAGTGTAAATTCTCTTTAAATCTTGTTATTTCATGAAGGTGTAAATCACTCACACACAGGGAGTCAGTTGAGGTTGAGTAGGTAATTGTGTCTACTTTTGAGGATTTGTATTTGGAGGTAGTGGCATTATTACAGGCATATTTGTTGGAGGTGGTAAAGGTGGATATCTAGGATTTAGATTAGACCATTGCTGAGGTCCTCTCCACTGATTAGTGGGCTGCCAATTTCCTTGCGGTTGTTGCCATTGGTTTGGAAATTGTGACCATTGGAGTTGTTGTGGAGGATACCATTGATTCTATTGATTATTTGGCCAAGCGTTATTCCAAGTGGGTTGATTATACTGTGGAGGACTTTGGACATTCCAATTTTTCCACTGACTATTATATGGACTTGAAGTTTGTAATGGGTCTTGAGGCATACCTTGTCTCATAGCCCATGGCTAGCGTTGAGCAATGAAGAATACTTTCTCATCCTCTGCATCTATCTTCAAGTACTTAGTTGGACAATGTTGATTCTCTAGGTTTGCGAACAATTTGCACTAACAATCCTTCTTTTGTTTGTGGCAATGAGGATAGTATTCGGCCAGCTGTGCCTCTACGTCTACATGTTTCTTCTTGGCAGTCATCGTGTCCAGGTGTGTAGCAACATCATTAATGATGTCTTTCTTGAAGTCTGATAACAGGTTTGAAATCTCCTTCTTTGAAATGCTAGAGCCACTCCCTTTGGTCAACACTAAGTGAAATCCCCTTCCTTTCTTGACCACTGCTCTAGAATAGTTCATACATATCTTCTAAAGGTCATCCTAGGAGGACTGAGATATATCACCTCCGGCCATGAGGTCCAGAGCTTCAACACAATTTTCATTCACTCCTCTTAGAAAAATCAGCTTCTGTGAATCCTCCTGCAATGCATGTTGCGGGTTCTTTTGTAGACTAAATAAGAAGCTTGATATGTAGTCCTCTAATGTCTCTTCTTCCCTTTGTGACATATAGAGGATGTCATCTCCTTTTGAATCACTTCCCTTGCAGTAATCTTTATACTTTCTTAGAAATAAATCTCTCATTCCATCCCAATTAGCTATTGCATTCGCTCCTAAGCCCATGAATCATCTAAGGGCTGACTCCTTCAATGTTGTTGGGAACAACTTAAGCTTATGACTATCAGTATTATAATCAAAACTTTGACACACTATGTCAAACTCAAACAAAAAGGTGTCAGGATCCTCCATAACAAGTTCATAGAACTTTGCAAGTGTTGAAGCAGGTATGTTCTTAAGGTTAGGATTGTTAATAAGACTTGGAATTGGAAATGGAAATGTAGGAGCTTCCATTACTGGAGGTGTTGGATATTGAAACTGTGGCGGGAAAGTATTTTTGACTAGAGGGTTTTCAGCAACAGGTGGTCCTAGAGTAGGATTATTATTATGAAAACTGGCTAATATTTATGCAAAAGGATGGAGGTCAAATGTTTCTTGGGTTTCTTCTTCTTCTATTGAAGATGATGCAACAAACTCAGGACTGGCATCAAGAAATGGTAATTCAAGCTCTTCAAACTCTTCTTTCAGTTTAACAGGCTCCTTTGGAAGAAATCTACCATGAGCATCTCTCCTTCTTCAATGCATGCAAGTAAGTTGATGACTTGTGGAGCAAGTTCACAACTTCTTGTATTAACTAAAAATAGGAAATTAATCTAAAAAATAAATGACTCATTAAGGTTACTAGTTTGACACCATCCCCGGCAACGGTGCCAAAAATGAACAGTCTCACAATAGGTAGAGATAATCATGCCATTGTCTCACTTAAGGGTAATATCTCTATGCTACAGATTACCTATCCCCATCATGAAATGCATTTAGATTGTCAACCCAAGGATGTAGACTTGAAATGGGACAGTACAGTTTGTGCACTAAGTTCCTTTAGGAGTCATAACACCTGTAGGAAGTTAAAATGCATGAAAGGAATCTATGTTATTGCTGGAGGAAAGTAACCATACTTATCTATTGGATAGAATTACTGCACAAAACTTATGAATGAATCTAAGCCTATCTAACAACTCAAAACATTCACTATACCCATTTCTACAAATTCTATAGGAACAACCACAGTGGCAATGTTGCAGGAATAAAATAGTAACTTTATTTGAAAATAGGAAAAGGTACTGGAAACAAATCTATTCTAACTTAATCTAATCCACCTTCCAAGTGGGCCCCCTTGGTTGGCTTCTACTAACTACTCAACACAAGAGATAATCCAAAATCACTCTTCCATTAAATTCTTCTTAACTGGTTACATAACAACTGAATAACTCATGAAGAACAAAAATAGAGAAACTTCCACTATACTGAATACATAATTCTATCTTTCTTCATTACCTACTAAATCAGTCAAAATCCCTTTATATCAAGGATTGATGCTTATTGAAAACATAACAGAAAAGTCTCATTAAACCTCGCCAAATAAGGAGATAAAATAACCACAACATAATATAATTTCTGTTAACAACAAAATAACAGTTGTGAGGAAATATAGCAAGACTAATTCCCTATATTCTCTGGAACAATAGATCCTTCAAAGCTCGGCATATCTATCGGAATCATGTTGGATTCTCCCATCATGGTTGGTCTTCTAACACTCCTTTAATGCAGATGCGCCATTCTTCATACCGCTTCGTGTTTACCTAAAAGGTTAGTAACATTCGGTACACATATGCAAGTCAACATTTTCAACTCCTACTTAAATGTTAGAACACAGCTTGAAGTAATTATATGAAGTACTGCATTATATTTATAATAGTCAACAAAACATATCACTCAAGCTACCCATAGATTTTGTGGCTTTAGTTGTACTTGGCATAGGTTCACATAAGTATAAGTAATAAAATGTCTTGGAAATGTTTGTCAAAGTATCAACAAAATATAAAGATCATAACAAAATTGAGGTAATAATTAGACTCATCACCCTGCACGCCATTTCCAGCTCGATCTGTGGATAGTCTGACTATTGTTTGTTTGAAAGAAGCATTGGAGGTTGTGTACATAGATCTGTGGTGCTTTCACAAAAAAATAATTGATCTGCATGTAAGATGATCTCAGGATGGCCTGCCACTTGATTTCAAAGTCAACACAGTAGGTGGGGTCATGCTGGGATTACAGACAGAGAAGGGGCAAGGGTCCAGCACACAGTAAGAAATGATAGGAAAGGGCACGGGACAACAGGAAAGAGGTGACCAAGGGCCAAGCATAGGCAGCTTCGAGCAACAAAACATTGCATGAGAACTATTTGACAGAATGATGTAATCATGTCTGAGACTGTGACACATTTAATTAATTAATTGCTTACTACTTTACAACAATAGGGGAGGATGGCCATAGAACCCCCACCCGATACAGATACATATAACTAGATAGTGGACCACTTGAATAACTTGGAAATTGATAATGTAGCTCTCAAATACACATCTTTCTTTATCCAATATTTCCTAGAAGCTCCTTGATCAACTCCTTGGAATAGAAGCATAAAATCAATCACTCAAAGACAACATGGCAACCCTTCTAAAATTTCCATTCTCAAACAACAAGTTGTAACCGATCGAGCTCTCTTACATAGTTTCTCATCCACCTTCACATCACAAGAAATGGGTATTCAAAATGATCTAGAATCTGTCATTGCATAATTGAATGAACTTGACAGCACCAAAATAGAACAAGCTGATTTGGTTGCCAAACATTTTTCACTAATGACCAAAACATAGGAGAAAGTCAAATCCTGGGCCTCTATCTGCAATAACAATGCTACTACTGCACCTCTCTCCAGCATTGTGGAGTTATTCCTAGATAAGATGATTGATGAATGCATGAGACAAAGATGCGAGTTGAATCTGCATGTCTATGGTCTCCCCTCTACTACTGATCCATCCTCTATTGGACAATCCTTCCTTAAGGACAGACTTGATATTCCTGATATTACACTCGACAACTATTGGTTTGACCGAGATGGTACACTTGTCATCAAGTTCTCTTCCCTACATGATAGGTTACGGGCTCTTAGAGCAAAGAGGAAATTATTCACTCTTCCCTCAAATATTTATTTGGATGAGGATCTCACTAGATCATAGAGGGTAGAACTGAAACAAGCCAGATCCCTAGTTGCTGAGGCCAGATGCAGTGGGAAATGGGTAGTTGTTAGGAACCTTAAAGAAGCTATTTGAGATTCTCCCCCTGCTGGGTGGGAACTGAGATAGGGCACTAAGGCCAAATGATGGTCATACTGGTAGTTGAGAAGGTGTGGGCCACCCCCCCTCTGGCTCACTTCTCCTCAACTACTGGAATGGTAACGGTTCTCTTTGGTTGTTACTGGGTCTTCTTCAAGATGCGGTCAAGTCTGCTAATATCTTGGTGATTACAGAGACACGTGAGAGTCTTGCACATCCCCTCCTAAGTTTCATCAATTATCAGTGGTTATCTATATGCAGAGAGGAGGTCCACACTTTTGGTGGTGTATGGGGCTCCGGTGGTGTGGCCTATTTGATTCAGGATAGCCTTTTCAGCACTACCTCTATAGTCCTTTCAGACGTATTTTCTAGATTCATGTGGATCCTATTACATCACGCTGGTCACCACCAGAGAGATATCTTCATCATGGTTTTCTACTTCCCACTGGCCTCCTCGTTGTATGCCATTCATAGTGTTGAGGATGGGGATCCTTTTCAGGATCTTCTGGAGGGCATCTCTAGATTCGGTGCCTTGGGCAATATCCTCATCCTTTGAGATTTCAATGCACGGACTAAGGAGTTACAATCATGTATACATGACTGGGACACTAATTGGACCTGCACTTCCGAGTTAGATCTGACTAGCCTTGGGCTTCAATGTACCTCAGAGGACTACAATGGGCCATTATCCACTTATGGTTGCCACCTCCTCCAGCTTTGTGAGTCTTCTGATTTCATCATTCTAAATGCCCTTTCTTGCTTTCTCAGTTCTGATATTTTCACATGTTGGCCTCATTGTGGTGGCGCTAGTGTGGTTGATTATTTGTTCACAGCAGCCTCCTTTATCCCCTTCATCTACCGCTTCACCAGCTCTTGTCTTCCTTTGGTTGATCATGATCTTTTGATCCTTGTGCTCCATTTCTCCCCCCTTCACCCACCTCACCCTCCCAGCCTCCAGACTATTTTGGGACATGCCCCTAACCTTGTCTGCTTCCACTATGTTGAGGGGGATTGTGACCTTTTCACCTTCCACCTGCGTCGACTCCTCTCCCCCATGATCTTTTCTAAGTGTAGCCATGTTACCTCCATGTTTGATCTACTGACCAAGGCCATTTGGAAGTCAACTTTCCTTTCCATCCCCCATCGCCCTATCTTCAGATCTAAATGTTAGAACACTTGCCCCATGAGCCGTTGGTTCAATGATGATTGTAAAGCTTTCCACCGTAGATTACGTTTGGCCTTTGAGTCCCTCCCTTCAGATTTTGTTGATCTTCATTACTCCTACTACCAGTTTCTTCGCATGAAGAAACATTCTTTCATTTCTTCATAGTGTAGAGCCTTGTGTAACACACTTATCCAGGATCCTAAGCTCTTTTGGCGTACCTTATTCCCGCGGCACCCCCCTCCACCCTCCACCATCGACCTTTCCTCCCTCATCTCCCACACCTCTGCTCTCTATGACATCCTAGGCCAACCATCTCTCCACCTCATCCCACCCCCTCACTTCCATGTCTTCACCACATCCAGCATTCACGAGGCCATTAGATCTATGAGATGCAGTAGAGCAGCTAACGAGGATGGTTTTCGGGTGGAGCTCCTTAAGATCAATATCACAGTGCTAGGCTCTTATATTCCCACACTCTTTAATAGAGTGGTTTTCACTGGCTTCCCTGAGGCTTGGTCAAGACATGTGATTCATCTGATCCACAAGATTGGATCAATCTTGGACCCCGAAAACTACATAACCATCATGATTGGGCATACCTTTTCCAAACTCTATGCCATGGCATTGAACACTATTCTTTCTTCACAGCTTGATAGGTTGGATTGCAAGGCTAGAGGTCAAGCCAATTTCTATGTGGATTACCAGACCATGGACCACATTTTGACACTACGGGTAATCATTGAGGAGGCTCGCTATCACTCTGTGAAAGTCTATTGCTGCTTCATTGACTTTCGTAAGGTGTTTGATTCCGTCCCCTGAGTAGCCCTTTTTTAGAGACTTAGAGACATTGGGATATTTGAGATTCTTTTGACTGCCATTATGAGACTTTATGAGTGTGTTGAGGGTAGATTCAGGACTCTAGAGGGCTTCTTAGACCCTATTCAGAGCACTATTGGAGTGAAACAGGGATGCCCTGTTTCCCCCACCTTATTTGGCATCTACATTGATGAGATCGAGGGCTTCATCAGAGAGTCATCTCTCCCAGGTGATGGGTTCTATTTACACCAGGTCTTAGTTTCCATTCTTCTTTTTGTTGATGATGTGATTCTCTTAGCCTCCTCACCTGAGGGTCTCTAGAGAATTCTTGATATCTTGGCCTCCTTTTGTGATTTGAGATAGCTTGTGGTTAATCTGGGGAAGACATGGGTCATGGTCTTCAACTACTTAAAGACCTCACATTTACACTTCTACTTCCAAGGATATGAGATCAAGATTGCCTCCACATACACATACCCTGGGGTTAAGTTTTCTGGTCCTTGCTTCAGTTTGAGACCTGTTATTCAACCTAGAATCAGCAAAGGGATGGGTTCCCTCACCCTGATTGAGAGATAGTGCTTTAGACACCACTTTCAGGACACCTCATCCAAGTTATCCCTCCTGGATTCTCTAGTTAGACCTACTGTACTCTATGGCTCTATTGTTTGGGGACCATCTCTTCTTGATTCTGACTGGGCCTCTATTGAGGGTATACAGACTCTCCTCCTTCGGCATATCATCAAATATCATCATACCACCTCCCACAGCACCATCCTAGCTGAGTTCAGGGCTCATCCCTTTAGGTTGGGAGCCATCTTCAACTTGGTTTGGTTTCTTCATCACCTACATTACTTCGCAGACTCTTCAGATGATCACAGTAGATACTCTTACCTCGCCTATTTCTCTTCTATTGAGCTGGCTAGATCTGACACCTCCTCTAGAGCTCGTTGCTAGTATGCTCAGGCCACTTCCCTTTTGGGTTCCATCAAGATTGATATTGATCACCTACCCCCCTTTTAGTTTTCTTTGGACACTCTAGCTCATCTTCTCCCCTCCAGACAAGAGTTGAATGAGCATGTCAGACTTGACATCTACAGGCAGTACATCATCTCGACCTGGACCAACCCTAGTGGGGGCTTACATCCAAAGATGGCTTTTTATACTGAGCACTTCTTACACATTCAAGATGGGATCATCATTCGACCCAGATATTTATCATAGTGTTGGTGCCATGCTCTTCAAATCGCATTGGGATCTTTTATAGTCAGCTCTCACCGCCTACGAGCGCAGACTGATCATCACATTGATAGAGAGGATCACATTTGCAATTTATGCACATTGTCTGAGATTGAGACTGAGACTGAGGCACATTTCATTTTTTTTTGCCCTATATACTATGAGATTAGAGGGAGATTATATTGCTTATTCAAAGAGTGCAGTTCCTTGACTTCCTTCTTTTGTTACTCTGACCATAAATGTCTGGCACTCTATTTACGAGAGACGGTATGGCTCCGTGACCATACCCTGTAGCTTCTATTTCCCCAGAAGCAGGTCACTGAGAAGCTCATTACAGATTTCTTCTTGCCCTCACCCCTGGTTCAGGGTCTGAAGTGGCCCTCATGTGCCTCCACCATCAGTCACTCTAGATCCGTGAGACCTTACAGTGCTTCTACACATCAACGACATACCGCCAACAGATCACGATGATGGGTCCATACCCATATTCTTCCAAGTCACTATCCTTCTATGTTGGATTTATTTCCACTCGGGAATGACCCCTAGTCCTTTCCCTGGTGGTTCTTGGTTCTTTTTTCTCTTCTTCTTCTTGTTTGGTTCCTTGTTCTTTTAGCATGTTCCCCCAATCACTGTTTGGTGGTCCGCTTGTTTCTTTCTATTTTGGATGTATGATTCTTGTCCCATAGACCATTGTTGGTCTTCTGTTGGACATTAATAAATTTATCTTATCTTATCTTATCTTATCTTATCAGAGATATAGTCTTCCTCACTATAGTGGACTATGTAAATATTAGTGACATTTTTTAACTACTCTTAATTTCTCAATTTTCCAAATAAAGGGGAAAATCAAGATTAGATAGCTAAACCCATTAAACCCACTGAACTTATTTATATAAGGTGATTGGAGATGGAAAGAATCTCTACCCGACCTTCCTGGCAAAAGGTCTCACAAAACATGAAGAAATAAATACCTTTTGTTCCTTCTTTGACTGAGGTTTGAATTGCTAATATCTCTTAATAGCAAGTGACACTTATGTTGTTCCAAAATAAAAATTAGTATGACATCTTAAATTATAACTATGCTTCTTTGAAAATGGGTGGATAAATATCTATTTGAGTTAGATTTAAATGCAAGTTTTTGGTTTAAATTGTGTGTTTTTCCAAATGAAGTTTTCAATGCATTAAGTTGTATATTATTAGGAAGAGAAATCTGATACGAGTTTTCAGGATACCATGAAGTTTTGGACTGCATTTACTGATATATTATTAGTTCTGGTTGATAGGTAAGATATTATAGATCTTATGAATATTTTCAAAACTGTCTTTTTTTTATGTTTCACTTAATTAATAATTTAAACTATTTCTTGAAAAATGATTTATTTCATTGTATATTGGTTGGTTTTATTGAATCATTGTACAAAACATTTTTGTTGAGGCAAAATAATTATTTCATTTTCATACTTTATGGTTTTCATTGTATGACAAGAATGTTGATAAGATATGATAAAGAGAACCCCACAACAAATCTAATCAATTGGAAATATCTTGTCCATATTGAATGTCAATCCTTATATATCTTCTATGTACTAAATATTGGTTTTTGGAGTCTTCCAACAATAGCATGAAATTGAAAAAAGTGATAAATAAAAAAATCATCTCGTAATAAAGAAAGAAAGAGACAAGTTGGAATGGTAAATAAACCAGCAATTGCACCAACAAGGTGCAAGATTACGCCAATAGCATGTTATGCTCTGTGTAATGTAATAAGGGGTGAAAAATTTTGGTCAAGGAAGTTGGAAGAAAATGTAGTCATTGAAATCTAAATTAAAACAATCATAATTGTACTATAGCATAAATCATCAAGTGTGAATGCAGCCACCATCCAAAAGCCATTTAGTACAACTTAGTAACATAAAGACTCAATTGTGTTATAAATACCATGCAATATGGATTAAATTTAATCAATCCCACATTGCCACAGGTCAACTAGAAATGATTTAAGTCAATTGATAGAGAATTAATTAATGATTGTGTCACTTGTTCCCCAAAAAATATAAACCAGCAATGAAAATAAGAGAGAATTGCACAAAAAGAACATTTATCTCAATCATATTGCAATTCAACAATCTAAAAACTTTTAAGCAATACAATCATTGTACATGTCAAAGAAATACCAATGACAAAAGAGCATCCAAACTCCATTGAAGTAAGTCATATATTGTAACTCTTCAATTATAGCAACCAAGGACTAGAAAATGGGGGATTCAAAAAATGAAAGCATAGAAAATCTAAATTCCCTCTTCACTTTGAAATTCTAAATTATAATTAGTACACTATTTTAGAAAAAATTCAATTATAGTTCAAAGTAATTAAATAAAAAATTATATCAAAGCACCTACAATAATCAGTGATCAATTTTCTATTATCCTTCATCATCTTCTTCTTCTCTTTCTTCTTTGTCCTCTTCTTTTTCCTCATCTTCCTTCTCTTCTATGTCTTCTTCTTCTTCCTCCTCTTTTTCTTCTTCTTCTTCTTCATTTTCTTCTTCTTTCTCTTCATCTTCATCTTCTTCTTTTTCTTCCTCCTCCTCTTCTTTTTCCTTCTCCTCCTCCTTATTCCTCATTTTTTTGTTGCTTCTTCTTCCTCCTTCCTCCTTCCTCCTTCCTCTTCTTCCTCTTCATTTTCTCATTTTTCTACCTCTTCCTCCTCTTCCTCTTCTTCCTCTTAATCTTCTTCTTTTTCCTCTTCCTCTTCCTCTCCATCTTCTTCTTACTCCTCTTCCTCTTCCTCTTCTTCTACCTCTTATTCCTCATTTTCTTCCTCTTCTCCTCCTCCTTTTGTCCTTCTTCTCCTTCTCCTTCTCATTCTCCTCCTCCTCCTCCTTCCTCTTCTTCTTCCTCTTCTTCTTTGTCATATTATGTGTCCTCCTCTTCCTCTCTTTCTTCTTCTTGCTCCTCTTCCTCCTCTCCTCTCCTCGATCTTCATCTTCATCTACTCCTCCACCTTCAAGTTGTTTTTCTTAAATAAAATTAGTATTAGATTTAAAATTACGTTATAATATATAAATTTTATTATTGTAATAACATCCATATTAAATATTTATATTAAACAAGTTATTTTTAATTCTAATTTTCTTATAATAGACCTTAAAAATAAAAATAAAATCAAATTGAACTAAGAATATCAAAATATAAATGTATTTTTTCAATGTAAAGTAATATTAAAAATAAGAATTAGATGAAATCATAGTATTAAATGAATATAAAAAAGTAAATAACTATTTACAATTGATATTGTAACTTAAAATTAATTAATAACTAAGTTTTACAAGTATATATGAACATTTATATAAGTTTTTTTTACATTTTTTTGTTTTTACCATTGAATATAAAACTCAATCATGTGTCATATAATGCAATATAGAGAAATGTAACTTGAATCACCCCCACTCGTAACCAAATGCATGGCACCCACATCAATAGGTGCATATACTACAAGAGATTCATATGCATCTGTGCAACATTCTTGTAAGATTAACACGGTTTGGTTTGAATTCAAACCCTGTAATATCAAAAGATCAAATAACTCATCAGTTTTCAATCTAAAACATGTGAAAAAGTAAAAACCCACTTCAAAACATTACATACATGTGAAAAAAGTAAAAATCCTAGTTTCCACAATGTCAGACTAACACTTACACTTGTCCCAAGAAGACTAACATTGTTACTAGGATCATTCCCCTTGGCAATGTTTGTCATTTATTTCATCTGACCGCCATTGGATAGAATATCTCACTACTTAATAGCATCCCATGTTAGTGATGTTACAAAATTCCCATAAAGAAAAAATAAAGCAAATTGTTTAAGCTCACCACAAGTACAAGAAAGAAAAAGATGGTGACCATAAAGAGAAAACACAAGAACATTATTTAAGCTCACCACAAATACAAGAAAGCAAAATATGGTGAAGTATTTTATGAAGGCGTTGATAATCACCTTGTTTCTAAGGGAATATAGGAAAGAAAAAGACAGTGATGCATTTTATGAGGGCATTGATAATCACCTTGTTTCTAAGGGTGGCATCCTTGAGAAACTCAAACAAGCGTTGGGGAGACACATGAAGCCAGATTGACATGGAAACATGCAATACTACACCAAAAAGTTTCCCAAGATCATTAGTGTTCTTCCTTGTCACTCTAATATCATCATCATCAATAGCTATTTTGGTTTATGTATGCCCACTTGATGCACTCACTCCACCACAATAGTTGTTAGTCATCCTCCGAGCCAGTTTCAGCATGCTAAGCCACCCACTGGGATTTTCTATGACTGAGCCACACCAAAGTAATTATTCAAGAAAAATCCAAAAAACATCATTATACAATTGATCTAGACATCATTATACTTGAACTGCAGAAATTCAAAGAGAAGTAGAGCCTAGTCTAGAAGCAATACCACTATGATCTCTTGATGAGACATTATTTGACATGAGAACAACAAGGCATTCACATTGGTGCTAAAGAGTTACCAAATAATTCCCAACTCCAAATGTCAATCCACAATTTGCCACAGTATGGTACAATACATGTACATCTATATCATCATACTCCACATGTTCCACTCATGTAAGCTGATGTATAATAAAATCATCCATAGAACAAAATTTTCAGTTTATCTAACTAGAGCACAATCTGCTACTAGGAAGCCATTAGTTAAAAGAACTAATGAGAAGATCTTAGAAAAAACCTGTGAATAACCATTGGGCAAGTTCTGAATGAGGCACCCGAATGGTCTTCTACTATATTTGACAAAGGATGTCAGTGATTTTTCTCTCAGACCATCCACATAAACACCAACACAACCATACTCCTTCATTGTGTTGTTGGCTGAATCATAGGAAGTTAACTTGTCTGGTTAAAACCAGTGGTGATGGAAGTTGCATTTCCATGTACATTTTTAAAACCATCCAATTAAATCAATCAATAATAATAGCAATGCAATGCAACCAGTAAAGGTTTTCAAATTTTAAAAATAAGTACCAAAAAGTATACCGGTTGCAATGCCCCATGCCTTAGTCTTGTACCGCTAGATATGATTTCCAGTGTAGTTACAATTTTATTATCTTTCCAAGACTCTTCAGAGGAAATTGTTGTGTTCTCCCTACAACATATATACAAATATATACATTCTTCTTAGAATATAAAGAAAACCTCTAAACACACAGACACTATTACATGATTTCAATTTTTTCTTTCTATGTAGTCTTAAAAAGTTAGCACCCATTAATTTGGAAGCTCTAGGACCAATTGGGCCCCATTTTAGTGCTCTTCTTGACCATGGATGCATTTATGCCTGATTTTCTCGCTTCCCCATTCATTTTTCCTCCAAAATTCTAAATGCTTCTCGAACCTTGCACATTTTACCTTGAAACTAGACCTTTTAGGTATAGGTCACACTTGAGGTGACCTATACCTCGAGGGTTGTTTTTTGGTGAATTTCAGAGGCTGATGCAAAGAGTTTTCTTTTTCTCGCCTTATGGAGTTAGCCTTTACAAATTTGAACCCCAAAATTACTATAAAAGGAGGTATCTTCCTCTCATTTTGATATACACAATTAACCTACAATTCATGATCCTACTCTTGAGCAATCTAAGTGCAAGCAATTAAGTTCAAGGTGATTTCAAGAGCTCTTTGGTGATTTCAAGAAAGACTTTGATTCCAAGGCTTTCTTCCATCCATTCAAAGGCCATCTTCTATTCATGGTGTGAATTCCTTTTCCATGGTGAAATTGTGAAGGAGTTCCTAGTTGAGCAAGAAGATCCACATCCAAGCTTCATTCTTCTTCCTTCCTCATTCAATCATGTCAGCATTCATAAATTCAAGATCTATGATTTGAGAAATTATTGACCTATTGCATAAGTGAATACATCCTACATTCCTACATTCAACATACATTCAAGCAAGTATACATCTTTGTCGAGTAAGAGATTTGAATTCATCCACAAGGGTTTGACAAGAAAGGTAATACTTACATTTTATCTTTTTTTACATGCTTTACTCATTTCATTTCAAGGATAATCCCTAAACGAGGGCTTGACCAAGGCAATCCCCTTTCCCCCAACAATTTCCCCTTTTTCTCATGTGCAGGTGCAGATTCATGGAATTCTAGATTTGGAAAAGTAGATTTGATCACAGTCCTGAGATCTCTGAATTTTGTCTTTTTGGGTATAGGTTGCCTCAAGTTTGATCTATACCAATATAGGTTGCCTCATGTTTGACATGTTCCTATAGCTTTTAGATTTTCAAGGTTTATAGATTCAGTCATCAGGGTCTCAGATCCAAATGGGTTCCTAGTTTCGACATAGTCTAATAGTGCATTTTCAGATCTGAACTTGTATCCTCTACTTACCCTTAAGGTGAGTTTATATTCTTTCTCTCTCTTCCATAGAACTTACTTTGAAACCCTAGATCTAATATCTTGTTTTTTATCATTGCATGAGTGTGTACTTTACCTTTCTTTCATTTACATTACACTTATTTTCCTAACTTCCTTACATAAACGGAAAAGAAGCCCTAGAATCAAAACCTCCCTTCTAGACTAAGATCATGCATTAGCATCCCTTCATCTACTTGGGTTGTGCTAATAAAATTTGGTCCAAAATGAGTCACATTCTAGGGCTCTCTTTCCAATGAATTAGATTTCATTTGCATGCTCCTTGATTTGCTATTTAGATCTCTTTTGCATCATTGCACCTTCATAGTTAGATCTTCTTTGTTTCCACATTATTTTGGTTACATTGTGTGCATTTAGACATAGGTTTTACTTTATATGCATTATGATGATTTAAATCTTTTCTAAATTAAAAATTTTATTCATTTCACTCTCTTGTGTATGAGTTTAAATCCAACCTATTGTATTCCGATTAGAAGAAATCATAGACTCATGGGGTTTTTTTGATCCTGAACTGCCCTTCTTTCCTGGGAATCTTGATGAAATCAATATGCATCCTAATGATCCTAATACTATCATGGATAATAACTCTTCTCATTATTCTCCTGATGAAGATGAAGCATTGAGAGTTCATCCTTCTCAAGTGCAAAAGCTTACTCATGAATTTGAAAATTTGGAAGATTGGTTAGCTCAAGAAAATCACAATCCTCAAACCCTTTCTACTATAGAAGGCTTAAGGAATATCATTCATAATGATGAATATGGTTTTCACCTATTGCTTAGCATTTCCCATCTTAATGATTCTAATGTTAAACCTATCATGGAATGTGCTCAAGAATTAGGCTATGTTCCCCCTACTACAAGTGTTGCAATCTCTTTACCTATCTCTACTTCCCTTCCTAGTATTTCCACTTATGCTCCATCTCTTATCACAACTTCAATACAACCTTCCAATCCTACACATGTGAGTATCCCTAATCCTATTCTTCCTTCTCTTCCTACAAGTGTTCTATGTGTTTCATTGCCTACTTCTATCCCTTCTTATCATAGTGTTCCTTTTTCATATTTCAATCCTATTTCCAACAATCCCCCTAACATGCTTCATGTTTCTTCCAACATTCCCTCTATTTCAAAAAATATGCCTAACATTTCCAATGTTTCTCCTCCTATCATTTCTTCCACTAATTCTACAATTAATAGCTTAGCCCAAACCGTGTCCTCTTTGCAACAACAACTTGCTTCTTTGACTCAATCCAATTTCACTATCCTTACATGTGATATTGCTAGTCCTTTTTCCATGGATATTATCCGAGATGTTATCCCATAAAGTATTAATATTCCTCATCTTGAGACTTATAATGGTAAGGGTGATCTCGTGACTCATTCTAAGACCTTTCAAACCTTGTGTAGTGATTTCTCTCACGACTATAAATTCATGACAAAGTTGTTCACTAGGACCTTTCGAGATAAGGATTTGCAATGGTATTGTTTTTTACCTTCTTATTTCATTGATTCTTTCCATAAGATTGTTAATGCTCTTATTCAACAATTTCAAAACTACATTAGTCCTCAAATTTCTTTGATTGATTCGATGCATTGTAAACAAGGGGTTAAAGAAAAAGTTAGTGACTTTATTGGTAGATATAAGAATTTGCATGCTCAGATTTGTTATATCATGTCTGATGTTGATATACAACACACTTTTATTTCTAATTTGCAAAAATACATTAGCAATAAAATCCTCCTTGTCGAGTTTTCTTCTTTTTCACAACTATGTGCAGTGCTTCATCATTATCAACTTCAAGTGAGTCAATTTGAAAGCAACACTCCAATGGATCTTGTTCTCATTGATAAAAGTGATGCCACATCCAATTTCAATGAGTTTTATAAACCTAACAACTAAATCAAAATCAAAAAATCATCTAACACAATTGATGAATAAGTGGCAACAACGCCCAAAGTTGTGACTCCTTTGTCCTTTGTTTTTAGACCCTCTCGTACTTTCTCTGCTTTCTGAGTCTTTGCATAATGTGATGATGAAATTAATGAATGCAAACATGATTAAACTTCCTCCTATCAAACCAATTGACCCATCCAAACCTCCATCTAGATTCTTTGATCCCAAAGCTTTTTGTCAATTCTATAGTCAACCCGATCATGATATTGAAAGATGCCTTTCCTTGAAAAATGTGGTGCAAGACCTTATTGATTCTAATGCTTTATCTGTTCACATTGATATTAATCCTAGAAACAAATCAATTCCACCTCCTGATTAGAATTTGAAAATTTACACTAATCCTTTGCCATATCATTCAACCAACATTATTGAGCAACCTTCTTCTCACAAGGACATTGATTATGATAATAAAGTTGAAAAAGCCACTCATATTGTCAACCAAATCGGACATGTTCAACCGCAACCGCAACCTAAACCTAAACCTTCACCTTAGCCTTGTATTACCTTTGATCCTATAGTACCCCTCCCATAGTTTACTTTTTTAGTTTAAATGGCCAAACTCTTTTAGGCCACTCTTCATGTTGATTATCTGCATATGATGATGTTATTTATATTCATGGTTTTATTGACCCCATACTTGCATATGTATGGTTGATGTGTATGTTTTATATTTTTGTTTGATGTGTCTGATGTGGTTGAGGGATGAAGTCATAGTTACTTGCTTGCAAGATCCACATGATCGGTTGATCCTTGCCATTGTCTATTATATATGTATACATGTATGTACATGCTCATCTTTTATGCAGGATTTCAGGTACCGAGCATCGGCTTCCCTGAATTACCAAGATGAGAGTGCCCTATTGCAATATCTCAATGATAAGAGAGGGGAGATAACAAATAGGTCCAAATCCTAACCTAAGCCACTTATTGTCCAAAAATAATGGACAAGTATCTTAGTTATTACCCTCTAAATTCGTTAAGGTGATGTCATTCATGAATCCTTCCTTTTTGTTTGATTTAGTATTTTTGTTGTAGTCAGTTTCTTTAGGTTTTGCATTAATATAGGTTTGATGTGATTTTTTGTGTTAAAAAAGATCAAGGATTTAATTAAAGTTAATTTTGTGATTGATTACTTATATCTTATAAAATATTGGAATGTTAAAATATAAGGTTATTTAATTAATGAGAATTAATTAAATACGTATGTTTATTGAAAAGAATTAATTAGAAAGTCTAGTTTTGGAAAGTGGAGATTTAATTAAATACTAAGTCTAAATTAAAATTTAAATGCACAATTAAAATATAAAATAATATTTATTGTTAAATTGCATATTTTGAATATGATAAAAATTTTAATTTAATTAAAAATAATTGATATTTAAATGCAAAAGGAGTTAAGTGAATTTAATGTAAAGTTGTATATTTAGAAAATCTTTATTAAGAAATTAGAACTTTACCTTTTTAAAATTTGATAAAAACAAAAAATATTAATTAAATAAATTATTTTTACTCAATTTAAGGTTGAGTTCCTTTTTTTATTCTACATGAGTTTTGGAAAACCCTAGGTTGCTTAGTTTTCCTTTATTAGGAGTATTTTGGTCAGTATTCTTTATACACAAGTTTACAAGTTTTGGTTCGAGGTTTGAATTGAAGAAAATTATGACAGCTTGGAATTTTGAGGATTTTTGGATTGTTCTTCGTGGCTTCTATCAATTGGTAGATTAAGGTAGGGTTTGAAACCTTCGTAGATCCGATTTTCTTTTAAAAGATTGTTTATTTTGTGCCTGTCAGATTTTGTTGATGGTAGTTTTGTAATTCTTCTTTTGTATGAAATTTTATTTTGATAGCTTTTTGGTTGAAAAAATCTTGTGATTATGGAATCGTGAATACTTGGTATTTTTGTTAGAAAAATATTGAGGAAAAGTTTTGTATTAAATCAATAAGAGTTTGTTTGTATTTGTTGTCGAAATCCTAAGAAGTAAATCAAATTAAAATATATATAATATTTGCATATGAGCATAACCTTTTTATAGAATTAAAAGAAAGTTGTAAAGAATATATATATATATATATATATATATATATGTATGTATGTATGTATGTATGTATGTATGTATGTATACATATATGTATATATATATATAGATATATATATATATGTATACATATATGTATACATATATGTATATATATATATATAGATATATATATAGATATATATATATATATGTATATATATGTATACATATATGTGTATATATATATATATATATATATATATATATATGTATATATATATATATATATATATATATGTATATATATATATATATGTATGTATGTATGTATGTATGTATATATATATGTATGTATATATATATATATATGTATGTATGTATATATATATATATGTATATATATATATATATGTATATATATATATATATACACATACATATACATACATATATATATACATATACATATATATATATACACACATATATGTATGTATATATATTTATACATACATATATGTATACATATATATGTATGTATATATATATATATATATATATATATATATGTATGTATGTGTGTGTGTGTGTGTGTGTGTAGAAAAAGATATTAAAACATGAAACTAGAAAACCAATGGAAAAATAAATATGTCTTTGGACTTTTGAAATCTACTATATATGTATATATATTATTTTTTTGGATTTATAGATATTAAAAAAATAAGAAATTATTTATTAATTTTTGGATTTTACATCACAAGATAAAGGCCTTCTTCCATGGCCCAAAACGTCACCCTATCCATACTAGCAACAATTACAAGCAAAAGTGTCTAAGGCCCCAGTCCTTTGCCTAACACCCACCCATTACATTCTTTTCATATTTGCATCTATAATATTTTCTAACACCCCCTTCAGAAACACAACAATAATCATCATACGTTGTGCATAACAATATCCAGGAAGCCCATCGTTTGATAATAACATATAGCTAATACAAAACAAAACAAGTTTGCCTTACGTCATCTTGGTTCCATTATCGATCTTCATCTTGCACCCTCATCTCGCATCTTCAACTGTTACCCAGCCCTTCCAAAGTTAATATAAACCCAAAACACCCATAAATTTATCAGCATCCAAATGACGTCAAAGGCCAAAACTATGAAAAAATCTCCATATTGCAGATTTAATGCGGGTAATGCACCCGCACCACTATCCTCCTTTGTCACTGGTTTGTCTCCCTTCGCCTACACGGGTGTGAAACCAAAAAACCAACAACCTTTCTATCTTCTGCATCTTGAAAACTCCTTATTTCCTAATTAAGATTATTTCATTCCTCAGTTATTTGTGTCTTGTAGGCCTACTGATTTAACATCTTTGGTCACCACAAGAAGGAAAAATGGCCAACCTCGTTCCCCTTATGTTCATCCTCAAAATACTCACTATAAATAAAACCATAACCCAGAAACGCCCACTCCAGTTTAGACTCCAAGCCCACCATTAAATCACTTGGAAATAGTGAGTTCATTACCCACCTCCTCCCCCAATTCCAAACCCCATGCCATAATCATCGTAGAAATATCTACATTAATCTTCCAATGGTGAGTCACTTCCTGGAAGATGCTACCTAAGGTCTTCTACACAACTCTCACCACCCCTAGGGAAGGACAATTTAACAACATTTCAGTCTATGGTCCATCCCACAAAGCCTTCTATTGGCACTTTTTCTTAAACAAAAATGTAGCTTCCATGGCTTCACAAACCCCACCAAATGCTTTGCCTCACTTTTTCTGCAACACATAAACTAGCTCTACCAAAAAAAAACTTGACACCATCTTAAAAAGGTCGCTCACCTACAGACTACCAGTACACACACTTGTCCTACTATTACATTCCATCTCATAAATACTTGTCGCCATCATTCATCACCTCCATCGAAACAAAACACCTTCGACATTTAATGATGATTATTAAAGATTTCTTTTATATCATTTTTGTTTCACTAATTAATTTTTTTAACTTATGATCAAACCATCCACTTGACACTCCAATAGTCACACCATTCAAATTGCAATTCCTTTACCTTTTTAAAACATTCACCTCCTTGTTACCTTCCCTCCTTATATGGCTAACTTTAAAGTCTTCCAACCCTTCCAAAACTTCCTAAACTTTAATTAAGTAGTTCTCCAAATGTTGGGCCTTGATCCTTTGTTGTTTAATAGCTTCAATAACCACTAACGAATCTCCTTCTAGATGTAATTCTCTAACTCCCATTTTTCTAGCGATCTCTACTACCATCATTGTTGCCTTTTCTTCTTCTATGTTATTGATTCCATCTTCTAGTTTTGGGGCCTTGAATGCTATGGTCATGCCCTCATGGTTGTGTGTGATAACACTAGCACCTGAAGGGCTTGGGTTACCCTTTGTAGCACCATCAAAATTAATTTTGATCCACCCTTCCTCCAGAGCTATCCATCTCACCTCTTCATCCCTTTCACTTTGTGTTTTCTTATGTTGAAAACAATTTGCATTTCTGATCTTCACTCCTGGTCATTTTTTTTGTATCCAACTATCCTCCTTTGTAAAATAGATTTTGGATGAACAAAATCTTAAAGTAGCAGCACTCAAAACTTCCTCAATCGAGTGATCAATCCTCCATAACAACCTTTCTATGGATTCCATCTTTCCCAAAAATAATCACCTATTCCTCTCCTTCCATATTTCCCAAATAACCAATGGAGGGACTTCCACCCATACACAAGATAACACTGATCAGATTTTGGTTCTTGGCCAACTTATAAAAAAATCCTTGAAGGTATTTTTCCAAGGGTCCTGCCACCCCAATTTACTTCTTATCATGTTCCAACATTCGATAGCTACTCTTTAGTTTAGGAGAAGATGTTCAATTAATTCTTCTTTCTCCTCACACATAAAACATCTCGTTGGTCCAAAAATACCAAAACATATCCTTCGCTCCCCAGTCAGGACTCTACCTTGAATTGCTAGCCATGCAAAAGCCCCTGCTTTTGGAAGACAATCTTTATTCCAACATAAATCTGTAGCTTGAAATCTACTATCCACAACCCTTGATAAAATATTATATCCTAGCTTAACAAAATAATGACTTGACAAAGAAGCACACCAAAACACCCTATCCTCTTTGTCCACCAAACATATATCTCTCTACCTAAATAAGCCTCTAAGTAACTCCCTTTGCTAATCTGAAAGCCAATTTTCATTGCAACTCTTCCATTTCAAAGTTCTCCCTAGAGGGCCATCCACTTTTTCCACATAATCCACTAACCTCTCCCCCCATCTGGCACATGTCAAATCCTTAAGCTTTTGTAAATGTTGAAAACCTATTAATGTGGGATGCCCATTCCAATAATCCTCTAAAAACTTTTCTTTTTACCCATTGTCAACCTTCCAGGAGATGTGATATGTTATCAAGTGTTTTCATGACAATAAGAAATTCAAAATTGTAGACGTCATTGGAGGATTGATTCTAATAGTCAAAATTCTCTCATCTTCCGTGAAGTCCAAGTATTTAGCCTTTAAAATTCTCACCCATAATTGATCTAGGCGATTGTAAATACTCCAAATCAGTTTTGCTCCCAAAGCCTCATTCATCAAATTCCAATCCCTCAAACCTACACCACTCTACTCCTTAGACTTGCATATTTTCTCCTGTGTTACTAATGGTAACTCATCCTCTCCATTAGTCCCATTCCAAAAAAAAATCACCTAATCACCTTTTTCAAAATCCTCACACATATCATGGAAAAAATAGGGATGGCTGAAACAATAGATTTCAACATTAGAATGCGGTCAGCTGAAGACAGCCAATGACCTTTCCAACCATCCATTTTTTGCAAACATTTATCCACTAACCCTTCCACAAATCTACTTTATTTCTACCACTAAATAAGGGGATACCCAAATATTTGTCTGGTAGAAAACCTCCTTGAATATTCAATATACTACAAATATCTTGGTGTTTTCTCTAGGGTGTATTAAAAAAGAAGATTTCAAACTTATGCCAATTGATATTCTGCCCTGAGACTCTACCACATAGATCCAAAGTTTATTTCATCACTCTTTCTTCTCTTACTGAAGCTTCCCCAAATAGAAAGGTGTCATCTACAAATTGGAGATGAGACACAACCTCAGTCCCTTCTGCCACTTTAACCCCTTTCCACACCCCTTCATCTCTTCTCCATGCAATCAACCATCCCAAAGCCTTTGTTGTGGTTATAAATAAAAGGGGGAGAGAGTGTCCCCTTGGCGAATGCCCTTTTCAATCTCAACACAAACTTGCGAACTTCCATTTACCAACATAGAGAGTCGAGGGGTAGTGACGCAGCTCCTTACCCATTCAATCCATTTCTGATCAAAACCAAAACCTTATAAGACTTTCAACATAAAAGATATGTCCACTTCATCATAAGATCATTTAATATCTAACTTCATCAATTTCTCCATCTTGCCAATTCTGATTGAATGAATCATCTCATGAGCAATAATCACTCCTTCATAAATAGACTTTCCTAGTGAAAAACCACTCTGTTCACTTGAGATAAACCAAATCCAAAACCTTCTTCAATCTATTTCCCATAACTTTTGCAATGACTTTATACACAGTGTTACACAAAGAAATCAGGCGGAAGTTCTCAAAAGTAGTAATGTCTGCCTTCTTTGGAATCAAAGCAATAAAGGTGTTATTTAAGTCTTTAAGAACAAAACCACCAGATCTTGATTCTTCCACCACCTCCCATAAATATTCCCCTAGTAAATCCCAGAAAGTCTGGAAAAAGAGAGTTGGAAAGCCGTCAAGACTCAGGGCCTTATCTCTACCCAAACCCCACAAGGCTTTTTTAACTTCCTTTAAAGTTACTTCATCAATCAACATATTATTTTGGTCTTGAGAAATACACTTTTGAATCCTCCCCATCACCAAATTTAGATCAGTGGCCTCTAAAACTATTTGTTGCCCTCTTCCTTTAAAATAGGTTACATCCTCCTTATTAGTTTCCTTCATCTCTTGTAATTCTCTACCACTTTCATCTTGAATTGAAAATTTTTTGTTGTGAGCTCTCCTAATCTTCACCGAATTGTGGAAGAATTTCATGTTTCGATCCCCATCATGCAACCATGTCTCTTTGGACTTTTGCTTCCAAAATATTTTCTCTCTGGCCAAAGCCTCTGCATATTCCTTAATCAAAGACTTTTCAAGATCAAAATATGCTTCACCCATGCCATTCATTATGACTCTATCATTTAACAACCTAAAAGATTCCTCTAACCTTAACTTCTGATTAAAAATATTCTGAAAATGATCCCTATTCTAGACCTTCAGATTCTCCTTTAAAATTTATAATTTTTTAAAGAAGATAAAGGCCTTATTACTTTCAAAACCTAGAGAAGACCTCCACCATTGAAGCACTAAACCCCTAAATTCATCTGCTTGTAACTAAATTGCTTCAAACTTAAAGGCACATCTAGCTAGTGAGGATTCATCTTGAATAATTAGGCTTATTGGATAGTGGTTTGAGCCATGAATTGTTAAAATCTCAGCTTCACATGTCCATTCAAATTCAACCCAGTCCCATGCCACAAGAAAATAATCTAATTTCTCTAGCATATGCACAAAACCTGCCCTCCTATTAATCCATTTATATTCACCCTTATTAAAAGGGATATCAATTAACCCATTATCCATCACAAAGCTTTTGAAATCTTGTTGAATTTGATTCATCCATCCTCTACCCCTCACCTTCTCTCTAGGACTTAGAAGCATTGAAGTCCCCTCCTAAAACATAAACTTCCCTGCTCATTACATTCAAAAAACCTAACATTGTCACCATAAATCCTTTTTTAACCTAGACGTTGTTGGGCCATATATATTTATTAAATTAAAGCTAACCCACAACTGCTTTGTAGAAACTCTTAACCATTGCCAATTGGTTGCATGCTGAATCAATACCACATCCACTGAATTCTCTTTCCATAGAACGCCCAAACCACCTGAGGCACCTTGAGCCTCCATCCAAACACTTTTCCATCTACTAAAACTTCTTTCCATACTTAAAAAATCCTCCTTGATTTTTGTTTCCTGTAACAAAATACAATCAGGCCTCACTTGATCAAACATCTCTTGATCAAGAAAATCTTGTCAGGGGCCTCTCCTCTTTTTTTCACCCACCTTAACCTTGGTTACCTTTGCATATGATTGTGTCAGTGATCTTTTCTCACCCAACACCACCTCTTCCTCCAATCCTAAGAAATCCTCATCTGTTTCATATTTTGAATCTAAAACCCCATTTAACCCACTAAAGTCCCAAACTGATTCAAAAGGATTCTCCAAATTTATGGTGGGAAAAATTTGAATGTCCTATACTCCTGACATATCACAGTCACCATAAAGTTGTGTCGGACTCACCTCTGCCATAGTACCATTTTCCATATCAATCTCTCCTTCCTTGATTGGCTTGTCCAATCTTTCTGACCATTGGGTGTCCTTGAACAATTTAGAAAATCCATCTCGTAATCCTTCAACAAGGTTACAATCTTCAACACCTTCCTCCAAGTTTGCAACATGTTCCAGCTCATCCTTCAACTCCCTATTATGTAAAACTTTATTCCGCTCCCTAGAAAATGTTCCTTGAAAGATCACCATATCAGATTTGGATCTTCTTTCAGTCTCTCCATCCAAATTGTCCATTTGTTGACACTCCATCTTCTTTTTAAGAACATCTCCCCTATCCCCTTCTAGTGCTAGTAAATCCCCTACACAATCACTCTCTCTTTCCATACTATTATATTCTATATGGTCCAAATCCATTAGCATACATTCACACTCTCCACCCTTAGTTAGGCGATCCTTACAACTCTCTTCCTTCTGTCTAAAATGAACTTATTTATTTATTTCAAAAAAAAATTTAATAAATAAATATTAATTATTATTTTTACATGCAGGTTTTAATATTAATATTTTATTTATATTTATATTTAATAAATTAATAACATTCTTCCATTATGCCCTTGGATATTGTTTTAAATAGAAATTTTGTTGATGTTGGTTATCAAGGGAAAGCTTTTGCCAAGACATATGCCATCTTGGGTCTCATGGCTCATTCTAGTGTTGTAGCTAATGCTAATTTTTTTCCTCACTCGGCTGTGTCTGCATTGGAGGAAAGAGCCTCTAATTTGGTTCCATGTGTTTCTTCAGCTCCTATGTCGGAAACAGGGTTGTTAAATGCATTTGAATCGGGTAGAGGTGAGCTTTCCTCTCTGCATCGTTGTGTAAATGATAATTCTGAGGCTTCTTCTATTTTTGGGGAAGCTAATAGGATATGGAGTTCTGTGTTCCTCTCTCATCTGCCTCACCTTGAGGATGAGATTCGGTATCATCGGGATTGACTGTCTTCCTTGGCATTTTTTCTCCACTATCTTATTTGCAGGTCTCTGGTTACTCACATTTTGATGCAGGTTGTTTCTCATTTCAGTTTCCTGTCATTTTGGTCTCTTTGGTTCCTCAATCTGCCAGGCTTCTTCTTTTGGCCTTAGCTAACTAAAAGATTTGGTTCTTCCAAAGATGCTGGGGGATTCTGATTCTACGGCTTCAGTTTGATGGTTATACCCATAATTTGGTCATAACATTGTATTACTAGATTTGGTATTATTGTAAATTTGATGTAAGGGGGGTTTAGATTATTATGTCATGGTTGCATATGGGGTTTTTTGTATTAGTGCAAAATGTATAAAAAGGGAAGTGAATTATTGCATATATCCTACCCTTTATTTTGTAGGGGCATTGGGCTGATGGGGAATTCTATTCAAACAATATAGGCCCTTCATGGATTTTGTTAGGGTCGTGAAGGTAAGAAAAACTACATATCCTTTTGCTTTTGTATTATGGGTAACGAGCGGAGTTTTTCTTCACTGGTTCTTTTCTCCGGGAGCCCTTTTTTGAACCAATTTTTATTAATATAAATATCTAATTTTTGCCAAAAAAAATATATTCTTTTATTATTAAATACATGATGTTTTGATATGCATGGATATTTTATTTCAATACTTATTTAAAAAGTATATATGCATGAGATTTTAAATAAACATTTTCTTAATAAGTCAAACTAGACTTCGTAGAAAAAATTGATTGTTTTTAAACAATTGAGACTTGTGTTATGGTTTGACTACTTGATATATTCTATTGTCTTGTTTGATGTTGTTTATTTTGGGAAATTATGCTGACTTTTAAAAATTATATACCAAAGGCTTTGAAGTGTTTTTTTGTTGATCTCTGATTGTATGTGGAGAATCTTTATAACCATTTTTTAAGTCTCAATTGGATCATGTATGATTCTATGATATCTGTGAGTGATCGCATATGTTGTATTGTGTTTCGATCTTTATTTCATTTGACCAAAAAGGTGACGACCCTTATTATGATTAAGTCTAATTTACTTGGTCACCTTATGTTCTCCACTATGATTGTTCTACATTTTGGATGATTATGTTTACGAATTATGTTACTTCATGTTTGGAGATGGATGTCATTGATGCTTTGATTATCATTGGTCTTGTGATATTAAGACTATGAGGATTGTTATTATTTTATTAAGATATCCATCATGGGATGGATGATCTTTGCTAATGTTTATATTGAGATGGACTATTTGATCCTTGTAGAGGATGTGTTGTTCTCTACTATGCTCCATTGTTTTACTTTGGTGATTATCACGGTTTATGATTATGAGAAGCTTTTGTGGTTTTGGTTCATTCTGATCCTTGTTATTTTTGGTTGGAGCATTAGGGTAGGTTATCTGAGTGTATAGATGAGAAGTGGCTTGTTTTGGAGGTGCCAAAGCCCAGAAGTGGCTACCTGGGTATCCTTTTCAAGTTACTTAATAAAGTGATAACTTAAATACATTGAGAGTTTTAAAATAAATTAATAAGATAATGTGTGCCTCACTCATGCCTGAGTACTTGATTAAGGTCTTGACTAGGATGGGAGTGGGAAGATGGTTGTCGCCTGTGTGGACTGGATACAGCATAGTAGGTACCTTGTTTGTATGAGAGGATTACTAATACTGCATAGAGTCACTAGGGCGTCAGGGTCTAGAGACACTATTAGGATAACCTTAGAGTTGGCTCATGTGATGAGACTTCTCTTTATGCATCTTAGGTTTCCTACATGTGTTGGTTGCCTCTAATTGAGTATGTATTATCTTTGTAGTTGGTGTTGTACCTTTTTGAGATTGTGAGCTTTCAAGATCCATTGCATAGGTGTTGTATTGTGTTGGATTTTGGTGTTTGATATCCGAGTGGGGTCTGTTGTTATCTCCTCAACATGGTGGGAGTGGACCTTTGGTTCCACGTGGTTGGGTGGTAGTGATTCTTTTCAAAGACCATTTGAGATTCCAACATCCTTGTACTAGTGCTAGATGATCCTTGTAGCAGTTGTATCTTCTTGTTTATCATTGAAGACTTACTCTTATCTTTCATTTATATTATTGTACTTTGTACTTAGATTATATTTACATACCCTGTGACTTGTGTAGTGAATGTGTTACCATGTATACCTTATGGTTTAGTTGTATCTTGGTTTCATTTATGGGATGATGATGTACTTGTTATTCATTTGCATTATATGAAGATTGTATATTGTTTGTTTTTTATTAAGGTAACAACAGGTTTTGAAGGGGCCCCGAAACCTTGTACAATATTGGAACTTAGGATAAAACTATAAGTGTTCCAAGAATACAACAGTCCATCCAAAACATAATCCCAAACACCTCAAGAGACAATCCAACCAAAGAAAGGAAGGACACCCAAACAACAAAACGAGAACACTGCAAAAGAGTAATCAATGAAAACCGCAGTCCAGGGAGGATAGCAACAAAGCTAAATCCCTTTTTTATGAGAACAGAGGGTCATATCAAACGAAGATGAGGATTTCTTTGAATATTTCCCTTTAATAGTTATCCATCCATCTTCAACTTTCACTACCTCCTTTTGCTAGCACACCGAATTCAGGGAAATAGCCCCCAGCATCGGATCCAAACAACCCCCAGCAAGAGGAATAGCACCATTTCTAATAGCAACCATAATACCAATAGAGCTGACAGGAAAAGCAACCTCAAAAATAGGGCTTGCAATACTTTAATCAAGAGAGTCAGAAGTGCCAAAACCCATAGCAGTAATCTCACCAACAGGACTGGCAGAAAAAACATCCACTGACCCACCAGTAGAAATCCTAGGATCCATCAGCAAAGGAGAGGGGGGGCCCTTCTTAGCAATGCTGGCAGGAACAATAGCAGAAACATGGCAAGAAATGCTCCCAGCAAGAGAGGCAGAAGCAACATTTTCCACAACCACCCCTGTAGGGCTAGCAAAAACACCAACCACAAAGCCACCAACAGAAGACCTTAGAATAACTGAATCTATCGAAGACTCGAGAGAGCTTTTGATGACTGTAAAATGATTAATGGAGGCATCCTTCCACCAAGTATGAGGGTATTTCTTCATTTTGAAGTCAGAGCCGCATTTTGAAGCATGATGACCTGTTTTAAAACATTTTTTGCATCTAAAGGGGATACCCTCATAATCCAATTGTTGCAACCAAGAACCTTTAGATCACTCAATTTTAATTTCAGCAGGAAGACCCTGTGAAATATCAATATCTACCAGGATGCAGGAAAAAGTAGAATGGAACATATTGGAAGTATCATCATCAATAATCAAAAACTCCCCCAGAGCCTCCCCCACCTCCTCCAGGACAGTACGTTTCCAAAGATGGAGAGGAAGATTGGGAGATTGTATATTGTTTGTTGTATTTAGTAGATTAATTAACTTATGTAATTCTACATCAAGGAACCCTTGAGACTTGTAATCTGTTAATGAGTTATACTTATGAGTATGTATTATTTTGTATGTTATATTATTTCTGTTTTGTTATTCATTATTGTTTGTAAACTCTTAAGAAAAAAATTATTTTCTAAACTTAGCATGTTTTAGGTTAATTTCTCCTAGGTTCTCTAGCGAGGCATTACAGATCCTACTAAAACAATTAAGGCACCTAATGGTCATCTCTACATTGTCGCTAGGATTAATGGCATTCCTTCTCGTGGTACCCTTGTTAACCTTATTTGAATGGTGAATGTGATAAATGAAGAATGCCTTTTTAGTAAACAATTGCATAAAGACTTCTATGAGAAATCTGATGTTTCAAGTTTCAAGTTAAACTTGGTCTTCCTTGGCTTACCTCCATCAATGTTGTGGCTTCTCCTATTCATAAATGTGTTAAATTTTCTCATAATGGAGAGATCATGACTGTTAACCATAGTCTTTAGTAGCCTTTTGTGTCTCGAGACTCTGTTAACCTCAATTTCTTTTGGCCTTCTATGCCTCAACCCACTAAGGTACGTCTTGATTATCTTTTCCATTCATATCAAACCTACAAGATTCAAAAGATTTGTGATCTTAGTAAACCTAAGGATGATCCTAGTTGTGGCCTTCTTCCTACACAACCTATTCCTCCTTATGCTTTTGTATATGATGAAAATCCACTTGTTGAGAACAAGTTCAAATATGCAAATGTTAACAATAAAGAGCATAATCAATCTACTCTAACATGTTCATAAACTTGTAAAAAACATTAATTTTCACCATAACCTCGGATGAGCATGAAGCAAGTGCACCCAAGACTTGCTTGATTTAAGCTCTTAGACAGGTTGTGGGTGTTCCCTCCCAACACAAGTATAGATCCCACTACAAATGCAAGATAAAATGAAGATTTGAGATGCTCAAGAAGAATCTATAGAAGCAACTCTCAAGCACTCAAATGCAAGAGGCCAAAGAAGCTCAAGGAGGAGCTATGAAAGCAATCCTCAAGCTCCATGGTATGCAAGTGATAAAAATGAAGCTAAAGCATAAAATGAAACTAAGTCTACAATCTTGAAAGAAATCGATCAACTACCAAATTGTTAGTAAAAACTCTATATGAAAAATATTCTAAGCTTAAATTAGCATGATAACTCTAATGCAAGAATGAATTAATTTGCTTGAGATAAAGGTCCTATTTATAGGATTTTGGAGGCTTGGGGTGAGGTGGCATCTATGTGGAATCCACATAAGTGCCACCAAGAAGACACATAAGCCATGTAAAGTCCAAGACTTTCTCACACATGTGTGAGCAACTTGGGATGTGAGAGGTCAATGTGTACTTCAAGTACATATGTAAGTGTATGTAAGAGATGTGTAAGTGAAAAAGTCCATTTTCACCATTTTAGAAGGTGTAAGAAGTGTCATAAAAAATGTAAGAGGCCATGTTTATGCAAATTTTAGTAATTTTTTAAAAGACCATTTTTAAAAATTTGCTCACATATGTGTGAGCAAATAATTAGGACTAATGGATGTAGGAATCTAAAAATTAGCCTAATTAACCTTAGTTAATTAGTGAGTAGGTTTATTAAATAAAAAGTGATGTGTGTAGGATAGCATCTAGGTTGGATTTAGGATTAAATTAAATAAAATTTAATTTAATCATGGTTTAGTAGAAATAAAGAATGTGAGGGAATTAAATAAATTAAAAATTTATTTAAAAAGGAAATATGGAGGAATATGTATTAAATTTAATTTAATACATTATGAAAGGTAGTATTTAAATTTAATTCAAATACTATAATTAGTAAATTTATTTAATTAAATAAATTTAATTAAATAAATAGATGAATTTAACAAATATAATTAATTAAAAAATAAACTATAATATTATTTGGGGTCATTAATTAAATTTAATTAATGTTAAAAGGATGAATTTAGGTGTCTACAGCTTCTATTCCACCTCCTATCACCTACACCAGTCCTCTTCATGTCATCTCTCAACCTAGTAGTTGATTATACTTGCTTGCAAACAAAAAAAATATTGCATCAATATTTTCATTTGTTTCCCAAGGGTTCTCGGGCGGGGCATGACAATACCTAGTAAGATGTGAGAAACCATAGAAAAATAAATGAAAAGTGCACTCCACAAAAATTGTAACCGATTTCCTCACTCGAACTACTTTATCATCAATACAAAATAACAATGAATTAGAAAAAATTGAATAGCTATACAATTTCAAGTTTTGACATGCATTCATTCAATGGAAACACATAAAATCAACTACAGTGGATGTGAATATGCCAAACAAATAATAGAGTTCCCATCAAATCATACAAGGATGCATTTTGTGAACCCCACAATCAAATGCAAAGAATGTGAATGAACAAACAAAGGATGAACATAAATACTACCTGTATCGTCAAAAAATGGAAGCACTTCCATTTAGGATTGGTTTAGCCCTCCAAGTAGGTTGTTTGGGGTCATGCCAAACGCTTCGATGCTCTGGCTTGGATCTTGTTTTTCCCCCTATTCTGCCCCTCTTTCCACCTCTTTCCATACTGTTTCTGGCATCCTAACCTAAAACCCTGAGATTCTTGACCTCAAAGTCAAGGTCGACCTCAACCCTGACCTAGGTCAAGGTCAACCTCGACCTTGACCTAGGTTAGAGTCGACCTCGACCCTAACCTTGGGTCCAGATTTCAAAATTTAGAAGTTTTCAGATGTCGGGTTTCAGAAAGTTTTATTTCCCGCTTTCGGGTCGGCTGTTTCGAGCTTCGGAACAGTAAACTCTTAAATTATATTTAATTTAGGTCCATTTCTAGGGGTTAAGGTTTAAATGAGAATTTAATTCTCTTGTGTAGGCCTCTCTAGAAGTTTGTGCCCTAGACTAGTATAAAAGGAAGCCTTCCTCTCTCATTTCAATCCATCTTTTGTCATAATCTCTCAAGCTCTCCATCTTTCAATCATCAACCAAGTGTGCAATCCCTCAATTCCAACTCAAGCGAGATCAACCATTCTATTACATTCAAGCAATCAATCAAGCATTCAAGTTCTCCATTGAAGATCAAGGATTCAAGAATTCAAGCCTTTGCAGGGATTTGGTTCAAGCATTCAAGATTCATCATTCAAACCCTAGATCTATCCATCATGGTGATGTGATCTTCCTTCAAGATCCTTTGTTCATCTTCAAGATCTATTCATTCTCCCTTCAAGGTGTATTCCAAGCATACAATTATGGAGGTTTTGGTTTACATTTGTTAGTGTTGATTCTAAGCTTTCATATCAACATACTTGTTTACATTCTGAATACAATTGCATATCTATTGAATATCATAGCTTTGTTGTTAGATCTACTTCTACTACTTGCTAGCATTCTCTATTTCAATTTTATTTTTAAGGTTGATTCCAAACCGGGGTTTGACTAAGGCAAACCCCTCATCCAAACAACAAAACCTTTTTTCTTGCAAGTACAGGTGCGGAATAGCGAATCGCAAATCAGATTTGAGTACCCTTGTTGGCGAACTTCCAAGATCCGCAAATAGATTTTCCATTGAAATAGTGTAGGTCAAGGTCAACATAAAGAGGTAAGATTTGTTAGAGTATTATTCCTTTTGGCTTAATAATTAAATCGTATTGATTTAATTATATAAGTTTATAATACTCTAGTTACTTAAGCCTCATTTAGGTGCATTATTAATTAATTATTAATTAATAATGTGCAACCTAGCTTTTTATGGCTTTAGGGTTTTCAACCTTATAAGCCTCCTTTGTATCTTTTTTGATGTATTCTCTCTATTCATTTTTGAGCTCTGCCATTTTGAGCACAAGAGGGTTTCTCTGTTTTTCCATTTTTTGCTTCATACTTTGTGGCAGGTTTATTGCATGCAGCTGGATCTTGGAGCTGAATCTGATTGTTTATCAGCTTCTACATGGTATCAGAGCCATTCTGCTGCAGCTTGTTCAAAGTTTTCTGAAGCTGTGGATCAAGCCCTTTTTTTTTCTGGCATTTTCTGTTATTTTTTATATTGGATCTGGGGGGTTGCAATTTTTCGGGGCACTTTGGACAAAAACTGACCTCACGGTTGCGTCCAGAAGGCCCGAGATACCCAAAATCCATATAAAATTTGTCCTTTTTGGACACCAGAGCTTCTGGGAAAAAAAAAATTCCCCTTTTGGGCCGTACGGCACGAATTTCGAAAAAAAAAATCAAAAAAATCATTAAAAAATGATTTTTTCGTGTTTTGATTAACGCGTGCAGTCAAAACACCGCAGCGCCACCGCCGTGCCACCGCGGGGCCACCCGGGCGCCACCGCGCCTCCCGCGCGCCACCGGAGCTCCGCGCAGGTCCCCGCCGCCCACGCGCCACTCCAGCGCCACCGCGGGGCCACCCGGCCACCACCGCAGCGCCGTCGCCGCCCGGTCGCCACCCAGACTGCGCCACCGGTCCGCCGCTCCAGATGACATCATTCAAGTACATGTGACATCAGCGTGACATCATGCTAACGTCGACGACGGCCTTTTGACGGCCATACGGCCGTCAACTTTTTTGCAGTGCCTGTGTTTTTCCAGCGAGCATGCCATTTGGGGGTCCTGTTGGTTTTTTGCTCGTAACTTGAGCAAACGGACTCGAAATTGGACATATTATATATCGTTGGAAAGGTCTTTCCGCGCCCGTCGCATTGGTGCAAGTTTCATTCGTTGATTCTTCCATTTTGATGTCGTTTTTGAGCCTCAAAGTCAAGGTACACATATTGACATTCTGAAGCATTACTTGCTCTTTCTTTCTTTCACGCTTCCAGAATTGTATTGGAATTGGGTTTTAGCTATTGTGGGGGGTGTTCTTTCTTGCTTTTCTGTCATTTCTTTCAGAAAAACAACACATTGTATCACACAAAACAAAAAACCCCTTCTGCATCTTCTGTCTAGTTCTGAAAGAAAACTTAATAATAAAAATCAGTCAGAGCACAGGGCACTATGGCAGATACAGCATCAGTTGAGCTTCTCACTCCACACAATTACCATGTGTGGAAGGCTCGTATGACATGTCTTCTTCGATCACGGGGGTTGTGGTCCTGTTTGGATACAGTTCAGTCTCAGTTGACTCGACCATTTGAGGTCATGCAGCACAGGAACAAGATGGATGAAGCCATGGGTTTGATGTCACTACATGTTTCAGACAGTCTCCTTTTTCACCTTGATGGTTGTGATACTCCTGAGGCCATTTGGGCCAAATTTCAGTCACTTTTCGGCACTGTGAATGAGTTCAAGGCACTACAGATTGAGGCAGAGTTGACTTCATTGGTACCTAATTCTTTTCCCACTATTGAGGACTTCTTGATGAAGTTCAAATCTCTCCGTTCAGTTTTACAGGGATGTGGGAAGACCAAAACAGATAATGAGTGCATTTATCTGATTCTTTCTAAGCTTCGGGGACAATTTCAGATCTTTTCTTCTACTTTCTACTCCACTATGGATGCACTGGGTGCACGACATGTTATGCCCTCTTTCGAGAATTTTTGTGACAGGTTGACTCGTGAGCAATCAAAGCTCACTCAGATGGATTCTCTTCTAGGTTCACAGTCACAGGCATTGATTGCTCATCCACCACAGGATTCGCAGAAGAAGAAACCGAAGCAGAAATCAGATTCCTCTTCTCAGCCCTCTACTGGTCCACCACCTTCTTCTAAGAAGGAAAAACAGAAGACTGAGAGACCTACATGTTCCTATTGTAAGAAGGGAACACATGATGAGTCACTTTGCTATCAGAAGAAGTTTGATGGCTACGAGAAACAGATAGCTGATTTGCAAGCTCTTCTTCAGAAGAGCAATGTTTCCTCTCCATCCTCTTCTGGCTCACAGGGGTCCGCTTTTCAGTCTTCATCTACCCATTCTACAGTTGGACAGGATTTTGGAAAGGGTCATGCATTACAGGCTTCTGTTGCATCCCCTTCACAGGTCCCTTGGATACTGGATTCAGGTGCTTCTCACCATATGGCATCTTCTCGGGAGATCTTCTCTTCTTTTGAGGCTTCTCCTACTCCCTATATTATCATTGGGAATAACACTGTTATGACTGTCTGTGAGAAAGGCACTGTATGCATTCAGGATGGCACATTCAATGATGTGTTGTATGTTCCATCTCTGTCTTCAAACCTTCTCTCAATTTTTCAGATTACTCACAATGGGTCAGGGAAGACAGTTGAGTTCACTCCAGATTCAGTCTTCATCCGAGATAGTATGACAGGAGGTATTGTTGCTACAGGGACAGTTGATCATTCCACCCGTCTCTACTCCTTCTCACACTTTGGTCCACCTTTGCCAGAGCACGACTCTCCTACTTTGAGAGAGCATCATGTGGTACAGTCAGGTCGCTTGAACCTTTGTGTGGTTCCTGAGACTACTGTTATGACTGCCATGCCACCACCTGTTGAGCTCTTTTCTGTTCAGCACGGTTCTCCTACAACACTGCCTGACCCTCCAGCTCCAGTCATCGAGCCACTAGGTGCAGTTGTTGAGGATTCTACAGAGGACATTCATCTCCTTTTTGATGACAGTGTCAGCACACCTGTCATACCACCTACATTGGGGATTCCCTTTCAGGATCCTCCTGTCTACTCCTTTGAGCATCAGCTCGGCCTTCCAGTGACACCTCAGTTTTCGAGGTTACCTCTACAGTGTCCACTGATTTTCACTCCTCTACATTGGAGTCATAGTGGTTTGTTCATTGATCCAGGGGTTCTTTCATTCCGGGGGGGCTTTGGAGCTTCGACCCTCTCTCAAGGGGGGGTTGGCAGCACACATTGTACTTATGGCTTTGAGAGAGTCTCTTGAAGTCATTCCTTTTTGTCTTTGCTTGCTTTTACATCTCTTTTTGGAGAGGAGTTTTTCCCACTGGGTTTTCTCCTTTACTCCGGTTTATAGAGATTTCCTTGTACTGGATACCTGATCAGGCCTTGTTGCCGGGACCCATTTTTTTCATGTTTTCTTAGCCTTGCTAGGTCAGCTTTCTCCTTGCATTCAGCTTAAGGGGGGGTGTTAGAGTATTATTCCTTTTGGCTTAATAATTAAATCGTATTGATTTAATTATATAAGTTTATAATACTCTAGTTACTTAAGCCTCATTTAGGTGCATTATTAATTAATTATTAATTAATAATGTGCAACCTAGCTTTTTATGGCTTTAGGGTTTTCAACCTTATAAGCCTCCTTTGTATCTTTTTTGATGTATTCTCTCTATTCATTTTTGAGCTCTACCATTTTGAGCACAAGAGGGTTTCTCTGTTTTTCCATTTTTTGCTTCATACTTTGTGGCAGGTTTATTGCATGCAGCTGGATCTTGGAGCTGAATCTGATTGTTTATCAGCTTCTACAAGATTGTGCCCCGGGGTAAGATCTTACCCTTGTTTTGGATCAAGGTCGACCTTTCTCAGAACAGGATAAGGTTTTTGGGTTTTCTCTATTTCTATGTTTTCAAGCCAGATCTAGTTGCAGAATTTCTTGAGACTGAGTACAGACGCCAAAAAATAATGATTTCCAAATCTTCTCATTTTCAAAATAAGTATTTATGTTTTATTAAGTTTTGTATGTCCACAACATTTTCCATTCCTAAACATCATACCACACACAAACATAGATATAAAAATATATCATAGATATATTTTTATATCTTACATTTTGGGAACCCTCGATAGACAACTCTTTCTTTTTGGTGTTAGATACTTTGCTTTCTTTCCTTAAGATTAGATTTCTTTTATGCTCTTGCATTTTGAAATTAAAAAAAAAAACCAAAAAAATCTATATATTCTACAAAATGCAAAAATATTTCATTTGCTATGAAGATCTTTAAGATGCTTTGGTGTGTGGTTATTTTCTTTATTATCCTCCTCTTAGCATTTATTTATCATACTTATGAGTTTATGAAAGTATCATCCATTTCATTATGTTTGTCACTCTTCATGTTTCACTTGCCTATGCTATTGTAAGATTGACTGATACTAGTCTTCCTACTTTCAAAACTTTTATTAAAGATTTATGTGGCAGACTTATTACTCTTTTGGATTATGTGAAGAATTTGGTAGATGATACACCATCTCCTAATCTTCCTAATCCTAATCTGATTCCTTATATTCCTAACATACCTAATTCTCCATCTGGTATTCCTAGTTCTTCCCATACTTATGATGAGGTTTAAACTATGGTTCATGATGCAGATGTGCAAGAATTCTTGGATTTATTTTCCCCTTCTTATTTGATCCAAGATGATATTAAAGGGAAGAGAAAAGCAACTTCTTCTAAACCTATTATTCCACCTTATACAACCTTTACTCATTAACACAATAAACAATCACCTCCTGTAGAAGCTTTACATGATATGTACACTACATGATATAATATGATGGCTAAACAAGGATATAAAGGTTTAGGGCTTGGTGTTAATGAGCATGGATTAAGTATCCAGTTCATATATCCCCTAAACAAGATATGCATGGTCTTGGTTGTTCACAATCTCAATTTAAGGTGGTTGATTTTGATCATCGTCCTCCTCTTCATGTTCTTCTTCCAACACCTACCTTAGATTACCCTGATGCTCCTCAAGATGTGGCTAAGAAGGTGTATGTTCAATTAATGAATTCCAAGAAAGAAATCTTTAAACCTATGCTGAAAGATGCTCTCTCCAAGTACAAATGTCATTTTCACTATAGTAATACACATTTACTTGTTGATTGTGTGCATTTCAAGTTATATGTTAAAGAAAGAGTTACTTTAGGAATTATATCCCACTCTTGTGCAGTTTTTCAATTCCTTCATAACTTTGATAAGGGGCATCCCCTTGATTCTTCCATAATGTAGATCTTTTATCCTCTTGCCTTATGACTGGGGGCAAGAGGTATTTCATCCAATCTTATAGGATCCATTAGGCTCTTAGCATATATTTTGTCATGAGCTTAATTGGTATCCTTTCTATCTTTCCTTCCTATGGTTTTGTACTATGTCCATAATCATCCATAGATTCTTTTTTAATTTCAAAATATCTTTTCTAAAGGTTTGTTGTTTTTTGCAAAGGTATCCCTTGCTTTCATCTCTTGGGGGCAAGGTCTTCCTTCTTTCTCTTTGTCTAGGGATCTGCTTTCCTTAGCTTAGTGGCATTTGTTTATTTTGCAACATTATTCTATTATATTGACTAAGGTTTTGGCTATGGATATCCTTTTATTTGAGAGGTCATTGTCTTAGGTCATCACCTTTTCTTTATTCCTCAAATTATGTTCTTTATAAATTCTTGCTCTGGCTCTAGGGTTAGAGTTTGATTCCTTTGTTCAAAGATTCCTCTTCCTCTTGATTATAGGGGGCTGGGTGATTGAATCTTTGTTCTCTTTGAAAGATGATATTTTATCTAAAGCACTCCTCTATGGTGGGGGTCTTGTTGATAAGATCTCTTTCTTTGAAGGTAAATATATAGGGTCTCCCTTATGCCGCATTTTAATTTTTAATATGCTAAATCCTCTTAAGGTAACGCACATAAGTTGCTAAATCCTGAAGAGACGCATTTTTCAGTTTTCAAATATACTAAATCCTCCGAAGGTAACACACATAAGTTGCTAAATCCTGAAGAGACACGCATTTTTAAATTTTCAAATATGTTGAATCCTCGGAAGGTAATGCACATAAGTTGCTAAATCCTGAAGAGACACGCATTTTTCAATTTTCAATATGCTAAATCCACCAAAAGTAACACACATAAGTTGCAAAATCCTGAAGATACACACATTTTATAGTCCATAGTGATACAAGAATGTGGATCTATGGGTATTTCAAAAGCCATCAGAAGACACATTACAATTACAAAGCACAGTTTTTGGGTGAACTATCAAATTTTGCTACCTATTGGGCTCTCCCTCCTTGGTGATTCATGATAAGGTGGGCATCTTACTAGGCGAAGTAATCACTCTCTCTCTCTTTCCTCTCTTTTCGCTTTCATGCTAGTAGGATTAGATCATGAAGCTATGTTATTTATAGTGTTGCTCTTGTCTTTCTTATGTAATCATTTATTCTTCTATGATAGCTTTCCAAATATGATTTTAGTATAGGAAGCATTTCTTAGCAAGGTTTCCTTTGCTAGTTGATTTGGGTTTGTTTTCGTACTAACCCCTCTTTTTTGTGTCTTTTAGCTTTGTCTTTGTTTTCGCACCCTCGTGTGTGTATGTTGAGTTAGAATCCTTAGCTTGGGGGCTCGTGTCCTTAACTAAGTGTTATTCTATCTCGTTGTGAATCCACTTGGATCTTTCTTCTCCTTTACCAAGAGTTTGTATTGAATCCATACTCTTGCTAAAGTGGGGGCTAAATGTATCGTCGAAAAATGGATGCACTTCCATTTAGGACTGATTTAGCCCTTCGAGTAGGTGGTTTGGGGTCATGTCAGACGCTTTGATGGGATCTTTGTCTTGGATCTTGTTTTTCCCCCTATTCTGCCCCTCTTTCCACCTCTTTCCAGACTGTTTCTGGCATCCTGACTTGAAACCCTGAGATTCTTGACCTCAGGGTCAAGGTCAACCTTCTGGGTCAAGGTCGACCTCGACCCTGACCCTGGGTCCAGATTTCAAAATTCAAAAGTTTCCAGATGTCAGGTTTTAGAAAGTTTTATTTCCTGCTTCAGGGTCGGTTGTTTCGGGCTTCGAAACGGTAAACTCTTAAATTATATTTAATTTAGGTCCATTTCTAGAGGTGAAGGTTTAAATGGGAATTTAATTCTCCTATGTAGGCCTCTTTAGAAGTTTGTGCCCTAGACTAGTATAAAAGGAATCCTTCCTCTCTCATTTCAATCCATCTTTTGTCATAATCTCTCAAGCTCTCCATCTTTCAATCATCAATCAAGTGTGCAATCCCTCAATTCCAACTCAAGCGAGATCAAGCATTCCATTACATTCAAGCAATCAATCAAGCATTCAAGCATTCAAGTTCTCCATTGAAGATCAAGGATTCATCATTCAAACCCTAGATCTATCCATCATGGTGGTGTGATCTTCCTTCAAGATCCTTTGTTCATCTTCAAAATCTATTCATTCTCCCTTTAAGGTGGATTCCCAACATACAATCATGGAGGTTTTGATTTACATTTGTTAGTGTTGAGTCTAAGCTTTCATATCAACATACTTGTTTACATTCCGAATATAATTGCATATCTATTGAATATCATAGCTTTGTTGTTAGATCTACTTCTACTACTTGCTAGCATTCTCTATTTAAATTCTATTTTTAAGGTTGATTCCAAACCGGGGTTTGACCAAGGCAAACCCCTCATCTAAACAACAAAATCCTTTTCCTTGTAGGTACAGGTGCGAAACAACGAATCGCACATTAAATCTGAGTACCCTTTTCGACAAACTTCTGGGATCTGCGAACAAATTTTCTGTCAGAACAATGCAGGTCAAGGTCGACATAAAGAGGTAAGATTGTGCCCCAAGGTAAGATCTTACCCCTGTTTTGGGTCAAGGCTAACCTTTCTCATAACAACATAAGGTTTTTAAGTTTTCTATGTTTCCAGGCTAGATCCGATTGCAAAATTTTCCGAGACTAAGTACAGACGCCAAAAAATAGTGATTTATGAATCTGCTCCTTTTTAAGATAAATATTTATGTTTTATTAAGTTTTGTATATCCACAACATTTTCCATTCCTAAACATCATACCACACACAAACATAGATATATTTTTATATCTTACACTACCAATAGAATAAAGTTTGAATTTGAACATTAAAAAGAGAAGTTAAGGGCTCTTGTGCATGACTACAAAAACAGGGAATATGAAAGCTCCAACCACATCCAAGCCACAATATACATATAATATGAAGACTAACACTATGATTAAGTGTTAAGGGTCCAATATGCAGACAAACAAAAACATGAAGTGATAGACAACTATTAACATCACCTAGCAACATCTTCAACAAATAAAACACTAAAAAAAGAGTGTGGTCTTTATGAACTCCATTAATACACTAATGAACTTGCTCCAATGATACTAAAAAATAAATTAAATAGTAGGCCAAAGACTACCAAAAAACTTGATAATGAATTTACATCCAAAATCAAATAAAATGGCAAAAAAAACTTTACTAATTTGGCAATCAATTGGGCATTTTTTGGAACATTCTAACCTTAATTCTAGTTATACTACTAGGAGTACTCTATCTTTAAATCTATATAGTATTTATCGTTTCTTGTCACATGTAAATACTACTATCAATATCATAGGAGACAATAATTATATTTCAAATTAAGTACAATTATATATTCAAATTTTCAACTACATTAATATGCTTGATAGTTCTTTTGAACCAAATTATATCTCAATAGTTGGGTGATAACCATTATCAAAACACGGGTTGCGGGGCAGCAATGTTCCTACTAAAGACTGGAAGACTAACGTTGAAGCAACTTTGAGGCTTGCTTCTTCAAGTTGACATTCTTGGTGAATGTTGGAATTCCTAAGGCAAAGATTCTTTATCTCGGAAGGTTATTCATACAAGAGCATAGCAACACCTATTAGTGAAGATTCTATATCTCGGAAGGTTATTCATACAAGAGCATAGCAACACCTATAGCAACACCTATTAGTAAAACAAGCAAGTCTTATCTTTTGAATTATCCTTAGCATTTTAAATTGAATATTATGATGTTTTCATATTTGATAAGTTTATATTTATAAATACATGACATTTCTCACCCCAAAGTTGAAATTACCGTTTAAGGGTTATCAAATTCCAGTTATTAAACAAGGTGATGTCAGAATGTGTTAAATTAATGATATATAATAATAAAAATATAATTAATATTATATGAATATAATCATACAATACTATCTATTATTTTTATTAAATATAATGTATTATTAATAAAATGAATGAATGTAATATAAAATAATAAATTATATATATATATATATATATATATATATATATATATATATATATATATATATATATATATATATATATATATATATATATATATATATATATATATATATATCTTTTATCCTCAATAAATGAGAGTAATATTGTCTTCCTGTGTGGAACACTTCACATCATAATATGAAGAAAATATTCGCTCACTAACACGAACGTAAACGAGTAATGAACAAGTTGTGATTGTCGTGGGTGATAACTGGAATCCCATCAAACAGTAAGGGGAATATTATCAATGCAGGCAAAAGAAGGGAATATGGTTTGATCATTGATTATTTGGAAGTCTAGATAGATACAAACACTAGCAATTGCACCTCTACAAGGTGTGATGGTTACACTGATAGGAAGATATAGTTGGGTAATATTAAGGGGTGGATATAATTTTTTGAGCAAGACCATATTTTTTGTTTTATTTCATACAAACATGTTCCTCTCTATCATAGAGCACCACGAGGCCACATTTCTGCAAGGCATTTTGTCAAACAATTACACGTTTCTTGTTTATATTTCAATGTTTTGCATATATGTCTTCCAGAGCATTGTAAGCATAACATACCCTAAAAACACACTTCATTAAACTTTTAAGCAATCTGCCTTATGACCTATTTTATTTATGTTTTTGTACTCAACCCAAAGTGAGGTATTGAGATAGGGTGAACATTCAATGAGATCTTACTTACTCCTTGAGAGTTGGCTATAATGAGAGGTTTCATTATGCATTGATAAATTGTGAATGTTGTAATAAGGTGGTTATGAAAGGAGAGTTTGTGATATTTATTGTTGGAAGTAAATATGGAAGATAATAATCATTGTCTCACCTCATTGTTTGAGTTGTTCCCTAGTCCCTCCCTATGAGAACCTTTTTTGTAAAAGTTCATGTATGAAACTCAAAAGTTTCTTTTGTGTACGACTGGCTTCATGTTGTTTTACCTTTGTGTGTATGCTTGAATGCACCCAATTCTAGTGAATAGATCTTAGCTCATCGGTGATTAGTTTTCTAACACGTGGTTGGGAAGTGAGCTACTTTGGCCATTGGAGCTATTTTGTGCTTCCTTGCGTAGATTGAGATCATTCTTGTAGATTGATAATTTTAGGGAGGAATCACTCTTGGGATCATAAAGAAGGCTTAAATGAATTATTATACATGAAGGATGTCTTATGTCTCTTCTCCAACTAAATGTGTGCAGCCACAAAAATGTCATCTCTATCTCATAGTGAAAAAAGTTTGAAATGTGTTACAAAAATTGTATGTAATTCTTCATGAAATATGCAATTCAGATGAAAAGATAATAAGTGCTTCTTGTGTTGATATTGTTAATATATGTTGATGTGTTGTTCAAATTCGATGCAATCTATAGAAAGAAACATTTGATCATAATAACCTCTCGTATTATTAAGCAATAATAAATCATTATGTTTCTCATTCTTTTACTTAATGTGACATTCAATAAAAGGGAAATGAAAGTATGTGTTTTTCTAAAATTACGATTCCTAAACGTAAGTCATTTCATAAAAAATATACACACAATGAATGATCCATATGAACTTAGTTTATGTTGTGTATTGCATTAATCTACGGAATTAAATAAAACAAATAGGGTGTTTTGTACAATATTACATTATAAATCCTGCTATGAAATTGAGAACAAAGATGAATCCATCGATATCTCATTAATACAAAATAGTAGTACAATTGCTATATGATACAACAAACCATAAACCCATTAAGGTACTCTACATATTTTGATAGATTGCCTTGGTTGTAGCAAGTAAACTAATTGCACTATTCTTGTATCCCATCAAAGATACATTCAAGTTATTATCTCATGAATACACACAATAACGAGATAAAATCTCATAATGATAGATCAATGCAAAATTTCCACCTCTACAAAAGATAGGTTTGTAAATGGAAGTAAAAGACCGACTCCTGAGATAATACACCCAATTATTTCCTCTCCTACAACAATTTCTCTCATAGCTATAATGAACATTGCTTTTTCCACCATCATGCATTCAACATTTGGAAAACATGCCTAGTTGATGGAAGGTGGGAGCCCCTAAAACCCACATTGCCCTATTTCACTTACCTTGTTCCAAAACCTTAACTTTCTATTCACATCATGTTCTTCACGGATTTGAGAACATGGAACTAATTTGATGAATTAAGGAGAAGTAAGAGTTACAATTGAATTAGAATTAAGGTAATGTTAGGGTTTAGTTAAGATTAAGTTGATGTTCCTAGGTTTTAAATTAAGGTGTTAGAGTTAAGATTTGGTTTAAGTTAAATTTTTTATTTTAAAGATTTATTGAAATTTATTCTTAAACATGTTGTTCCCTTTACATAATAGTTTAAAAAAGAAAGAAAATACACGAGAAGACCACTTTAAAACTAACTCTTTGAATCTCAAAAAAGAAAAAGAAAAAATGCATTTGCACCTTAAGGCCCCAGTGTTCAAACTTTGGATCTCTCAACTCAATTCATATATTTATGGTGCTTCAGCTATAAATTTGCTTTGATAGCTCTAGAATTGTGGAACACCGCAATCAAAAACAAGTTTCAATGGAATCGGTGCTCCTCTCCTCCTATAACAAAACATGCTCTATGTAGAAGGAGAAGAAGTCATCACCTTTGTGCGCACCTCCATGTCCTCTATCCCATTACATAATAGTTTGTTATTTAGACATTTCCCATTGTTTGTGCATCTACATTTTGCATATACATCATTTAGATGACTTCAAGATCAACATTTGACAAACATCCCCTTCAAGCTATGCTTTTATAGACGTCCATAACCTCTGCTAAAGCTACCATGTAATTTAGCTTTACCAAACCCAATGACATTCACTTGAAGGTTTCTAAATTCTTTTCAACTTATCCATTTAGTGCATATGCCTGAAATTATTGCAGAGTCCAAGAACATAATTATTTGATGTATAAAACGACTGAAATACCCGATCTAGACTTTGGTATGCATTGATGAATAGTAGTACTTTATTCTAGAGTTTGCAACTATGTGCACAGTCTTGAAAGCAAAATTCTTCTACAAACTTGCACATTTTGCATTCATACGTATCAGACCATTTTTCAAACAGTTCATAGTTTTTGTGTTTACTTGTATATTATGCACATATGCTCGCCAAGCCATTTGCAACTACAACATCTAGCAAACTGTCTCTCAACTATGAGTTGTGAGACCTTTCATCCATCCCATTCTCCTTGCCATCAATCTCTACCTCAAATGGACAGTTGAGATCCTCCTTTATCCCTTCATGGAACCCAATTGTATCCATCTATGTTGCACTAATCATTGAATCTAATGTCCAAGTACTCCAATAAAGGCAACAAGATGACTACAAGGGGAAATGGCCCAATAAATCCGTTGTTGCTAATATCTAGCTCAAACCGCAAAGTGAGGTTCTTGAAGCTCTTAGGCACAATACCACATAACCTATTAGTATTGATATGAAACAAGGCAAGATCTATAAGCGGACCAAGCTCCTCTGGAAGATAGCCTTCAATGTCTGAATGATTCAAATCAATGCCAACAAAAGCTTGAATGTTGCTATTGTCCAGTGCAAGAGCATAGAAGATGCCATTGTAGCTATACACATCTGTTCCAACCTTGTTGCCAATCACATTGGAAGGATTGCTAAAAATAGCAGATTTTATGCGTGTGACCATTTCACACATCGACCATTTAGATTGGGAGCCCCTTTACCTTTCAGGTTGATTGGCCTCTTTTTCAATTTTCTCAATAGCTCTTAGTGTTAGTCTGCTAAGTGCATGTGTTCCAAGTGAGAGATGGTGAATTTAGCCAAGTCCAGGAGTGAGTTCGAACATTTAAAAAATTTCACCTCTAAGATGAGCTTGTGTTAGGCACGAGTAGTCAATGAATGAATTGTGGAAAGGAATTGATAAGACAAACATGGAGCCCATAGGAGTTAGAGTACACTCACCAAGAAGTAAATTTCAAGCCTAGTCTGAACTTCTAATTCCTTGGATAGGGAAGTTCCCATGAACAAAGGAGCCAACGATATTCAAATTCTTCAATATGATGGATGCCTTGTTGTGAAATGTTTTTTATTAAAGCAAAATCAAGGGTTTGAAAGGACCTAAAACCCTTTACAATAAGGTCACAAAAGATATTCCATTAAAGCCCTCAACAAAGAACGGATCGAGACCAAGATGAGGGTTTTACCAGCCTAGTTGTGAAATGTTACTGACAAATGATTCAAATAAAGGCACAGCTGGTGATTGTAGACTGGCGAGGATCACTCAAGAATGGTGGCAATCGACTCTTACAATCTGGTCTCTCAATGCTTGATCTAAACACGTTGTAGTAGAAGCGAAATCTAGCTACCAATTTCCAGACGGCCAGAAGCACTAATCTCCACTTTGAACGTATAAGGCACTACCTGTTGTGCAGTTGCTAAAACCTAAGAACCATGGCATTGGTGTCCAAATATTGCAGGTGAAGAATTTTTATTCAGTTTAGTATACATCCTTGGACATTTGAGAACGGATAACAAGAAAGGGCACCCGCAAGTACGAGTTTGTCATCTCCAATTTCTTTGCAAAATCAAAACCCTCCTCATATGCACCACATAATCAAGACCCTATGTACTGGACTCCTCTGGCATGATTTCTCAAACGAAATTTGTGCTCTCACTATACGATGAATACCCCTGGGTGCGGTTTCTCCACATACAGGAAGTGCCATAAATAAAGGGCTTGTGGAAAGGACCGGGGCGCAAACATCGTGTTAAAATTTCCAAATTTCGCAGAAAGAATTTTTTCAAACCTGCATCTTCAAAAGGATATCACAAGAAAGTGTTGGAAAGAATAATTCTATTGAAATATTATTATTCCCCCATCTCAATTCGAGGCTTGATAAATTTTGATGGATTAAATATTATAAAATTCCAAATAGTAAATAATTTGGAGCCACTGCAATGGTGAACACATCGAGTGCGGAATACAAAAGATGTCCAAGTCAAAATAACAAAAATGATCAAGGCAAAGGGATTAAAATCCAAGTAAAAGAAACGGCTTTTCGGGAGCTAATTGAAAATTAATTAAATATTGAATTTTATATTTAATATTTAATTAATAAATTTTAAAAATCAAAAACTTGAAATTGGAAACAGAAAACAATTAGATTTTGGAATTTATTTTAAAAATTAATTAATATAAAATTTTATATTCAATATTTAATTAAAAAATGTATTGAAATATCTAATTGTTAGTATTTTCCAACCTATTTGTGCATGTACCCATGGACAAAACTTAATGACGAAAGATTTTAGAGGATTTAAAAAGTGTCGTACATCATACTAACATGGCGCCGAGTCAATTCCACTAACTAGTCAAAGCCAAGTCAAACTTCATTGCATTCAAGGAATAGAATCAAACATAGGTTATAATAGGCAAAGGTGCATTTAATGCATAGTGGACATGTGTAGTGGGCATTCATTACCCACTAGGAAGGTGGTCTTTCTAGTTGGTTTGTGGACCTGTAAATTAAATGTAGGCTCTCTCTTCTTGCCCTAACCCTAATTGGTGTTGAGGTGGCACAATCCGAGTCTTTGATTTCTTTTCAATTTGGGTCATTCATTGTAATCAGGGACCTAAATAGAGGTCTCATTTCTCATTTGTAAGGGACGGAATTCTGAAATTGTTGCTATGAGCTACTAAAACAGTAAAATTATCATTGAAGTTTGGTGATCTCTTGAAGTGTCTTAGTGTTGTCTTGTTCTCTTATTCCCTCATTTAGATTAGATTGTTTAGATAAAGTGTTTTGTTCTCTTATTCCCTCATTTAGATTAGATTGTTTAGATAAAGTGTTTTGCTTTCAATGGAGAATGTAATGATGTTTTGATGAATTTCATGGTTCATACTTTTGATGGTTTGTTGATTGTAAGCCATTGTGTAAAGTTAACCTGAACCCTCACTTTTATGGATGCTTAACTTCTATCATTCAACATGCATTGTTCGTTTTGATGGTGTTCGTTGTGGTATGAAAATCATTTGCATAACCCACTGAAGATTTCATGGATTCTTGCGTCGTTGTAGTTAATCTTGCTGAAGCAAAGTTTAGTTATTTTAGAATTTTTTTATCAAAGCAATATCCGCGAAGGCGACGGTCGGCTCTTCCAAGGCGCGGGGGAAGGGTTATCAGGATTGTGAATCCTTAAATCTTGTCAATGGGTAAGGGAGGTTATAGAATGGTTTTTTGTATTCTGTAATGCTTTGTAAATCTGGCAATGAAGTGCCTATATTTTTTCAGCCATAGTATAGGCTGCTTATCGGGGAGGGGTACCCTTTTGAGGCTGTTGAAACAGCTGCAATCACATTTTGTTGCAGATGAAAACCGCCTATGTTCTTGTTGTTAGTTTCTTGGTTGCAAGGGTTTCTGTTAAAATTGTAAAATCTAGGCTATGAAGGCCGTCAATGTAACTCGACTTTTGCTATTAATAAAATATCCTTATATTACTGATCAAAAAAAAAAAAGATAAACAACATAACACATTTACCATTGAGCTTAGCCACGGTCAAGAACTGACATAAAAAGAACCTTAGAATCTATTGTGTGACCTTTTGCAATCATAGCATACAAATGATTTTGGTCAAGAGAGGATAAGATATTTCAATATTTGGTTCTACTGTTGGTGGGTCATAAAACACACATCAACAAGTCTAGGAATTTTAGATCTTTTCAGAGACAAAGCTGAAATAACAAATCAGACTTGTAAATTTTCAGACCAAGATATCATTAGACTACATTGTTGTATGATACTATATCCATCATCAAACTCATCTTGTATATAAGATGCATTGTTATTAAACATGCTTATATTCATACCACAGTGCATACATCTATTGTGATTAAATCTGGAGTAGCAAAAGTTATCTTGCATAATCTTCACTACTGAGCAAAGTGGAAGTGTGAGAAGTTGATGTAATTATCCCAATTCTTTCAAGTTAACCAAGCAGGGGACATTACAAAAACCATTCAAATTACATTCTTGGTTATTTACACTTTCCAATGAATTTAGTTTACACTTAAATTTCTGAATTTTGGCATGAACTAGAGGGTGACAATGATATCAGAATTAACAAAGATCACATCCCATCTTCATAATCCACCATGTTTGCATATATAGATGGTTTGTAGGATCACAAAGGACTCCTAAAAATAGCTTTCCCCGGATATAAGAAAAAATGAAAGGTTCTTTTATAGTCCACAACACCAGCCATATGTTTTTGGATCTACATATGGTGTTAGTTATATTGGACTACCTTGTACTCCTTGCGAGAGGCACCTAACTGCACTACAAACGAGGCATACATACCCTACCCCCTTTGGGATTTGAACTTGTGACCTCTCTTTCAAGAGTACAAGTTCTCCACCACTAGGCCAACTCAAGCTGAGATGGTTTGTAGGATCACAAAGGACTCCTAAAAATAGCTTTCCCCGGATATAGGAAAAAATGAAAGGTTCTTTTATAGTCCACAACACCAGCCATATGTTTTTGGGTCTACATATGGTGTTAGTTATATCGGACTACCTTGTACTCCTTGCGAGAGGCACCTAACTGCACTACAAACGAGGCATACATACCCTACCCCTTTGGGATTTGAACTTGTGACCTCTCTTTCAAGAGTACAAGTTCTCCACCACTAGACCAACTCAGGCTGAGAAAAGTAAATTTAAAAAATAGTGGCTGAAAAAATTGTGGTGAATTATTCACTCAGTATATCTTATAGGAAAAGTTGCTTGCTTAGAAATTAACATTTGGGTACAGGGGTTCAGATCACTACAATTTTGGATTGAAAACAATGTGTAAAGCACAATATAGAATCTAATATTTTCAATGAAAGACCACAAAGGAGCATAAATTCCATGATGATACTTGAACTTTCACAGCAAATCATCAACAAAATCAACTTCCAAAGAATTGTGAATTTCCATTTAGAAATTAACATTTGGGTACAGGGGTTCAGATCACTACAATTTTGGATTGAAAACAATGTGTAAAGCCCAATATAGAATCTAATATTTGCAATGAAAGACCACAAAGGAGCATAAATTCCACGATGATACTTGAACTTTCACGGCAAATCATCAACAGAATCAACTTCCAAAGAATTGTGAATTTCCATTTAGGCAGGTTAACAAGTAATTTGGATTATTAATCATGTAATCCAAAAATAGAAATTGGTTTTCGCTAGGTTGAATTTACAATCAGTTCTTTTCCATTTAGAGGATCAGGGGTGTTAAATTAGTTGCATATTTATCCCAGTAAGTCCCAGTTGTTCTTCTCTATCTTTAGTTTTTTCATTCAGTAAAACGAATCCTGGAATAATACTCATCCGTCAAAGAAATTTGTTTGTAGATGGATTACTCTTACATACACATTGAAGACTGCTCTCCACCATATAACAAATATGAACATTCAAATATTAAAGTTTAAATATATTTACAAGTTCTAACAAATGTTTCAGATGAGACTGGAAAAGATAAACAGTCAGTTAAAAGCTATAGTAATAAGCTAAACACAAAGAATCGAGTTGTATAAAAGATGAAACAATAAGACCATTACTAATCATTTTCATTTCTATCAAGCAGCAAAATGAAAAAGATGAAATTTTATGTCTTAAGTCTTAACTCGTTAGTACATGATTATTCCAGTGTATCAATAAAAGTGAGGATTAATGGCTGGTATTAGAACAGATTCGCTGATCACTGACTTCTTTTGCAAAAATTCAATTGTCTAATAAATCTTTAGTAACACATACAAAATCAATTATAACAAAACTCACGATGAACTAGCTCTGATATAAATCAGGTAACAATGCCGGGGCAGCAAGGGGTGGTGTAAATACATATATTACTTGACAAATTGGCTATATAAAGATGTTAAGGAATAAGTCAATGAAACTTTTTCACACTATGTAAAGTTTACACTAATAAACATTAAAAAAATGAAAATGATTGCATTGAAAGTTTGAAATTTGAACATTAATAATGGTGAGCAGAGTTTTGGAACTTTGGAAGCGAAGTGCAAACCAAGAATAAGCATTAAGAATTGCAAACTTGACTTTGGCATGCTAAGTGAAGTTTTAAGTTTTAAACTAGTAATTAATAAACATAAGAAACATGGAAATGATTCCATATGTCATAAACCATAAGAGTGGTGGGTCTAGGTTTGGGGTCAAGGGTCAGTGCCCTTTGTGGGGGTCTTGATTGCGGCTTTGACTATGAATATTCAGAGATTTGCAACAAGGGATATGTATTATGTAGATTTTTATGATCATGATTCATCATTGGCCTATACCTTTCTTAGATTTATAGTTTGATGGGGGTTTGGGGGCAACACCAAAATGAGATGTCTTCAACAGCCAAATTAATCAGCAAGGCAAGATCATAACTGAATAAATCCTCAGATGATGAGATACTAATTGTTAGATGATATGTCCTGCTTATTGACTATTGGTACATAGGGAAGGACGAGGTCATAAAAACTAGAGAAATAAATGGACTTTTGCTTGGCACCATATGCTATCCTTACTCTAGTAGCTCTTCAGCCAACTTTTCTATTTCATCCCTAAATAGCTTAAGGTATCAATGTGAGAGAACAATGATAGACTAAGATCCTGATTCCAATTGAATGATGTGCTTTGATTCTCTATCTGATGTTACTCTAAAGGCAATAACTTAAACATGTCTGCAAACCCATCAAAAAAAATTCTGCACCTCTATTTGTTGTTTAGGTCTTGTTCCATGACCTTGCAATCCTTCAAAGGAATTACCTTGAAACATAAAACCAAACTCTATTTTACCAGGTTGCTAGGCCATTTTATGTACTCAAATCAGTTTCTCTGCAGTTGTGGTAAGACTTTCAATAGTCATCGTTTTGTTCATCTTTCTCAAACCTCAAATACAAGTTGATGTAGTGCATATGAAGCTTAGCTAAGGTCTTAAGCCATTACACACCCCATGATCCCAACAGCCACTACCATATCAACCACATAAGTCTATTATAGTTTAGCAGGTTCAAATGGGATACGATTGCTATAGGCAAGCCACTATAAAGGTAAGGGACAAGGCCAGGATCAGGATAAATGGGTGAAAAAAAAAAGAGCTGGAAATTCCAGACAATGGAACTGAAATCCAGCTTGCAACGGCCTGGGTCAGAACTGAACTGATAGATGTCAGGCTATAATTTATGTCTCTACCATGCTTTGCAGTCCACTATCATGCTTCCAGCCATTGAAAAACTCATTGGTTTAAACTTTACTCACTGAAAAACTCCCTGGCAAGTTATCAGCAAGTTTTTGGCAAATACTCGTCAATAACTCACAAAATCAAAACAAAAACTCAGCCAGCAATGCATAAATCAGTTCCGCCAAAAAACCTCATTTTACATTATTTTTCAGATCTGTCTTTTTTAGTACTAGTAGAGCAGCATTTCCATTTGTTTGCACTTTGCAGGCATTTGGGAAGCCGAGTTGAACAAGAATAGCAAACTTATCCACTTTGTTTCAGCCACATGTGACACTTATATAACACTTTTCCAGTTTTTTTCCATTGGTGCTTCATTCTAAATTACTTGTGCTTGGGTTTAGAGTTTCGTTACTACTAATTTAGTTTTTTATTTTCAGTTAGCTTGTAGTACCTTCAAGTTTGTTCAAATATTTTGTTTTGCAAGGGTTTATTTCAATTTTGTTGAAAACAAAGTAGGATCCACAAGTAGGATAGGTTATGGCAAGCCTCTGAACAGTAACTGAAAACACAAGACAGCAGGAACAGCTCTAGGAATGCTGCTTTACAACTATTTGCAGGATGTATACGAGATTGACACATAAATTATTTTAAATATCACCTTGCATGGATCACTTGCCAAGAATTAAGCTATGTACAAAAGCATCTTAGGAGGTTGAGCGAGTAAAAATTCTTATCAAATCTTATGATCAAAAAATAGCCGGAAAAAAAGAAAGTAGCTGAGGCATTGGCAAGTATAAATTTACAAGGTTAAAGGGAAATATAGGGGGCTATTCTTCCAATTGGCAGCCATAGTTCCAATTTTTTCTGTTATTCATGACACTCCTGATGTGTAAGTTTCATTGGAAGGTAATATGTGGAATGATGAATTATAGCTATTAGCACGAGGCCAAGTTGGTATGTGCCATTTTTTGGTGCTACACCAACATTCCATTTAAAGTTGTGACAAGTCCTTATTAGGATTAATTGATCACTGCATTGATCATGGTAAATAAAGGGTTCAAACTTCAGGACATTATGCCATTATGAGTTGAGTAAGTCATTATTGAAGGCAAAAAAGAAAAGACAAACAAAAACATATTTGAAAAAAGTTAAGGCCATAATATTTTATCTAATAGATGGATGGATGGTAGAAACTACACCTCAATTGACTTCATGGGTCTAGGAAGACATCTAGTGATCTTGAAGTCAATTGATCCATGCAGCTAAATCAAAAGAATAAAACCATGTGCAACTTAATGTATGAAATGATGATGATGATGGAGTTGGGAGTATCGAATGGTGCCCAGATAATGACAGGTAACGCAATGACATATTTGGTAACTTGTTAACTTCTGATGGATAGGTACCTAACCGTTGTTTTGGTATATTTGTACTACCCATTACATTTACCTTCTTCTCTGGTGCAGGGCACCAAGGTGTTCATGGGTAAAGTTGCTAAATGTTGGTATTTGGGTCTAGTTGAGTCATTTTGTGTGTAATAAGACCCATAAGACCATTCCTCATGTTTCTAAGTGGTTAGGAGTCATTTTGGAGTCAAATGGGTAAGTGTTTGTAAAAGTTGCAAAAAGTTGTTAAGCAATTTTGCATTTTTGGGAAGTTGAAAGTCGGTTGTTTTTCAGTTGGTTTGGGTTTGTAAAAACTTAAATAAGCCATGTGAAGTCGAAGACAAGGTTCTGGAGATCATTTTGAAGATTGAACATAGATAAAACACTGTTTTTCTGCATTTTTAAAGCATAATTTGCTGCTACAGCAACTTGTACAGCCTTGTATGGCCTAGGAGTGAGCAAACTTCGATTGGAACTCATGGTATATTGAGTCCTTGTTCTTTTCCCATTGGTTTCATTTGATTTCATTAATTTTTTAGTAAATTAGAGCACTTTTTCTGCAAACCACTTGAAACCCTCACTAGGGTGAGTTCTGACTGAAAATAATGGATTTCTCCTGATTCCGCCATTGAATAAACCTTAAACCTGGTGGAATGAGGGTAGACATGTATTTTGTGTTCTTGAAGTTGCAGGGGTGGGGGGCTGAAGATTGAGACCAATTTGTTGATTCCCTCGGTTGAAAACCTCATGATTTTGGGCATAGAAAGTGCATAGGAGTTAGGTTTGGTAGAAAAGCTCTTGGGAAAAGATTTGTAATAGTTGGAAATGTTTGGGCAGACCATTTGGAACATGTCTCAGCCATTTGTATGAAAGTTTGAGGCCTGGAGTGTGAAAACCCTGTTTGACCTAGTGGAATAAACCTAATTAGACCTATTTGGAACTAGGACAGTCCAAATTTGAAGCATATTTTCCAAAGGAACCCTGATCCATTTTGAGATATGTTAAATAAGGGCCAAATGGGTGTTTGAATCAAGTTCTCTTTCTTGGAGATCAGTTCTGGTTTGAATGTTATGACAAAAATACACGAATTGCTGCTCTACTTCAAGCCTAGTCAAGAGTAGGATAGTCAAGAATTGGCCTCAGTGTTCCAAAATACCCCCACCTGCAATTGAGATGTGTTGTCAAAGGGAATAAAGGGTATCTAAATATACAATTAGATTTTGGGTATGAGGTTTGGACTGGAAGTTATGTCAGGAAAAGCCCCTTTTCTGTGCTACTAGGGAAATTGAGGAATTGTGAGAGAAACCCATCAAATTAGGGCTCTAATATTTCAATGTTTGTTGGATTGAGTTAGTTGGAAGACAACCACCCTGCTCTGCATCATCCTCGAGCAAAATTTAGTTGGGTGTAGTACGTAGTAGTAGATATGACAAATGTCACAAATACATCTATAACCACAACATGTGTCCTGAATCTCAAGAGAGAGCACAGTAATGCAAGGAGCTCATGTAATCAGAAATCATATGGTTTTTGACTAATTTCATTGCCTTCCAAAAAATAAAGTACCAATAAAACATTCGATAATGCTCACCCAGTACCAGAAAAAATAAAGATAATGCTAATCTAGAGTGCCTAAGGCCAGGAAGGGCCAATCTAGAGGATTCTAAGAGGAAGCAAGACACACTGAGCCAAACTCCCATAGTAATGAATGAACTCATATTATGTGCATGTCCCTATGGTTGATCTAATTTGCAAGAAACACTACCTCACAAGTCTATATGTATTATGTGTGAAGTAGCAATACCTAGAGGCCATTTAGAGCCACTAGTCTCCTCATGTTCTGGAAGGAGTCATCAACCTAAGGGCTTTACGATCCCTAGAAGGCTAGAGACACCCTGCAAGGATCTAAAGCAAAGGGTGAGGGATTGCTATAAATAAAATATAAGGCACCATTAGTCCAAATAACTAATAAATTCAACAGAGTTGCCTAAGTCCCTACAGAAGCAACGCTATCTTCCCCAGATCTCATAGTAAATTGGGCATCTAAAGATGCACTGCCCCTTGACCCTACAACAGACACAACCCCTTGATCCTATTAGGGGTTGGTGCCTCTAGACACCCACTCTAGTTTTAAAAACCAAAAAATAAAAACTTTTTCTAATTAAATATCAAGCAGTCGAAGTACATTTATATTTTTTGTTTGTAGATTCAACCCCTATATTAAATAATGTTCCTATGGTTGTAGCAACATTTGTAGACTTGTTTAAGGTACAAGTGCAGGACCCATATTGAGGTAGTGATGCTGAATCAAGCGGAAGAAGCTCCTCTCTCCCATAGTCCATGACTCCATGTTGTGATGTTTATTTAATTATGAGAGGGGCAATTATAATTTGTATTTTGTTTATATAAAAACTTGAAATTGATATGTATTGAACTTGTTTTCAGGACAATGATGTGCACTGAACTTCAATTTTGATCTATATATTAAGGAAACTAGTAATATGTTACCTAAATTCAGTAGTATGCATGCTTTTGAATAATACTTTTACAAAACTATGTGTTTTTCATTGTTGAGAAAATTTGCCAAGTCCTACATTTTAAATTTTTTTTGGCACTGCCAGGTTATTTCCAAGTCAAAAAATTTCATATGGATAAAACTATGATTCACCATTAATAATATGTAATGTCCCCTTTTGGAATCACCTTATAATTTGCCCTAAATTCACAGATCCAAAATACAACAGGAGTAAAAGTGTATTTAGAGATGTAGTTCTGACTCAAATAAGATGAGATAAGCTGGATAAATATCTAAAGTCTGATTTCTCATATCAGGTTGATGATCTCTTAGATCGATCTCATTTTTCAAATGGGATTCTTCTACTCAGACTGCTCTCAAAATCTGAGTAATACTCTTTTATTGTTGCTCCTTTTTTGCTTGGAGTGAAATCTCCTTTATACTTTATTGGTGAATGGGCCACCACCTTCCATTAGAATTGAGTCACCACTCTTCATTGTTGCCTTTAAGAATAATATGTAATTCCCCAAATTGCTCTCCCTCAAATGTCCTCAATTGAAACCTATGTTACCCAAGGACGCATTTCCGGCCCTAAACCCCAGGTTTCAGAAACGAGGATGGTTTCGGGGACGGGGGGACAGCCAAGGACGTTTCCAAGTCGTCCCCGACCAAGTCAGAAAATCGGAAACTCGTCCCGAAAACTTCAGAAACGGTCAATGTGTTTCCTATGGTCATTGTTCGTCTTGAGGACAGCTAAGGACGGCTAAGTAATCCCCCGATTGTCCCGGGGATAGATTGAGGTTTCCGGCAGCGAAAAACCTTTAAACAAAAAAAATATTAATAAATTGCAAATTTTGTTGCCCATTTGCGGGCCCCACGCACAACAAATATTAAAAAAAAACATATGATACGTTAGTTGTAACATATCATATGTTTGCATTTAAACAATTACTTTTTGTTAACAAGAAGATCTATTCAGTATAAGATTGCATGTGCATCAAATTGATGATATGAAGCAAGGAAACCAATTACTTTCTATGGGCCTTATTTTCACAGCATCTAGTTTTCTGAGTCAACATATTCTGAACAATTAGATTAGAGATTCTAAGTTTTTTGTTGTAGATTGGGTCATAGGGAGATTTGTATTATTTTCTACATTGGTATATTTCAAATAATCTTCAAAGCCATCACACTCACACACACACACACATATATAGCCGTCCCCTACCATCCCTTGCTTCGGCAAAAAAAGCATCCTAGAAACCTGTTTCCCCGTCCCCTCGTCCCGGAAACTCGGGGTAAGATAGATTGAAATATTCTCTCCTTTGTATCTAGCAATGTGGGGGAGAGTCACACCTCTTCATCATGGCTGCCCTTTGCAAAGGTCACATTCTTCCACAATTACCACCCTTTGGATAAGTCACAACCCTTCATCATTTATGCCCTTTCAAAGAGTCACAACCTTTTATAATTGTCCCTCTTTGAAAGAGTCACAAACCTTCATAATTCCCACCTTTTCAAGTAGTCACAACCCTTCATAACTTTTGCCCTTTGAAGGAGTCATTTCCTTATTTTCTTCTCATTTCTTTTCTTCTCTTCTATTAATTCTTCCTTGCTTCACACCTTCCCTTTTATCTTCTTTCCTCTCCCCCCTTTCAAATGAAGTTCTCTTCTCCTTTTTCTTTCATATCTCATGTTTGAGGGAGTCACAACTTTTCATTTCATGCCTTTTGACCCTTCATTAACTTAACTAGATTTAATTATGTTATAATTTAATTTTATTAATTTATATTTTTTAATTTTATTTTATTTGTATTATTTACTATTTTAATTTTATTACTATTATCTATCATCAAATCCTATTTCAAAAAGGGGACATCATAGTCCACCCTTCCCAAAATTGCTTGTCGTCAAGCAACGAATGAATGATCATGGAATCCCATCCATAATCCACCTTCCATTGCGCAACTCTCATATTATCATGTATGTTTTCTCCCTTATTTTGAATGTGAATAATGATCAATAGTAGAAACTTTGCCAAGCTTAACTTAAGACAAGTTTTCTATCATCTGCCAAAGAAAAGGATCAAGACCATCGCATAATGGTGCCAATTGAATTTGCAAAAATCAACATTTGCATGATAGCATGCCTCAAATTCATATCTTTTGGTTCACTCTTAATTACTCTCTTCTTCTAGATCAACTAAAAATATAGAGCAAAGTGCAAAGCATACACTTGAAAGTACGAAGTATACTCATGAATGCATGAAGACATGGAGCATACACGAAATAGACACATGAATATATCCAAACATAAAGCGTACACATGAATATATGTAGGCATAGTTTATTTGGCCCACAAGAGGTAGAAAAACGTCCAACCAAGACTAGATCCATCCCTTGAAGCAATCAATTCACCACTTAGCCCACAAGAGGCGGGAATGTCCAACCAAGACTAGATCCATCCCTTGGGGTAATCAATTCATCATTTGGCCCACAAGAGGCAGGAACATCCAACCATGACTAGATCCATCCTTGAGGTAATCAATTCATTATTTGGCCCACAAGAGGCACAAACGTCCAACCGGGACCAGATTCATCCCTTGGAGTAATTGATTCATCATTTAGCCCACAAGAGGCAAGAATGTCCAACCAAGACCAAATCCATCTCTTGGGGTAACCAATTCTTCACTTAGCCCACAAGAGGCAGGAACATCCAACTAGGACCAAATCCATCTCTTGGGGAAATCGATTCATCACCTAACCCACAAGAGGGAACGTCCAACCAAGACCAGATCCATCTCTTGGAGTAATTAATTCACCACTATCCCACGAGAGGCAGGAACATCAAACCAGGACCAAATCCATCCCTTGGGATAATCAATTCATCATTTAGTCGACAAGAGGCAAAAGAGCGTCCAACCACGTCTAGATCCATCCCTTGCGGAAATCAATTCATTATTTGGCCCATTAGAGGCCTGAATGTCCAACTAGGACAAGATTCATCGCTTGGGGTAATTAATTCATCATTTAGCCCACAAGAGGTGGGAATGTCCAACCACGACCAGATCCATCTCTTGGGGTAACCAATTCATCACTTAGCCCACAAGAGGCAAGTACATCCAACCAAGACCAAATCCATCTCTTGGGATAATTAATTCATCACTTAGCCCACAAATTATAGAAACTTCCAACCAAGACCATATCCATCCCTTGGGGTAATCAATTCAGCACTTAGCCCACAAGAGCAGAAATGTCCAACCAGAACCAAATCCATCTCTTCGAGTAATCAATTCATTACTTAGCCCACAAAAGGCATGAATGTCCAACCATGACCAGATCCATCGCTTAGGGTAATCAATTCATCACTTAGCCCACAAGAGGCAAGAACATCCAACCAGGACTGGATCCATCTCTTGGGCAAATCAATTCATCACTTAGCCCACAATAGGCAGGAATGTCCAACCAGGACCAGATCCATCTCGAGGTAATCAATTTGTCTCTTAGCCCACAAGAGGCAGGAACATCCAACTAGGACCAGATCCATCTCTTGAGGTAATCTATCTTGCTTATCCCGCAAGCAGCATAGATTTAGAAGTTTTTTTTTCAATGTGTCATTTTTTTGGTACCAATCTGTAAAATACTAATATGTCTTCCTCCAGAGAAATAAAAGGATAAATGATTGATCTCCTTCTTCAATTAGTTCTAAAACTCCTTATCAATTTGCTTTTAAAAAATTGCTTCTTAAATCTTCATATAGTCTACTCAACATTTGTACATATTTGCCCTTAACATTTGCAACAAGACACCTTCAAAATCTGCTTAATGCTCTTCAAAAATTTCTGTTCAAGAGAGTCTGATACAATCTACTCACAAATCCACTTAAATCTGTTCACAAGTCTGCAAAATGTCTGCCAATAAATCACTTCAGGATCTACTTATGAACTTCGATGTTTAATACTCACGAGGTCCAAGCCTGTGAATGGGCCTAATGGGGATCATCCTTCTGTCAGCCCAAGAGAAGGTGGTAGAATGGGAGAAGCCCAAAGCAGATTGGATCAAGATAAACTTTGATGGGGCTTCACAAGGAAATCCTGGCCCATCGGGGGCAGGATGTGTTGCTAGGGATGCCTTGGGTGATATAGTGGCAGATGAGTCCAAGAGATTAAAGAAGGGAACTAACAACGAAGTAGAGGCCCAAGCAGCATTGTTGACAGTGGAAATGGCCACCCAACTCAAGGTATAGCAAGTGCATTTGGAAGGAGAGTCTCAGATAATTGTGAACACCATTATCAAGGGGCAATCACAAATATGGAGAATTGACAAAATCATTTCTATCATTTGTAAGAAGTTGATGAATTTCGGTAATTTCAAAATCTCCCACATATACAAGGAAGGAAACACTCTGGCAGATGCTTTGTCCAAGTTGGCAATGACAAGGACAATCCAATAAGCAACTGGCGGTTGAGGGAGCCAGGTCATTCAGAATGTTTAGGATGACCCCACCATCAAGGAGGCGAGGCTTGCCTGCACCAAGGCAAGGAGAGCCAGAGGAAATGCAAGTCTGAATCCGAGGAGAATATCTCCTATGTTCCAAATGGTACCTCTTATAATTTTGTACTTGTTTTGGTTTCCTTTCTTGTATAGACTGGGAATTTTTTGCCAATATGTTGGGGTTTGAAACTGGAAAGGATACCCTGTTTTGGAAATGTATGTATATTTTGTTTTGATTTCATGAACATAACATGTAAAGGTGATTGTAAGGAGGTCATGCACAGATGTATGGGGGAAGGGTAGAACTAGAGTTTGAAGCTGGTTTTGCTAGTAGGGGTGATGGCAGACTGAAAGCCAAAACTGTTATAATTTGTATGCATTTATCTTTTATAATTAATATAAAAAACAGGAACATACTAAGCAAAAAAAAGAACTCACGAGGTCTACTAAATTTTCTCCAAATGCCTAAATAATTTGATTATTAAACCTTCAAAAATCCACTCACAAGGTCTGCTCGGATCTACTTTTTAATCAGAGTGATAACCAATTAAATCCATGATAAAATGATCTCCAATAACTTCATATTCATACCCTCCAAATACTACTTTTAATGTCTCCCTGGTTGGGAGGAACGTTGCTTTGATACCACTGTAATGTCCCCTTTCGGGATCACCTTATACTTTTCCTTAGATTTACAAATCAAAAATGAAACATGAGCAAAAATGTAGTTAGAGATGTAATTCTTACTCGAATAAGATGAGATAAGCTGTATAAATATTTTAAGTCTGATTGCCCATATCAGGTTGATCTCTTAGATTGATCTCCTTTATCAAATGGAATTCTTCTACTGAATCTGCTCTCAAAATCTGAATAATCTTTTATTGTTGCTCCTTTTTTGTTTGGAATGAAATCTCCTTTATACTTTATTGGTGAAAGGGTCATTGCCTTTCAATAGAATTAAGTAACCATTTTTCATTGTTGCCTCCGAAAATAATATATTATTCCCCAGATTGCTCTCCCTTGGATGTCCTCCTCAAAAGAAACATTCTCCCCTTTATATCTTCCAATGTGAGGGAGAGTCGCGCCTCTTCACCATGGCTGCCCTTTCCAAAGATCACAACCTTCCCCAATTACAACCCTTCATCATTTATGCCCTTCGAAAGACTCACAACCCTTCATAATTGTCCCTCTTTGAAAGAGACAAAAACTTTCATAATTACCACCTTTTCAAAGAGTCACAACCCTTCATAACTTCTTCCCTTTGAAGGAGTCACTTCATTATTTCCTATCATTTCTTTTTTCTCTTCTTTTAATTCTTCCTTGCTTCACACCTTCCCTTTTATCTTCCTTCCTCTCCCCCCTTTCAAATGAAGTTCTCTTCTCCCTTTTTATATCTCATGTTTGAGGTGGTCACAACTTTTTATTTCATGCCTTCTAACCCTTCATTAACTGAACTAAAATTAATTATGTAGTATTTTTATTTTATTATTTTATATTTTTAAATTAAATTTTATTTTTATTCTTGTATATTTTAATTTTATTATTATTTATTATTAAATCCTATTTCAAAAAGGGGGCATCACATAATACCACTTATATTCTAAATTTGACCTTATATTCCACCCTCAAGGTATGATCTATTGAGCTGCCTATACCCAGCCGTAGAGAAACATTAGGTACTTCCTAGTCGCCTCTGTTAATTATATGCTTCTTATTTGATGATTCTTCTTGATCCTTACCAATTATTTTATTTCATCCCCACCCCAAACATTAATCATATGTTGTTTTCTAGAAACCCTACATTTTTGTGTCCTAGACCAAGATTCCTTGCGAATGCAACAAAGACCTCTTGAATGCAGATCAGAAATTGATGGCCCACCAATAGAGACTAAAAAGGATTTGAACTTTCCGTGACCCTTAAGATTTATCTTTCTTATTGTTGGTCCAAGTGCCATGGCAAGGCTCAAGGTGGCTAAGTTTCTGAGAGAAGGGATGGAGGACACAAGGCTAGGTTTCTGTAGATAGCAAAAAAATTCCAAAATTTAGGGATGGTGGGGAAATGTCTAATATCATATAGCCAACTCAAAACCTTACTGTAGAGGGGGAAACTGACAAAATTTATTAAAATTTTGACAGAAAAGTAACTTCGAAAAAATTTAAAACCTCTAAACAGAATGTTGATTGAAACAGACTTTGCGGTTGACAAAGCTTGCCAGAGAAAATCAACTCTATTCATACAGAAAAATAGAGCCAAATACCTGTGGAGCCGCTACTGCAGCAAAAGAAGCCATTGAGAATGTGCACAATGAAGCAAAATATATTCTCCCTTCTTCAAAAGGATTTGAACTTTCCGTGACCCTTAAGATTTATCTTTCTTATTGTTGGTCCAAGTGCCATGGCAAGGCTCAAGGTGGCTCAGTTTCTGAGAGTAGGGATGGAGGACACAAGGCTAGGTTTCTGTAGATAGCAAGAAAATTCCAAAATTTAGGGATGGTGGGGAAATGTCTAATATCATATAGCCAACTCAAAACCTTACTGTAGAGGGGGAAACTGACAAAATTTATTAAAATTTTGACAGAAAAGTAACTTCGAAAAAATTTAAAACCTCTAAACAGAATGTTGATTGAAACAGACTTTGCGGCTGACAAAGCTTGCCAGAGAAAATCAACTCTATTCATACAGAAAAATAGAGCCAAATACCTGTGGAGCCGCTACTGCAGCAAAAGAAGCCATTGAGAATGTGCACAATGAAGCAAAATATATTCTCCCTTCTTCAAAATGATGGCAACAGTCCTATCCAGATTGAGGGAAAATATAGAACTCTAAATTTTTGCCTGACAATTGATTGTGAAATGGCACATAGCACCCCGTATCATGCTTTACACCCGACACCATCTCTACATGAAGGGACACCTGTGCTGCACGGTAATCCATAAACATTAACCTAAGCCCGAAAACTCCCCTTACTCAATTGTTGTCAGCCATATTAATAATGAGCCCCTGCAACGCACTGATGCAGACATAAAATGCTATTCGCACAGTTCCCCAAACAATCTATCACCAGTCCAATCAGATCACAGGAAAAAAAATTATCATAAATTTGAGTCTTAAAAAACTTGCACTTTTTCTTGATTAAACATAAACATTAACAAAGGAACTAACAAAAATCTGAACTATAATTGACTGTTATAGCAGAGATTAATCACTGTTTCAGAGCATCGCCTATGCTATAGTTCCAAGCAGGAACTAATAAATTAAACTCACTTCATTCTCATATTAAAAACAAAGTCTAAATCCTCTCAATCACCCGCCACCATAGATCCAAACTCCCATCCTACGCATAAATAGAAAGATGCCACCAGAAGGGATTGAATCTCCCACGGTGATTATATCATGGCTTTTAAGTAAAACTAATAATAATAGACTAAACTACAAGGATTTTAATGCAAAGATACATGCACAGTTATTTCCAGAGGTATACAAACAGATTTTACAAAAACGTCTGCTCAAAATGTTGGCTATGATAGCAGTGAGTCAGCTGGTCATGATACTACAAGATTTAAAAAACCCATTACTCTCATTTTAAGTTTCCACACTTTTCATCAACAACTTACATTGATTAACCAGCAATTCTAAGCCTTCTAAAAATGTCTTGAGCTGCTGACTCTTAATCTTGCGCCATTGCTGCTGCATTTGGCAGGTTTCCCCAATATCCAAACTAGGAAACTCCTCCACAGAATTTACACCATGCATCAAGTCTTTCAATGTTTTTGCTACATTCAACAGTGCATCGTTGCCCTTTCTCACTTCGCCACAAAACTCTTCCGAGGATTTAAAATTTGCAGTCACGGCAGCAGTAACAACACGGCTAACCGAGTTCTGAATGGCTGCCTCAAGTCTTGTTTCAATACCCTTGATCGAGTTCTCAACCAATGCTTCAATTCTTGACTCCAAATACCCCAGTTGAATCTGTGGAAGTTCGGAACCATCAAAAGCATGGCCACTTTTTCTTGCATTTCCCACATGGATTTCTTGATGTGGAGACTTGTCAACAAAAAGACCATTTACTCTTGCATTTTGCATGTTTGTTTCCTGATGTATAGACTCCTCAAGTAAATGGCTATTCTCTCCTTGGGTTTCTTCTCTCAGAAATCCTTTTGCGATATTTTCCGTCTGCTTAGGGCTTACAGTAAAATTAGGGTTTGTATTATTCCCATGTGTTTCTTCTTGCAGAACCTGTTTAGCTTTATTTTCCATATGCTTAGGGTTTGCAGCAGAGTTAAGGTTTACCTCAGAATCAAGGTTTACAGTTGAATTAAACATTGACTCGAGGTTTACGGCGTTTGTAGCAGAGTTTTCTCTAAATTCAGAGACTTCACCAAAACTAGTGTTTACAGCCCTATTTTCTCTATTTTCGAGGTTTTCGACAGAATCGGGGTTTAAAGCGTCTTCTATTGAAAAGCTAGAGTTTTCAGCATGATTACGATTTAATACGTCAGCTTTTAAAAGGTTAGGATTTTCGGCCTCGATCACATTAGGGCTAGAGCTCTCAATCTCCTTCTCTTCAGGATTAGGCTTTTCGGATTCCATGGGATTTTCGGCTTCCATTGTGCCCCAGAGTTTTTCGCACAACTGAAACATGGTCCCTTCGTGAGCAGTCTGTGTCGCTAACTTGCCTTCTTTCCTTTCCTTTACCATAGACCAATATTTTTTCTTCATGCTCCTCATCTTCTCATAGAGGACAGAATTACTTACCTCAAGCCGGAGCTGCTCCCTCGCCCGTTGGTAAAATGCCGCCCTGTTAAACTCCCCTTGTGGCGTGCGCGTGTCCACAATGGCATTCAACAGGCATATCTCCTGATCGTCGGACCATCCCTTTATAGAAATAAGTGATTTACCCGGCAACGTGCGATCAAAGCGCTTCGACCTGCGGACCTTGCTCCCTCCATCGGCGCTCAGCTTCGCATTATCAATGGCCGGTTGCGAAGTCCGCATTTCTTTATCCTTAAGACAGGTTTGCGCCTCCACTTCTTCTAGATCGACGATCTCAAAATTCTGCACCCAACTCCCTTCCTTTCTTTCCAGTGAAGTCTGCGCCTCATTGTCATTTACTCTGAATCTCTTGCCATGGGCAGAATTCCCTTGTAAAAAGAAACCACCCTCCACATCCATTTCAAGCTTTCTTTTGGCCGAAGGAGAATTGTCTCCGTTATGAGGCATTGTTGAAGATCGATATCACAATGGATTGTGCTTCTCAGATAGATACTGCGAATTCATTCATCCATGTTTCCATGCCGTTGTTGGGGCCTTATGGGAGGGCACTGGCTAAAGGCAACGGCTATCCAGCCATGCCATATGGCTGGATGCCCATCCAATTGTACTATCACTACCGTACCGCTGGCAGGCTGGCAGCATACTCTGACTTGCATGTAATAAACCAAATAGGTAATACCGTATAATAGGTTTCAATTAAACAAAAACAACATTAACCTTTTTAAAGTTTAAAGTTTTTATAATTAAATTTTATGAATGGTAAATACTAGGGGCGAAATTTTTTTCGACTTTTAGAAGTTTTTAAAAAAAAATTTAGTTCAGTGACAATAATAAATTAGCAATCACATGCTTTTGTGCAGTTCATTATGAACTATAGTTTTCTTTTTTCAATTTAAAATAGGAAATTTTTAAATGAATATATTTTTACATTAATTTTTTATTTTGTTTTTATGTAGAAAGTGAATTTATTGAAGGTGAATGTTAGGAAATATGATGTTTATGTACAATTGACTATATAATTGTTGATTCTTGAAAAATACATACAAAACAATTCAATAAATACATAGATAAAAATAAAAAGTACACTTAATCCTTAAAATAAAAAAGAAAAGAAAAGAGAATAACAATATAATCATTATTGTGAAGACATAATTTTAATGTGACATGCTTGTTAATTGAAACTATGTATAATTTATATTTAAATAATAAATTGAGATATCATGAATTTTTTAACTTCTCAATTGAACTCAATACAAATAATCAAATAAAACAAATCATAAAATATTAATTTAATCATGATTAAATATAAAATAACTTAAAAGTAATTTTAGTAATTTTCTTGATTGTCGCTTTAAAAACCTAAGATTAGAAAAGAACGAGGTGGAATTTTTCACACATATAAGAGTTACCTAATTCAAAATTACAATATTAATTGATGTCTATGTTTTAAATCCGCAATCTACTAAATTTTTCACATTCTTAAATGTTGACCATGATCCTCCCTCTATATAAATATCAAACACATATTGTTTGGTTAAGATCAACACACATAATGATAACATATATTCTTCACTTTTTTTACAAAATTTTCATTCAATATATTTTTTAAAATCACTAAGTCACATATTATATGTTATAATATAATAATTATTTAAATAATAAAAGTTTAAAAAATTAAATATATAAATATTATTAAAAATTAAATTTTATTAATATGTTAATTAATTATTTTATTAAGTGTAAAAATTATTTAAAAATGAAAATAAATTATTTTTAAAACTAAATCAAATGTCTTTACTTTTGGATTTGATGCCTTTATCAATATTTTCTTATGCTCTTTATATAAAAAAAATTAGTATTAAAATTATTAAATATATAATATTAAGAACAATTATATTATTAAAAACTTATATTATATTTATATATGTATTTTTAAAAATCAATAATAATATTAAAAAATTTATTATATATATTTAATAGAATTTTTTTATAGATAATAGGCCTAGGCCAGTAATTTACTTTATTGAAAAAATAAAAGTACAACTTCGTTCAGTGCGGGCATCGGTAGGAAAGAACATAGTAAAGAAAACCTCTGGCCTAGCTCGGAATCTAAAAGATCCTGTATAATAAGAAGTTAACAAATTTCATTACAATAGGTCAATGACCTTATTTCAATATTGACCAAGCCTAAATTTTATGACTCTAAGTTGTAGGATCACGATCTTATTCACAAAGATCCCTTATACATTGTAGACAGGGACCAAGGTCCTAACCAAATAGAACTAGTACAGATAAATGTGAGGGAATTCCTTCGTTTACGAAGTCTATATTTACATAACCTTCTAAGGGCATTCCCTTAGTGTTTATATATACCTAAGTCTATATTGACATAAATTTATAATTGTATTCGATGGTATGTTGTGTCAACTGATAATTCCATTCCATGTGTACTTAGTGAGTTTGTTTTCTCATTATATCCTATGCATATCTGCTTATACCTATTCTTGCACAAGTCTCAATACCACATACTAAATCTATATATACGAAATACAATTTAGCAAGAAGACATATGTCTAAAGATCCTCTTTTTTGTTAGGGATAACTTCAAAGGCCAAAGGAACATTTGTGATTAATTAGAAAGTTAAATCTCACATATAATATATGTGCCAACTGAACATAGGATTTTCTAAATAATTTCTTCAGCTTAAATCTAAAGGAACAAATTTAAGAGTAATATGTGTAAGACTGGGAACAACAATGTGAGTAAATATTATAAGTTTATATGTATACACACACACCACACATACATACATATGTATATAATAAGAGAATTTTTTTTAAAAATAAAATTAAAATTGATGTGTGAATATGCATAAGAAAAATAAGTTTATCTATTGATATAAATATAATAATATAAATGAATAAATATATATAATGATGTATATGTATTTTTTAGTTTGTCAATGAGTAGATGTGCTTATATTTATACCAATAGATAAACTTATGATTATTAGTCTCCCTGAAATACTCTTATCTATTTTACTCAGAAACTACAAATTGTAAGTTATCCTTTGCAGGTAAAATCTAGAAAAACCTTAAGAACACAATATAATAATATGATTGGGAGTATCTCCAATGGAAGAGCATTCATACTTAAGCAAAGGAAGTGTAGAAATATGAATATGAGATTGAATTGAAAAACTATGAGGTGTAATTCCTTACCAACCAAAACATAATTCTCTCTTAAACCAAACCTCCTCCCACAAATTGAATTAGTGGAGATAACCTCATACTACCTAAACATAGACTGAAAAGCATTTACTCCCAAATTTCCCAATTACTCTAAGTTCATTATTCATCCAATATCCTTGAAAATGTCATAACATATTTACCAATTTGTAAATATGCCAACATATTAAGCTCCACTATTCATGGAAGGTCATTGAGTCTATACCTTATATTATCTTCAACATATCATATTAAAGGAATCAAAATAGAAGAGAGGGCTGCAAAGAACCCAGTGGTTTCTTACCAGGGGCATTACATGATTACTATTTAAACAAGGAAAGTAAAGAACCATAGAAATTCATATCTTTATTAATCACAGAAACCTACCACTATCTGAAATCGGATAACCCTATTAATATGCACTATTTACAAGGGGAGGCTAAAACCTTTAATTTCAATTATTAAGATTATTTCAGGAGAAAAAAATTATTTGTCTAGCAAGATATGATTACATAGTCTTTTAGGTGGTTTCATCCATAGCCTTGGGCGTCTTTGGGGATTCCTAATTTCTCCTTTTTTTCTATCTAGGACATACATCCTTTGTTCTAACCTCATTCATTTCTTCATTATCTGAATCACTAAAGCCATCTTTATATGTCCCCCCCAACATCGTCTTCATGCCATTAATTGTAGAACCAATCGGCCTCCTCTGGTACCCAAATGTGCAGGAAGAATTATTATGAACTCTTTAAGATAATAATAAATAAGAATTTTATTAAAAATGATAAAAATGTATACTCTTTATTGTTTAAGTGTGAACTAGAAAATTCCAGTCTTATTAATGATAAGACATCTAAAATAGACTAAAGTCATCTCTGTCTATCCCCCCAACATCATCTTCATGCCAATAATTGTAGAACCAGTCTACCTCCTCCGATACCCAAACGTGCATGAAGAAAAATAAGAAATCTAAGTTTCTCCTTATGATAGGAGTTATGGACATCAAAGTAGTCACATCTGTAGATACAAGGATCGGGGAGGATGGTACCAGCCTACCATTAAGGATAATCATATCATAAAATCTTGGTCTAGTTATCGTGATGTCCCCACAAATATTTTGTATCACCAAGTCCAAACCACCAAGTAAAAATACGGGCACATAGCCTACCAATATCTAACTTCCCTAGATCCACTTGAATGGCCATAGCTATGAACATTGTAGGGATATCAAATTGACCATGTAGCGATCCTCATTGGTGAGAAATTCCCTTCCCAAAATACGATAGACCATTCTAGGATTAGGGAGTGAGTGTTCAACATGACATATTTTAATCTATTAACTGTGATTCATCATTAAATGCTACCTGGGGCTTTGTACCCTTTAATTTGATGGGAGTTGACATGGTGATATAGTAGTAGAACACAGAGCATACGAAGAACAAAGGGGAATTTCTCACAAGACATCTGTGGAGGCATATAAATATACTCTTCCACTTCCTAAATTATATTTCAAAAACCAACTGACTCATCAATCCTACATATTCAGATTTGTCTCTTGAACTTCCTCTACAAGCAAGGGTCTTTAAAGGAACAAAATTTTCCTTTGCACTTAGCTCTATCTAATGTCTCTCCAAGTTCTAGTTAAAGCACATTCTGAATTTACCTAGGTATGAATTATAACCGAATAAACCTATATCAATTATTTAACACTATTCTAAGAAAATAGCCTTCAAGCTATATCTGAAAAAGTCAATCAGAAAATGATATTATAACTGCTAATATTAGCCCCATTCAAAGTATAGAAAGTATTGATTTAGAAGTAAAATCCTTGTGGAACCATCCATTTCTTTTCTAAGTGAATTCATCTTATACATGTCGTATGGCAATCACTTTTGCAAATGGTTTTTAATCTATTTTCCTAGGACCCTTCTCTAATTATCTATAGAACAACTAAAATCGAAGATATTTAGATATTTGTAAATGATTTTAAATAATTTTAACAAATAACATATCCTATTTAATGACAACATTGGTGGTTTATAACCATGCCCGTTGGGAGAAAATTGGAAGAGTATTAAACTTATCCATAGCTAAGAAAGGGTATGTTTCTGAAGCAAAAAAACATAACAGGGATTTTTGTCTGAGTACTAAGATAATAAATTTATAATTTAAATCGCATGGTGGGAGCTTAATCTACATAGATAATTTTATCTTCTAAATTAGTATTCATTTAATATAATATTTAAAATATTTATCACATAGAGCATCACTTATAAATTATTATGTCCATCTTTAACATATTCTATCTATAACCAAATGGGCTTTTCCTTGGTTTCCTCCATGTTCTAGGAAGAGGACTTTTTCCTATGATGAGGAGGAGAATATGGAACTACCTTGAGGGGGGAAGGGCTATTGACCTTATAATTAGAGCTATCTTCTCCAACGAATGAAGTTTAAGGAATCTATTGGCTGTGAGGATCAGATGGTGCGAGATAGGGTTTCTTGATTTCCTAACTCTAGAGGGGTGCTCAAGCCTCAGTCGCCCAGTTCACTTACTTCTTTTGGATTCGATAGTTGACCATTGATCACAATTTGTAGCGAGATTTGAAGAAATGAAATTCTATTTTGAAAAAAAGATCTCCCTGGAGCCCATTTGTCCCCCGTGCCTCCACCTTTCGCTCTTAGCAAACAAAGCATCATTAGTCCAGCCTTTCCGATAGCTCCAAGAGAGAGGGTCCTTCAAGCCCCAAGAGAAGACACATGTAGAAAAAAATGGGGAAAGATCATTCCAAAGGCTGGAAGGGGTTAAAATTAGCAAAGAACCCTAAGTTGTGAGCAGGAAGATAGTACTTAGTGTATCGAAAAGTAGAGATTTGTTTCTTGCCCCGATCAAACCAAAATTTCTCATCAAACATAGAGTTCGTAAAGTTTGCATGATGTAGTAGAGACATTTCTAATATATATTTAATATAATTATAAAATAATTATAAATTTAAACATATATATATATATATATATATATATATATATATATATATATATATATATATATATATATATATATATATATATATATATATATATATAATTTATTATTAACCTTTTGTAAATGTAGTGTTTTTTGATTAATGTAAAGACGAGTTTTGAGGGGAACCCTAAACCCCTTACAAATTAGAGATCATAAAGATATTCAATGACATACCAAGATAGAACGCTGCCAACATACATAGGGAAGCAACCGAAGTCAAACCAAAGGAATAACATAAAACAAAACCAAACGAAATAGGAAAGAAATAGGAAAACCCAATCTGCCCAAAGGGAACGAAACTTGAATCCCACAACCAAAACAAAATGAGGAAAATCTAAGATTTTCCTTTACCTCCCTTCTTTTAGGAGCGGAGAGTCATATCAAATTATAGAGAGGACTTTTTATGATGTTTACCAATAACTGGGGTCCACCCCTCCTCTACCATAGAAGCCTTCTCCTGCCAGTCTTGAGAGATAGGTCTCAAGAGA